>CM076966.1:43417485-44024985 GCA_039105355.1 Benthosema pterotum
TTTTTTTTTTTTAATTTTGACATTTTCGAAAATCATCAAAATCCTCAAAAATCCTCAAAAACGATGAAAAAAAAGCATGCTGTGCAAGACCGTAGGCTATAGCCTTGCGTTTTTGCCAGGTTTCGTCATTTTTGAAAATCGTCAAAATCATGAAAAAAACGTAAGGCTATAGCCTTGCCGTTTTTTCGAAATCTGGACATTTTTCGAAAATCCTCAAAATCCTCAAAAATCCTCAAAACGATGAAAAAAAGCATGCTGTGCAAGACCGTAGGCTATAGCCTTGCGTTTTTGCCAGGTTTCGTCATTTTTTGAAAATCGTCAAAATCATGAAAAAACGTAAGGCTATAGCCTTGCCGTTTTTTCGAAATTTGGACATTTTTCGAAAATCCTCAAAATCCTCAAAAATCCTCAAAACGATGAAATAAAGCATGCTGTGCAAGACCGTAGGCTATAGCCTTGCGTTTTTGCCAGGTTTCGTCATTTTTTGAAAATCGTCAAAATCATGAAAAACCGTAAAGCTATAGCCTTGCCGTTTTTTCGAAATTTCGACATTTTCGAAAATCCTCAAATTCTCAAAAATCCTCAAAACGATGAAAAAAGCATGCTGTGCAAGACCGTAGGCTATAGCCTTGCGTTTTTGCCAGGTTTCGTCATTTTTTGAAAATCGTCAAAATCATGAAAAACCGTAAGGCTATAGCCTTGCCGTTTTTTCGAAATTTCGACATTTTTCGAAAATCCTCAAAATCCTCAAAATCCTCAAAACGATGAAAAAAAGCATGCTGTGCAAGACGTAGGCTATAGCCTTGCGTTTTTGCCAGGTTTCGTCATTTTTTTTAAATCGGCAAAATCATGGAAAAATAACGTAAGGCTATAGCCTTGCGTTTTTGCCAGTTTCGTTCATTGTTTGAAAATCGTCAAAATCATATAAAACGTATGGCTATAGCTTTCCGTTTTCTTTGGAAATTTTGACATTTTTCGAAAATCCTCAAAATCCTCAAAAAATCCTCAAAACGATGAAAAAAGCATGCTGTGCAAGACCGTTTGCTATAGCTTTGCGTTTTTGCCAGGTTTCGTCATTTTTTGAAAATCGTCAAAATCATGAAAAACCGTAAGGCTATATAGCCTTGCCGTTTTTTTTCGAAATTTTGACATTTTTCAAAATCCTCAAAATCCTAAAATCCTCAAAACGATGAAAAAAAGCTTTACTGTGCAAGACCGTAGGCTATAGCCTTGCGTTTTTGCCAGGTTTTAGTAATTTTTTGAAAATCGTCAAAAATCATGAAAAACCGTAAGGCTATTAGCCTTGCCGTTTTTTTTCGAAATTTTGACATTTTTCAAAAATCCTCAAAATCCTAGAATCCTCAAAAGATGAAAAAAAAGCATGCTGTGCAAGACCGTAGGCTATAGCCTTGCGTTTTTGCCAGGTTTAGTAATTTTTTGAAAATCGTCAAAATCATGAAAGACCGTAAGGCTATAGCCTTTGCGTTTTTTTTTTTTTTTTTTTTTTTTTTTTTTTTTTTCGAAATTTTGACCATTTTTCAAAATCCTTCAAAATCCTCAAAAATCCTCAAAACGATGAAAAAAAGCATGCTGTGCAAGACCGTAGGCTATAGCCTTGCGTTTTTGCCAGGTTTCGTCATTTTTTGAAAATCGTCAAAATCATGAAAAAACGTAAGGCTATAGCCTTGCCGTTTTTTCGAAATTTGGACATTTTTCGAAAATCCTCAAAATCCTCAAAAATCCTCAAAACGATGAAAAAAGCATGCTGTGCAAGACCGTAGGCTATAGCCTTGCGTTTTTGCCAGGTTTCGTCATTTTTTGAAAATCGTTCAAAATCATGAAAAAAACGTAAGGCTATAGCCTTGCCGTTTTTTCGAAATTTGGACATTTTTCGAAAATCCTCAAAATCCTCAAAAATCCTCAAAACGATGAAATAAAGCATGCTGTGCAAGACCGTAGGCTATAGCCTTGCGTTTTTGCCAGGTTTCGTCATTTTTTGAAAATCGTCAAAATCATGAAAAACCGTAAGGCTATAGCCTTGCCGTTTTTTCGAAATTTCGACATTTTTCGAAAATCCTCAAAATCCTCAAAAATCCTCAAAACGATGAAAAAAAGCATGCTGTGCAAGACCGTAGGCTATAGCCTTGCGTTTTTGCCAGGTTTCGTCATTTTTTGAAAATCGTCAAAATCATGAAAAACCGTAAGGCTATAGCCTTGCCGTTTTTTCGAAATTTCGACATTTTTCGAAAATCCTCAAAATCCTCAAAAATCCTCAAAACGATGAAAAAAAAAGCATGCTGTGCAAGACCGTAGGCTATAGCCTTGCGTTTTTGCCAGGTTTCGTCATTTTTTTAAATCGGCAAAATCATGAAAAAACGTAAGCTATAGCCTTGCGTTTTTGCCAGGTTTCGTCATTTTTTGAAAATAGTCAAAATCTTGAAATCAGTAAGGCTATAGCCTTTCCGTTTCTTTGGAATTTTGACATTTTTCGAAAATCTCAAAATCCTCAAAATCCCAAAACGATGAAAAAAAGCATGCTGTGCAAGACCGTAGGCTATAGCCTTGCGTTTTTGCCAGGTTTCGTAATTTTTTGAAAATCGTCAAAATCATGAAAAACCGTAAGGCTATAGCCTTGCCGTTTTTTTTCGAAATTTTGACATTTTTCAAAAATCCTCAAAATCCTCAAAAATCCTCAAAACGATGAAAAAAAGCATGCTGTGCAAGACCGTAGGCTATAGCCTTGCGTTTTGCCAGGTTTAGTAATTTTTTGAAAATCGTCAAAATCATGAAAACCGTAGGCTATAGCCTTGCCGTTTTTTTTTCGAAATTTTGACATTTTTCGAAAATCCTCAAAATCCTCAAAAATCCTCAAAACGATGAAAAAAAAGCATGCTGTGCAAGACCGTAGGCTATAGCCTTGCGTTTTTGCCAGGTTTCGTCATTTTTTGAAAATCGTCAAAATCATGAAAAACCGTAAGGCTATAGCCTTGCGTTTTTTTTTTTTTTTTTTTTTTTTTTTTTTATTTCGAAATTTTTGACATTTTTCAAAAATCCTCAAAATCCTCAAAAATCCTCAAAACGATGAAAAAAAGCATGCTGTGCAAGACCGTAGGCTATAGCCTTGCGTTTTTGCCAGGTTTCGTCATTTTTTGAAAATCGTCAAAATCATGAAAAAACGTAAGGCTATAGCCTTGCCGTTTTTTCGAAATTTCGACATTTTTCGAAAATCCTCAAAATCCTCAAAAATCCTCAAAACGATGAAATAAAGCATGCTGTGCAAGACCGTAGGCTATAGCCTTGCGTTTTTGCCAGGTTTCGTCATTTTTTGAAAATCGTCAAAATCATGAAAAACCGTAAGGCTATAGCCTTGCCGTTTTTTCGAAATTTCGACATTTTTCGAAAATCCTCAAAATCCTCAAAAATCCTCAAAACGATTAAAAAAAGCATGATGTGCAAGACCGTAGGCTATAGCCTTGCGTTTTTGCCAGGTTTTGTCATTTTTTGAAAATCGTCAAAATCATGAAAAACCGTAAGGCTATAGCCTTTCCGTTTTTTCGAAATTTCGACATTTTTCGAAAATCCTCAAAATCCTCAAAAATCCTCAAAACGATGAAAAAAGCATGCTGTGCAAGACCGTAGGCTATAGCCTTGCGTTTTTGCCAGGTTTCGTCATTTTTTGAAAATCGTCAAAATCATGAAAAACCGTAAGGCTATAGCCTTGCCGTTTTTTCGAAATTTGGACATTTTTCGAAAATCCTCAAAATCCTCAAAATCCTCAAAACGATGAAAAAAAGCATGCTGTGCAAGACCGTAGGCTATAGCCTTGCGTTTTTGCCAGGTTTCGTCATTTTTTGAAAATCGTCAAAATCATGAAAAACCGTAAGGCTATAGCCTTGCGTTTTTTTTTTTTTTTTTTTTTTTTTTTTGAAATTTTGACATTTTTCGAAAATCCTCAAAATCCTCAAAAATCCTCAAAACGATGAAAAAAAGCATGCTGTGCAAGACCGTAGGCTATAGCCTTGCGTTTTTGCCAGGTTTCGTCATTTTTTGAAAATCGTCAAAATCATGAAAAAACGTAAGGCTATAGCCTTGCCGTTTTTTCGAAATTTCGACATTTTTCGAAAATCCTCAAAATCCTCAAAAATCCTCAAAACGATGAAATATAGCATGCTGTGCAAGATCGTAGGCTTATAGCCTTGCGTTTTTGCCAGGTTTCGTCATTTTTTGAAAATCGTCAAAATCATTAAAAACCGTAAGGCTATAGCCTTGCCGTTTTTTCGAAATTTCGACATTTTTCGAAAATCCTCAAAATCCTCAAAAATCCTCAAAACGATGAAAAAAAGCATGCTGTGCAAGACCGTAGGCTATAGCCTTGCGTTTTTGCCAGGTTTCGTCATTTTTTGAAAATCGTCAAAATCATGAAAAACCGTAAGGCTATAGCCTTGCCGTTTTTTCGAAATTGACATTTTTCGAAAATCCTCAAAATCCTCAAAAATCCTCAAAACGATGAAAAAAAGCATGCTGTGCAAGACCGTAGGCTATAGCCTTGCGTTTTTGCCAGGTTTCGTCATTTTTTGAAAATCGTCAAAATCATGAAAAAACGTAAGGCTATAGCCTTGCCGTTTTTTGGAAATTTCGACATTTTTCGAAAATCCTCAAAATCCTCAAAAATCCTCAAAACGATGAAAAAAAGCATGCTGTGCAAGACCGTAGGCTATAGCCTTGCGTTTTTGCCAGGTTTCGTCATTTTTTGAAAATCGTCAAAATCATGAAAAACCGTAAGGCTATAGCCTTTCCGTTTTTTTTCGAAATTTTGACATTTTTCGAAAATCCTCAAAATCCTCAAAAATCCTCAAAACGATGAAAAAAAGCATGCTGTGCAAGACCGTAGGCTATAGCCTTGCGTTTTTGCCAGGTTTCGTCATTTTTTGAAAATCGTCAAAATCATGAAAAACCGTAAGGCTATAGCCTTTCCGTTTTTTCGAAATTTTCGACATTTTTCAAAAAATCCTCAAAATCCTCAAAAATCCTCAAAACGATGAAAAAAAGCATGCTGTGCAAGACCGTAGGCTATAGCCTTGCGTTTTTGCCAGGTTTCGTCATTTTTTGAAAATCGTCAAAATCATGAAAAACCGTAAGGCTATAGCCTTGCCGTTTTTTCGAAATTTCGACATTTTTCAAAAATCCTCAAAATCCTCAAAAATCCTCAAAACGATGAAAAAAAGCATGCTGTGCAAGACCGTAGGCTATAGCCTTGCGTTTTTGCCAGGTTTCGTCATTTTTTGAAAATCGTCAAAATCATGAAAAAACGTAAGGCTATAGCCTTGCGTGTTTTTTTTTTTTTTTTTCGAAATTTCGACATTTTTCGAAAATCCTCAAAATCCTCAAAAATCCTCAACACGATGAAAAAAAGCATGCTGTGCAAGACCGTAGGCTATAGCCTTGCGTTTTTGCCAGGTTTCGTCATTTTTTGAAAATCGTCAAAATCATGAAAAACCGTAAGGCTATAGCCTTGCCGTTTTTTCGAAATTTCGACATTTTTGAAAATCCTCAAAAATCTCAAAAATCCTCAAAACGATGAAAAAAAGCATGCTGTGCAAGACCGTAGGCTATAGCCTTGCGTTTTTGCCAGGTTTCGTCATTTTTTGAAAATCGTCAAAATCATGAAAAACCGTAAGGCTATAGCCTTGCCGTTTTTTCGAAATTTCGACATTTTTCGAAAATCCTCAAAATCCTCAAAAATCCTCAAAACGATGAAAAAAAGCATGCTGTGCAAGACCGTAGGCTATAGCCTTGCGTTTTTGCCAGGTTTCGTAATTTTTTGAAAATCGTCAAAATCATGAAAAACCATAAGGCTATAGCCTTGCCGTTTTTTCGAAATTTTGACATTTTTCGAAAAATCCTCAAAATCCTCAAAAATCCTCAAAACGATGAAAAAAAGCATGCTGTGCAAGACGTAGGCTATAGCCTTGCGTTTTTGCCAGGTTTCGTAATTTTTTGAAAATCGTCAAAATCATGAAAAAACCATAAGGCTATTAGCCTTGCCGTTTTTTTCGAAATTTTGACATTTTTCGAAAATCTCAAAAATCCTCAAAATCCTCAAACGATGAAAAAAAGCATGCTGTGCAAGACCGTAGGCTATAGCCTTGCGTTTTTGCCAGATTTCGTTAATTTTTTGAAAATCGTCAAAATCATGAAAAAACCATAAGGCTATAGCCTTGCCGTTTTTTCGAAATTTCGACATTTTTCGAAAATCCTCAAAATCCTCAAAAATCCTCAAGACGATGAAAAAAAAAAGGCATGCTGTGCAAGACCGTAGCCTATAGCCTTGCGTTTTTCCAGGTTTCCAGAAAAAACGTAAGGCTATAGCCTTGCGTTTTTTTTTCCTCGAAATTTCGACATTTTTTCGAAAATGCTCAAAAAATGCTCAAAACTGGAAAAACGGCATGCTGAGCAAGACTGTTATGCCATACCCTTGCACTTTTGCCAGATTTTGTCATTTTTTCGAAAATCTTCAAAATGATGAAAAAACGTAAGGCTATAGCATTGCGTTTTTCTCGAAATTTCGACATTTTTCAAATTCCTCAAAATCCTCAAAACGATGAAAAAATGGCATGCTGAGCAAGACTGTAAGGCTATAGCCTTGCGTTTTTGCCAGGTTTCGTCATTTTTTGTCATTTTTCGAAAATCCTCAAAACGATGAAAAACCGTAAGGCTATAGCTTGCGTTTTTTCGAAATTTCGACATTTTTCGAAAATGCTCAAAAATCCTCAAAACGATGAAAAATGGCATGCTGTGCAAGACTGTAAGGCTATAGCCTTGTGTTTTTGCCAGTTTCGTAATTTTTTGTCATTGTTCTAAAATCCTCAAAACGATGAAAAAACGTAAGGCTATAGCCTTGCGTTTTTTCGAAATTTCGACATTTTTTGAAAATCCTCAAAAATCCTCAAAACGATAAAAAATGGCATGCTGTGCAAGACTGTAAGGCTATAGCCTTGCGTTTTTGCCAGTTTCGTAATTTTTTGTCATTTTTCTAAAATCCTCAAAACAATGAAAAACCGTAAGGCTATAGCCTTGCGTTTTTTCGAAATTTCGACATTTTTCAAAAATCCTCAAAACAATGAAATACGGCATGCTGTGCAAGACCGTAAGGCTATAGCCTTGCGTTTTTGCCAGTTTTGTCATTTTTTGTCATTTTTCGAAAATCCTCAAAACAATGAAAAACCGTAAGGCTATAGCCTTGCGTTTTTTCGAAATTTTGACATTTTTTTTAAAATCCTCAAAAATCCTCTAAACAATGAAAATTTCATGCTGAGCAAGACTGTAATGCTATACCTTGCGCTTTTGCCAGATTTCGTCATTTTTCGAAAATCTTCAAAATGATGAAAAAACGTAAGGCTATAGCCTGCTTTTTTTTTTTCTCGAAATTTCGACATTTCTTCGAAAATGCTAAAAAATGCTCAAAACGAGTGAAAAAACGGCATGCTGAGCAAGACTGTAATGCTATTCCCTTGCGCTTTTGCCAGATTTCGTCATTTTTCGAAAATCTTCAAAATGATGAAAAAAACGGTAAGGCTATAGCCTTGCGTTTTTTTCTCGAAATTTCGACATTTTTTTCGAAAAATGCTCAAAAATGCTCGAAACGGTGAAAAAACGGCATGCTGAGCAAGACTGTAATGCTATACCCTTGCACTTTTGCCAGATTTTGTCATTTTCGAAAATCTTCAAAATGATAAAAAACGTAAGGCTATAGCCTTGCGCTTTTTTCTCGAAATTTCAACATTTTTCAAAATTCCTCAAAAATCCTCAAAACGATGAAAAATGGCATGCTGAGCAAGACTGTAAGGCTATAGCCCTGCGTTTTTGCCAGTTTCGTCATTTTTTGTCATTTTTCGAAAATCCTCAAAACGATGAAAAAACGTAAGGCTATAGCCTTGCGTTTTTTCGAAATTTCGACATTTTTCGAAAATCCTCAAAAATCCTCAAAACGATGAAAAATGGCATGCTGTGCAAGACTGTAAGGCTATAGCCTTGCGTTTTTGCCAGTTTCGTAATTTTTTGTCATTTTTCTAAAATCCTCAAAACGATGAAAAACCGTAAGGCTATAGCCTTGCGTTTTTTTCGAAATTTCGACATTTTTCAAAAATCCTCAAAACAATGAAATACGGCATGCTGTGCAAGACCGTAAGGCTATAGCCTTGCGTTTTTGCCAGTTTTGTCATTTTTTGTCATTTTTCGAAAATCCTCAAAACAATGAAAAACCGTAAGGCTATAGCCTTGCGTTTTTTCGAAATTTTGACATTTTTTTAAAATCCTCAAAAATCCTCTAAACGATGAAAAAATGGCATGTTGAGCAAGACTGTAATGCTATACCCTTGCGCTTTTGCCAGATTTCGTCATTTTTCGAAAATCTTCAAAAATGATGAAAAAACGTAAGGCTATAGCCTTGCTTTTTTTTTTTCTCGAAATTTCGACATTTTTTCGAAAATGCTCAAAAATGCTCAAAACGGTGAAAAACGGCATGCTGAGCAAGACTGTAATGCTATTCCCTTGCGCTTTTGCCAGATTTCGTCATTTTTCGAAAATCTTCAAAATGATGAAAAAACGTAAGGCTATAGCCTTGCGTTTTTTTCTCGAAATTTCGACATTTTTTCGAAAATGCTCAAAAATGCTCGAACGGTGAAAACGGCATGCTGAGCAAGACTGTAATGCTATACCCTTGCACTTTTGCCAGATTTTGTCATTTTTCGAAAATCTTCAAAATGATGAAAAAACGTAAGGCTATAGCCTTGCGCTTTTTTCTCGAAATTTCGACATTTTTCAAAATTCCTCAAAAATCCTCAAAACGATGAAAAATGGCATGCTGAGCAAGACTGTAAGGCTATAGCCCTGCGTTTTTGCCAGTTTCGTCATTTTTGTCATTTTTCGAAAATCCTCAAAACGATGAAAAACCGTAAGGCTATAGCCTTGCGTTTTTTCGAAATTTCGACATTTTTCGAAAATCCTCAAAAATCCTCAAAACGATGAAAAATGGCATGCTGTGCAAGACTGTAAGGCTATAGCCTTGTGTTTTTGCCAGTTTCGTAATTTTTTGTCATTGTTCTAAAATCCTCAAAACGATGAAAAACCGTAAGGCTATAGCCTTGCGTTTTTTCGAAATTTCGACATTTTTCAAAAATCCTCAAAACAATGATATATGGCATGCTGTGCAAGACCGTAAGGCTATAGCCTTGTGTTTTTGCCAGTTTAGACATTTTTTGAAAATCCTCAAAAATTCTCAAAAACGATAAAAAAATGCATGTGCTGTGCAAGACTGTAAGGCTATAGCCTTGCGTTTTTGCCAGTTTCGTAATTTTTTGTCATTTTTGTAAAATCCTCAAAACAATGAAAAACCGTAAGGCTATAGCCTTGCGTTTTTTCGAAATTTCGACATTTTTCAAAAATCCTCAAAACAATGAAATACGGCATGCTGTGCAAGACCGTAAGGCTATAGCCTTGCGTTTTTGCCAGTTTTGTTATTTTTTGTCATTTTTTTCGAAAATCCTCAAAACAATGAAAAACCGTAAGGCTATAGCCTTGCGTTTTTTCGAAATTTGACATTTTTTTTAAAATCCTCAAAAATCCTCCTAAACAATGAAAATTTGCATGCTGAGCAAGACTGTAATGCTATACCCTTGCGCTTTTGCCAGATTTCGTCATTTTTCGAAAATCTTCAAAATGATGAAAAAACGTAAGGCTATAGCCTTGCTTTTTTTTTCTCGAAATTTCGACATTTTTTTGAAAATGCTAAAAAATGCTCAAAACGGTGAAAAACGGCATGCTGAGCAAGACTGTAATGCTATACCCTTGCGCTTTTGCCAGATTTCGTCATTTTTCGAAAATCTTCAAAATGATGAAAAAACGTAAGGCTATAGCCTTGCGTTTTTTTTCTCGAAAATTTCGACATTTTTTTCGAAAATGCTCAAAAATGCTCGAAACGGTGAAAAACGGCATGCTGAGCAAGACTGTAATGCTATACCCTTGCACTTTTGCCAGATTTTGTCATTTTTCGAAAATCTTCAAAATGATGAAAAAACGTAAGGCTATAGCCTTGCGCTTTTTTTTCTCGAAATTTCGACATTTTTCAAAATTCTCAAAAATCCTCAAAACGATGAAAAATGGCATGCTGTGCAAGACTGTAAGGCTATAGCCCTGCGTTTTTGCCAGTTTCGTCATTTTTTGTCATTTTTCGAAAATCCTCAAAACGATGAAAAAACGTAAGGCTATAGCCTTGCGTTTTTTCGAAATTTCGACATTTTTCGAAAATCCTCAAAAATCCTCAAAACGATGAAAATGGCATGCTGTGCAAGACTGTAAGGCTATAGCCTTGTGTTTTTGCCAGTTTCGTAATTTTTTGTCATTGTTAAAATCCTCAAAACGATGAAAAACCGTAAGGCTATAGCCTTGCGTTTTTTCGAAATTTCGACATTTTTTCAAAATCCTCAAAACAATGATATATGGCATGCTGTGCAAGACCGTTAGGCTATAGCCTTGTGTTTTTTGCCAGTTTAGACATTTTTTTGAAAATCTCAAAAATTCTCAAAACGATAAAAAATGGCATGCTGTGCAAGACTGTAAGGCTATAGCCTTGCGTTTTTTGCCAGTTTCGTAATTTTTTGTCATATTTTTGTAAAATCCTCAAAACAATGAAAAACCTAAGGCTATAGCCTTGCGTTTTTTCGAAATTTCGACATTTTTCAAAAATCCTCAAAACAATGAAATACGGCATGCTGTGCAAGACCGTAAGGCTATAGCCTTGCGTTTTTGCCAGTTTTGTCATTTTTTGTCATTTTTCGAAAATCCTCAAAACGATGAAAAACCGTAAGGCTATAGCCTTGCGTTTTTTCGAAATTTTGACATTTTTTTAAAATCCTCAAAAATCCTCTAAACGATGTAAAATGGCATGCTGTGCAAGACTGTAAGGCTATAGCCTTGCGTTTTTGCCAGTTTCGTAATTTTTTGTCATTTTTCGAAAATCCTCAAAACGATGAAAAACCGTAAGGCTATAGCCTTGCGTTTTTTCGAAATTTCGACATTTTTCAAAAATCCTCAAAACAATGATATACGGCATGCTGTGCAAGACCGTAAGGCTATAGCCTTGCGTTTTTGCCAGTTTTGTCATTTTTTCTCATTTTTCGAAAATCCTCAAAACAATGAAAAACCGTAAGGCTATAGCCTTGTGTTTTTTCGAAATTTTGTCATTTTTTTAAATCCTCAAAAATCCTCTAAACGATGAAAAATGGCATGCTGTGCAAGACTGTAAGGCTATAGCCTTGCGTTTTTGTCAGTTTCGTAATTTTTTTTCTATATTTCGAAAATCCTTAAAACGCTGAAAAAACGTAAGGCTATAGCCTTGCATTTCTTTCGAAATTTCGACATTTTTCTAAATTCCTCAAAAATCCTCAAAACGATGAAAAATGGCATGCTGAGCAAGACTGTAAGGCTATAGCCTTGCGATTTTGCCAGTTTCGTCATTTTTTGTCATTTTTCGAAAATCCTCAAAACGATGAAAAACCGTAAGGCTATAGCCTTGCGTTTTTTCGAAATTTCGACATTTTTCGAAAATCCTCAAAAATCCTCAAAACGATGAAAAATGGCATGCTGTGCAAGACTGTAAGGCTATAGCCTTGTGTTTTTGCCAGTTTTGTAATTTTTTGTCATTGTTCTAAAATCCTCAAAACGATGAAAAACCGTAAGGCTATAGCCTTGCGTTTTTTCGAAATTTCGACATTTTTTGAAAATCCTCAAAAATCCTCAAAACGATAAAAAATGGCATGCTGTGCAAGACTCTAAGGCTATAGCCTTGCGTTTTTGCCAGTTTCGTAATTTTTTGTCATTTTTCAAAAATCCTCTAAACGATGAAAAATGGCATGCTGTGCAAGACTGTAAGGCTATAGCCTTGCGTTTTTGCCAGTTTCGTAAATTTTTTTTCTATATTTCGAAAATCCTTAAAACGCTGAAAAACCGTAAGCCTATAGCCTTGCATTTCTTTCGAAATTTCGAAATTTTTCAAAACTCCTCAAAAATCCTCAAAACGATGAAAAATGGCATGCTGTGCAAGACTGTAAGGCTATAGTCAAAACGATAAAAAACCGTAAGGCTATAGCCTTGCGTTTTTTCGAAATTTCGACATTTTTCGAAACTCCTCAAAAATCCTCAAAACAATGAAATACAGCATGCTGTGCAAGACCATGAGGCTATAGCCTTGCGTTTTTGCCAGTTTCGTCATTTTTTGTCATTTTTCGAAAATCCTCAGAACGATGAAAAATCGTAAGTCTATAGCCTTGCGTTTTTTATAATGGCTATAAATAAGTAAAAACTGATCTGGCATACAGATGATTATTGTCTTTGAAGACATGATGTGGTTTTCTTCTATAAACACAATGTACAAATGCCTATAGTAATGCTTGGTAATGATTCATTTTTATAGACTTGGTAACCCAACTGTATTGAGTACCAGAACAGTAAAGAACCAGGCGCCATCTTATTCTATGAAAAGGCAACACAATGAGCAGAAAATACAAATAAACCATGTAAATACAACACATCGAGCAGGGCACCGCAGGGGATTGAACCCTGTTCCGGTAAACCAGAAGTACCACAACCGGTGACTTTTGCTAACAGGTTGCTTTACAGCTCCATTTGTTTAAATGTAAATCTTATATTTCAACAGTAAAGTAATTTACACAACTTACTTTGTAGGAAATATTTATAAAAAGTTATATATAAAAAAACAACAACAACAACAACAGCAACAGAAAAGCTCAAAATTAACATCAACAATATGTCGTCTGTTCTGGCAATTTGTCAAAGTACTCACAAAAAATGCTGTGCAAGACTGTAAGGCTATAGCCTTGCGTTTTTGCCAGTCAAATCATGGTACTCCATCTTTAAAGTGACACAGGACTCATTGAAAATACAAGAACTTATACAGAAAACAAGAAGAGGTAACAAAATAATAAAACACACCAGATTTGGATACAGAATTTAACAGGAGTTGAAAATAAACAGGAGATGGAAACAACAAATGGCATCAGGTCATACAGAAAATAACGCAGCTGGGGAAAATGTATTTTTATTTTTACCTCTGAAGAGTAAGACGAGTGAATATTTCTCAGAAGCATAAACTTTGTACTATTTCCACCTATTTAAGGCCTTGTAAAAAGGCTGCTGATTCACAATAGAACCAAATATTAGCATTCTGAATGTAGGGACACTATATGTAGACCTTCTGTGCAAATATACAAAAACAATCATCAGGGACAAAACGACAAAGGATTTGTCATTTTTGTCTCTTTCAGAATACGCATTTTTCACTTTCATTTTTCGCCTCTGAGATACATGAAGTAGAAGTAAAGGTATTGGAAAATAGTAAAAAAGAACTAGTAGTACAAATACGTACTTAGTTACTTAGTTTTCACCAATGGAGACAGATTTGTGCAGTAGGAAAGAGATGTCTAGTTGAAGAGAGTTAAGTTGGCTGCAATAAGACAAGGTGTTTGGATGGAGAGAGACAGAGAGAGACAGAGAGAGAGGCTGTTGAAGCAGAGACAAGCTGCAGAGGAAGATAGGCTGTGACGGCCATGAGGCTGAATGCAGCGAGGACTGATGAGGTCATCAGGACTGAAACAGGTAAACAGATTAGGGGAGTGGTGGCTGGATGCAGGGTGGGACGAGAGGAGAGGGAATGGGACAGGGGAGTGGTAAGGAGGAGAGAAATGGTGCAGGATTTAAACAGTACATGAATGATTTAAATAGGAGGAGCAGATGGTTGGGTGGTGTGTTTGGCATGAATGGATCTTCACTGAATGTTATAGGCCCTACCTCTTGTCCATGTCCATTGGAATTGCACTGACTGTATAAAGAAACTACTACAATAGTAGTAAAACATATGGGCAAGAAGAGAGCTTGCTCTGAACAGGCAAGGTTGCACTGAATCTACAGGTTTGGGAATGCCCAGGCCTTAAAGGTTTTTTGGGGCGGCATTTTAAGTGCTCTAATTTTTTTGTGGATTAAAATTTGCCAACAGATGTCAATGTTGAGGCCTGTTTGATTGTTTTCTTTGTCCCTTACTTGATTTGTAAAAAGGGGGGGAGCCCCAGACCCATAGCAAATCCACAGAATGTTAAAAGTTCCAAACTACACACATGTTGAAATAAACTCTAGTTTTTGTCTTGCTTCGGGTGGATTTAAATAGACAGGCATCATTCAAAGGGAGACATCAAAGAGGAAAGAGGTGTGGGGAAGGATCAAGATATGGGGGCTGACTCCATGGCCATATGTTACTGTATAATAATGTTAATGATTTTTGGAATGAGGCGAGAGCAATTCCTATTAAACCAATTCATTATACCATGCACTGTTGAAGGAATTTCTGGAGCTGATAATAACATGTTGTAATGGCGACACCAATTATAGTTTCTTACAAATTGTCCGAGAGACCAAAGCCTGTGAAAAATGCTAGTCTGAATTTAGCTCTTCTTTTGTCTATCAGTTGTTTTGGTTTTGGCATATACTTGGCTCAACGCTATCAGTATTGTCTGTCCCAGTTATTAAGGACAAAGCAGGAAAGGTTATAGTCGCCTGGATAATTAGACTCATAGCCTATATCCAGTGTCCTCTCAAAAGATAACTTCTCTGTTCAACTGAGCCTGTAATACTGGTTGCAATACTTGTGAACTACCTGTCTGAATTTAATTAAATTGTAATTGTTAATGAGGTATAAGGGCCAAAAAATAAAGATAGGCATGTCACCTCGTATGAGAAAGTATTTGTATTCCAATCTAATGAACATTTTTCCTGTTATCGCATCCCATGATACAATTACACAAAATCAAACGCTTTCCCATCGATTGCCTCAAATTCTATTCTAAAACTACATTTTGTTCCTGTCTGGCCTGTCAGTCTCAAAACTTTGATCAATATTTTATTATCAAGAGTCTCCTGAGCTTTTCTTGATCTCACATTTTCAGGCCTTGCAGGAAAACAAGTTAAAGCTGTATAATTTGTAATTAAACAGTATTGGAGCAACCAGACGGGCTCTAGCTCTATGGTAAAACATCTGTGGTAAAATATTTCAGCACTTTTCCAGTTAACTCAGGTTCAAATCCAGGGTTAAACATGGACGTCTACAAAGTGCCCCTTCAAACAAAGGCACCTGGGCTCTTATGACTGATAGGTCTGATACTGACTGATACTGTCTTAAAGTGCATTTAATTAAAGGAAAACCTCACCAATTTTCAACCTTATCTGTATATAAGTGGTTATACTAACGTTCATATTGAGATGGCACAATTTCGTTCCATCTACACCAGGGGAGCCCAACCAGTAGATCGGGATCTACCGGTAGATCTCGGCCTGATTCAGTAGATCTCGGGAGATGTGGGGGGGGGGGAGAAAAAAAAAGGCGGTGGATAAGAAAATGCAATGGCAGTGTTTGTCCATGTCTGTTGTCCTTATGTTGTATGTTGTAGGCCTATTTATGACTGTTGTCTGTTGTACCTATAGGACATAAAGTAAAGTGGTAAAACAAAGTAGTGTTGTGTTGTTGTGAAGTTACTGCAGGCTGGCAACGATGCGTGTGGTTTGAAATGTTGATATTGGAATGGTAGATCCCGGAGGGGTTGGCTGCTGAAAAGTAGATCTTGGGTCAAAAAAGGTTGGGCACCTGATCTACACCCTCTCATTGATGGGCTGTGGACAGTTTGGAAACTTGACTAACAATGACATCTCTGATGGTATTCCTATCCTAGTTAATAGAAAGAGAGTCTCCATCCTTGATTAAAAACAAATGAAATTGCCAAACTGATTATGTCACCTGTTTCTGGACTGTTCAGTCCTCTTCTGACACAGGCTGAACTTACAGAATAAATGGTGTGGATGGTGCCCTAATGACAGTTGAATATGGGTGAAGTGGTACTGTAATAATTTACAGTATAGTGGTGGGTTAAGTATAGTGGTGTAAGTGAAGGTATACCCTGGATATATTTGAAAAGTACATTTCAATGCACAACGTTTTTCTAGGACACTGTATTACACATGACTACCTGCAGTAAGGACCTGAATGATTTTAACTTTTTCATACTTTGTCACATACTGCATATATTCCATGCATTTCAGTCATTCAATTTCCTGCTGCTTTCCCAATGGTATTTCTGTGGAATTTATAGTCATATACTGGATATATATTCTACGTCCAGACAAGTCAGATAGGTTGGAGCATTTTGACCATAGTGAAAACTTTAAATTAAAAAAAATCATTTTCACCTCTTTTCTTCAGCAGGTAATGGTTCCGTCAGATGCTGCAGAGAGATGCTGGGTGATGTGGTTTTTCATTATACATACAGTATATCTCTTACAGAGCAGGTCACTCCTGGGTCACTAACAATACAGTCTGCCTTCTGTCCATTTATTAGAACTACTGCTTATCACCACCTCATGACTTGACTTCAACCCTTTAAGTGACTGGGCCTTAACCACTTGAACCTTGAACATTCTCTGAAGATGGCAGAGCTCCAAACTCACATCTCAACACAATGCCTTGGATTATGAGTTTGCACTGATTAGTATTGCTATTTCAGTGACTTGAAGTAAATAAACACTAGTCCATCTAGTATGTGAACTGAAGTAAATATTGGTGCATCATATCCACAGAACACTTAACCATTTTTGTCCATCACTAACACAGGCATATTTTACCCAATATAAATTATGTTCTATAAAAATATATTTCTCATCAATGTATTCCTTAGACACTTGAGAATGGACCAGTGAAGAAAGACCATTGAGTCTTTTTTCTTTTTCTTTATCACAACGTCATCACTGAAATAACTGAAATTCCTGCCTTCTTTTCTCCTGGCAGGGGAGTTTCCTTGGTTGGACATGGTGCGTGGAAGGAACACATTATTCCCACCAGTTCCTGTCACCTTGATCTGACCAGAGGGAGGCAGTCTAGAAACCAGGGTGACTGCATGTTTTTGTGAGGGTAACCCTCCTAGGGGACACAGGGGGAACATGCAAACTCATGGAGGAGGAGACACGCCGCCAGCACCCACAACATCCCTAGTGGGAATCGAACCCAGGAACTTAAAGCCGTGAGGCTGTGAAGCTGTGAGGTGGCAGCACTTACCACCACTGTATGCCACCGTGCCCCTCCCTACTTTTCTAAACAGATGGTGTGGTGTATACAGGGCACCTACCACTTGACAATGTTAATGAAGTTTATCTGAAACAGACACAGGCACAATGGGCCGGACACTGCAGTAGATGAACTGGCACCTGTATTGTAGTTCGGACAGGGTTGCACCTCTCGCCCATGGAGAGAGGATGACAACGGACATAAAACTTGATGGATTGTACATTACTTCCTGACAGCCTTACAGCTTTGTGACCTCAGCAAGGACCTTGCAGTAGCTTCACTTCCTCCCAGCCTCACATTGCTGCAGCTTCATGTACATTACGGCTTTACAGTCTCAAAAGACTCAGCCTCAACAGACATAGAGGTACTGCTAGACCAAGGGTTTTCAACTGATCGTGAATGAGGGACTGCCACCGTGACTATCAACCTAGGGACCCCTGTTGTGTAGGGTTGAGATCACATATACTCTGCATCCATGTCTACTTTTAGCCCTGATCCAGTGCTCTCACTGTTTTGCTTTCTTGTGTTAAAGATAAACAAAACAATGTAACTACTCACCGAAACAAAGCCTCCTAGACCTTGACAAAAGTCGAAGTTGGGTACGACCTCAGGTCCCCAGCTTCCCCTCTAAAATGCACTATTTTTGTCTTGAAATAAAATTCTTCCAAGTGGATCAGCCAGAAGTGACTGTCTGCAACATTACTTTGTTAAAGTGGCAAAAAGTGTATTTTAGAGAAAAGCTGGGGACCTGAGACACTGTCCAACTTCGAGAAATGACTTTTGCCAAGGTATGAAAGGCTTTGTTTCGGTGAGTAGTTATGTAGTTTTGTTTTCTTTTCAGGGTCTAAAAACACAATGCAAGGCAGAAGAAAAATTGCTACAGAGCAGCCGAGGGCTTCTCAGCCGCCAGTGAGAGACTGGCTGTAAGCACTGGACCAGGGCCAGTCTACTCTTAGCCTCGACACCCAGGCTTTCATTTTTGTCTGTGTTGCGCAATAAGGGAAAGCCTGGAATACATTGTTAGGTGGCCTAGAAGTGAGAGTCACCACCTCCAGGTGGGCGTCGTTCCAAATGATGTGACGTAGGGCTGCAGGGGAGTACTGGGGCTGACGACACATTGGTGAGATCCAGTCAGATCTAGCGAACAGTCGGTGCCCGCCCCTCTAGGCCCACCCTGGGTGCTACCTACGCTTTAGAGAGTATCAACGTTAGTTGTGGAAGTTGCTGTATTTACAGTCCTCAGCCAAACAACCCTTTCTCGTTCAGTTCTCAATAGTGTCTTGAATTGGTCACTCTCATTTTCAGAGAACATGATTTCAATGAACAAAGTATTTATAGAACTGCGCAAAGTGCCATCGTTTTAAACTTTACAACGGCTTTGCAAGCACAAAGAGAGATTTTTTTGGGGGGGAGCACCATGCCACGATTAGCTGAAAAATGTCGTCGGAATGTTAACAAACCGAAAGTCTCGCCTTTTGATAGTCTCTCTGGGGTACATTGTCCCCAGGCTTTCATTTCGCATTGCAAGATGTAAGCCTGGAGGCCGAGGCTACTTCTAGGCCAAAATTTGCGTAGCTCAGACTTGGTTAGCTCAGACTAGTCTAGGCCTACTCTATGCATCACGCTTTCTCACACTAGTCTATGACAGTATTTTTCAACCCTTTTCACGTCAGTCCATTATTTATTCAGCATTTGAGCCACAGACCCCAGAGCCTCTGTGAATGTGAATGAGAGACCACCTAGCACGCCGCTCTCATTTGGCTCCCTGTGATCATAATCTCACCACCACTGTCTGTATTGTCTTGAGCCTCAGGTGTCTCTGCAGCCTCAAGGACCCTGCTGTGATGAGACCCATTGTGTCATCATCGCCTTCACAGTCTGACAACCGCCTGGTCTTATAAAAATACAAAGAAATCACGGTAAGAAAGAAATAGAACAAACACAGCCGAAGAAAGCTTGACATCCCATCAGTCATCCCAGCTCCAATCCCCGGCCACACAACAACACCACACACAACACACACACACACACACACTTATCCCTGAGCCCTGCACCGACGCATTAACACAAATCTACTCCGATAGCCCTCCTATATGTACGTAACCATACAGGGCACCAAACCCCTTTTGCTTGTTATGAAAGCGATCATGTGTTAAATTGACGTCAAATCCTTCCAGCGCTGTACAGTGCATTGAGGCAGGTCTCTATCGATGAAAGGTCAAGCGACTTGATGAAATGTAGCGGGTGAGAGGGAGTCATCCATCAGACAGAGAGCCAGAGAAAGGCAGCATGGCTGGCATGTCTAATGAGACCCCCTACTCCCCAAAACACACACACACACACACACACACCACACACACACACACACACACACACACACACACACACACACACACACACACACGCACATGCACAATTTCCCCCATGCATGTCATCTTTATTGCTGGATCATGACTGTATGGATTCCTGTGAATAGAGAGTGTGCACATGCATCACTCTGGACACCATGGTCTGGAAAACCACGTCTACATAGGAGAGATAGCGGCCATCTGCGGCACATTTATACGATTTACTAGGAAATTAAATCGTATTGATGATGGGTGCTCAAAAGTCGCATCATGCCTCACCACATGTGAGTTTGACCAGTAAGGAGATCCTGTATAGGAATCTAGTTCTTTGGTAATGTTGGAGGCCATTTTACCCCCCCAACCAACACCACACACACACCACACACACACACACACACACACACACACACACACACACACCACACACACACACCACACACACACCACACACACCACACACACACTTTTTTAGAAGAGTCACAAACTCAGTTTGCCATTCCTTGATTAATGAGTCCCTTGCTGGTTGTTGTCATAAAACAGAACAAACAGCATCCTACCCCTTGCAAATGGAGGAAAGATGACGCAAGTTAATGCCAAGTTAAAATTCTTACCATAAAATGACAGAATCATTTGTTGTCTAGAGGCTCAGTGATTGAGAGGTACTGTCTTCTGCTGATCATCTTGCAGGATATTGAGATGAAATGTAGGGTGATGTATGACGGACACACACGCTCGCATACACAGGCGCGCGCGCACACACACACACACACACACACACACACACACACACACACACACACACACACACACACACACACACACAATTGCATTTCCTGTAACTGTGACTGCCATTGAATGAATTAATGTCCCACTGTTAAAGCCGCAAAATCGGCCCAGGCCCACTGCACAATTTCCAAGGCTGCAAACAAAACATACACAATAAAAAAGACTGCAGGTCAGCACCGTTGTTCTTGTCTTTATCCACTTAAACACATTTGATATCAGCCTATGTTTACCAGCTGAAAGCACAATAGGCCATGCCTCAAAAATAGCTGTGACTGTGTTGAGAGCGTGTAGATCCACTATTTTAAACTGCTGACTCTCTCATTTTCTGCATTCTCGTCGCTGCTAGAATTAGTTTTGCCAATGTTCACATTATGACCCAGTGGCAGAACAGTACAACATGTTTACTGCTGAGCCCAGCGTTTCTCCCTCCTGCAAAAGTAATAACTGATTAATAGGCATGTACAGCAGCCATTGGAAAGAAATCGGGCCACATGCACTTCTTTCATTCCTTCACAGGTGTAGCAATGTACTAATTAGAGCTCTGTTCCATTCTGGTCAATGGGGCTTATAGATGTTGCAATAGATGTTGGCTCACTGGAAACTGCTACACAAGTGGGTGTAGAAGACTCAATAAAGTTTTAATATTTAATCATTTTTAATATTTATTTTTAATTATTTATTTTAAATATATATTTGAAAAATGTACATTCTTCAAATTACTACTTTTATTTTATTTTATTTTATTTTTTCATTTCAATACTTGTGTATTTTCACTAAAGTACATTTTGAATTCCTGGACATTTACCATATCAAAGTAAAACATTTGAGTACTTTTCCCACCACTGGCCATATTGCATTCACCTGTCCTGCTGTGTTGCAGTGCAGCAATGGGCGAGGGGAAAGTGGTGATGGTTTCTGGCGGAAGGGTGTTAGTGCCTGTATGAATTTTATGCCAGAATCTGTGCACTAGCTAGCTGGCAGTCTTCCTCCTGAGCTGCAAAACTGTCCATAAAACTCAGTAAGCAGCCCCTCGAGCTGCCTTCGCTGGGTCTGTTCCAAACTGATATATGTTGAGCCAGGTTCCGTACTGCCGCAAGGTTCCAGGGGACACCTTACCCTGTATAATGATTTGGTATTATTCTCAAGGGTGGTTTGACAAATCCACTCCTCGGATTCTGACTCCTCTTCATTGAGTGTCATCTCCATAGGCAGCATGCACTGTAGTAGGCCTATAGGCATTTTAGCGGTTGACCTCAAACAAGCTGCAACAGAAACTCTTCTAACTTCTTTGCTTTATAAATATAATAACAGCAATCAGAAGTACTCAAAAATCCTATGTACAGGTGGTACCATCAGCAATTTTAGCATGTTTTAATACTATTAATAATATCTACTGGGATTCATAAGGACTTTTAATATGTTACTAATAACATATCTATGAGGAAAAAAGGTTGAAAGAGTTTCTGTTCTGTTTGATATCACACCCTTATTATCCATAGGCCTATACTAATTTGGTATGTTCGGCTCTGCACTGATAAGGCCAGCATCCTAAATGGGGCCTTATATAGGCCTAACCAAAGCCTTACAGTATAGACAGAGTAACGCTAACTCGGCTCACTTCATGGGGCCAGTTCAAGGGCGACTATTCTACTAGACTTCTATTAAGAATGGAGACAACACATAGGGATTAGTACTGGACTGGAATTATTGGACACAGGCAACAGCCGAGCTTTAGTGATCTTAGATTGTTTTTAATTACCCATATGGAAAAGTTTATATATGCGAACTCTTGAAAGTGGCAGGTTTCATACAATCCTCATAAGAGAATAAGGCTAATATAAGATCTGTAGTATTTTGTTGTAAAGAGAAACATATATAAAAAAAATGTAATTTATAAGAATTATATACTGTACGACATTCAAAAATACTGTACAATCCATAGTATTCTTTTGTAAATTGAAACAAACCTATATAATTTTGTAATTTATAAGAATTATATATGACATACATAACAAACAGATATAAGATGCATAATATGTTTTTGTAAATTGGCTTGTATGAAAGATGCCACTTTCCAGAGTTTGCATATATGACAATTATATAACATTTTCCATATGGGTAGTATGGAAAACATAAATATAACACAGACATTAGCTGTTACTGTTGGCAGGTCAGTCTTCATGAACTACGTTACATTTACTCAAGTGAGTCAATGTACTTTAGTTACTTTCCACCACTGCCCACTGGTTTGCGAGGCAATCCAACCCTGGGGGCCTCAGCACACTCTCAGGGAAGCAGCTTCAAGCTGTCAGAGCCGGGAATGGCTTTATCTGTTGTTCGCTTCTACAGCCTCAGCCAGAGCCTCAGCCAGTGCTCACACAGTTTGTTGACATTCTTACTGGGCAGCATAATCTCTGTGGTTACTCCCCATGGGATGGCCTTTTTGTCTGGGCATTGTTGGATGTGGCAACATCTGCCTGCATTGCATTTTTTGCCTCTCTGTCACTCAGTGTAAAGCAGGAGTGACCAATATCACCAAGGTTGTGGAGGTAGATAACATTGTGTGTTCCTAAAAATACAAAATCTGCTACGGGGATTAAGGTGTCCTGATTTATTGACATCTAGACATGATCTGTTAGACCAAACCTACAAAGCGATACTTTGTTTTTGGTACCAAAGAATGAATGTATAATTGTACAGAATGAATGTATAATTTATTTGTGTACGGGTCGGGTATACACGAGTAAAATTTATTTTGGTGTGGCTTCCTTCAGACAATTCAGCAGAAGCGTTACGTTTTCCCAGTAGTTGCTACCTAATGTTTTGCAAACCACTAAACAGTATATTCAGAATCTAGAGCAGATATTACTCACAGTATATTTGCCTATGTACAAAATAGAGTGGCCAGTTATATTGGAAATCAATATGTATGCATGTATGTCTGGTTCCAGAAAGAAAACAAGTGTAGGCCTATACCTGTACATCTGGTCTAAAACCAGTTCAGTTGGCAAAAACCTCTGGATCATCCAAAAAATTGTAATGAATTTTAAATGAGCAATATATTTATTATGCTTTGGCGATGAATTGGATCGGCATTTAGGCACACGGATAAAGAGTCTCTCCAAACCACAGGCACTCTGAATCAGACCATACATTAACAGCGGATCCAAGACGTCAGCTGGGGTTGTGGAGGGTGAGTGAGTGTTTGAGAAAGACAGCACTGATGACAGTGGCAACAACAGCAGCAAAAGCAAGCAGGGATGAACAGTGCAAACGTCCAGTTGAACAGAGCAGTCTGAGATTGAAGTGAGTGTGTTAATGGATGGGCCCAACGGTCGGCCGATAACAACAGTGTCCCTTGAAAGAACTTGCTCTGCAAATGTCTGCATCAAGCGCACATCTCGCACGAATGTGCAAGAAGCATTCAGAGGTGAGGTGGGGCACAGTATCAAGTATGCAAGACCTGAATTCTGAGGCTAACTGTGGTGGCAATTGCCATCCGCTGGAAACCCAAATGATGATGGAGATTTCAAGGATATATTCTGACAGTTTGTTCATCTCTGGCCATCACTTTCCAAAAACACGCCATTGCTCCAAATCATTGCAAACCGGTATGATTTTCTGGCTTCCAGAATGAAAGCATCAAAAGCAGACTCATTTTTGGGTCACAAACTCATTTTTATTCTTGTTGTGTTGTGTTAAGAGCCAATTAAAAAAAAACCTGCTCCATGGTCTTTGGAATAAAGATGAAAACACAGTGCTTCATATATATATATATATATCATTGCACCACTACTTTTGTCCATTATGATGGATTTTTCTTCAGTGATGAATGAGAGCCTGCAGGTATGGGAACTTGAAAAAAGCACACATGCCCAAAATAGTGAATCCAAGGTAACATAAAGTGAGTAAGAGCAGGTGAGCAGATGGGGCTCCAGGCCAGTGACTCCTGGACATCTGTCTCTCTCACTCCAACCGCCTGCTGCTCTACTGGTCTGTTGCTTTCCTCTACAACCTGTCCTGCATTATGTCTGCGCGTGGCTGTGAGATGGCATGTCTGTCTGTCTGTCTGTCTGACATCCCTCCTGACCACTTCCCACCCTTTCCTGTGTCTGTTTACCTGCATGTGTCTGACCTCCTGCATGGCTAATTTATAGTGCTCTAAAAGCAGACCTGCACGCAAGTTTACCTGAAAAAGGCATTGCTCCTCAATCTCTCACTTAGTCTCCCTCTTTCTTCTCTCAAATACAGCGTGTTCAGCGGATTCTACTGAAAATCAAGCGGTAACCTGTCCAAAACGACTGCAATAAAGTAGCCAAATGCAGGTTAAAATTAACTACATCGCGACACGTTTGCGGTACAGTTGGGGGTGGGCCTGAGGAAGCTTATCAAGTCACTCAGCTGGCAGCCAACATGCCAGGCCGAGAAACTCTGCTTAAGCAGCCTACTGGGAATGGTTCATTTTAACCTGCATTTGGCTACTTTGCTGCAGTCGTTTTGGACAATATAATTGTCTCCTCTAACCCTGATCCTAAACATAACCGCAAAGCACGTCACCACGCTGACACAGGGCTTAAAACAAGGCAGACAACTGGTCACGCTGGTCGAGGATTTCAGGGTTTTCGTCTTATCAATGCAATCGTGTCAGTCGGCTCCCAGACAACATGCCTCGTCGATAAGAACGGCTAATAAGCAGCCTCCTGGGAATTATCGCTTGATAATGGTCGAAGCGGGTGGCGTGTTTTGGGTTAACTCTCCGGAGCCGCACCAGTAACTTATAGGCTTTACTGACATCCCTTTTTGCACCATACAACTCCTTGGGTACAAACGGTCGCAAGAGTTAACGCTAAAACAGTCTTGGTGTGATATCCCAGAGTAAAGCAGAATCCATTGAAATAGAACAATTGAGCAATATTTAAGCCATAGATGAGATTGATGTGAGGCAAAAAGGACATATGTCTCCTGTTTCTCATTGTTTTATCCTGATAAATTGACTTGGTATGTCTCAGATGGATCTTCTGATGAGCTATACAGGAGCTCATCAGGACCTAAATATTGCTCAATTGTTGTATCTCACAGCAATGTTTCTCATTGTTTTCTCCTGCGAAACAGATTTGGTATGTCTCCATAGACTTAACTAGTAAGTGAGAGCTTCCCAGTCTACCTTTCTATCTTTATCTCTCCAAGCTATACAACATCATAACACCTGCAAGGTCCTGCATGCACACACACGCCTGCACACACACATGTACATTTAGGCCTTTCCAGAAAGAAGGTCCAGAGATGGGAATAACACAGTGTTCATTGAAGCGAGAGAATGAGGAGCAGAGCATTTCTGCTCATGCTCTTTGTGTCATGCAGCAATAGCCTTCAACACAATTCATATTATTAAGGAACACACTCTGGCTTTGTCATAATGCCAACGATAAGCGCTATAACAGACAGAGAGGTTGACAGACAGGCAGACAGACAACATTATAGCCCTACATTTACGACACGCTTGCAATATGTCACAAACCGTCATTCATATGTGGATGTGCGCAGCCGGGACCTGGTGATTGGCTCTGTAATTAATTGCATTAATCATCTGCAAACACAGCCACCCCCCACACAACCCCCAGTGACTGTCTCCTGAGAGCAGCCAGATAGCATGTTGGCTTGCTGCACTCACTGCAGGGGGAATCAGTGCTCAACAGGCTGCAGCTGCATACATGTACAGGCACATAGTCACAGTGTCCCCTACTGGTTCATGTGAGAAGGACGGGTACCAGACATTATAGTCACAGAACATTGCACTATCATATATCCCGGGGACATTTACGTTATCACAACCCAGGGATTAAGCTGGCAGCATTAGGGGTTTTGGCAGACTGTATAACAGTATAAACTTCACTACTCACATCGCCGTTAAGCCTAGCCAGGCTTCATATAGTAGGTCCTGGAGGGATAAAGGAGAGGAACATAGGGCATGTATGTTATGTGACCACAGACCATAGCATTGACAACCTACACTCCTACAGTATAGCCTATAAGACCATATGTGCCCAAAATGTGATGACAGCTATAATCAAATCTAGTCTGACACACCACATGCTACTTAAAGGAGAATTCCACCCATTTTCAAATAAATAAATAAATCCTGAGAGGATACAAATGTGAACCAAATGGACGCTAGCGGGCCCATTTGCACCCTCTCAGAAAAAAAAGGGTCTGGAAGAAAAATCATTAAGATGATGAAACACATCTTGATGATGTCATATCAAGTTGTGTTTCACCATGTTTTTTCAGACCTCCATTTCTAGGAAACACAAAATGGGGTGACCATTTTTATCATGGAGTTCCCTTTTAACCCTCCAAGACCCGGACTTATTTGTACTTGGAAAAAAAAAAAAAAAATGTTTTCAACCTTACTACTAAGTTGACTACCATGCTGTATTAAAAAAGCAAACAAAAAAAATATTGAAAAAAAAAATGAAAAATATTTTATTTATGCTAATTAATTAATTATAAAAAAAATCTATATAATGGATGTACATGTTCTAGACATTCTAATAATCACAAAAATATATTTATTGCAGTCATACTTTTATTAGGGTTAAAGGTTAAAAATCATCAAAAATGCCCAGAGATTAATTGAAGAGGCTAATTGCAGCCAAAAAGCAACACTGGGCCTTCTAGGGCTAAAGCATAATGAAATTTTGACATTACTTATATCTAGGTTGTGAATGGTGCGGTCACATATAAACTCCAATAACATAAATTGCTCAATGGCTGTCTAGCAAGTGGATTCAAGAATGGGTGAACAGTAGCCTATTATATTGACAATATTTTAGGCCAATTAAAATACATACAAAATGTCCCACACACCCCCGGCTGCCGCACTGTGTTCACTCAACAGCAGAAACGCATCCATGTGGCTGGTCGTTTCCACATGGAGAGCGCACACATCCAATGCATAACTGAGAAAGAATGAGCTGTTTTGCCTGGAAATGTGCAGAGGGGGCTCTGTGCTATTTGAAATGCTGCCAAGTGTGCGGCAATCCGCGCAGCGCTCATACATACCAATTCTCAGGAGTAATATTTGATAGAAAACAAAGCAGCGTGCATGATACTTGGATATGAATGAATGCCAACTGAAATGTTCAGTAGGCTGTGCCGTGGAGATGGCTGGAAGAGGAAGAAGTGTCTGGCTGTCTGTCTGTCGGTCTGAGACCATACTTTAATGCAGCCCAAACTGTGCTCTTCCTGGGGAAATATGGGAATAAAATGGACATATGGTTGTTAAGGGGAAAACATATGTCGCGGGTTTGAATGAAGTCTATCACTGCAAACTGAGGCCGACCTCCGATTGGAAAGCTAGGAGGATGCTACTCTTTTCCATTGCCATCAAACTGTTAAAGGGACATTTTATCCCAGGTCCATTTTGTATTCTGTGCCAGCCTTCAGTGGTATGGAGAGGGCTTTTCATTGCATATTTTTCAGGGGATTCATAAAATGGTGATTCGATTTGGTTGTAATGCTGCATCACATACTGTAGATATGGCATTTGGACATTATTTCTATATAACCGTTCCATTTACAGTTTACATTTTTACATATTGCCAATGGGTATAATGTCCTGTCAGAATTGTCCTGAATTGTACAATAGGCTAAACATGAACCCTAGTTACTCCTGTGCTGCACCCTGCACCACACGCCAACCCTGCCAATGCCAAGACCTGTCCTAGACCAACTCAGTGGCCTTGTGGTTAAAGTGTCCTGAGATTGGGAGGTCGGGATTCGACTCCCAGCTGGGACCCAACGCCTCCCTGCTTTTCACTCAGCATCAAGGGTTGGATTGGGGGTAAGTTCCTGCAGCGTACTAGTGTCATGTCCAGGGGGTGTACTGGTACATCACACTAACACTACTTTACAGTCCTAATAAACCCTAGGAAATTATAACTGGCCACGGAAGTTCACAGGATCTACTGAATGCAAAGGAGGCAGCATCTGTGCATGCCTGACCCAGAGGCTCAATATGGCAGTTTGTCACATTCACTAGATCATTTGTGGCCAGTTATAACTTCCTGTGGTTTATTAGGACTGTATAGATAATTGAAAAAACAAATATGTATTCAGGACCATGTTCGAATGGCCCCTCCCTTAACTAAAATCCTTAAAACTAAAGAAAGCAAGGAATGTAAAACAATTAATACCCATCTTTTACCTCTCTACTAACAACCTAAAACATGAACCTTGGTTTAAAAAAAAAGAAAAGAAAAAGAAACAAAACTAAAGTTGTCCTTTAACGTCAAGCATTGACATTGCTTGACATTGTGCATAACATCACTCTCAAACTCACATTTCACAGCAAATGCATGGCTCAGCGGCCAACGGTCCCAACTTACAAGTACTACCTTGCAGGCAGTAGCCTGCCTACCTGATCATGTTTTGGCCAGTAGTTGCTGATTTTACCAGCGTGATAGGTTTACAATTAAATACTCTGTAATGCTGGCTGCAGCCGTCGAGGTTGATATCTGAACGCATACTCTAAAGTGTGTACATTGTAGTCAAAGATGGGCAGCATCCAGCATGGTTTAAATGTGGTAAATATTATATTTACATCAGTTGCACCACTGGCTCAAAACATACAGTACTGAATGTGCGTCATAAAAAAACATTCATAGTACAGAAGTTCTTTTGTTTGTTTTCCTGCCTGAAGTATATTTTCTCTCCCCTGCATCAAATATTCACTTCTGCACCTTCGTACTCTGCTCAATTTTGTATTTAATATTTATTTAGTTCCTCCTTCCTTAAATTGTGTCTCTGTACTTGCTCTTCCCCCATGGTCCTATAAAATCTTTATAATGCGAGAAATCTTTTTTCCCCCTTCTTCTTCTTCTTCTTCTTTTTTGCCCTGTTGCCTCCATCCCATATGAGGGGTTTGTTTTGGCTTGCGGCGAGTTGAAACCCTGACATCGCTGTAGCTCTGACCTTAGGTCATCCTCAGTGCAGCGTTCTTCAGCAGCCCTTCCATTCATCTCAGGCCTTTAGGTCTCTGGCTGGTATAGGCAGACAGACAGTATGTCCACAAGTAGCTGTTGGAAGCTCATGATTGATGTTCTGGTTCTCACAGCGCAAGTTTTTTTTTATCTCCAAACTCCTAGTATTAGTTGTTTATGGCAGTGACAGAGCCGCCCCTGATTCTCCTGGCAGCATTAAGCTGCACGCACACTACACTTTGCACTGTGTATAAAAGACGCAGCATCTTGATGTCACATGATCATGTGTTTTATACAGGCGCTGGATGGAAAGAGATGTTGCATGCAACTTCCTTAAGTTTTTGCACAAGGCCGCAAGTGTCTGCTGGAAGCAGGCCGATGCGGCACTTTGCCGCTTGGGCGGAGCTTATTTCCCGTCCACAGCCCCTCTATAAATCCAGAAAGTGTGTTCGCGCCTGCGTCTTTCAGAAGTTGTAATGTGCTCATGGCCTTAGCCCGTCACAAAGTCCCTCACCAATCCGTCCTTGTCCAATAGGCACGTTAGATGAGGGTAGTTTGACCATGAAAGATTGACCTACAGTAGCAACAGTTGCTAAACTATTTGGATTGGCATTGGACAGTCTTCTTATTTCGTGCAGCTTCGTCATATGTCCAGCTCAGTGTCGCAAAGCCATGCCATTGTCTGTGGTAATTATGTGCAAACTATAGTTTGATGATATACTCTAGATTTTTGACTGTGTTGCCATGCTTTTTCTTTTGTCTATGATTATTGTTGCTCTGGAGTAATAGCTGCTAATTATGCTTAAATTGTAGCCTATATTACACCCACTACCCACTATAATACAGTATATATTTCATCTCTCTCTCTCCCTATCCCTCTCTCTCTCTCTCTCCCTCTCATTCTTCCCATTCTAGTTGCCAACAGCAGGTTCACCATGGAAGTCAGCCAAACTTTACCCAGGATTCAGCAGAGGAGAGCAGAAGGTCTCAGCAGTCGTCTGTCGACGGTTCCCCTTTACAAGCTGCCAATTAACATCACCCCTGTGTTCACACAAAAAAGATCCTATTCAGGCTGAAGTTCGGCTTTTGGTAAATAAAAAAATACAAATAAATAATTAAATAAAAATACAAGAGATAAATATATGACAAGACAACAGCCCGCCCCTTCCCTCCCAGCAGTCAATAAGCTCCCTGTGGTAGTGCTATTTTTGTGAGCCTGTCAGGCACATGCACACATAGACACCTGAGGGGGTTTCAGCCCCTTCCCTTAATAGTACCCATGTGTAAAAACTAAACTGCACTCCCCTCATTTACCATGATGAAAGACATGCAAATGCACACTCTTTCCATATGCCAGCAGCATTCAGGAGAATTACCTTTCCCCAAACTCTCCTGAACATTAGATTTGTCCTCAAATAACGTCAACTCAACTCGATTTCAACTTAATTGTCACACGCATCATGCGTGAAATTCTTTGTCGCCCCAAAGCTCCATATCTAAATGTTGCCGTTTGAAGAAATGTGAAAAGAGTTGGAGAAACAGAAAAACACATCAGATATCAATTTGAACAATATGACATATTGGCTACAGGAGATGGAAAAAGATGGTTGAAAGTTTGAAACCAGCAGTACATGTAATTAATATAAGTGTGTAGTTTCTGGTTTTGGCATAATAATAACTGGAAAAGTGCCTTTCTGGGCACAGCTCCACAGCTCTCCACTAGATAGCGTGGCGTAGGCTATAATATGCCATGCCTTCGGCCTAGTAGCGACAATAATTATAAATAATAATTAGAAGAATAATGTTAATAACTGTGCATAGCCTGCTGTACATACAGTACAGTAAAATACAGTAGTAAACAAAGATGAAAAAATGAACTGCTCTGTGTGGGTTTTTGTTTATAAATCCCACAGTCCCCCCACGCGCTATAATATATGTACGGCAGGCTAAGACAATCTGTTGCAGCGCGGCATACACTTGACACCGTAGAGTGGGAGGACAATGGAAAGAGAAACCATGCAAGTTTACCAAGACACGGGGTCATTGTTCAACCAGAGTTGATGTGTAGACAGATGGTGGTGGATGGTATAACTGCACTTTTCTTCCCTTGGTTAACCGTCCCTAATTCACCCAGAAAGTTTGGCAGAAGTATTAAGATGCTCTTTAACAACAAAGCCCTAGCTGCTTCACACTCATAATACAGTATGTCCTGCACGGGCCACTGGGAGTAGTCTATACGCTACTGTACTTAACCACTATTAAACTTTGTTGCAGCGGGAATAGCCTTTCTAAGAGTGCTGTGATAAGTAATTGTCAACTCAAGTACTGTCTGTATTAAAGTAAAATCTTGAGGTACTGTATTTGTACTTTAGTTGAGTATCCGATTTTCCAGGACAATTCAGTATGGATTAGAAAACAAATATGTTTCGGAAGAGAAGAACAACACATGAGAGGAAAAATAAAAATCAATCAACAAATACTTTTTTACGTGGGCAGCTTTTGGACATTTTGACCAAAATGTGTACTATACTGGTGATGAATGGTTCTTTAGAATGCAGTGTGTTGGTGCACCAGTCCTCAGTGAATACTAAACAAATAGTGCTGCTTTCCCAACAGAGAGCAGCAGTAGCAGACAGCATGTACACATACATGCATGCACGCACGCACACACACTCACTCACACACACACACACGCACACACACACACACACACGCACGCAGTGTGCACATACACATGCGCGCACACATCACACAGACACATGTACAGTGTTAGGGAGGGCTTTCTACAGTACAAGCAGAATATTATCCAGTATTGTTGTGTTCTTACTGCGTTGCCAGGCCAACTTTGTGTAGGATGGCCATACAGGATGTGTGTGTGTGTGTGTGTGTGTGTGTGTGTGTGTGTGTGTGTGTGTGTGTGTGTGTGTGTGTGTGTGTGTGTGTGTGTGGTGTGTGTGTGGTGTGTGTTGTGTGTGTGCGTGCATGCGTGCGCGCGTTGATGAGATAGAAAGTAGAGCTTTGAGCTCACACCATGTCTTGTAAGAATGTGCAGCATAGCACGTCAAGGCCACAGCGAGATAGTGAGTTATCAGAGATAGTACAGCGGGTACAGCAAGGGACGGAGTACAGGCTAGGCAGAATTCTCCGTGACGAACACAGCGTTGGACCTGTGCTTTGAGGGGCGCCCCGGCCAGAGAGCTGATATAATGTGAATCTTGGTTCGCAGTATAACAGGTCGTATTTGCTTTCAATCATATAATGTTCATTTGCTGTTCATATTCCTATCATGAGAGGGATACAGTCGATCCCATTGTATAGAAAATAAATATGTCTGGGTCCCACAGAAGTTATGTCTACAGCCTCTTATTGGACTTTAAAGGTGGTCGAACATATACCGACGCATTAATGGTGACCCCGACGTGTCGATCCTTGTCCAATAGGCTGCATGGTTCTTTTGACCGTTCATAGCAGTTTTCCCATGGTTCTGGGGTGGCAGACAGGGCCCTAAAATATATGCATTGTTATGCAGATCTACCACGCTATGACTATGTGACGACTGCTGTCTTTTGAAAAATGTTTTTGTAGGTTTCTGAATAACAAGTTATGTGATATGAAATGAACAGCATTTGGGAAAAAAAATTGCTATGGCTGCGCTATATACGCTTTGCGCTGTGCTATCTCTAGACAGTGTTGTAAATAGCCTCGGTACTATTTGCGTTTTAATCTTGTAGCGATGTTTGCTGTGGGAACGTACCGTTTACCGGCTATCGTTTGCTTACTCGTATGCTATGCGGTGCTTTTTTGTTATTGATTATGCTATCTCATCCTAAATGTGTGCGGGTGTGCGAAGATGTGTGCGTCTGTGAGAGTGTTTTGCAGGCACGGAGCCGCTTCTCAGTATACAATTGTTAGTTTGAGGCTTAGAGAGTAAAGGGTTTAACAGCTGGGTGAGTGTGTGTGCGTCGGTCTTTGTTATTTGTGGGGACAGACGTCTGGCAACACTGTAACCTCGTAGGGATATCAAGCCTTATGGGGACCATGTTTTGGATCATTTAAATCCATAGAAAAGAGAAAAGTATTGAATTTAGCTAATAGAACGTTATACTCTTGTATCATGCCTGATTTTTTTTCAGGGCAGCGATATGTCTAGAAAGGGGTGTCCCACCATGTAACAAAAACAAGTATGTGTGTGTGTGTGTGTGTGCTTACTGAAAAGTGAGACATTGCGGGAGACAGGTCCACTTACACCCCCCCCCCCCCCCCCCCCCCCCCCCACACACACACACACCCTATGCATTAAGGTGTTAATATATTACAACAAAATTAACACGTTCACACAATGGAGTCAGATTGAGGTCCGGTGGGAGAAAGATAACGCTAGGCAGAGAGTGGGAATGTGTTTTATCTAAGATAGGTGGGTATATCTGGTGCGGACATTCCATTCTAAGACATGACAACCCTAAACTATCCCATAACAATTCTGTTTGCCGGGAACAAGACCAGTGGCACGCGGCACCTTATCAAACCCTCCACCCCCCAACGCCACCCGACAGGGAGAGGGACTGAGGAAGCAATGTCAGTTGGTTGTCATACCCCCCCCCCCTCCCCCCACCCAAACCCCCTCCCGGTCCCAGAGCACGTGAAACCACTGGTGCGCACATACACATAGACAATGAGAGTACAACTTGGATTCTAGATTTCAATGGGAAATGTTAACACTTTCCCCGCCAGGGGCGGAAGTATATGTCACAAATTTAGAGCATCTTTAAAAATTTTGAAAATCATTTATAACATTATTGCAGCAATTGACCACATGGAATTTGGTAAATAATAGTTAACTAAAACTAACTAACTAAAGAATGAATAAATACAACGAAACATAAACAAAAAAAAAAAAAAAAAAAACATAGAATTAAACAAACAAACAAACAAACACTTAATTGAAACTAAGGGAAACATAAGAGAAAGGAACGGAATAATAATAATAATAATAATAATAATAATAATAATAATAATAATAATAATAATAATAATAGGGAAAAAATATCACGATACTCAAGTAATTATGTCTTAAGAAAAACTAAAATTAATCTAACTGAAATTATAGACAAAATACTGCTAGTTTTAAACACCAGTTGTATGCATACAAAGTGAACGATTAAAGTATATATAACACAAATGTGTGTATTATCAAAAGTTTGAATTGACCAAATAATAATAATATAATAAAGAATAAGAATAATAATTGACCAAAGTTAAATTTCCAAATCAAATCTAAAAATAGAGCTAATCAAGGAGTCTAATGATTTTGATTTTTTATTTTATCCACATAACTGAAAATCACTCAAACTGTATTAAAAGGAAATATCTAAAACGATACTCTAAATAGGGTAAGTGATAGTATATGTGCCATTTGACAAACAAGGCATGCCCTCCTTAAAGGTACATTAAAAACAGTTTTGCAAGTAAAATGCTGCTTCTTTAAATATATATACACAATTTGCACAATACCGATAATTCCAGTTTCTCACCTGGCCAGTGAGGAGCTATCATTAATATTATTGTTATACTTATAATAAGGGTGATACTAACAATGGGGCAGCTGTGGATTGGTAGGGGGAGCAGGTTGTCAAGTGCAGAGGTTCGAAGCATAGCTCCTCCTGTCTACATGTCGAAGTGTCTTTGGGCAAGACACTGAACCCCAAATTGCCTCCAATGGTCAGTGTGCACTCGCCACCATTGTATAGTGTATAGTGTATGAATGAATGCATGAAGACCACCTTGGGAGTGGCAGTCGACTATATAAAAAAAAAAAAAAAAGAAAGAAAGGATGGCCAAAGTCCCCACCAGGGTTTTGGGGGCCATGTGTTTTACATGAGATGTCGTGTCAAGGGACACTGGACAAAGTCCGCACCAGAGTTGCGGCCACGTGAAGAAAAGAGAAAATAGAATAGAAAAGAGATGTCGTGTCAAGGGACACTGGACAAAGTCCGCACCAGAGTTGCGGCCACGTGAAGAAAGAGAAAATAGAATAGAAAAGAGATGTCGTGTCAAGGGACACTGGACAAAGTCCGCACCAGAGTTGCGGCCACGTGAAGAAAAGAGAAAATAGAATAGAAAAGAGATGTCGTGTCAAGGGACACTGGACAAAGTCCGCACCAGAGTTGCGGCCACGTGAAGAAAAGAGAAAATAGAATAGAAAAGAGATGTCGTGTCAAGGGACACTGGACAAAGTCCGCACCAGAGTTGCGGCCACGTGAAGAAAAGAGAAAATAGAATAGAAAAGAGATGTCGTGTCAAGGGACACTGGACAAAGTCCGCACCAGAGTTGCGGCCACGTGAAGAAAAGAGAAAATAGAATAGAAAAGAGATGTCGTGTCAAGGGACACTGGACAAAGTCCGCACCAGAGTTGCGGCCACGTGAAGAAAAGAGAAAATAGAATAGAAAAGAGATGTCGTGTCAAGGGACACTGGACAAAGTCCGCACCAGAGTTGCGGCCACGTGAAGAAAAGAGAAAATAGAATAGAAAAGAGATGTCGTGTCAAGGGACACTGGACAAAGTCCGCACCAGAGTTGCGGCCACGTGAAGAAAAGAGAAAATAGAATAGAAAAAAAATGTGTTTAACATGAGATGTCGTGTCAAGGGACACTGGACAAAGTCCGCACCAGGGTTTGCGGCCACGTGAAGAAAACCGGTTTTTAACATGTTAAATGGAAAATGTATGAGATGGCACTACAGTCTGTGACTGAGAGTACACTCATGTAAAAAAACAAAAAAAAACAAAAAAAAAAAACAGAAACAAGTAGGGGGTTAGTCAATCAGCTTTTGTAGCTGCTTGGATTTCTTGGTTGTACACAAGACTCGAGTTTTGGTAGCTAAGAGTAATCCCCCTGAGAGCGCTGACATGTCATAATATATTGCAATTGCTTATTTTATTTTTCTTTATTTTATTTTACCTTATTTTATTTTATTTATTTATTCTGCTCCTGTGGCCAAGGCCTGGTTTACGGGCCAGCAGAACTGATATCATCTCACGTGTGGGGTAAGTAAAGACATTGAATGAATGCAGGAGTGAATGTAGCAGACAACACCGACTTAGGCCGTAGGCCTGTGGCTTGAATGGTTCTATGTATAACCTTGTGAACGGCTGTTTTGACAGCCTGATCTTGAAGTTGTATGTGTCTATGTCATGGAAAACAGCCATGTAGTTGATACAGCTTGGTGTAGACGTACACTAAGTTGTGGAGACCGTGGTGTTTGTTTTACATACCATAAGTTTTTATTGTTTGTATAGACCAGTATAGGTGTACATCTGTATGAGGAAGTTAAAGTTGATCAGAACAGCAGACAGAATCATACAATTCTGTACTCAAATATAGTTCACTGTAGCAGAATACGGTAACCAAAGAAATATATATATAAAATAATAATCTTAATTTTAAACAATGAGTTACTCCATATAACAAAAACAAATGTAACAAACAAATACCAGAAATATCTTTGACAATTACAATACAAGTACTGCAAGGATAATTAGTCCGTTTACAGACCAGACTCAGAGCAAAACAATAACCAATCAGAGATTATTCTACTGCAAGATCATTTTTAATGGGCTGGTCTGAAATTTGAGAAAAAGACTGAAGAGAGTCTGGGTCCTAGAATCAACAGCGTTCCAAAGAATAGATCCTCTACTCTTGTCTTATTGAAAAAATTATAGGGTAGATACAAATATTCCGCTTGGCGAGGGACATAAGAATGAATATCTGATTAAGAGAAAAAAAAGAAATGATGAAAATTGAATTGAAACCATTTGGAAGTGTATGAGAGTCGTAAGTAGCCTTTGTACACAAATATAAATATCTGCAGGGATTTTACCGGCAAGACAGACAGAATGTTTAGTTTCTAAAAAAGGGGGAGCAGAGGGTTCGACTCAATACGAGAAGGGCTTAAGTGCTAACAATTTTGTTTAAAGTAAAACAATTATTTTGAAGAATAGATAAATAGAGGGTCAGCCCATATCATGATACAATAGGATGGGTAGGGAAAAAAACTCAAACTAGTGTAAGAAACAACTATCCTTTTTCCAATTTAAGTTATTATCAATCATGATACCTAATAACATTGAAGCAACTTGATTGATTTTCATGGCGTTGCTGACAGACTTGCATCCTCCCCTGAACACCTGCTACTATTAGTACAAAATAAAATTAATTATCTACCTTCAGTGGTAGCTTATTTGTCTGAAACCAATCCACAGGAGCTTAGATAAGTTTTCATTTGCTTCTATAATTAGTTTGACAAAACTCTCATGTGACTTTATAAGGTACCCAAGCAAAAAAAACATTTATATATATATAAAAATTAACGCGGTCAGCATTAACTAGCTAATCGTGAGTTAACTCAACCACGAGTTAACTCGATCAATTTTATTAGTGCGCGATTAACGCAATAAAAAAAGCAAAAGCCAAGTGGGTCTTCTCACGTGGTTCGATTGCGCCAAAGGTAGATACATAAGTGTTAAACATCTGCATCACTCAAGTTAATTTAAAATAAGTCTACACAATTGGAGAAAAGACTCTAATAAGTTCTCAGGTTAGCTCTAATGGTTCCAACATCAATACAGCTTGGAATTATGGATGAAAATACACGTTATCAAATGTGGTCTGTGGCTCGGTCAAACGATGAATATTGGATAATATAATGATGGATAATATAACAATGGATATGCAAAAATCCCATTAGGCAGACAAATATATACTCCAATCTCGCAGTCACTAAGTCAATTATTGATACTTTTAAGATCTAGATTAGTGTAGGGCATTTATGTCAAACTCAAGACTGCGGATTCAAATCTACATCCTTAAATGAATCTCCTTAGGCCCGCAGGAAGACATTTAATTACTATTAGAACTAGTACCTGTGTGTTGAAACACCGTCTGGCGCACAACGTGGCACACTGGGCATTTGCACCGACGTCCCTGGTAGGATATTAGGGTAGGGTTATCCAAAACATTCCAATTAGAAATGACCGCATTCACTCTGCAATGACGTAGGAGTAAGATGCGCAATGACATGACGAAGACTCATTAGCTCTGCAATGACGCATGAGTAGATGGCCAATGACATGACAAAGACTTACTAGCTCTGCAGTCTGCACTAACGTAGAGACACAATGACGAAGACCAACACTAAGTGTATAATATTAATTACTACATACATGGGTATGTCCCCATTTCCCCATACACGATATTTGACACAGTTTGCCAGCATGACGACTTGGACAGTTATTAAGTGAATAAGTGAAATAGTTATAATTTGGCTAAACCATAACAACAGTTTTCACATCATGCATGGAAATGGGAAGTAAAGGTATGGAAACACACTGAAATACTTAAGTTGAGAGAGAATTATCTAATAATTACTCGTAACTAATGTACAGTATCTAAACAAATATACACTGTACAATATCTAAATAAATGACCATCTATTTGCATATTACAACGTATTAGCCTCAAACGAGAAACAAAATATTGAGTTAGTAAATAGTAAGTAAACGCAAAATGACAACACACAAAAGATTATACAATAAATATATATTTATGTACCTGATCAAGTGTTGCTCTGGTGCTCAAGGGCGCTTCGACTAAAATCTGACGTTGATTGGGACATCAACAAGAACTCATTGGTATGTTGTATGCTTTTAACTCATACTAACCCTAGACATGGTACAGATAACACCTAATAAACAGCAATTCCACGAAAATAACAAAAAAAAAACTGTCTACACACCCCACCCACCACCATCCAAGACCAACATGCTAACTAGAAATACTGCAATTAAAAAAAAAATGTAGAGTGTGATTGCCGCAGTCGCTTGTTTTAGCCCCTTGCATTAATTTTGCCAGTCAGTTATGATGTCGAATTTCAATTCAACCCAGTGATCATATGCAATTAGGAGGGGATGTATATGCCCCAAAACATGTTTTTGGCATTGGCTACATTTTACACTGTTGTGGCGCCTCCCACAAAAAAAAAAAAAAAAAAAAAAAAAAAAAAAAAAAAAAAAAACGGAAATAATTTTGTCTCCCTGTTGGTTCCACCACTCACAACATGTGATTCAAATCTGGGGAGGTTGGGACAATTGGTGATTGAATTGTTGCATTTTTTTTGTAAAATAGGCCCCTCCCTCTAACTTTGGTAGTAAATTACGGCCAAACGATACGCATAATAAAAAAAAATTGTGACAGGCCACTTTTATCAGGTAGCTCCAGATAGTATGTGCGCAAAATTTTAAGCTGTGGAGGAGTAGGGTGCCAAACTTAGTTACCTAGAGAAAAGAATAATAATGCGGAATAAAGTGTTACAATTACAACAGTCTGGTTGCAACCACACTAACTAATGGACATACAAATTTTGCCAGGTACAGGCTATGAACATTAACAAACAGGTGTGGTAGTCGAGGAGGTAAAATGACATATAGTGACACAGTTTCACAACAAAGTACTGTAGTACAGATCCATCAGACATCAATACCAGTGTTGCACAGAAATATTGCAAGGTACATCAGGTATGTACAACAATGTGACAGGGGAGCAATGAGACATTGAGAAAAAAAATTATATTATCCAACTATGTCTCATTCCAAAACAACAACAACAACAGCAGGACAATACTTGACTTCACATGTTACAGCCTACTAGGCTGTCTGTTCAAAGACTGTTGCACATCCTGTTCCACTCAAGAGACATTGTTGCTGTTGCTGGAATCCACCATCCAGTGCAGCGACACAAACAATGAACTGTTCCGAGTGTTTGGGGGACACTCATCAGAGGCAACTAAGAAGCCAACAACGAGAGCGACAACGAACTGACGAGGCCGCACACAACCAGAACTGACAAGGCAGGCCACAGACAACCAGCACACAGTGATGGAGTAAAAGAACTGTTCCAGTGTTTGGGGAGACGCTCACTCAGACAGACTGAAATGACCACACCACTTAAGGTCATGGGGCTGTGGTGCAACGCCTGCACTACCTCTGCCCACACGCAAGGCTGGAGTCATTTGAAGTCAAATATTGGACCTGCCACAGTTGAAGTTTCAGTAATTCAGGTCAAACAAAACAATCAAATAAGGCGAGAATGCAAATTTATGAGCAACATTGGTACAAACATCAACCAACAACTAGCGTCCCCTACAGGAAAAGGACTTATGTTCCCCCCTCCCACCCACAAAAGAACATCATGTGTGTAGACCGCGGTGGTGGATTAGGATCTACAAACTTACTGCACATGTCTGTTAGCTGTTGACGGCTTGTAAACCTTTTCTTTTCACATACAACACCAAACACATTTGTTGTAGGTAATGAGGCGTGATCTGACGTTATATTAGTTATATTACCCATTTTGATAGAATAAAATCATTAGGGTATTATTACCGTATGCGATTTGTTACTGCCCAAATCTGGTTACTAACACCATAGTGAAGTTAAATGAAGTTAAAATAAATAAATAACACTACAAACACACAGTTGAGCCGGCCAATTATAATTCTAGAACCAAAATATATATATATTCAAATGTTATCTCATCGCACAGGTTGAGTGGTGGTGGAATTAACTAAACTCAGTAATTGAACTAAATGCATAGTGTTTGACAAACTTAAGTGATAACCTTTAGTCTGCTAATGCACACTGCTACAATCAGTAGCATAATCAGGGGGCCATATAGGCCATAAAAAGGCCATATTGATATTGGAATGTCTTAAAATAATGACACTTAGCTAATCAAAACAATGAATACATAACACCAATGCCAGAAGTAATTAATTAAGGTAATTCAAAAGTGTCCAAATAATTACGCTTCAAGGAAAATCACCTAAATGCAGTAGCAATATTAAATTACAGCCCCAGTACGGGGAAATTAAAGTGCTACTACAAGTAGCCCCAAAGTCAACTGACCAGATGCCAAATGAAACAATAATGACAAATTCAATCTAACAAAGCAACCGTGGCTGCACCTAAAGAAGAAATTAAGCAATTACTATTTATTACACTGTACACAATACAATGTATCTCATCAAGTTAAGGTTTCGTGTGTATACCTTAATTGTCCCGGCTCATGCATTCCATTTCTGCTAATAACAATAGTTCAGGCCCAGGGCACAGGAATGAACATCAACCGGAAGTGAACATCTAGTTACTATTATGAAATACAATAGGACTTCACAGTCATGACACATTGCTCACACTGCCACTATAATGCACAAAACGATAGTAGCAGACACACATCTCAAGACACTCAGCTAAATCTGAAGGGCATTTCCCTGGTACAGGAAGATATGACCAAGACAATAAAACACAGGGTGACTGCAAATTTGGTTAAATTATACTCTTGGTTTAAACTATAGTGGCATTTGACTTGCAAAATAAATTAGATAATTAATTATCCTGAAAATAAATACATTTTGTATTACCACTACTAGCTACGAGGAGTACATGTTGGACAACGAATGATTTGTTTAGATAAGAGAGATTCTAGATTACTAGTGAGGGATACCATTACTTACATATAGGCACAGTGAGCAGCACAACATCATGCAACGTTGTTTAACATTTTTTTCTCATCACTTTTTGAACGATGCCACATGCCTCCAAATCATTGACCAGGTTAGTATAGCCAAAATCAATTTTATGATGTCAAAGCTTGTACCATACACAGACCCTCGGGCCTAATTGGAGTCGAACACATTGACGCATATTTTCTCCACTGTTGTGGGGTCACGTTATCAAGTGAATTGCAAGTCTACCGACTCTTCTGAATCGTTTACACTTGACTCTAGGATTTGGCAGTTTATCGATTTTACAAAAAAAAAAACGGGTCACTCATATATTTCCATTTTTGATAGGTAGGTTAGTCTGGAATCGACGTATAGAGGGTGTGCAATCAAAATATGTATTTCATCTAATAAAGAATCCCATTAAGAATGAAAAAAAAAAGGTTAAAATTTGGGTTGGTAAAATAACAGTGAGAAAATATAAGAAGTAAAAAGGTTTCAACCACAAAGGTGGTGCGCTACGGATAAGGCAGTGCAACTCACCAGTGAATACATCCCAGTGATTGTGACGGGCGAGAGTGGCAGAAAACTACAGAAATTACAGAAATTAGAAATTACAGAAAATACAGAACTAATGGAGTACAAACCACAAAATACTGCTTCAGCAGAGTACCAATTGCAATAACAAAAAAATGACAAAATCAAATATAACATTATAAACAAATGCTCAATATCAATGCAGAACTTGGGTCTTAAAATCGCACAGGAAACTACATTGTTCAAATTTATGTGACCAAATTTCCCTAACACGGTGAGTGGTACCAAGCCGGAATGAATATTTTATCCAGATGTGGACGAGGAGCAAGGACATAATGTATAAATGTCAGATCTAAATTAACCATAACAATGTTTACCCCACAGGAACAGGTCTACAGACAAGGAGGGAGGTCTAAAAGTCCAAAGTTAATCAAAGCCATATTGTATAGTACATAATATGATGTCATGTCAACTTTGGATTGTCATGACAAGGAGGGAAAGTAAGAGGACAAATAGAATGGTGTGCAATAACAGAATATCAAGGAGGGGTGTCAAATTCATAACTGTAACACATTTCCCACAGGAGCGGAGCATGTTTGGATGAAGGAAAAAAAAAAAATTCCAAATGTGCATGTGTAGTAATCTTATTCCGGGATTAGGTCAATGTATTAAACTAACAGTTTCACAGTACAGCGGCTCGAGAGACCCTCAGTTGCGAGGTAAGCGACATCTATAGCCCGTATCCGAAGGTTACTAATGTGAATTACAGGGCAAGGTGGGGCACACGTTCCAGGTTATATCTAGGAGGGACGAGGATGGTTTGTCAGAAATCAAGAATAATGTTAATTTTTCAGTTCTAATAATTTTTTGATCGTTTGTGATTCTGTCTGTGTCAATCAAACCCGATGCCAATGAAATAACTCACTAACAGACTAATAAAAACCCAATTAGAGTGTTTGTATAGATTGATTATGCATGCTATGGCTCCTCTTAAGTGAAAACTACCCAATGCATTGCAGATGGCCAGGAAAACAACTATACACTGATTTTAACTTCAAGCATCCATATAGTAGTAGCACATTACACTAAAACATTCTCTTGACAATAGGTAGGGGTTCCACCCAACTGAATGGGAATCAAAACCCATTAGTATTGATTACATGTATTCAGTTTAATATCCAGGAGAGTGAAGATTTCACTAATTTAACAATAAACATCAGCCCAACAAATCTAGTTTTGGACTCTGTAAATTACATCCAACATGTAATTATGGCCATCTACTTGACTAGTTCTGCTACATGCTACACTACACTCACAATCTAGTGCGAAAGGACTTAAGTGGAGGCCAGAACACCAAACACACTATACAAGCCCTGTAGCATAGTACATCCCCCTCTACACATGGCATGCATCCCCCACTGCACATTGCACACACCTCCAAGAATGCAGCACAGTACATCCCCTCTACACATGGCGTGCACCCCCTGCTACACATTGCACACACCCCCAAGAAGACAAGAGCCCCCATCAACCCTGTGCATGGAAGAGCAAGATCGTAATCAGCAGCCCATGGGATGGGGCTCCCACCTCGGAGGTTGGGCGTTTGTCTATTCATGACCCCCAGCTTTCGGGGCGCGGACCCGCAACTAAGGACACACCACCAGCCTAGTTTGCAGTATAGGTTAATCCATTAGACTGTCCAAACAAATAATAAGGTATAAGACAAAAGGGTCTGAGACTATTAATTAGTTATTGCTTAGATTTAAGCAATAACTAAGGAGGGGATAACCTGTATGATTTTGATACAAAGGCTGGGTAACTCGGGAATAGGCCAAATTTTATTTTATTTTTAAATATGGTGGTGCTCCGAATCGCCAGACTACCTGACCAGTCCATCCAGAATCAACGCCTCCCACCTTCATCAAGGGCCCCTGGCAGAAGAGGAACAAGGAGGGTGATCTCACTGATCAGTTGCAGCGGAAAAACAAAGAACTCACTTAGGCACTGTACCTCTGCGGTACTGGCATGCATTTTTATCCTTCAGCAGTATTGAATAATGTGGAAAGAAATTAGGCAATTTATCATTGGTTATTATAGAACAGCAGGCTTATTTCAACATCAAAAGCCAAGTTACCCCATTGGGGGATGACAAAAAACAAATTGTGTCCGGATTATATGGGACCCTCAATTCCCATGTCACTTTGCAGATGTCAGTTATTGTCCAGAGGTGGACCGTGGCCAAATGGTATGGATGGGGTTTGGGACCCCTCATCCATAGGGGCAGGTTTTCCCACATATAACATCACAAAGAAAGTGGTTTTCCTGGCTAACAGGTTTTTCCATATATAACAACAGAAAAGGTGGTTTTCCCTACCTCACATGTGTCCACGGCTGTTCTAATGACTGGCAGGAGTAACAACCTTTTACTTTTAACTATTATATTATAGTATTTGAGAGGCAAGGAGTACCCTAATAATCAATGTGAGTTTACCTTTTATCTTATGTTCCAACTGAAGTAAAAACACAGATCTTTTTTTGCAATGTCATTTAGCCAATTGTACTGATATGTAAAATTACAGTTTTTCTTACAAGGCAATTTATTTCTAAAGCATCGAAATGTTTTAAAGATCCAGCATAATTATTATTTAATTGTTTTGACACAGAAGCATTGTTAGTATTAACTCCGATTTAGTATTATTACATGTTTTTTTTTTGTAATATTTTCCTTTTAGTTAAAAACAAAACATTGAGTTATGTAATTGCCCTTAGCATAGATGAGAGAATTGTTTCACCTAATGCTGTACTTAAGTTTGAATTTATGTTGATTTACACAAATAGTATACTTCCTTTGCATTGACCTTAGTGCCCGGCTTTGAGCTGTTCCTAACTAGAGTACCTGGCACCTGGTCCGCTGGCGTGATGAACGAACTGTCACGGACTGGTGGTAGGATAATATATCTTTCCCTATCCTTCCCTTACCCCAAGCAAGCTTAGAATAATTTGAAATCATTTAAGTTGCACCCGGGGCACCCCTCGAATGTTGTACGCTGTCCATCTACTTTGGGTTTTTGATCTTTGCTTCTTTAAAATCGCAAAGAAGGAGGGGTGATGAGATAGAAAGTAGAGCTTTGAGCTCACACCATGTCTTGTAAGAATGTGCAGCATAGCACGTCAAGGCCACAGCGAGATAGTGAGTTATCAGAGATAGTACAGCGGGTACAGCAAGGGACGGAGTACAGGCTAGGCAGAATTCTCCGGGACGAACACAGCGTTGGACCTGTGCTTTGAGGGGCGCCCCGGCCAGAGAGCTGATATAATGTGAATCTTGGTTCGCAGTATAACAGGTCGTATTTGCTTTCAATCATATAATGTTCATTTGCTGTTCATATTCCTATCATGAGAGGGATACAGTCGATCCCATTGTATAGAAAATAAATATGTCTGGGTCCCACAGAAGTTATGTCTACAGCCTCTTATTGGACTTTAAAGGTGGTCGAACATATACCGACGCATTAGCGTGTTTGTGTGTAACACTTTGGACAATTTCTTTGCTAAACTAGATCACCACTCAGCAGAGTGCAAACTTGCGCGTTACACACAAGTAGGCCATGGCCTACTCATGCGTGAGCGGGGCGGGCTAACACTCAAAAGGTTTCTTACTCGTATCATCATTACGTCATCACCTATACCAGGGGTCAGCAACCTGCGGCTCAGGAGCCGCATGCGGCTCCAGAACACAGCCCCAGTGTCTCCCTGGATGTAGCATTATTACATACACACTGGGGTGATCCACACCAACATAATATAAACATTTCAGTCACCCAAAACGTGTTGCGCTGTCTGACAGTTGCCAGTTAAAGTAGCACTTGGCCATGTCAAAAAAGCCCAGCAGTTATCAGAGGTGGAGCTTTCAATCTGAACCACCCATTTTCAAAGGTTTACTCAGTTTACTATGTCATTAATATACCTTAGAGATGTTGTGTGGACTAGAAATGAAGTTCTGTAAAACTCCTTTATTTTTTTTAGAAACTCCATTTCTGAAGAAAGGTTGTGTTTCACCATGTTAATGATTTTTCTTTGAGGACCTTTTTCTGAGAGTGTGCAAATGGAACCAAATGGACCCGCCAGGGTCCATTTGGTTCACATTTGCACACTCTCAGGAAAAAAATAATAAAATGCGGCTCCAGACAGATTTTGAATTTAATTTTGGGTCGAAAATGGCTCTTTAAACATCATGGGTTGCCGACCCCTGACCTATACTGGCCAATCAGAGTAGCCTACCGCAAGAGATCGACCGCCGCCAAACAAACACGAACACCGAGAACCGAACTCCAAACACTGCTCACCGATCGCCTTACTTGTGCCCACTGCGCTCACGCAAGTAACTAGTCACATGGTTTTATCCATTGGCAAATCACACAGATGCACAGTATGATATTACATTTTAAACCTATTGGTAACTCCTTTGTTATACTTCACATGAGTGGGATTTTTTTTTTTTAAATAAACCGCTTATTTGGGGATATATGAAGGCAAAGGCAATATTGAATGTAATCACCAGGGGCAGATGGGGGGCGGCTTCATCGATGAAGCCGCCCCCATACCATTTTCAGTTACAGGACTTTATTAGGCAAGTTATTTGCTTATTAGGCATCAATGATAACATCAGTTGTTGAAGTTGCAACAGACATGCAGCATGCATAAAGCTAAAGGTCTGACTCAGAGAGTTTTCTGTTTTCAATGATGAAATGGTGATGGTTTAGTGGTGTAGACAACTGTTAGTACAGTAGTTAGCTAGTAGCAGTCAGGGGTGGACTGGGAGCTCAAAACGTACCGGGCAATTTTGTCTCAGAGCGGCCCTCTGAAGACCCTTATAATGTTAGTTAGTTAGTTTTAGTTAACTATAAAAACCCTGCAATAGGCAGTTTCATTTGAAGAGGACAGAGGGCCGCCAGCACTGATTCGTGGGCCGGTTTTGTGCAGATTTTTTTTTTTTTTTAATTAAAACACGACATTAACGGCCCCCGGGGGGTCGGCCCACCGGGAAAATGCCCTGTATGCCAGACTGTCAGTCCACCCCTGGTAGCAGTAGTAGTGTTTCAAATAATTTTAAATATAAAGCACTTTAATTTGAAATATCTTGGATTGTTTTGCATGCCATCATGTTTTGGTGGGGCAGTCAGGGCATTTAGGGGGACATTGCCCCCCCCCATGCCCATACCTAGATCTGCCACTGGTAATCACACGATATACAGTATCGTATGCTATGTTTATACAGAGGAGTCCAAAGGGTTGAGGGAGACGTACGTGTGAGTGGCTTTGCCTCTGTGCGCACGTGACAGCTGGCGTAGGAAGAAATCAAGAGTAATGTCCACCTGTGAGGTTCATGCGAGACATTTTACGGTGTCACTCACCATTACGCCGCCGTGTTTGCACCCACATGTTATCCAACCCTCATTGCTCAGGATCAGAGTGAAATGTCAGCCGTATCTCAAATATAAAATCCTAAATGATGGATTTGAGCAGAGTAAAGGTGGAAGTCAGTCAGGGTTCAGTCATCCATCATAAACGGTGACAGCATGCAGGCAAATGCTAGCTGTGTCTGGCACTGTGCCCATTATAAAGCCCCCAACAACAGGGACTTAGGGGCTCTCAGCAGAATAGAAATGCTTTATTACGATAAGTATGAGGGTTGTATGCATGCCACACGCGCGCGCGCACACACACTCGCACACAAACGCATGATGATGTCATCGTTTCAATGGCGTTCAGGACTAGGCCACATTACAGCCCATAAGGCAGGGGTGCTCAAAAGGTAGATTGTAATCTACCAGTAGATCACACACAGGCCATGCAGGCAGATCTATACACTTCAGTCCCCCGAAGTGTATAGATCTGTAACTCTTGTGAGTTAAATTATTTTAAACATCTGAATTACGTAATTTCAACACAATTAGATAATGGAGAATAATTGTTATTTTGACCAACGTTTTGCCAGTTCTCTTTCCCAATTGTGGACAAAAGCGTGAAAGTTATCAGCTTTTGGTGCAAGAGACTAAACTCAACATCACAAACCGTCAACTCAAACCGCAAATGTTTTTAAACGTCCATTATAAGTGCATTATTCACTTTAAACACTATAACAGTAAGTAACACCATCACCACTATTTCAAAGTCAGACTTTCTTGGGGGCCTTGAAATGGATTTCTTTTTTTTTTAATGTGTAGATCTTGTTGAGCCGATCATTTTGAAAGTAGCTCTTAAGTCAAAAAAGTGTGGGCACTCCTGCCATAAGGGTATGATCTTTATATCATTTCCAGGCCATTGTCACCTTCACCAGGTAGAATAATATAGTTTATTCTGGGCTAGATCTGACTAGTTACTTTCCGTTGTTTGGTCAGTAGGGCCACTGGGAACAAAATTCTGATTGGCTGGATTAGTTGATGATGTAATGATGATGCCACTGAGAAAACCCAGAGGTATCACTTCTCAGAGAGCCAGACTGGCAGACTGTTGAATATGCAAGGCTCCCGTGAGTCTGACTTGTTGAAATGAACTAAATACAATTATGGCTCTCTACACAATATGGCTTCCAAAACTCCATATCAAGTATTATCTCCTGTACTGTAGGTGTCGCTGGTACTTCGGCACTCTGCTCGCTCTGCTCACGCTCAAGTAGGCCATGTATGAGCTACTTGGTTGTGCATGAACAGACACTTGTCAGAGTGCCGTTCTAGCTATGATATGACTTTAGTTGATCTGGCCTCAATCAGACTCTCAACTCAACTCAACTGATTACAGACTCAACTGAAATAAGGTGATTATTCTGGGCCAGATCTGACTAGTGTTGGTTTGACTTGATCTGGCCCCAATAGAGACGTCACTAATGTGTCCAGGGCCTGACCGTGCATGTAGTGGACATGTGCAGGACAGCCCTATAAATTACACATTAAATAGTCGACTAGCACAGTGTCACGGTGGAACCGAAATGAGGGGAGATTTAAGCAAGCATTATCTCAAGTCATGGGAAATAATCTGCAGGCTTTGGAGGATTGTTGGGGCTCCACATGTTGTGATATTATTTAAATGAATTGATTTTCATTAGTGAACTCAATTAAGTGTCCTCCTGATCCTTTCCCATGGCAGAGTGCTGTGAGGGGAAGCAGCTCTCACCGGTTCACGTGTGATGGAGGAGCGCAATCATTATGCAAATCCTTAATACAGAGCTAAATAAGAAATTAAGAGGTGTGTGTGTGTGGGTGGGTGGATGCGTATGCATGAGTGCGTGTGTGCGTGCATACTAGAATCAGAGGTGGATGTAACATTTCCCAATTGGGGGGCAAGAGAAAATGGTAGGGGGGCGGCTTCATGAAGCCGCGCCCATACCATTTTCAGTTACAGGACTTTTATTAGTCAAGTAAAGCATCAATAATAACATCAGTTGTTGTTGAAATTGCAACAGACACGCAGCATGCATAAAGCTAAAGGTCTGACTCAGAGAGTTTTCCGTTTTCAGTGATGAAATGCTGTTGGTTTAGTGGTGACACAGCTGTAGTTAGTTAGTTAGTAGCAGTGTTTCGATTCATTTTAAATATTCCGGTAAGCACTTTCATTTGAAATATCTTGGGTTGTTTTGCATGCCATCATGTTTGGTGGGGCAGTCTGGGCATTTAGGGGGCATTGCCCCCCCCCCCCCCCCCCCCCCCCCCCCCCCCCCCCCATGCCCATGCCTAGATCCGCCCCTGACTAGAATAATACTCCTGTCTGGTTTTATCCATTGGTGGTACACAGAGAGGGAACATAACAAATCCATAATACTGACCATAAACCTGATAGTTAGACCATGATAATGAGTCAGTATTGTGGTCAGTATTACAGTGTAGTATTACTGACCATGATACTGAAGGGATATTGACCATGATACTGAGTCAGTATCATGGTCACTATTATGGTTGTTATTAACCATGGCACTGATGTGATACTGACCATATTACTGACATAATAGTGACCATGACACTACAGTGTACGTGTGGGTGTCGATGTGGGTCTGCTTGCACACACATTCATTAAATGAAACAGTGAGGATGTTACTTTGTAGGGTGCTGCGAGTCCCACAGAGAGGCTTTTCCATGTATTATTAGTCATACATGACAGCAACATGGGCGCTATGTATGAGACCCCATCATTACCTCTTAGCCCAAATTGGCTTTAAATGGAGGCTCTCGCAGCATGCTTTACTGAGCAGTAGGACATAATCTCTCTCTCTCTCTCCCTCTAAAGACGTGCCAGCTGAGACTTGAAAGAGAATCTATTAGAAGAGTGAGAGTGTAAAGAGATAATGATCTTAGGACACACCACTCCATTAAAAGGCATTTTCTTTTAAACAGTCGCAGAAAACAAAGCCCACTGGGGGTACTTGGTTGGGACTGGTTTTGTTGTGTGTGTGTGTGTGTGTGTGTGTGTGTGTGTGTGTGTGTGTGTGTGTGTGTGTGTGTGTGTGTGTGTGTGTGTGTGTGTGTGTGTGTGTGTGTGTGTGTGTGTGTGTGTGTGTGTGAGCGTGTGTGTTTGCCTGTGCATGTGTATAAAATGGGGATACGCTTTGTTGTTTAAGTGTTTTTTGTTTGGGTTTTTTTAGTTTGTGGAGGAGGGGACCATGTTCCTCGTCCTCGGTAGTTGCAAATAAATAAAAATGTAATACATAAGAGCACCACCCCAGAGGGACTTGACAGTGAAAATAATCCACACCCCTTAACTGACATCAATTGCAGTTGCCAGGACTATATCCCTGAGGACCTTGTTAGTGCCGTTTTAACAGAAAAAAAAGGAGCCAACTTCTGAAGTCGCACAACCCCCGAGGCGCCTCCTAGCTGGTTGGCTGCCTGCTTAGTTGAATGTTATATGTTGCAATGATGTCGCACTAATAACGGATGAAATTGAGGATGCGTTGGCTCATGGAACCAGAGGTGGAAAAAAATGTTTTACTTAAGAAAAAGTATCACTAGGCTGCAATGTAGACATACGCAGTTACAAGTAAAAGTTCACATAACTCCAAACTTGAATCGAGGAAAAGCGCTACTTAATGTACCAAAAGTAAAAATAGTCATTGTGCAGACCGAATTTTCCATTTGCAGAATCTCACAATGCGTCACAGTGATAAAAAGATCTGTTATTTTCAAATGGCTGGCATGTAGATATAGGAGTGATGTGATAACGGTTTTGTCTATATAAAAGAACTAAACATTTTAAATACATGTAGTACTGTAAAAGTACAATATTTGTATCCTACTCTACTTAAGTACAGTAGGATACATAAGCACATGTATGAACAAACTTATGGCAGTTACTTTTCACTACTGCATGCTGGTCTAGCTGATCTACAAGCTCACAATGACACATTGTGTAGATACCTATTAGTGCTAAATATTCTGCTATGGAAAATATCATTTTCGGCACATATTGATGACTGACATATTGATGGAATGAGCCCGAATGAAATGTGAATGAAATGAAAATGTAGTCTGGGTGCGGAACAAAATTGCACATTGGGTTTGATATGCTGGAAAGGCTTGATTCTGTCCTCTGCTGCTGATATCCCACATAGTTTTGGTAAACATAGGTTGTTAATGGTATGGTTACATATCATGCAAATTAGGACAATTGATCAGCATGCAAGTTAGCATCCAGCATAAAACCTCAGTGTACTCAACATGCCTGCGTCCATTCTGGCAAAAGGACTATATATTCATCCAAGTAACATATCAAAATCTGCTGTACTAAAATCTGTGTCATTGAGGGGTTGAAAGTTCAGCTACCATTAAAACCTACAAGGTATAAATGTAAAATCTGAACTAGTACGGACCAAACCTTACATTACAGCCTACTAGTAGCCTGCTGTTGGCCTCATACAAGGAAACATGTATGCTGTGGTACACAGCCTGTAGCTGCATCAGTGGGAATCAGTGTGTGATATTTTACAGGGGTCCAATACAGGCGGCTGCAGGGAAACGGATGGTGTCTGTTGAGTGGATGTGATGCCCACATCTATCAAGCAGGATTTTCACAGAGATTGTACACACACGCACGCACGTGCATGCATGCACGCACATACTCACACACACAGAGGCACACACACTCACGTGCTAGCGTGCACATAGGCAACGCACGCACGCACGCACGCACGCACGCACGCACGCACGCACGCACGCACACACACACACACACACACACACACTTTTCAATTCAAAGAATAAAAAAGTACAGAATCCAATTGCCAAAGTAGGTATCACATGCGGACAATTACCAAGGAACACATTTCTTCTCGTTTGCAGGGTGTGTGTGTGTGTGTGTGTGTGTGTGTGTGTGTGTGTGTGTGCTCATGTGCACACTGCTTGCTTTAGCGCAGTAGCTTGTTGCCAGGGTAACAGCTCAGATAAATGCCACAGAAGCAGCTGTTACTTATAAGTCTTAAGGCAATGGTTCTCAACGTGTGGCCCAGGAACCACCAGCAGACCCTTATATGGGCCTGTAACTCTGAGTGTAAAATGGACCTACATGTATAAATCTGTCTAATAATAACAATATTAACCCATACAGGTCTGTAAGTTAGTGTAAGATTGAGATAGGAGGGTTAGAGGGTGAAGAAAAAGGAGGGCCTACAGTATTTCACCCACACAATGACCCAGCCAATGCTTGCTTGGTGTAGAAACCTGAACATGCTGATCAGTGCAATAATAACCCTGCAATAATCCTGCCATTGGCAGAGCAAGCTGATTTTCTGCTTGTACCCTATATAGACTGAAGCTGCAAATTGGTTTAGGAACAAAATGTTACAGTATAAGTCCTGAGTTGTGGACTCAGAAAAGTTTAAAACCAAACCACCAATGTGACAGTGCAAATGGATTATACCAGCTTTTATATGATTACATGGACAGCTATCTGTCTGCCTGTCGGTCTATCTGTCTGTCAGGAATAACTCTGGCCAAAGTACTTGGCATGTGTCCCAAATGACCCAGGTCTGTTCTGCGTCAGGAGTCCAGAGGAGTTTGCTTAAATACTGTGTTTTTTAATACTGTCCACTTTTCCCAGGGGGCAGGGGCAAAATAAGTAACACAAGGGCGTAACAATAGTAACCAAGTCAGATTAAAAAAATGAATACAAACAAATGTATTTATTTTTTATTATGAGTTAAAATATGACTTTAACGTTGTTGATCACCCCAACGGTGTGATACATAAAACATAAATAAAAGCATTCTTACAAAAATGTGGCAATAAACATCAGAAATCAAACAAGTAATTCATTATTATATAGTTGTATTTTTTTTTTTTTTTTTACATTTGATTCTCGTTTTTCCTTTGTTATTTTGTACATGAATCATATTTACATTTTTGCTTTTGCCCTTTTGTTTGTACATTGTACATTGCTCAGAATGAGAACAATGTAACCATTTCAAAGTGTTAGTCCTGAAGAGCTTCTATTTTAGTGCATTTTGGTGACACCTATTGGTGACTGACCGTCACATCATGTGTGTTTTCATGAAACAGATTGCGGGGCACCAACAGTAGCGACATGTTGACTGCAAGGCCCCCAAACAAACCTGCATGATTAAACACAGCAGTGTTTGATTTAGACCAAATCAACCAACAGTCATGTATTATTATGTATTAAAGAAGTCTATGTGATAGGCCTACAGCATTGTTATCCGGCTCTTATCTTCAGCGTTCAACCATGTGTGCAGGCATCATTCAGCTCTGTCAGTACCAATGGAAACTACCACGTATAGTTGATACAGCGATTACAGTATAGCGACGGCAATGGCTGCTGTTACAAAAATTCCAGCGAGAACACTAAGTATCAAATGTGTAGTATTGTTATTCAATGGTCTTACGGATTAACACTTTAGGAGTCCAAACGTAACGTTCAAAGGAGAGGTATAAAAAGCTATTGTTTTTGTCTCCCTTTGACTCTCTTTCTAGCCTTCTCCCAAACATACTGGGTTGTACTCTAGTGCTTTTCATGACTCTTCCCTTGGGCATACAGTATGTAATGCCTTCTCTGGCAGAAGTTCATTCACTTCCGATTTTTTTTAAATAGCGTGTTGTGAGTTTGCACGACACCATAGTAAGACGTATAGAGTAAGAGTAAAAGAGGGCATGAGAATCCATTGCCTCCCATTCATGTTGAGGTCCTGTACTACACATTTTGCTGCCATGCAAATGTGTCACATTCATTCCAATTATGCAATGAAATTTAATCTTGTGAACTAAACCCCAGTGGCATCCATTACTACACCGTTTTCTATGGATAAAACCCTTCAGTGCAACAGTCAAAGTTGCATACAAACTGACTCGTGTGACTGTAATCAATAGCAATACTTCACCAGTAACAACACAGTACTGTATGTATTGACTGTGTGGATCCTTGTTAATATATAGCAGTGGTTTTCAAGCATTTTGATGCCAGGACCCACTATTTATTCTGCATTTTGGCCACAGACCACGATTTGATGTTGGCTTTAGTCTCTTAGACTTATCTGACCCTCATCATTTAAAGGGGAATTCCACCCATTTTCATTTTTTTTTTTCTGAGAGCGTGCAAATGCAACCAAATGAAACGGGTTCATTTGGTTCCATTTGCACGCTCTCAGAAAAAAGAAGCGTCTAAAGAAAGCCATTAACATGGTGAAAATACATCTTGATGATGTCATCAGGATGTTTCACCATGTTAGTGGTTTTCTTCAGACCTCCATTTCTTGGGAACACAGAATGGGGGAACTTTTTTTATCATGTCCACACAACATCTCTAAGGTATATTAATGACATATTAAAATGTTGAAAATGGGTGGAGTTCCCCTTTAACATTTGGGGCGTGCATACAGTTGTCAGACATGTACCAACAGTCCGAGAGTCTGTAGGATTGGGTTTTGGGTAAGGTGTCAGTCAGGACTCATGACTGTAGGACTGACTCCCAAAGTCATCATCATATCCTTTCTTCACGTACACTGGCAATCCACTCCCACATAACCCTTGGCTGGTTGGCTCCATCCCGCACACTCAGGTCAAGCGATGCCGGTCTCCTTACAGTCCCCAAGAAGATCAGGCTCAAAACCTGGGGTGATAGAGCCTTCTCCGTGGCCGCCCCTACCCTCTGGAACACCCTCCCCAAACACATCCGGGATGCCCCCTCACTTCCCACCTTCAAAACCGCACTGAAGACCCACCTCTTCAGGACTGCTTTTCCAAACTGATGTGTTTTAACTTGTTACTTGCATTGTTTTATTAATTTTACTTTTCTCCTAATAAAGTTGTCTTTTAGCTCTTGCCCCCCTCACGCGCACACGCACGCACGCACGCACGCGCACACACACACACACATCTAGAACCATGTAAAGCGTCTTTGGGTACTAGAAAAGCGCTATATAAATTTCAGATATTATTATTATTATTATTATTGGCTGTGTCCTTGCATGTCCTCTCTTTCCGAACCTTCTCCCAGCCTTTCGCTGAACCTCTCCGTCCCACTCCAAACCTTTCTCTCTCACCTACCGTCTATCTTTACCATCTCTGCCTCTTTCCTTATTGCTTTTCTTGTTTCATTCTTCCAACTCACACTGTCTTTATGTAGACAAAGAGAGTTACAAACGACTAATCCATTTCTGCACGGTTGGCTCTCTCTAAAAATTCTCTATTCTCCGCACGAGCCAAAACCATTACCACCGTCGTCCCCTATACGTTCTATTTAACAACCATTTACCGCTCTCTGTCAACTTATGGTGGGTTCTGCGAGCCAATTATAAATGCCTTCGGGTATGATGTCACAGCCATCCCGTCCCGTCCCATCCCTCGCTCCCCCGTCTATCAAAAAAAGTGAGCGGAGGCTTCCCTCTCCTCCTCTTCGCTCCATCAGCGCTACATTATGTCTGCATGCCAACAGTTGTGTGATCTGCCTCGGGGACAACATGCCGAGAACTCCAACAGAACGTCAAGAAATGAGAGGAAAAGGAACAGCTTTCATAGTGGATGCCTCCCGGTGTCAACTTGCGTGAATGTGTGTATTCAGTAGGCCTGCATACAGTATGCACGTACACACAATGTTTGTGTGAATGCCTGCATGTGTGCTTGCTTGCGTATGTGTTGTCTGCGTTTCTTCTTTTTTGTTTGTGTGTAGGTGCAAGGGACATAACTCAAGTCACTGGTTCGATGCCCCCTGGCGGTCAAGACACTACAAACAAACAAAAAGAATTTGAATAAATTAAAAGGGCTGCCACTTTTGTGTGTCTTTGACAGGATTACGCCACACGGCCATAACAGAGAGACATCAAGCGGCTAATTGCCTGAGCCTCTGTAAGCTCCTTATATTCCAGCCACGACAGAACAAACCAAAGCAGACATGAAACGGCAATCATGGACAGTGGACACATGCGCGCACGCACGCACAAACACGCGCACACCGCACGCTCACACACTCACACACACAAACACAAAACTACTATTTAACAAGCAGGATAAAAGAGGTGTTGAGGGGAGAGGCGTTCAGATAGTCAGCTCTGTACAGAAGAAACAGCCATTGTAGAAGACTTGTTTTTCTCTCTTTGTACTTGCACAGATTAAACCACCGTCGCTGCACTTTTGCTCTACCTCCTATTAGAACTGTTTGAGGCTAAAATGAAAGCAAAACCAGTTTTGATGTTTTTTTTAAGCCCGGCGGAGATGGCAGAGATGCAGACATTAGAGATTATCTCTTTTTTGCTGCACTTTTTTTTATCACAATCTACAAGTAACTTATGAGCTTGTAGATTGCTAGATGTGATCTTGCATTGACGTAAAAAGAGGTCCAGTTGTTTTTTGTCATTGTTTTTTTTAACACAAAGGGTTTAATTGGTTAAATATACAAATGTTTTTTCTGTACTGCACATAAAGAGTACTTCTACAGGGGTCACCATTAGTAGCCCACCCTAACCCTTTACTAATGCAAGATAAATAAAGGGACTTGTTTTCCCAGTGCCCCCCCTGCACTTAGTCTCTCTGATGGGTTCCCTATGGACATGAATAAAAAACCCTCTACCTGTCCGGCAAGTAGCAGAGGTCAGATACATGTCTGAGATATGGATTCTAAAACTGGGAGTATAGCACACAAATAACATCTATTCACCTTGCACCAGCAATTCCAACGAATCAGAATAAACAGAATATATATCACGTCAATGCTATTCATACTGCTTGCGCTGAGAGAAAGAATGCGGCTTTTATCGGCACCTGCTTTCAGAAGAGCGCATTTCGATTTCACAGTCGTCAACAGGTCTCGGACGTGACTCAGACGCTCACTTAACAAAGTGATATTATGGATTTGAATCCAGCCTTCAGCTTATTTTGCATGTTCGCTCGCTCTCTCTCTGCCTCCTGTCTCGCTCTACTTCACTGTCTAACAAAGCCAAAACGCCTAACAATCTGGCTCCTTACTGTTTCATTGCAGATGTGGTTTTTCCTTTTATTTAACGGATGCCCGGGAGCCTATTTGAACAGACATTCTGGTGAACACGATTGTGATTGAAAACCGAAAAGTGAAATGCGCTCAAACAAGACGAGGAAAGTGCTTAAACAACTGTTAACTAATTAATTATACTGACATGCCTAAAATCCCGCCTGAAGCCATCGCAGCAGAAGCAGAGTATTATTCTGAGTTTCACACAGAGCCTCCTGTGCCTGCAGGATGCATGCTGTTTTGTTTTTTGTTTCATATCAAATAATAAAATATATGATTGAACTGCCCATTGCTGGTCTAATGATTAAACCTTCAACCCCACAAACCTGACATCACATTCTCTCTGTCATCAACATGCCTCAGGCCACCTCTAAACCTAATCTGATTCTTTGTTTCAATTTTAAACACTGGCTTGAGTAAAAGTACTAAAGTATTGGTATCGAAATGTACTTCAAGAGCCAACAAGAGCAGCTTTTTCAATAAGTGCTCCCTCAGATTGGAATGTTACAAAAAACCCTAAATCTCCTCTCTGCTGTCCCTGGGTCAATTTATATAAATAATCTCCAGCACCGTTTCTTGCAGTTGTAATTGTCTGTCTTTTCCTTTTGTTTTGTTGTTGTGGATTCTTGTTGTATTCGGCTACATTGAAAATGAGGAAATGCCCCTCAATTGTACTCCGAATTTAAATAAAGGTTATGATGATGAAGTAGAAAGTGTCTCATTTCAAATGGCCAAAATGTAAATTGGGCTGAACAAATAAAGTATCTAGTAACCATTAAATGTAGTGAAGTAAAACTACATGTGCTTCTGACATAATAGTCGAGAAGTAAAAGTCAAGTAAAGTACAGATACCTCGTACTTAAGTACAGTAGCCTATGAAGTAAAGTGGTAGAGTGATTGTGGCGTTTATCCCTCTTCCCTGCACCTGGACTGTCTAAGTGCTGCAGGTCCATCTGAGGCCAGCACACCAGGCTGTGTGATTTAAAATGATTGCATCACTGTGGATTTTTTAGAATCAATGGAAGTTCTGCACCGACCCCTCAATTTGCTACACTCGCATCTACTCCATTAAGGAAGGCTGACAGAGGGAAATTGAGCAAGAAATCCTTTCAGGGCCGAAGAACTCAGTTTGAAGAGGCAGAGGCAATTAGTGAGGTATATATATGCTACTACCTGCAGCTATAACACCAAATGCAGCCCAATCTGAAGGGAGCTATAAAAGCCCATTCAGAGATGGATAAAGCGGGAGAACTTATTTGCACTCAGCCGAGCTGGACGGCATCTGAATAATCTGAATGGACCCTTGTGTACGTTATACATACAGTACATGTCTGAATGATTGCTCTGCTTCTAATACAGAGTTGACCCTGGGGAAACAGGTGCGGCCACTGCCGCAGGATTGTCTGCAAATTAAAAAAGATAACAACACACTTATTTTGTATAGTGCATTTAAAGAAACCAAGGACGCTTGAATACATGGTGCATTACGAATGGGGACTTCTACAATGGCTACTACTGTGCAAAGTAGAATGCGAGAAACATGAAGGACAAACACTTTTTTTACTTCTTGCAAAATGGTTTTGCATTTTTGAAAAGTCGTCTTGAAAAGAAATGCATTGACTCCAATTTACCCTCAGGTAATTATCTCCTAAACACCGCTCTACTCTCTCTGTGAATGCTTCCCGAGAGAAACGGAGAAACTCACTCTTTCCACATATCTGTATCTCTGAGAGACATACCATACAGAGACTATAGCAGGCTCTTCTGTCCAAGTTCTGCAGTCCCATTGTCCTAGATGGTTGGAATGTCGTTCAAATATCGCTCAGCTTCATTGTGAAGCGCCGTAAGCCATTTTCGCTATGAATACAGGCACACGCGCATGTGTGTCTGAGTGTGTGCACTGCATCTATGTACAAAACAACAACAGTGACATAGGGATTGGAGCTAGCTAGCTGTAGGTAGCATTCTTGGGCACTTGGACAAGCCTGCCAGCCTTACACTGGGGCCAGAGGTCTCGGCCCTCGGTAGAGCCCTCACAGTGGAGCTTGAAAAAGTTAAACATGTTCCTTGTGTGGTTTTCTGTCAATGTGAAGGACTGAAGAAATGAACGTGACCCTAATGAGATTACCGCACCCGCTGGAAACGTCTCAACGTGAAACAAGCTTCAGTGAGTGACTGCTGGCGGCTGCCCATGTAGCAATACGACCAGTACAGGAGGAAACTCGGACCTAGGACCTCTCCAGTCTCAGCAAAAAAATATCTCTCCATCCAGAGTGGCGCCTTCCAGGTGCAGGGTGTCTGTACGGGGGAGAGGAGACCATGCAGTCAGCAGCCGTGGAAATACCGCTCCCATTTATTCATTTTGATTGTTAAAATATATACTGTACATATATTTATACATAACCCAAACATACTAATCAATACTGCAAAGCAGAACTATTCCATTACGAATAGAAATCTGGACTTCAAATGTAAGTGCAAGTACCCATTATGAGGAATGTCCCATTTAAACTTTCAATGATTTTTTTGTTTGTTTTTCATGAATCACCAGAAACACAGTTAGCCCTGAATGACCATAAGAGGTTTGTAATAACCAGTGCACAGGTCTAATGCACCCCTAATGTGCCATAGAGACGTAGTAAATCAGTGTCATACATATTCGGGAGAAAACCAGGAGACTTCAGGACGCTGTCTGAATGATCAAAATGAGAACATAATAAATTATAATTGTGTGTACAAGTCTTTGCCACATTTGTCCGTCCATGTATAAAGACATATTGATGCTTATACATGTGTAAGTATCTAAAATATTGAAAAAAAAAGTCTGCCTGAAGAAAGATCTCCACTAAACTTTAAGGCACAATAATTTAAAAAGACTGTTCTATGGCTCGGACTGCTTATTGCTCTACTTAGTCATAAACCCGTCACGATGATATTATATGACGGAACGAAGATCTAATATGGTGAAAAGGAGATGCATGTGTTAATTAATATCTTCCCGCAAATAACTCCAGGCCAAGGTAAAAGAATGACTCTAATACAGTATATCCCATCCTAGGGCATCCTACCCGCTGCTGTCGTCCCCTTCCCATCCTTCTTTTTCTTCTTCTTCTTCTCCTTCCTGTCCTTCTCCTTGTCCTTGTTTTTACTGGCCAGCTGGAGCAGCCTCCCGGGCATCTGGTGTCCCGAGGACGAGTTAGTGGACGAGGAGTTGGAGGACGAGAAGGGGTTGAGGCTCCTGCCTCGCGGCAGGGACTGGGACTTCCGCGTGGCGGTGGTGATGGTGGGGGGCTGCAGGCGGGCGGGAGGGGAGGAGGAGGTGAGGAGGAGCAGCTCAGGGAGATCTCTGTCCGCGGGGTGGTGATGGTGGTGGTGATGGAGGGAGTCTTCAAACACAGTGGAGGGAGTGGTCTCTATGGTCCTGCCCTGCAAGGCACAGGGGGGGATTGTATAGTGTTGATTTTGACAGCGAATTTGGACTTTTTTTTGTTTGTTTGTTTAGTAGTCTTTTTATCCATTTGGTTTTAGTCACATTTTTAGTCACATGAAAATGGTTTAGTTTTAGGTCACTCCTGCACCAGGATGCTTTATTGTGATGAAAACTAGTCCTGCTGCGAATTGTCATTAAAGGGGAATTCCACCCATTTTCAAACTTTTCCTGAGAGGATACAAATGGGAACCTTGCGGGTCCATTTGGTTCCATTTGTACCCTCTCAGGAAAAAGGCGTCTGAAAGAAAAAAATCATTAACATGGTGAAATACATCTTGATGACGTCATCAGATGTGTTTCACAATGTTAATGATTTTTTCAGGCCTCCATTTTTAGGAAATACACAATTGGGAGAACGTTTTTATCATGTCCACACAACATCTCTAAGGTATATTAATGACATATTAAAATGTTGAAAATGGGTGGAGTTCCCCTTTAAGAGCACCTCGTTTGGGCAGGTGTGCAGTAACTTCGGTAGGTTACTGGACTACTGCCCATAAAACTAATCTTACAAATCTTATTTTTCTGTTATTTTCCGTTACGTGGAATATGCCAAAATGCCATGCTCTCCAACTAGCCAGAGCGCATGATGCCCTCTTCACATGAACAACCAACAACAACAAACTCTAAAACTAACCTACTAACCTATAATAAGTAGCGCCCACACACCCAACACTAATTGGGTCCATGCACAATTTTGCACATTGGCTCCGCTGATCTACAACTTTACAAAACAAGTTGATAAAGTTGTGGCAATTCAGTATTGCAGGCACAAACAGTAACATCCAGTCCCCTTCCTAACTATCACTGAAAACCATAGATTTCACTGGGTTTATGAATCAAACACTCAAACAAAAGTGTAGGAGAAAAGGGCCTGCCAGGAGTATGTCTAATGGGGACGAGACACACCAAATCTAATTCATATCCAACTAAAACGGGTTGATTTTGAGCAGAATAACTTGCACACTAATCCATCTCTCTCTCATCGTACCTCGGCCAGCCGTATCTGTTCCATGCGCTCCCTCTCTCTCTGCATGGCGTCTCTGTCTCTCTCCAGTTTCCTCTGGGCGTCTCTCAGTCTCTCCAGGTCTCTCTGGTACTCCTCCTTCTTGTTCTGCAGCTCCTCGCGCTCCCGCTCCAGCTCCACGCGCCTCCTCCCCGTCTCCTCCTCCTGGGAGTCAACACAATTCAGATTCAGAACTGATGCCAAATAGCTTTTAGTACAGGTATAGATAGGTCTGGGCTCAAATAAACTGCAGCAGAAACTTTCACTTTTTTGTTTCATAAATACACTACTAACATCACGTCAAAAGTCCTAATAAACCCCACTGGTGGAACAAATTTTAAAAAATGGTACCTACTGCATAAAAGGTAAAAATCTTTGTTCTACTCCTTGGGATAAAAACAGCCATTTGGGCAAAGTATATAAAAGTATATTTTGACTTCGACTTTAACAGAGCGGGTCCATTTGGTTTCATGTTTACACTCTCAAGATTTAAAATAATTAGCCCTAACCTACACAACTAGAGAATGTAGAAGATTAACAGTCATTTTGATCTGTATGTTTGCCTGTTTTGTTTTCTCCAAAATCCTGCCTGGAATTGTGGACAAAAAAAAGAAATCTTTAATTTTGGGGTTTGTGTGGCTAAAATCTCATCAAATGTTGGTGGTCTATGGCTCAAATTCTGAATAAATAGTGGTCCCTTCACTCCCTTGTACAGTATGAAAAAGGTTTGAAAACCCCTGCTCTAGTACTAACAGTACTGGTCCTTGTACTGTACCTGTACGTGCAGCAGCACCTCCCTGTCCATGAGCTCCGTCTCCCTCCTCTCCCACTCCTTCTCCCGGCGCCTCCTCTCCTCGGCGTGGGCAGACTGCTGCCGCTGCAGCGAGGCCAGCTCCTGCCTGTGCTTCTCCATGCTCCTCTGCTTCTCCTGCTCGATCAGGGAGTTGGGCCTGGACGACGGGCGAGACGAGGAGGAGGAGGAGGATGAGGCCCCTGCCACGGAGGAGGAGGAGGTGGAAGTGGAGGAGGAGGTGCTGTTGTTGTTGTTGGAGGCAGAACTGTTAGACAGCACAAGAACCTGGCGCTGGTCCTCGATGACGCTGTCCTGTTGGACCACCACCGCCTGGAGGACACACACACACGCACGCGACACACACGCACGCGACACACACGCACGCGACACACACGCGCGCGCACACGCGCGCACACACACACACACACACACACACACACACACACACACACACACACACACACACACACACACACACACACACACACACACACACACACACACACACACACACACACACACACACACACACACACACACACACACACACACACGATGTCACTGATTCAGGAAATGCAGTCGTCAAAGAGAAACACGGAAAATAACTAAGCCAAATGCAAAACTTGCAGTGACGCACCGTAGCATGGCGGTTTAGGACTAGGACTAGGTTATCTTAGTGACACAAAATAAAAAACACCCATTGTTAATAACAGTGACAAGGGCCGTGTGCGCCACTGTTATTCACTGATACCCCTTTTTTGGGGGGCCCTGAGCTTGAGCCTCTTAGCGATCACAAGGATACTCAAAGCTCATGGCCCCCCCTAGCTCAGGGGCCCCCTTAATCCAACGTGCCTGTTGGATAATCCGTCCCTGGCAATGCCCTCATGAGGGGCGCAACGTGCATTTATATTGGTCACACATCTTGTGTACGTCAATCAGTATCCGTTTCTGGATGCAGCAACACCCGAAACTCCATATCCAGAGAGCCCCTCCACAGACTGAAGGATGCCAGTGATGGACACCTCAGCAGCGCTAGCATAGTGCATTTTAACCCCCCAACTCATGTAGAGGGACACACCCCCTAGCACAACATATTCTCAGGTCTGTGGCCACAAATACGTATTCATTTAGGGTTCCATGACATGAAAATGCACTGCTGCGGGTACAGATAAGAGGTAAATGAAGACAGATGTTATTGATCTGATGTATACACAGCAGCAGAGATGAACGGATAGATCAATACAGAAATGAACATGCAGAAGAAACCAGAGAGCGCCTGAAGCAGAAACAGATTAGATTAAACCGGTCGATAAGACAGACAGAGAGCGATGGTATGGATGTAGATTATTATACGCTGTACAAAACACACATTGAAAAGTTATGGAAAAGCTTTTTTTTAAGGCATACAGTAGAGAAACAGACAGACAGACAGACAGACAGACAGACAGACAGACAGACAGACAGACAGACAGACAGACAGACAGACAGACAGACAGACAGACAGACAGACAGACAGACAGACAGGGTGTTTACCTGTAGTGCACTGAGCAGATCGTGGAGGTGAGACACGCTGTGAAGAACCTGCTGTAATAAAGGAACAGCACTTCAGTTGACTTGAATACTGTGTGTGAACAATGTTGGCAATGTTGGCATTTTCCCCCAGAGATCCAGGTTAAAAAAGGCAAATTCCAACATATTTCAGCCGGTCTCAACACGACAGGTGGAATATTTCCACCTCTTAGGTCGAACTATGTTGCTTTAGTACAATACAACTACAGAACACAACAGCGACAGTGCTCCTTTCACCATTGGGAAAAAAGTGCATCATGCCTTGTAGGTTGACTACTGTATAAGCTACAAGAATAATCATAATCAGTAGAGAAAACGACACCAGAGACAGCATTTTGTTCGCGAACGATTATCCCTATGAGATTAATTGTGTTAATCCCTATGGGATTAAGTGATCTTGTTGTAATTAGATTCTCGTCCTGACTGATCCAGGAGGAACTTTTTACTCTTTTAACATTATTGACTCCTGCGTTTGTTGTGTCTTTGTTTCTGCCTTCAATGATGGCAAAGTATTTATTTATTTAGGCTACTAACACCCTGTATTTACAGCACTAATCCAGTCCAGTAAACCTTTTTCAGCTCCTAGAATCTATTGTTCAAGCCTGTGCTAATGAGGAAACACGGATTGATTTTGGAGAAGGGAGTGAAGTATTAAACGTGGCAGTGTCCAGACTTCATGGACTGGGTCAGGCCAAGAGGGGAGTGTACTGTACGCACACACACACACACACACACATAATGGAATACCATTGCATTTTTCAACAAATTCATCCGACCATCATTGCCGTCGCAAATCTGTAGATGCTCGTAAAACCAGGCGTTTGTGCTTTCACTGGGAGCAGTGAGTGTGTGCTGTGCAAAGTACATTAACTTATAGGACCACTTCACCACTTTTCAAAGTTTCTTCATATTATTAATAGGTTCTACATGATAAAATACCACTATTTTTTTCTACACAGGCTGTATCTCACTGGAGGGCTGTGGGCAGTTCAGAAACCTGTATATCATGTACATTAGTGAGAACCTATTACCGGGGTTTTCAACAGGTGGTCCAAACTCCGGGGACCACCAGTGGTCCCTGAGAGGATTTCAGGTGGTCCCCAGCTTAATGGAACTTTGGTTAACCAGATGTAACTTTTTGAGAGCGTAAAAATGAAACCAAATGGACCTGCAATGTTTACACTCTCAAGAGTTAAAATATTCATCATCTGAAAATATTCTTTGTCATCCAAGTAACTAGATAATGTAGAAGATTAAATGATCTGTAGGTTTACCTGTTTTGTTTGCGGAAATCCAGCCTTTTATAGTGGACAAAAACAAAAGAAATCTTTAATTTCAGGGCTTGTGGGGTGTAAATGTCATCAAATGTTGGTCTGTGGCTCCAATGCTAAATAAATGCCCTAATGACCTATTATATGAAGATACGTAGAAAGGTGATGTCAGTGGTCCTTTAAGTACTGTATTAATGTACAATTTTGAGATATTTCCAATTGCCAATGCTTTTACTTTGGCTCCACCATGTCCCAGGTACGGTACATTTTGAATTTGAAGTAAAAAGAAAACAGAGTGCTTTTTCCCATCACTTTGTGTGAAACAGGGAGCTGGCAGCTGGCCAGGCGGCGTCACCCCGGGCCACGTCCTGAACACGCCACTGGTTGCTAATCGACTGAGAGACACACAACTCTTACCTCGCTGTTCCTCTTCAGTAGCAGCAGCAGGTTGGCATTCCCTCCCTGGAGAGAGAGAAAGAGAGAGAGAGAGCTCACAAGCAGTCCATCTCGATTGGGATAATAGATTTCCTACAGTCTCTCGGTCTGTCTAAGAGATGAACAATGACAACTGGACGGCTCTCCCTCCCACTGAGCACCTCCCGGAAGCACGCATTCATTCTCATCAGCTTACATAACACACGCACAGCTTCCCCTCTAGCCGCGAGGCCTGTAGGACGTGATCAAGTGGCTTCACCGCATGGAAATAATAGATTGAGAGAGAGGGAGGGAGAGAGAGAGAGAGAGAAAGAGAGAGAGAGAGAGGGGAGAGAGAGAGAGAGAGAGAGAGAGAGAGAGAGAGAGAGAGAGAGAGAAGGGGGGGGTAGAGCGGAGACAAATCGGGCCCAGAATATCACCTGATTTCAACCAACTCAAATCGTGACCACTAAAAACGAACGTCCCTGATGAATTTGTGAAGACATCCTGGAAATGACGTAAAGACCATCCCCATATGGGCTGCGATCTGGTCTAGTCTTGAACGTCACTGGAGTCACACTGCACTGGAGGACTCATATGGACCCATATGGGGATGATCTTTACGTCATTTCCAGGAGCTGAGCTATTCTGGGTCAGACTAGTTATGATTGATTTAGTCTGGCCTCAATATTGAGTCTCTCTGATTCATCCATGGACGTCCGTTTTTAGTGGTCAGGATTTGTGTTGGTTGAAATTACAACCACGACGTCACTAATTCGTCACGGTCCTTACCGTGTTTACTGGGGGAGAATACCGCAATAGTGTATATCACAGAAACCTTGTATCTTCATGTTACACATATTCATGTTATTTTTGTATTTTGCCATAATCCCAGAGATTGTAGCTTTTCTATTCGCTATTTTTGCTACTTGCTATTTACTTCGGACATACAAGGTTTCCAACCAACAGCAGTGCTATGTTAGAGGTCAAATGCATAAGTCTTAACAGTGAGTTGTAGCTACCCACATTCACCAAATCCACACTAAAGACTGCGCCCTTCTCAAAACTCCACCCTTCGGGGCAGAGTTTAGTCACTGTCCAATACCAGTCGAAATAGTTTAGCAACTGTTGCTATGCAGGTCAAACTTCAAGCCGTGCCTATTGGACAAGGCCAGATGGAGGAGGGACTTAGTGAAGGGCTCATTGCACTCCACCAACACAGCCCTGACGTTAGTCCTGCCCCCAGCCCACAATATCTGACCTAGCAGCCTTGGCTGTGATCCCAGCAGCACAGCCAGATAGGAGGTCAGTGCCTTGCTCGAAGGTCAATTTGCCAGCAAACACTTGTAGCCGGAGGTTTGCACGGTACTGTAGCTGTTGCTTAAACTTATCTGTCATATGATGGTGTCACTTGACCAAAACAGGCGGCGACTATTACATACCTTTTTCAGAACACTGTCAGACTCCGTCCTGCGCAGATCTGCTGCCGTGTCGCAGCTCTCATCTCTGTCCCCACCTGGAATGATGGAAACGCAAAGTTACAACCACTGACACCTTTTCTACAGTCCAAATGACGGTTAGAGCCTGGAAAAACAAAATGATTTTGTTTCTCTCTGTTTTGTTTCACTGTCAGGCTTTGGCCTGACAGTGTGTTGCATGTTCATGACAACCTTTGCTGCATGTCTCTCCCCTTTTCTCTCCCACTTTCATGTCTCTCTTCTCTTGAAACTATCAATAAAGGCAAAAAGCCAAAAAAACAAATCTTAAAAAAAAAAAAAAAGTGGGGAGTAGATTCAGGGCAGTGTATATTCAATTCTAGCATGGTGTTTGATGTGATATGAATTATGGAAAATCCAACTGAAGCACGTTCTCTTCTCCTCAACTAAACCCAAAGCGTCTTGAGAGTCCATCAGTGTTGATGTTGTACGGAATCTCAGTTTTTTTTCACTGTTTTAATTTACAGTATTCATCCAGCTCCAACTGAACTGATCGACAGCACTCAGCAAAGCAAACGAAAGGAAAGACTATATACGAATGCTTTGCAGGGACAAAGGAACTAATTTTGCTGCTCACAAATTATATAATAGCAGGAATTATGTTAAATATATTGAACAGAGCCATCTTCGGTCTTTTCTTGCTCAACTCTAGGTGTTTAGAGGTACAAAATGGAACGAGCGCATCCATTCATTTTGGGTGCAATCTCCCAAAGTTAAATTACTGTGTACTTTCTATGTTACATCAATAATTTGTCAATAATATAATCCAATACTCATGCGAGTATTGGAGTATTGCATAACGCCCATACCTGGGCGTTATGCGGCCCGGGGGCCAAATGCGGCCCTTTGGCTGACTCTGAACTAGTGGTCTGGGGACCACCAGTGGTCCTTGAGAGAGATCCAAGTTAAATATGGAAAGTTGGTCAACCAGATGTAACTCTTTAAGAGCGTAAAAATGAAACCAAATGGACCCTTGCGGGTCCATTTGGTTTCATTTTTACACTCTCAAGAGTTAAAATATTCATCATCTGAATTAGCCCAAGTCTACACAACTAGAGAATGTAGAAGATTAATGGTCATTTTGATCGGGATGTTTGACTGTTTTGTTTTTGAAATCCAGCCTGGAATTGTGTAGTAAAAGATTTACTTTTGGGGTCTGTGGAGCTAAAATGTCATCAATTGGTGGATTTCTGTGGCTCAAATACTGAATAAATTGATGGCCCTGGTGTCAAAATAGTTGGTCTTACTCTTACTTTTATCTTGAAAATTAAATGAATACTACGCAGACTTTAGTTCAGCCTTTAGTCTTGGCCCTCCACAATATTTTATGTATCTCATTTGGCCCCTTGGGAGAAATAATTGCCCACCCCTGAGTTACGAGGGCAGGGAAACATTTATTTTTATTTTCACACTGATGTGCAATTGGATCCATCTTCAGGTTTTTGAACGCACCTTTAGAGTTCATCTGGTGACTGTCGAATCCTCCGAAGGTCTCGGCCCTGCGGGGCAAACACACCGGTCCAACAGCACCCCCTCCTGGACAGCCTCCGTCCTGCGCCCCCGCGCCCACCGCCATGGCACCTCCCAGGCTGCCGTTCACCAGGGTCTGGAGCGTCTCCACTGTTCACGCAGAAATGCACACGGCACACACAGGCAGACAGATACACATGCAACACATGCATACATGTTAGTTTAGTAAACCCTTTGGGACTTCGCACACCCTCATGTTATTGTGAAAAAAATAAGCCTATTCATCGTACAGTTTGATGCCACATGATGCTGCGCCTCTGTTGCCGCTCACACATCGCTCTATTTTTACAAACCAAACGGACCGACATGCTGCTTATCCACAATGTATCGGGCGCCGCCCCCACCCTCAAAGGAAAATTCAAAGGAAAAGAGGGCACTGTTTTTCATTCTTTTGTCGATGGGTTCCCAGACGTTCGCTTTAACCTTATGGCGTTGCAGTACAATCAATTACTGGCCTATATCTGAAACATGCCAGCAAACATGCACAGATCCGATATCCATCGCAAAATGCCCATATTTCAGGGATTTGTAACACCGGCAGTGTACAAATGAAAACAAATGCGCCCCTTACCGGCCCACGTGGTTCCGTTTCACTCTCGGGGACAAACAAACACTCAGGATTTTACCGTGTGTAACACAAGATGAGGTCACACAAACACAAAAACACACAAACCACAAAACCCCCAGTCCACAGGGACAGCAGCAGAGACATACAGGAGAACACAGGTCACTAACTACATTACCTCTCAGTCTAACACTGTTAAGAGCCCACAGCCTACAGCCTTCATCTGCCACACTGCCTGCTGCAGTGTGTGTGTGTGTGTGTGTGTGTGTGTGTGTGTGTGTGTGTGTGTGTGTGTGTGTGTGTGTGTGGACAACAGTTATACTGCCTGCGGTGTTGTGTGCTGTGGACATGGAACCGGTTTTCAATCTGTTCTGCTCTGTTCAGTTCCATTCAATACTTCTTCATGCTGTTCCTCTCTCTAGGTCTGTCACAATTATGAAATAATCGTCTCATCGCAATCATTTCGGCTCATCACAATTATTCCGGCGTAATCGCCAGTCATTTCCACATTGAAAGATGGCCGTACCTTTTTCTAAAACGTTTTCCGAATGGATGTTGTAACCGCAACCGAGTCCAGAGACGCTTTATTTATGAGCCACAAATAAAGCACAATCCGGGAAACTAATCTGGTATAAAAGAGTTTTAAGAGATGTCGCTTAATTATCATTTGAAGTCATTATGGGGAGGAACATTTTTACCACTAGTCCTCCCAGGGACCACTAGTAGTCCCTGGGAGGATGGACCCGTAAGGGTCCATTTGGGCAAAATAAATCTTTAGTTTTGGGGTCTCTGGGGCTAAAATGTCATCAAATCGTGCGGTCTGCGGCTCCAATTCTGAATGAATAGTTGGCCCTGGTATGAAAAGGGTTGAAAACCAGTGTGATAGATAGTAGTACTGGTAGCATACTGCCATCTCAAACCGAATGAATAAATGATGTTGTCTTTAGCACTGTTGACAAAGTAACAGAAAGTGTGTTGCAGTTGTACTATTCTTACACAACATTGTTATTAAAACAAATGCACATCATATTGTATATCATTTCACACTCTATGTAGGAACACAAAGCACTAGGCGTTAAAAGCACATTATTCTCCCACAACAGGGTTTGTATTATCTATTATATGGCGTTGCAACATGTCAGCACTGCAGTAATGAGTCTTGTTAGTGAGGTGTGTTTGCCAGTGACTGTGAAAGGCAGTGTAAACAGCTCATCTGAGTTCTGACCTTGCGTCTCATTACAGAAAAGACTGCCAACCCTCGGCCCACTACAGGGCTATGTATTTTCTATTTATGATCAGCTGAGAGACCCCCGCCTCTGCACTCACCAATACCATTATAAGCTGCAGCCTCCACGCATTTAACACTTTTAAACAGCAATGCAGCAATTATGGTCTTATATTAATATTATTTGTTTACTTGGGCAGTCCATTGGGTTAAGACCTGCCCCTCCAGACTCAGGGGTCGGGAACCCCCGTCCCGAACTGACTTCATTTGCGATTAAATGTGGACCGTGAGTCGACCCTAAGTGTCATCAGTCATATCAGCGTATCAGCCTCACTTTAACTCGACTATGAGACGTTCAGTCCTACTACAACATTTTGAAACAACTCTAAACAATGTAGAGCCATGCAAAGTCCACTCATACACTTCAACACAAAACAAACAAATAAATAAAAGTAGACTCTGGACTTCTGTCTCACCTTCCTGCAGGGCGTGCTTCATGATGGGTTCTCCACGGGGCAGCAGGGCCTCCTGGCTGCCCGACGCCGCCCTGAACAGAGAGGCCTCAACGGCCTGCCGCTGCTGCCCCTCTGGCCCCTCTCCTCTGGAGGAGGAGGCGGAGGCTGCACCTCCTCCCAACGCGTCTCCTCCTCCTCCACACTCACACATCTCCCGGAACACCCTGGCCTTCTCCTCCAGGAGCGTCACGATCTGCTCGTCCTTCTGCCTCAACAGGTCTGACACGGCAGGGGAGAGGAGGAGAGGAGGAGGAGGATGACACACACAGGAACATAGCAGGAGACTCGCAACTCACTTTGGGTGCTCCAAAAATATGGATTTTAATAGCGACACAATTCTGAGGTCTTTAAGATGTACGCCAGAGTATTCAAGGAATAATGTACTGTATGATGCGGCGGTATATAGTTGTTGAAAAATGTATTTCATGTATGAAAATGTATCTAAATGTATGAAAATTAAACACAAATTAAACCAAGACGAAGTCAAGGTGTTTTCTCATCCTGAAGGGCATTTTCTTAAAACATTTACCGAAAAGTAAAGAAAGAATGTGGTGTTTCCTTGGTTACGTTAATGAGTTGAATGCATTGCATTCAACTCATGTGTTGATGAGTGGGTTGATCAAATAGAATATATTTTCAGCTACTGCATCTATTTATCGCTTAAAATATTTTGAAAAACATTCTTGAGGGAAGTTTAGAAGGACATGACAATACGACACCTCACAGTCGCAATGTTATATTTGCTTATATTTACTAGTTAGAATTCGACGAAACGCACGCACGCGCACGCACGCGCACGCACACGCACACACACCTCTCATCTCCTTTGCCTTAGTCTCCAGCAGTCTCTTGTCCTCTTCCGTCTCACTGGGGATCCCCTCATCGTCGTCCTTCTCTCTGTCCAAAAGAAACAAGACAGCCAATCAGATACAGTCTCCAGTGGCCAACGGTCAATCAGATACGGTCTCCGCCATACACCGGCCAATCAGATGGAACAAATTGAACATAAACACAAGAGCCAATCGGATAGCGATTGTTACAGGGCCGATTAAGTCAACTAACATCTTATTCCTGCTGCATGGATTGGAATACATTGAGCTAATAGTGGTCAAGCAGCAGTCAAGCTACCGCCCAATGCCCAACGAGATCGGGGATCTCTGCGGTTGCAATATAGTGACCCCTACATTTTGATCATGGTGGGGAACAGTTCAGTAGAGAGCTGAACTGGGAGGGACGGCACGTGTTCTTCCACATGCGTTCTTCCACACGTGTTACACCGTCCTCATAAAAAATGCTCACTGACTGCTCAAAACACGCAGACAGCAACCCCTGCGTGAATTGGACAACGGGGAATTGGCATAAAGGCTGAAATAGTTAAGCTAATTTCTACAGTTTCTGCCAGATGGCTATGTGAAAGTGAGAAAAAGAGAGATCATCTATCCGACATGTAGATAACATTTAGCTGCTCTCCTCTCACCATCTTCAGCTCTCTTTCTCTCTCTCAGGCGTGTGCAGTAAATCCTCCTGGTCGTTCCTTTAAGACCATGCTGTCAGTATAAACCCAGGTCTACTCTAATCCCCCTCCGTCACAGCTTACACCAGCACACTACTACAGCCTGTGAACCTTTTCTGTCAAGACTCCCGGGTTACATGGAAAACTCAGGTGAGGTTACACTTGCCAGGAGCAGAATATTAAACATGTACCGTAGCATATAGGGCTGGTTAGGGGGTCACACTGCAGGGAAGAGAGGGGTAGGGTTTGGGGTAGTGGGGTGGAAGAGGCAGAATGGGAGAGACAGCGAGATCCAATAGCGACCAACGACTAGTTTATAGTTGCAATATAGCCTTACCCTAACCAAACCCTTACCCTAAGTTCTCTCAGACATACAGTAGATGGATACTGTAGAAACTCAAGAACAAAAGAACCATTCCATGTCAAAACAAGCTGATGACGCAAAAAATTGCCTCTAATGGGTGTTGACTGTTGACCCTCTCAAAGGGAATATCACCATTAACTACTGACCTACAGTACTTTAACTCAAGTACGTAACAACAACACTATACTGGATATTTGCATAAAATAATTAGTTTAGGTTCATACGGTCAGGTCCTGAACTTATGTATAATCCACATTAACTGCTTGGAAAGGATATAATATAATATTAAGTCTAGCCTTAAGGCAAGATAAATGTAAATCACCCTGAACCAAAGGGGAGCAAGATAATGAAATTATAAAGGCTGAATTATAAAAGATAAACAGTAAACTTCCAGTAACAGTAAATTCCTAATGTGAACATAAACAAAACTATACCTAAACCTAGCCATACATGAATAGTTCACCACATGGACAACCAAATAAGGCAAAAAAAATATTCCATTTAAAAACCTTTTAGAATTGAATCACAACAGAATTATTGACTCTTCTTCAACAAAGATGGTGAATGCAAAACTTCTTTGTCTTGTACTCATACATACAGTTACAGTAGGATACAAAACAATGAACCAGAACCTAACCAAATCCTTACCCAACCCCTTGCAACTAGTGGCAGGTTGCAACCTGGTCATTGGTCACTACTGGATCTCGCCCTTCCTGGAGAATAGACCTCTTAAAGTATCACGTTTTAAACCTAATACATGATACTGTAATCCCTTCTGCATCAAAGTCCTGGGCTTGCGAGGGCCGTAGAGGTGAAGTTTCACACTCCCGGACGAATTTAAATCCTCGTGGATGGGTAATGGGGAGCGTTGAGGTCAGAACAGGGAAATAAAGGCTGAGGAATTGAATTGAGGGGTGAGGATTAGAGGGGATGGTTGAATACAGGGGTCATGTTATACAGTAGGTTTTCTTTAAGGGCCTATAGGTCAGGTTGAGAGGCGAGTTTGTGTTAAGGGTCAGCTGACCACTCTGAGCCTTTACTTTAAGAGAGGTTATGGAGAATTAGAAAGGCCTTTCTGTATTGGTCTGTGAATTCAATCAACATTGTAAAGCACTCAACACTGTGCTGTGCAGAACCCTAGGCATTGAGCAACACTTTCATTCAATTGAAACAAACCGCAAAGGTCATTGGTTTAGCAGCTTAACAAGAATATAATCTCCCCCGTCAGCATCTGTTATTGGTTTAAACAAAATGTTGCCCATTCTAAACTCAGCCAACACATACTGTAAATACACAGAAGACACAGTGGTTCCCAAACTCTTCAAGCAGAGACCCAGAAGGGTCTAAACTAACTACTAGTACAATGCATCACACACAATGCCTCACTTGGCTATTTCCAATACATCTTACAATTTGACTTCTAATTTTGTTGATTTTGTCTTTGATCCTTCCATCAAAGTAGGGATACAAATCATTGCATTTTGTGTTAATTCGTATTTTTTTTTTTTTTTTTAATGTGCAGGAAACAAAAAATGAAGGGACCCATAAAAATGTTTCTGTACCCCACTGTTTCTGTTTGGTATGTGACAATGAAATGAATTGAATTGAATTGATGGATCATTAAGATGTGATGTTAATTTGCTTATTTATTTGTTATCATTTCTTCATAATGTAATTAATATCCCAAGTGGCACACTTTACTACTTAATTTGATGAAAATAAGCAAAATAAGCACAAACATCCCAATGCCCCATTCAATTCTTCGTCAATTGAGGGCTTATGGTAGGGGGAAATGGGCAACAAGTAGTTTTTGCACAAAATTACCACCTGGACTTCTTTGGTGGGGGCATAACAACTACAGATATATATAAGAAAACCTTCTAGTCTGAAATTCTCCTGGGATGATGGATGCATAGACTGTAGAGGTTGCACAGGTAATACAATAAAAGAAAATGCTGCTGCATTGTCTGAAGTAAGCCAAACAAAGACAGGTTTTCTCTTATATAACTGTACACAAGATGTAACATTACAATAAAGTACAGCCTTGGAAGAAGAAAGGCACTGTTTAGTGGAGAAGGTATTTTAAGCCTCCTAAACAAGATATTCTACTGCTGCTGATAAACCTGTGTGTCAGAAGAAATCAGGTTGTTTTATTCAAACTGAATTGCTTCCAAGCAAGAGACCAGAAAGGAAAGAATCACAGTGGCAATAGTTTACGAATAGGATACAGTGACACACTTGGTATACTTTCAACGTTTGTTTGGTAAAGCCTTGAACTTGAAATCTGACTTGTTGTACAGTGCTATTAGCATATACTGTATGTATAATATAAGGTCATTTACACTTATAACACTAATAGCGTATAATGTTCTCATTCATGTTTCACGAATACGCAATGTTACTGTTCCTCATTTCACACCTCGATTAGGTTAAGTTGACCATTAAACAATTTGTATTTCCGTTACAAATTGCGCAGGGAAGATAAAAATATTGTATTGGCCTGACCCCCCAACACACACACACACACACACACACACACACACACACACACACACACACACACACACACACACACACACACACACACACACACACACACACACACACACACACTATCATAATGGTCCCAGTCCACTCACATGCAGTGCATGGTGTCCTGGATGAGTTCGATCCAGGCGTTGCGCTCCTCCCGGCTGCTGGCCAGGACCTCCACCATCTCCGGCCTGTCGGAGCCCACCGTGATCAGGAAGAGACCCCGCTCTTCGTTCGCCACCTCCCTGACGATCAGCTTCTGCAGGGACAGCACCGTGGAACGATGGTCCTGGAAGGTGGACGGACGCAGGGAGAGAGAGAGAGAGAGACAGAGACAGAAGGAGAGAGAGAGCTTAATTAGACTATGACTGTAGGAGGAAGTAGCCCCCACCGCACAATGGCTATGATGAGCGAAGATGATGGAGGGAAGGAGGAAGGGAACACGCCAGGAGGAGGGGGAGGAGGAGGAGGAGGAGGCCAGGAGGAGGAGGAGGGGGCAGGCGATGGAGGCAAGGAGGGGAGAGGAAGAAAAAAGGTTATCCTGGTGAGAGAGAAGATGAACAGGACTTCTAGAGGGGGAGAAGGATGGGGAGAGGGGAATAGGAGAGAGAAAAGAATATCTGTCAAGTTTAGAATATCTTTCTAAAGTAGCAAGGTGCAGAAACTGCAAGTGTGATTGCGACGCAAGCTGCAAGGATTAACTCATTCGGCATGTACAGTAGATCGCCTTTTGATGGTTCCTGTACAAATGCCCTCGGCAGGGAAACATCAACTGTGTTTTTAGAATCGAAATGTCTCAGATCAAAACAAGCTTGATTTGCACCTAATTTTTCTAAATGATGATTACAAAATGTCTTTTTTGGGTGGACAACCGCACCGCCCATTACATAGCGCAAAATTGAGAGACAGCTAAATCAATTGGTAAATAAGTCCCGACTGATAGTTATTGGTCGGAAAACCTGGCGACCGTTTTACTATTGGTCAAAAAAAGTTTCTGACTTTTACTATAATAAAACTCGGTCGGAACTCATTTACTATCAGTCGTGACCCATTTACTAGCGCAAGTTGATTTCGCCGATCCTGGGAAAACCACTTCCTTGCTTTGTCGATTACATGAAGGGGTAGACCTCCACCAGATGGCGGTCAAGGAATCTGTTGGGAAAATACCCTTTGTAATGGATTCGTTCTTCTTCATGTGGGAAGCCATTTCCCACATTTGTAACTCATGGCTTTATACTAAAATGTCCTGTTCTTCCTATAAATTCTGTCTTGCCATTTATTTTACATATTGTGATGTCCAAGAGGACATTTTATTGTCGAATCAGAAAAGGGTAATAAAGTGGACTTACAGTGGGCTTACAGAAAAGGTTACAAAATACATCGATTGAGCTCAATTAACAAAAAAAGGTCAACAACACAGGTTGACTTTAACTGGCATAGCATCTCTCTGACCTAGAACAATTGTGTTGCCTGCCCTACAGCAACCAACCTCAATGGAGGAGTAGAAGAAGGAGACTAGATCAGGGGTTTTCAACCTTTTTCATCCCAGGGCCCACCATTTATTCAGCATTTGAGTCACGGACCACCATTTGACAACATTTTAGCCCAACGGACCCCCAAAATAAAGATTTCTTTTGCTTCTGTCCATGACCATTAATCTAGTTGTGTAGACTTGGAGTAATTCGCATGATGAATATTTTAACCCTTGAGAGTGTAAAAACGAAACCAAATGGACCCGGCAGGGTCCATTTGGTTTCGTTTTTACGTTCTCAAGAGTTACATCTGGTTAAACAACTTAGCTGGGGACCACCTGGAACCCTCTCAAGGACCACTGGTGGTCCACCTGTTGAAAACCCCTGGACTAGATGATCAGAAAGGAAGAGTAGGACGCCGAGACACAGACGGACACAATATTATACCAGATTTATACTTTTCTGCCTGTGATGTCAGACTATACATCACTGCATTAGCGGGACACACAGACAGAGAGCAGACAGGCAGGAAAGTGCTCATTAGTTTGCATATAATATAATGATAATTGAGCAGTTGCTGTGTTTAAATGGCCGGCTCCTTACTGGTCGATGCTGCGAGACACAATGACAGAGCTAATTTAATGTGTTTTTAATGCCAGGGGAGCCTATTATGTGAACAGCGTTTTTACGTTTCATGTTTTCAGCAGGGGGATGAACAGGGTGGGGAAGGGTCAGGTTCAAGCTGATTGGACAGCGGTAATTAATTGTCACAATATCTAAGAGCAAACGTTTTACACAAGGGTAAAAGGAATAGCTGTGACTGTGACCGTCCACTAACCCTACATTAATGCTTCATGTAGATCTCCCTATATTTACAGTATGTGTGGGGGGCAAGGTAAATCTAGCTGGAGAACATACTCACATTTGTTGTGCAATCTTGTGAAAATGTATTTTATGCTATTATGCCTAAAAAATCTATATAATAGCAGATACAGACCTCAGGGTGGGAGCTTGTTGGTCGGTTATTTAAAAGAAAATGCACAGTATGGCTGAAGTGAGTGATGTATATTTAGTACAAATTATCAAAACCTACTAGTATTTTTTTTCCCCACACAAAAAATAAATGTAGTGGAGTAAAAAGTACAATAGGTGTATCCGAGATGTAGCGGGGTAGAAGTAAAAGTATTGGAGTTCATAATTACTCAAGTAAAGTAGTCTACAAATCTCCAAATTGTACTTCAGTAAATGTGCTTAAGTTACTGCAAGTAACATACCCATAGAAAAAAAAAAAAAAAACACCCTGTGCCAACATGATCAGCGGCACCTTATAAAAAGCAACTAGCTGTAGCGGGGCTGGCTAGCTGCGGCCACGCTCTGTGCTGTGGACAGGATGCTGTTTAGCAGCTGCACAGCTGGAGAGGAAAATGTGACGACTGCATCTACTGCACACGCTCAGTACGACACTTGATAGATACTAGGGTGTGTGTGTGTGTGTGTGGGGGGGGGGGGGGTGAGGTGGTGAGAGGAAATGGGGGTGGGGAGGAGAGAGACAGAGAGAAAGACAAAGACAGAGAGAGAGAGGGGGCTGGAAAGCAAGGCATAGACTGGAGGAGAGGGTTTTACGAAGGAGGTGAAGGATAGAGGAGGGATATAGAGGTTATTATTAAGGAAGGGAGGGGGTGGTGCTGTAAAAGGAGGCGACAGCAGCAGTCTCGGATAAGATACATTTCCTCTCTTGATTCCCCGGAGGATAACTACTCAGGACTCATAGAGCAACAACCGCAGTGTGGGTGTTCCACCAGCAGAGGGGAGGATAGACAGACAGACAGAGAGACAGACAGAGAGACAGACAGACAGACAGACGGGAGTGACGACACAACAGAGACACAGAGGGAAAGAGGAACGAAACTTTTAATATTGACAATTCCATATCATACCAGGGAGGCGAAGACATATTTCTGGTCTTTCTCCTGAAGGAACACAAACACGTCTGACAGCAACAGTGCATGGACATCTATGGGGGGAGAGAGAGAGATAGATAAGGCTTGTATATAGATGTGGTCCAAACTTGGTAGAGATTGGGATATTTTCTTATAATACATGAAGACTATCTATTATTAGAGGACTGATTGTCAACCCTGTGGGCCTGGAACACGTGAATATGAGACATACTATATGCTTTATTATGAAATGATAATGAAATTGGAGGGAGAGGGAGAGAGAGATAGAGAGAGAGAGAGAGAGAGAGAGAGAGAGAGAGAGAGAGAGAGAGACAGACAGAGAGAGTGCGAGAAAGTTGGGGTCAGATCGAGGTCGAGTTTCAATAAAATGAAGACACTTCTATAATTGGAAACATGCCATTAAAGTCATGGTTATAATTCATCTTCACGGCTCACTGCCTTATGCTCACTGTCTCCTTTTCTCACATTCGTTCAATTTTGTAAAGTAGGAAACTGGAAAAGCCACTAAGCCATGCATATAGAGGAAGAGAGAGAGAGACATGTGGCACTTCTTAAAACCTCATTTGGCACATTGTGGGTGAATCTGGCCAGCAGTGTTTTCTCATCGGTTCCTTTGAGGTGATAAGCAAGCACCTCCCTCATAGACCTCTCACAATTATAACATACAACATAATCAAACCACTTATTTGAGGTAATGATCAATCGTTTCCATGCTGATAAGTGTCCATGTACTTTCATAGAAGGCATGGCAGATGTACAAGCTTACACACGATGTGGGTTAAACTTGTAAATTCATGATATGTTGTAGATTTCTGGGTGTCAAGGCTGCTATAAATTAGTCACGACCGGTGAAAACAGTCGTGTCAGTTTGGCCATCGATCACGACCATTGACCCAACTGTCGCGACTGATTGCCAAAACGGTCGACCATTCCCTACTAACCCTAAACCCTAACCAAAACATAACCTCAGTAAAGACCTATGTAACCTAAACCTAACCTTAACCCCCAACAGTTATGGCAAAGGTCGCAACCGGTGCAATTTATGATTTTTTTTACGGACATACATAAATACATATCATAACATTCCAATGATTATTGTGTGTCAATTAATCATCAAGTTAAATGTGTAATGGTAACAGGCCATCAGCACAGAAAAGTACTGTGAGTACTAAACGATGTTCCCGATGTGAGTGTGTCAGCAACGCTCTATTGACAATGTGCAACTTTGATTAACGACCGCCATATCCCCTCCCTTTTATTTGGAGAACCACACACTACAGACTGCTTACTAACCAGAAATAAAATGGCGCAATAAAACACAATAAAAGCCAGTGTGTTTTGTGGTGGGTCGTTTGTTCCTTTTCATTATAGGCCCATCTTTTCAGTCTGTCAGCATCAGCCCACTGCTGTGTCAACTTGTGAAACTATCAATTGCTCTGCCAATAGACATTATATTAACGGTTGCGTCGAGGTGTGAGAGAAGAGGAAACGTTTGCATGAGAGAAAGAGATAGAAAACAACACAATAAGACGCCCTTAAGGGTGGAAGCAACGTTGTATGCATGCTGTCTGTCTAGGTCTGGGGTTTTCAACAGGTGGTCCGGGGACCACCAGTGGTCCTTGAGATGGTTCCAGGTGGTCCCCAGGCTAAATGATGGAAGGTTGGTTAACCAGAGGGTTGGTTAACTCTTCTTGAGAATGTAAAAATGAAACCAAATGGACCCTTGCGGGTCCATTTGGTTCCATTTTCACACTCTCAAGAGTTAAAACATTCATCATCTGAATTAGCACCACTTTTCAATTAAGAAGGTTACACTGTTTTGTTTGCAAAACAGTCTGCAGCCTGGAATTTTGGACAACACCAAAAGAATTCTTTAGTTTTAGGTCTTGGGGGTGAAATTGTCATCAAATGGTGGCCCGTGGCTCAAATGCTGAATAAATGGTGGTCCCTGGTTTCAAAAAGGTTGAAAACCACTGGTCTAGGTAACAGCAGACTGTGGGGTGAGCTCTGAGTGCTCTGGCATAGGTGAGTCAGATCAACATGTGGAATTAATTCTGTACATCTCATCTTCTGTATGTCTCCAACTAATCCACAAATGGTTTCCGACTCACTGTGGAAAACAGTTGGTTAAATAGGACCAATATTCCAATAATAACAGTTTGCTTTGTTTGCTTTTATTTGCAGTAACTCTTCCGTCTCTCCATTTTCATGGTCAGGAGACTAGTCATAGCCAAACAGGAGACAACTCAATACAGGATAAAGAAGTGAAATTGTAATGAAAACGAAAGTGGAATTTAGCCTGTGACACAAAATGCTGATAAATGATCTTTGAGAGGTTTATTATATCAAGTGGATATCCTGCCCTGAATACTGTCTGTTTATTACTAAAGCTGAAGTGACAGGGAGAGCACAAGTTGTTACTAAATAAACATTTTATAGCATTACATAGATTGTAGATCCCATTTACCCCCAGAGACACTAACTCCGGGGGAGCCAAGGTTCGAACCGGCAACCTTGTGGTTACCATCTGGTGACTCTACCCCTGAGCCACTGCCACAGTAGTTTCACAATATAGTGTTAAAAGTTCATTTCCTTTTCGTACTTTGAGGTGTTGCTGACAATCTGACATCATCATCCTCCTCCTACACAAGACATGAATGCATTGTGTTCATAATATGAAACCAAATTACTTATTGTCAATATATGAATCCAAATGATGCAATGTAATAGGTCCCACTACTGATTGGGAGGGAATTGTCCTGCCCAAACATAGTAGATTTACAGGCCAAATGTGTTGCAGCACCGCCTATGGCTGGAAATGGAATGGCTACTGGCTCCTCAGTGATTAAACCGTGTCGGCTTGTTAACAAAATTTGGGGTAAAAAAAAAGTCAGAGCAACTGGTGCAGCCAATGAGGAGCTACGGCAATTTCAGAAATTCAGAAAGTGTGTGTGTGTGTGTGTGTGTGTGTGTGTGTGTGTGTGTGTGTGTGTGTGTGTGTGTTGTGTGTGTGTGTGTGTGTGTGTGTGGAACCTTTGAGCCGTCCCTGAGTGTTCTTGAGCTGCAGTGGTCCGTCGTGGATGTGCCGTCGTCCCCTCAGCAGGTCCTCCCTGGTGATAGATAGCGTTGTCACAACCATTACGTCACATTTATTTGAGGTAATCATAATAATTTTGACAAAACACTTGCATGACACTTGCATGTAAGCTTGTAGACACAGTTCATTACAAATCCACAAGTTTAATTTCTATTCATAATGCTTCAATTTCCAATGCTAAAAACACAGTTAACAGCACATATAACAGCACAACCTAACCTGGACCCTAAGGACACGTATACTCAATCTATAAATTAATTATGAGGAGCACTCATGACATGTAGGCTCATCTTAAGGCGTTTGGTATTGCTATGAGAAAGTCTGCTATAGCCTCACCAGCACTGATTCTGCATAGCTATTAGCTTTTGTCTGTGTGTCTGTTTTGATTGGCCTACTGGTATTTTAGATTTTACATTCTGATTAATTGGCACCACCACTTTCCTCCAGAAGGTATTTAATTTTGTGACATAAAAAAATGGTTTCTTGTTTCTGGGTCATATAACCTTAATCTTTAATTATCAACTTATAAATGTTGTAATGGTGTACTAATGGCGCCTACCTGGCGAACATCTGTCCGCTCCTCATCCTCATGATGGACTTGCTGTCGGTGCGAGCGTGGATGTCCTTCAGACGCTTCCTCTTCTCGTGCTCGTTCACCCTGTCGTCCACCGCCGTGATCACCTCCTTCACCAGCCGCACCGCCTCCTTCAGGTCACTGTGATCCTCCTCGCTCTCTGCAGGGCAGCCGTTCACTTTGGTTATGCATCAACTTTGAGGCAAGTAAAAAAAATGGTGGGGCAAGTGAAGACTGCTACCTGGTTGCCCGATCGGGCAAGTGTGCAACTTAGTGCACTATAACACAACACAAGATAAATTTGTCTTGAAGCCAGTCATTGCACTCTGCCTCTGTGTCTTTCCCTGCTTTCTAGCTATCCACAATTCCAGGCTGGATTTGGGAAACAAAACGGGCAAATTAACACATCAACATGACCATTAATCTTCTACAGTGTAGACCTGGGCTAATTAAGATGATGAATTTTAACTCTTGAGAGTGTAAAAATGAAACCAAATGGACCCGCAAGGGTCCATTTGGTTTCATTTTTACGTTCTCAAGAGTTACATCTGGTTAACCAACTTAACTGGGGACCACCTGGAACCTGGGGGGCAAGTGACCATGACCTGAGGGCAAGTAGAACCTGACTTGCACTTGCCCGATGGGCAAGTGCCTCAGAGACCTTAGTGTCAACCCCTGGGCTTATTTTCTTTTCTGAAATAACAATAAAAACCCATAACCTAACTAATAACCTACAACCTAACTAATGACTAAAGTTTTCAAACACGTTCGTTCAGGACAAGTTTTAGGCATACCTCCTCAGGAGAATTGTGAATTAAACGTACAATATTAATGGATTTGAGATGTAGTTGAGTAGAAGTAAGTATTGCAAATCGCAAAGTACAATTACCTCAATATTGTACTTAAGTAGAGTAGTTAAGTAAATGTGCCAGGATACAGTATGATTGATGTCCCACAATGAGGACAGGAGTCACAGTTGTTTTGGTGTGTTTGGCATGGACTCTGGGTGGATAATCACTGGATTATCCAAATTTAGGAGAGTCACACATACACATAATTCATTGGATATGGAATAGAAATTGAGGGCATAGAAACATTTACTGTTTACTTCCAAACTGTAACTTTTTTTTGAGAACAGACATGACTTGTGTTGAGACATTTAGGCCACATCAGGGGATGTTGCAAGTAAACCAGAACCAGTGAAACGGCCTCAGTGTTTTAACAACTTAAAGTCCTTGAAGCAGCATAGTTGTGGTACAAATGAGCATCTAATATGCATAGGCTTCTAACAGATCAGCAAGGCATTATTACTTTGTATGACCCAGCTTACACAATTTCCTCAAATCAAAACTAAAGTGATTGTTTTGTTTAATGGGAACCAACAAATCGCTATGATTTTAATTTAAAGAGGATTGTGTGATGTGGCCAAATGGTGTTTTTGAGACTATTCTTTTCTACTTGTGCATATTACATCACACTATAGTGTGTGTGTGCTTGGGAGAGCAGGGTGGTGTGTTTTTATTCAGTACATGTCAGAGTTGGCACGAGAAAGTCTTCTCCGAGAACCTTGAGGATTAACTCACAAACCTCACTTCATATAAAACTAGAAACACATGCACATGCACAGGCGCGTGTGCACACACACACACACACACACACACACACACACACACGCACACACACACGCACGCACGCACGCACGCACAGACAGGCGCACACACACCCCATCCCATTGAACTATAAAGCAGCTTTAAGGGTAGATTACACAGTCAGCGGCGGCCGCGCCGTTAGAGTTAAAGGTGTGTGTGTGATTTATCAGCCTACAAATTCTTCTATTACCACCGCGTCACAACGTTGGCTGGTGCGTTATCCAAACAAGTGTATCACATCAAAAAAGGGAGGTGGGTCGCACGACAGGTTGCAGGAGAGTTGTAGTTTATTGCTTTCTGCTTACATTTCTTTGTACTTTGCAGTAGATGAGCACACAACAGTTTCGGCCGTGCCGGCCTTCTTCAGGTGTAAAGGTAACAATGACAATCACTTCCTTATGTAGGGTGCTAATCATATGTTAAGGTGTGTGTGGTTTGACAATTTACCAATTATGGTTGGCACACCCACCCGGGTGTGTCCACCAACAGTGGTTTAAACAACAACTCTGCATTTTTAGAATAAGGTTAAAATTACAGATAGGATATCCAACAGTTTGTTTAAAGTTTGCTGAAGACATCAGGCTCAAAGAGCCGTTCATAAGTCAGCCACACTTAAAAAACAAAATAATAAATTTCATAACACTGCATAAGGTACAAAATAGGGCCTGTATTCAGCAACTGGGAAAGCCATGGGTTGGCCAATTTCGCCCTCTAGTGGGCAACTTGTAGGGGCAATTTTGAGAGGTGGGTCAGATTTGGAAAGAAAGCTCTTTGTCTAGTCAAGGCATATTTTAAACAGAAAAGGAGTCAGAATTCAACCTTTTCACAGGAATAATGGTTTGTGACCTCACTCAGGCTACTTCTGGCTTCCCAGTGCCACTACAGGAAAGAGGACAAGTTACATTCTTCGTTCATACCCTTAGGAAAGACAGTTTGAAAACGGTGAATCCAATGACATTCCCTTTGTAGCAGTAACTTTTCATAGTCACCCCCTCTGCGATTGAGCCACAGTTTCTCAATACCAATACATTTTAGTTCATCGATTTTGTGGCTATATTCGGTGAAGTGGCGTGCAACAGGTGATGTAACATCTACCCTTCGCACGCTGCTTCTGTGTTCAGTTAGTCTGGTTTTGAGTTTGCGAGCAGTTTGTCCAATATAATATTTCCCACAGGGGCAATATAGTAGATAGATTACGTGTGTGGTGTTGCAGGTAATCAAAGATTTAATGGGATAGACTTTTCCCGTGTGTGGGTCTTTGACAGTAGTGGTTTTGACCATATTAACACATGAGGCACAAGATCTGCAAGGGAAACTCCCCATAATCATAGGTTCCGGTCTGTTGCTGTATGAGTCAGCCTTGACAAGCCGGTCCCTGAGACTAGTGGCTCTCTTGTATGTAAATAACGGAGGGTGTTGAAAAACATTGTTCAGGGTTTTGTCTGATGCCAGAATGTGCCAGTGTTTATTGACTGTGTCTTTGATAGCCGGCTTATGGAATTGAAAGTAAGTATACAATTGACAGAAAATGATTTCTTAGTTCTTGTTCTCTTGGTAAATAACATTTTTCTGTCAACTTTGTTTACTTTCTCAGCAGCTTGTCGAAGGCATGGTTCTGGATAACCCTTTTCTTTGAACCTGTTCAACATTTTGCCACTCTGAGAGTGGTACTCTGTTTCTGAGCTACAAATCCGCTTTAACCTGTACAACTGACTGACTGGTAAGCTACGTTTCAACGGGGTAGGATGGTGACTCCTAAATTGTAACAAATTGTTTTTGTCAGTAGGTTTTCTGTATATAGAGGTTTTTAACTCATTTCCAGACTTTGAGATTGACACATCAAGAAAGGTGATTGTTTCTAGATCTTTCTCCATTGAGAATGAAATAGAATCAACACGAGTGTTTAGGTAATTATAAAAGCTCTGGAGGGTCTCCAGGTCGCTAGACCACACCATAAAAATGTCATCGATAAACCTTGAATATTGTTTGATAAAGGGTTTGTAGATACTGTTGTAGACGTGGTCCACTTCGAACTTTCCCATAAACAAACATGCATAAGCACAGGCTGATGGGGACCCCATGGCTGAGCCATGGAGTTGCTGGTAGTAACCATTTTCAAATACAAAGGTGTTTTTGTTAAGGATAAAATGCATTAATTCAATAATAAAAGCATTTGGGGGTGTATGTTCCACTCGTTTATCCAGGAAATAGTTCAGAGCTTCCAAACCCAAAGTATGAGCTATGTTAGTATATAAAGAGGTTACATCAAGAGTCACCAACCAGTCATCTTCACTTAAATCTTTAATGTTTTCAATCTTAGTTAAGAAATCTGTGGTGTCTTTTACATAGGACGGTAAGGCTTTGACCAAATCTTGAACATGGAAATCAACAAACTTTGAAATGTTTTCAGTTACAGAACCACGACCAGAGACTATGGGACGTAGGGGGGGGTTTGTTGGACACTTGTGTATCTTAGGTAGTCCGTAAATGCAAGCTTGAATTGGATGTTTATTGATCAAGAACTTAGCTTCTTTGTCAGTAATCCATTGGTTATCGAGACCCCTTTTGATGATTGCTTTTAGCTCATCATTGTGGTTCTCGGTAGGATTAAACAAAAGCTTCTTGTAGTATTTTTTGTCAGTCAACATTTCATTTATTTTGTCACTGTAAGCTTTCATGTCCATTAAAGCAATCCCCCCTCCTTTGTCACAGGGTTTGATTATGATGCTCTTATCTTTGGTTAAAATTTGTTGGAGGAAATACAGGCCCAAGTTGAGAAGTACAGAACTGAAGTCCTTGACACGAAAATATGGAAGTTCAGGAGAGACACACTCGACTACAAGAAGGGCAATGTATATCCCTGGCTCTCACAGACGACCCACCAGCGCTCGAACCACGGACACCCTGCGCCACCCAGCGACTGGTCCAACACTTCTGACAGTGATGCCTCCCAGCAAGAGCCACCCTTCACGCAACGTTTTTTAGGCCGACGCAGAGGACACCATCTCCCGCCCTCCAGAGCATCAGAACGCCTACAGCAGCAGAACAAAGAAAGGCCCGGAGACATCAACGCAGGGGCCGAAGGGGGAAGGGGAAGAGGAAGACGTCATACACCACGCCAGCCATGGTGACCCCCCCCGACCCCACAGAGACCCTGGTTTTCAACCTATCCTCCCACACACTCTCAGATGTTGAGACACAGGTACTGTCAAAGGGTTTATCCTTCGTTCCCACACCAACAGTGGACCCGTTTCTAGTGAAAATTGAAATGTTTAAATTTTTTAGAAATATCAAATTGAAAGGTTTCTTCAGCGCTTCTGAGTCGGACACTGCAACTGTACCTTTGAGTATGTTCAAACCAAAAAGTACTTTTTGCCCAGTAGTTAACAACCACTCCATCAACACATTCTGTAGACTGGTGGATGAGGAAATTGAGAAAAAATGCACTGAACCTGAACTGTTGCCAAAACACAGAAACAATGTAACTCAAGATGAGAGAAAAGCTTTGGAAATTTTAACCAAAGATAAGAGCATCATAATCAAACCCTGTGACAAAGGAGGGGGGATTGCTTTAATGGACATGAAAGCTTACAGTGACAAAATAAATGAAATGTTGACTGACAAAAAATACTACAAGAAGCTTTTGTTTAATCCTACCGAGAACCACAATGATGAGCTAAAAGCAATCATCAAAAGGGGTCTCGATAACCAATGGATTACTGACAAAGAAGCTAAGTTCTTGATCAATAAACATCCAATTCAAGCTTGCATTTACGGACTACCTAAGATACACAAGTGTCCAACAAACCCCCCCCTACGTCCCATAGTCTCTGGTCGTGGTTCTGTAACTGAAAACATTTCAAAGTTTGTTGATTTCCATGTTCAAGATTTGGTCAAAGCCTTACCGTCCTATGTAAAAGACACCACAGATTTCTTAACTAAGATTGAAAACATTAAAGATTTAAGTGAAGATGACTGGTTGGTGACTCTTGATGTAACCTCTTTATATACTAACATAGCTCATACTTTGGGTTTGGAAGCTCTGAACTATTTCCTGGATAAACGAGTGGAACATACACCCCCAAATGCTTTTATTATTGAATTAATGCATTTTATCCTTAACAAAAACACCTTTGTATTTGAAAATGGTTACTACCAGCAACTCCATGGCTCAGCCATGGGGTCCCCATCAGCCTGTGCTTATGCATGTTTGTTTATGGGAAAGTTCGAAGTGGACCACGTCTACAACAGTATCTACAAACCCTTTATCAAACAATATTCAAGGTTTATCGATGACATTTTTATGGTGTGGTCTAGCGACCTGGAGACCCTCCAGAGCTTTTATAATTACCTAAACACTCGTGTTGATTCTATTTCATTCTCAATGGAGAAAGATCTAGAAACAATCACCTTTCTTGATGTGTCAATCTCAAAGTCTGGAAATGAGTTAAAAACCTCTATATACAGAAAACCTACTGACAAAAACAATTTGTTACAATTTAGGAGTCACCATCCTACCCCGTTGAAACGTAGCTTACCAGTCAGTCAGTTGTACAGGTTAAAGCGGATTTGTAGCTCAGAAACAGAGTACCACTCTCAGAGTGGCAAAATGTTGAACAGGTTCAAAGAAAAGGGTTATCCAGAACCATGCCTTCGACAAGCTGCTGAGAAAGTAAACAAAGTTGACAGAAAAATGTTATTTACCAAGAGAACAAGAACTAAGAAATCATTTTCTGTCAATTGTATACTTACTTTCAATTCCATAAGCCCGGCTATCAAAGACACAGTCAATAAACACTGGCACATTCTGGCATCAGACAAAACCCTGAACAATGTTTTTCAACACCCTCCGTTATTTACATACAAGAGAGCCACTAGTCTCAGGGACCGGCTTGTCAAGGCTGACTCATACAGCAACAGACCGGAACCTATGATTATGGGGAGTTTCCCTTGCAGATCTTGTGCCTCATGTGTTAATATGGTCAAAACCACTACTGTCAAAGACCCACACACGGGAAAAGTCTATCCCATTAAATCTTTGATTACCTGCAACACCACACACGTAATCTATCTACTATATTGCCCCTGTGGGAAATATTATATTGGACAAACTGCTCGCAAACTCAAAACCAGACTAACTGAACACAGAAGCAGCGTGCGAAGGGTAGACGTTACATCACCTGTTGCACGCCACTTCACTGAATATAACCACAAAATCGATGAACTAAAATGTATTGGTATTGAGAAAGTGTGGCTCAATCGCAGAGGGGGTGACTATGAAAAGGTACTGCTACAAAGGGAATGTCATTGGATTCACCGTTTTCAAACTGTCTTTCCTAAGGGTATGAACGAAGAATGTAACTTGTCCTCTTTCCTGTAGTGGCACTGGGAAGCCAGAAGTAGCCTGAGTGAGGTCACAAACCATTATTCCTGTGAAAAGGTTGAATTCTGACTCCTTTTCTGTTTAAAATATGCCTTGACTAGACAAAGAGCTTTCTTTCCAAATCTGACCCACCTCTCAAAATTGCCCCTACAAGTTGCCCACTAGAGGGCGAAATTGGCCAACCCATGGCTTTCCAGTTGCTGAATACAGGCCCTATTTTGTACCTTATGCAGTGTTATGAAATTTATTATTTTGTTTTTTAAGTGTGGCTGACTTATGAACGGCTCTTTGAGCCTGATGTCTTCAGCAAACTTTAAACAAACTGTTGGATATCCTATCTGTAATTTTAACCTTATTCTAAAAATGCAGAGTTGTTGTTTAAACCACTGTTGGTGGACACACCCGGGTGGGTGTGCCAACCATAATTGGTAAATTGTCAAACCACACACACCTTAACATATGATTAGCACCCTACATAAGGAAGTGATTGTCATTGTTACCTTTACACCTGAAGAAGGCCGGCACGGCCGAAACTGTTGTGTGCTCATCTACTGCAAAGTACAAAGAAATGTAAGCAGAAAGCAATAAACTACAACTCTCCTGCAACCTGTCGTGCGACCCACCTCCCCTTTTTTGATGTGATTTATCAGCCTAGACAGCCTGGCAGAGTCCAACATCAATACATATTCGACATCCTCGTAAGCCCACTGTTAAGAATAATGTCTCATGAAAGAAGCTTATGCTAATGAGTTCAGTTTGGGCAGAGTGTTTGACGGACGGCAGGCACCGCACCGCTCTGCCTCCAGGCCTTGCCAGTTGCCACTGCGCGCACCGCGAGTTTGCAGTCATAATATCCACATGGCCATGGGCATACGGTAGTGGTCGGATCTGTGGCTTGCTGCCCTTAGATATTCTGCCATTCCATATGTTGATCTGACATCATCAAACCCCGTACACCAGGGGTGCCCAGGCTGTTTTGACTTGAGAGCTACTTTCAAAATGAGCGGCTCAACAAGATCTACACAGCAAAAATGTGATTGCTCCATTACTAAAAATCGATTTCAAGGCTCCCTAGAAAGTTTGAGCTTTGAAATAGTTGGTGATAGTGTTACTTACTGTTATAGTGTTTAAGAATAATGCACTTAAAATGAAAACTATAGGGGGAGAATTGGAAGGTTTTCTATGCTACTACTCACGTTTGAAAACAGTATTTGGGGTTTGAGTTGACAGTTGACAGTAATGTTGAGTTTAGTCTCTTGCACCCAAAACCTTCACACTTTTGTCCAAATTGGGAAAGAGAAATGGCAAAACATTGGTCAAAATAACAATTATTCGCCATTTTCTAATTGTGTGGACTCTTGAGTGTAACTCTTGAGAGTGTGAAACGAAACCAAATGGACCCGTAAAGGTCCATTTGGTTTCGTTTTAACGCTCTCAAGAGTTACAGATCGATGGGGACTGTCATGTGATCTACCTGCACGGTCTGTGTGATCTACTGGTAGATCACGATCTACCTTTTGGGCAGCCCTGCTGTACACAGATAGCAGTATTGGGCGAGCGCCGCTGCCAACGTCTGGCCGGGGGAATCTGACCTCGCTGACACCAGATTAATAGTTTAACTCCTGCCCCTTCTCAACTGTGTAGTAATTAAGTCTTAATTCTGTTGTTTCAGCGCAACCTTCTTGCCCTCAGGGGCGACTTACTGGTAATAGCTAGCAATAGCTAGCAAGAAGATGCAGCAGCTAAGCTAGCCAACAGCTACTACAGTCAACAAGAACTGGGGGTCAACAAGGTCTGACTCAAAGAGTTTTCTGTTTTCAATGATGAAATGCTGTTGGTTTAGTGGTGCCAAAATTGTAGTTAGTAGCAGTAGTACTTTCAAATCATTTTAAATATAAGCACTTTAATTTGAAATATCTTGGGTTGTTTTGCATGGCATTGTGTTTGGGGGGGCGGGGGGGGCAGACTGGGTATTTAGAAGGACATTGCCCCCCCATGCCCATGCCTAGATCCGCCCCTGAGTGACACTAACCTTTGGTGTGCTGAAGCATCCTCTGGATCAGGCCTGGGTACTTGGTTATTCTCTGGGTCACCAGCAGGATGCATTCTGGGATTCCGAGTCGTCGCACCACGCTGCTGCTCATTTTTCTCTAACATGGGAATAACAACACAGAGACGTTATGGATACGGCTGGCAACACAAACACACACCGACACAAACAGAACAAACACTCCAGTAAACCTGTTGAGTTAAGTAGAGCCATGTGTTCCACAGTGCTCAGTTGCATCATGAATAATCATTGCTGCAATCAAACATTATGAGGAACAGACAGAGAGACCGTTTAGTTTTGCAGTATAAAAAGTAATATACTGTAGTAATATTCACTAGTATGTTGGACGGATGTAGGAGACCAAGCCGATGTGTGCCTACTTTCTTGCGCAGAAAATATACAGTAACTAAAACTAAACTAAATTCTGTTGGAAAGACCATGACTAAAACTAGGTAAATAACTAGGTAAATAAGTTGATGTGTACGTGTGTGTGTGTGGATGTGTGTGGTGTGTGCACACATGCGTGTGTGTGTGTATGTGTGTGTGTGTGTGTGTGTGTGTGTGCGCACGCGCGTGTGTTTTTTGTGTGTGTGTGTGTGTGTGTGTGTGTGTGTGTGTGTGTGTGTGTGTGTGTGTGTGTGTGTGTGTGCGCACGTGCGTGCATGTGTGTGCGTGAATGTGATGAAATCCTTACTTTAATAAATGCTTGGAATCGTTTGTCTTTGGTCAGGAGTTCCTTGTACAAGTTGACCGCTTCGTTGTGACGACTGCAGAACTTCCCGTACACCCGTTTCATGCACTCAGCGCTGGACCCTGAGAACTGGTGCATACAAATACATATACATACAGTATATACATACACATTTAAAACCTGTAGGCCTATAGCCGATAACACGCACAGCTGCAATCAATTTATCATTAAACGACACCAAATATTTGATAGACAGCAGGGCAACGGTGTTTTTAATAGCATCGTGGCACGCCATACCAATGCCATTATGATCATCAAGCCTCGATCTTCTTACTGTATCTTCTCTGTCTGTCTGTCTCTCTCTCTCTCTCTCTCAACGCGATGTCACTGGATGTCACCAACCTAATACAATTATATGCGTGTTTTGCGTGCTACATTATTTGATAATGCTTGTATTTTGGTCAAATGAAACGTTTAAAACAATAAAATATCACTATTCTATTGAGAATATTAAGTATCTACATATAAACGCATTTTGGGGACTTTTTTTCTATATATATATTTTTAATGGGAATTCCCGGGAGGGCCCGGGAGGGCCCAGGAGATCGTCGGCAAATTCCCGGGATGTAAAATGGGCCAAATTCGGGAAAATATTAAACCCTACCGGGTAGTGAGGCTATTCACTGACCTGCTGGAGCAGCACGTCTCCTATCCGGTTGACCATGAAGCCTCCTCCTCCTCCTCCTCCTCCTGCGTGGGGCCTAGTGTCCTCCTCTGTCTCCGGACCGTCTCTCCTCCTCTCCAGCAGCCGGTGGAGGTGCTGGCTGTGCAGCTCCAGCAGCTCGTCCAGGGCGGGGAACAGCCGCTCCAGGGTCTGCGGCTCCAGGCCCACCTCCTTCTGCAGCCCTTTGCTGTAGACCTCCGACATGATGCGCAGCGTGCGCACGTGATGCAGCTCTGTCTGCGTGAGCTCTGTTCGGGAGGAGGAGGAGGAGGGGGAGTCAATGTTAGAATAGACCTGCGCAGTGATGTCACCAGCCCTGTTCCACTAGTGGATTCCTCATTCATTTTCCTCATAGACTTTTCGAAAATGGTTAATAAAAACACGATTGCGCCGCGGCCAAAGCCAACTCGGGTCGTGACAAATCATGACCACAAACACAATATCGTCATATCTTGCTACTATAATAGGAGAGCGTCTCGCCCGTTTATCCGTTCGCCTTTGTGACGCTTCTCCTACCAAACTACAATGTTTGCACACATCTCACTATGCACAACACCTCCAGCACCTATGTCCACACAGCATAGGCTATATTACATCCATGTAACTGTCATATTTTTTTGTACAGTAGCCGTTTTTATGAAAATAAAAAAGTTTCAACTTTCACATTTCCAAATTGCACTCGCCTACTGTGACGTCAAAATCGTCACCGTTTTTGGCCACACCATCCACATAACATGGGCGACCGTCTCACTTTTCCCAACTTTTCCCAAATTGCACTCGACTAAACGGTGACGTCACCGCTTTACAGCCCATGTCCACACCAGAGCCATACAACAACACAGACTGAAGTATGCAGTGTATTGTCGCGGCAGGAGGTTTTCTACAGGAGTCAAGTCAGAACTCTGCCTTTACTGTATGGCTCTGCCTGCAAACTCTGTCTGCACTCTGCACTGCACCCTCCCCTTCGGTATGAGCCGCTCAGTCCAACAAACGCTGCCCTCGATGCGACGCTGAAAGTCCCGACATTATTCTCTACAAGTAACAACATGCCATGCAGAAAACGGACGTCACTTTCTATTTATCGAGGCGTCTCAAGCGCCGTGCTCATAGCGCCGGACAATCCACCATTAACGCAGTGCTTATCGCTCCTTTGTCTCCTATTCAGGTTGCATGAATGAACAGCACTCGGGCGTTCCGTTTCTGGCCCCCCAATGTCGCAACTCTGATTCGACATGCCCCTTGCCTAGAGTCTTACAATACACAGAGACTTGCGTACACACAGAGTTGCGCCAACTCCAGGCCATGTAGGCTACAACTCCAACCCTGCTTCACCGCGTTCAGTTTTCTAAACACTAAGGTCACTGTTACGATCGCTCTGGGTCTACTCAACGCATCGCCCCAGCTACTTTGGTAACTTCCCCACTTTCAATACACTTATCCCATTCGAACACACATCCACACACAGCCTGAGAATAAACTCCGTAGACCCGCTGTTGGCGGTCCCAGTTCTGACGATGTGTAAACATTAAAGGGACATTCCACCCATTTTCTTTTTTTTATGAGTGTACAAATGCAACCACATTTTGCTGCGCTTGATTGACGCTCGGCTGGTGGGGACATGAATCGAACGGCATAATAATAATAGCAATACTACTACTACTATTACCACTAATCATAATAATATAATCTCCCAACCAGCTGTGATACTTTGGAACAAAATGGACCCTTAAGGTGGTAACTGTGCACAAAAACGAATCTACTTGGATCCCCGTTCTGACAACGTGTAAACATTAAAGGGTAATTCCATCCATTTTCATTTTTTTCAAGGAGAGTGTACAAAATAATGCAACCACATTTTGCTGCGATTGATTGGGGCTCCGCTGGTGGGGACAATGTATGACTCCAACGGCATAATAATATGACTACTACTACTACTACTACCACTAATCACAATAATAGGCTAGAATCTCCCAACCAGCTGTGACACTTTAGAACAAAATGGATCCTTACGGTGCTGTAACTGTGCACAAAAAGGAATCTACTTGGATCCGTTGTAGCCATGCAATCTGCAATTTCACTAACACGTCTCCAGGGCCATAGGCTCCATTTGCTTCCATTTGTTAGTTGTAGGGCCCATTTCGGTCCTATCTCAAATTCAGGTATCCCCTGAAACTCCCTCAACTACAGGAGACATACTGTAGTATACGATGCCAACTTTGATGTGTGTGACTGTGTACATCAACTTATACATTTGTATGTTTGGCCTGCACAAACACTGCCCTTTGCCTTATATTGGCGTTTCCAATATTCACATGAGTAGGCTACACTGCTGTGCAAACAGTTGCAACTATGTATCATTCTTTGTTATGGTTTATTATGCACAGACCTTTGACTATATAGATATTACCACTGTCCTCCTCCATATTCCATTTTTCCCCATTACTGCTACATTACCAACCTACCTGTTCATGTCCATAATCACTTGGATAGTTTCATGTTATCCATTACTATTACAATTTCTCTTATGTCCAAACATTAAGTTGCCTTTGACAAAATGCAGTGTTGCAAAGTGTACAAAAACACTACTACTCACGATTTTTTAAATTGGACTGAGCGCACGTTGCCTGTCTCCTGTTGCCACAGCGGCGCGGACTCTAGGCGTGAGGCCCGCGCAGCGGGCCTCATGTCTAGTAATATATAATTAGGAAGAAGTAGAAAACGGCATGATACAAGACTTTTTGTTTCGTTTTTCATCTTAGAAATTATTTTATTGTCCCAAAAGTTTGTGTGTGTCATCATGATTCGTCACGACTCGAGTTGGCTTTGTCCGCGGCGCAATTGTCTTGATATATATATATTTTTTTCGAAAAGTCTATGAGAAAAATGAATGGGGAATCCACTAGTGGAACAGGGGCGGTGACGTCACTGCGCATCTCTATAGTAGTTTTTCATTTTAGTTTAGTTTTAGGCAGTGTTGTAGTGGGGAATTCCACCCATTTTCATTTTTTTTTCTGAGAGTGTACAAATGTGAATCAAATGGACCCGCTAGGAAACTCATTAACTTTTTTACCATGCCCACACAACACCTCTAAGGTATATTAATGATATAGTAAAATATTGAAAATGAGTGGAATGATGAGTGAGCGGAAAATGAGTGCGCAACACACACAGGCACGCTATTAAAAGTATAGCATATTGAGAAAGATTGTTTAGATGTGAGAAGTTTACATGTGAGAAGTGGGGGGACACCATCCCCCCGCGTCCCCCCTCCACTACACCCCTGGTTTTAGGTAGAACTTTTCATACTTTGGTTTATTTGTCAGGCTTAGGCTTTGTATACGAAAAACAATAAAGATACCATTTAAAAATATATTAAGTTACTGTTGGTAACAAGAACCAACAATTTCAGTTGGTTTGACAGACAGACAGACATATTGCACACCGTATATGACGTCCTGTCTCTTGATGAGCTCCGTGTCGAGTCGTTTGAGGAGCTCCTGGTCCACCGTCAGGCTCCATGAATCCGACTCCAAATCCTTCACCTCCGCTTCAAACTCCCCCATCAGCTGACCGTCCATCATCTCTGTACCTGGAGAATAGCAATAGGCAATTTATATGGTCTAAGTATCACTTCATAACCGCTGATCACTGTTATGATGCATTATGTATAGTGTGTTTTTTATACTCACTAGAAAATACGGCATTACATCTATGCAGAAACATACATGTCCATGTAATTACATTAATGCAATACAATGCAACAAATGTATGACGGTAATGCAATATACATTTAGTTTCTCTCTCACTTTCATAGATTACAACAATGATAATTATAACACAAATGCATCTGTAGGTCAATGATGTATCTGTATTGTGGTGCATGGCCATCTAAATAATTATGGAAAGCTATACATATGTATTGCATTTTATTGACAATGCCCATCCATAAATAGAGAATCCTTTGTTTTTTATGCCTGTACACACAGTTTTTTCACAGAAAGTACCGTATTTTCCGGTTATAAAGCGCACCTGAAAATAGGCCGCAGCGGCCAAATTTAGCGAAAAAATCAATTGTGTACACATACAGGACGCACTGGCCTATTAGCCGCGGGTGTTTTAATGCTTAATTACCATATGTAAGGGTTCTTGCACAGATGAGATTGTCCGCAACGAAATGCTGTTTGAGAAGCATCCTTTGTATTATTTAAACGACCACAGAACTGCACGTGCTGTATGTAATTAACGCTAGAGCCATAGACCAAGGACGGATCTAGGCATAGACATGGGGGGGGGGGGGGGGGGGGGGGGGGGCAATGCCCTCTAAACGCCCTGACTGCCCCACCAAACATGACGGAATGCAAACAATGAAAACTTCAAAGATATTTCAAATGCTTATATTGAACATTGACTAACTACATTTGTGCCACCACTAAACCAACTGCCATTCTCAATCGCGCCCCGATTGAGAATATTACATCCGGGCCTGTACTGGCCATAGAGTGTAGCCGGAGATACGCAACTCCGATCACTTCATGAAACCAAATGAGCGCTTGCGGGTTCATTTGGTTCATGAAAAAAGGTAGCCTACCGTACATCTGGTTAACCAACTGTCCACCATTTAGCTGGGGACCACCAGGAATCCTCTCAATGTTTAAGACGCTCGACGAGGCGTCTTTATTGCCGCCTCCACGGACCTCTCCTCCTCCTCCTCCTCCTCGCGCGGCGGCGGCGGCTGCTGCTGCTGCCGCCAGCCTTTCTAAACCCGTTCGTGGATGTTTTGACACTTTTCCACGCAGTCAGGATCCACTGGCAGACTTGAGAAAAAGTTGCTTTCAGCATGTTCCTCGCGTGGTGCGCGCGCTGGTGGCGCCAGCTCCTCGGAACGACGGCGCGCGGTGGGTCCACCACCGCGCGCCGTCATTCCGAGGAGCTGCTGTCTCCGCCGCGCCGGCGTTCCTCGCGTTGGCCCGCCGTCTAACCATTGATTCATTGATCCCAAGGCTACGTGCAGCAGATCGATTTCCTTATTTTTCAACCAGCTCGACTGCCTTTAGCTGCGTTATATGCACTTCTTCGTTTGCTTTCCATGATGCATTTAGTGTCTGTCTTAGCGAACTGCCTGTGACTGTTCCTACATTTCCTGCTCGGACCGGCTTAAAGATGGTGTGCATACCGTGCATTTAGACTTAGAACGCCGGGCCCTATAGTGTTTTTAGCCGTAAACATCCATACATTGGCCGCACCGCTGAATAAGCCGCAGGGTCCAAAGCACAAGAAAAAAGTAGCGGCTTATAGTCCGGAAAATACGGTACTGCAAAAGGGCAAAGTTGTGGGAACCAGTTTTGTGTAAGTGTGGTCAGAGTAACTAGAAGTTTTGTAACCCATTTCTAGGGAGAGCACTGGACAGACGTTGTGCTTCCTTCACTGCATGAGGGGTCCAAGCTGCCTGACAGCGGGGAGTTTCCCCGGGTGGACATGGCGCGTGGGTGGAACACGTTATTCCAACCAGTTCCATTCTCCTCCATCAGGCGCCCTGGTTGGCCAGGGGGGAGGCTAAATGTGAACTTGAATGTGTTATGGTGACAGCCCTAGTTGTGTTGTGGCATGGCTGGCTGGGTTTCACTTCATTCATGTCCCTGGTTGAACAATAACATTTCACACTGAGACACATGGCTGTAAGGCCATGTTCCACCGAGGACAGCAGATCCCATTAAAAGACCATGTAACTTTCTTCTGGGAAATAAGAGGCTCTGTCTCTGACACGCACGCACGCACACGCACACGCACGCACGCACGCACGCACGCACGCACGCACGCACGCACGCACGCACGCACGCACGCACGCACGCACGCACGCACGCACGCACGCACGCACGCACGCACGCACGCACGCACGCACGCACGCACACACACACACACACACACACACACACACACACACACACACACACACACACACACACACACACACACACACACACACACACACACACACACACACACACACACACACACACACACACACACACACACACACACACACACACACACACACACACACACACACACACACCAACTCAAAGCACAGCTGGTGCACAGCTGTTTTTGTTTTTTTAGGAGACATGACTTATCCATAGAGACAGTGTGTGTGTGTGTGTGTGTGTGTGTGTGTGTGTGTGTGTGTGTGTGTGTGCGCGTGTGTGTGTGCCTGCGTGTGCATGTGCTTTGACAGTTTGCCAGAAGAATAAAAATTCTAGCATGTTTGTGTGTATATACCGGATGCGTGCGCGCACGCAAGCCCCCCCCCCCCCCCCCCCCCCCCCCCCCCCCCCCCCCCCCCCCCCCCCCCCCCCCCCCCCCCCCCCCACACACACACACACACAGTTTTCGCAAGAAGTGTGCATGTGCAAAGCATGTGGGTAAAGTGCGTACAGTTGGTGAGTGAATGAGAGTGCATGTACATTAGTACAGTATCTGCTAGTGTGTATTTACTACGTATGCTTCTCTATCTGACTGTATTGACACACTGTAATGTAATGTAATGTTTTACCTATTCTTATCTTACAGCTAATGACACATTATGTTGTTACTTGTTCTTTTGTTTAATATTTAGTCACGCAGTAGTCTTTCTTTTTCAGTGAATGAAAGCATCAAACCGTGCTGCATGAATGAGGCGTTACCAAATTAATAGCTTGATGTGAAGTATTCCCCAGGCCAATTTTCTGGAGATGTTTCAGTCACACTCCTCAAATTAATTAAACTTAAACTATAGTTAATTAACAGTCAAATGAATCACTGAGGCCTTTATCGAGTACTAGTGTGCGGTGGGCAGACTGTGTGTGTGTGTGTGTGTGTGTGTGTGTGTGTGTGTGTGTGTGTGTGTGTGTGTGTGTGTGTGTGTGTGAATGGACAAGTGTGTGCATGTGTACGGGTATGCGTGTATTGGCACAGACCTTCGTCAGTGAGTGACTCGGTGGATTCCGTGACATGGCTGTTTCTGTTGAGGGAGTCGGTGGACTGGGAGAGGTAGCGTAGACCTTTGATAGGCATCTCATCCAACACCGGCCTGGAGAGAGAGGAAAACATGGAGATCTGAAGTTAGCCCTGTGTTTCAACAATGGCGTCGAAATCTAGGCAAAAAAACTATCATGTCTTGAAAATATGGCAGCCCTTGCTAGTGTGTGTGTGTGTGTGTGTGTGTGTGTGTGTGTGTGTGTGTGTGTGTGTGTGTGTGTGTGTGTGTGTGTGTGTGTGTGTGTGTGTGTGTGTGTGTGTGTCTTTTGTTTGCTTTCTGAAAAAGTGAAGGCGTTTTTACAAATGCCGTTTTTACAAATGCCATTTCCCATCATGTCATTCCTTCAATAAAAGCGCCAAAATGACTTCATATTCAAACCCCATCCCTTATTCTGGGCATAGCATGTCAATATAGCATGCTAACATATGGGAAGGATAAGTGAAGTACCAAGCTCACATTGTGTTGAACTTAGGTGTTAATCAGACAGACAGACAGACAGACAGACAGACAGACAGACAGACAGACAGACAGGCAGGCAGGCAGGCAGGCAGGCAGGCAGGCAGGCAGGCAGGCAGACAGGCAGACAGACAGACAGACAGACAGACAGACAGACAGACAGACAGACAGACAGACAGACAGACAGACCCAGCGATGTTGCTGATGGAGATGCTCTTTGACAGGTTGCTGCCGGGGAATGCCATCATGCTGGTGTGTCTCCGCGTTGACACGGCAGCCAGTGAGGAGGAGTGGTCATCAGGCAGCAGGATGGCTGACCAGGGCCGCTCCCTCGTCCCTGAGGCTGCTGCAACCATGTACACAGTACACACACAGGTTTGTATTACTATACTGCATAAGCATGGAGTAAAAAATATCATATCTACAAGCCCCAGCTATTTCTTTGTTTGTTTCGATGTGTGATGTACTGTAGATCAGGCATGACTCCATCTCTACTTGGCTGGTAAGGAAGTCTGCTGCATGTATTTGACTGATACGAGACAATAGTTTTATATGGGGCTGCTGTCTATGGCTGTACAGTATGTGGACTTTTACTTTCACACTCACATTTGTTTCTCATTGTGACTGCTGCTGCAATGGAGCTGGAGTCTGGGACAGCAAGCTGGTGTTTGGTGAACTGATACGAGAGAGAGAGAGAGAGAGAGAGAGAGAGAGAGAGAGAGAGAGAGAGAGAGAGAGAGAGAGAGAGAGAGAGAGAGAGGGAGAGAGAGAGAGAGAGAGAGAGAGAGAAATGTTCAAGTTAAGAACTCCATGATGTCCATAAATAGCCCATGCACAATTAAGCTCACAACATCTGCTATTTTGCTTTAGATTCTGCTAATCGCTTGAAAAGGTTCATATATATACTGGCATGCAATGAAACAAAATGAAATAGAAAACATTTAGAAGTGGTCAGTAATGTCATAGAAAATCGACAAAGAGTCTGTCATAATGCTGTAGTGTAGTCAAACGTTTTCATGTCAAGGACCCTCAAATTGTCACTAATTAGGCCACAAACCCCCATTTGAATAGATAATACCATAAGAAAAGATCTCTTACGAGAGGAGATTTTAAAAGTCTCTACCAGTTATTCTCAACCTGTTTAATTACGAGGACCCCCAGCTGGTATGCATTAGTCTACGGACCCCCATTTAATGGCATCTCTGGGACCCCCAATTTTCATCGTAAAATCAATGTTAATTTAACTCAAATAGAAGCAAATAAGGCTCCGGTGGTTCATTTAGTTACCTTCATCTTCACCTTGGCACACCCAGGCAGGCTCTCTCTGCAGCTCTTATGGACATATGAGTGGCAGTCTGTGAAGAGACAGACCACAGGGAAACATAAATACATACAGTATACCTACCAAGGGAAGAGCGCTAAAGAAATGTACATCCGTAAGTGTACATCAACTAGACAGTCTGAATGGTCTCCAATACTGGGCAGCAAGCCACAAACTGGCTGTAAATCTAGCAATAAAATACAGAGAGGAGAGGAGAGGAGAGGAGAGGAGAGGAGAGGAGAGGAGAGAAGAGGAGAGGAGAGGAGAGGAGAGGAGAGGAGAGGAGAGGAGAGGAGAGGAGAGGAGAGGAGAGGAGAGGAGAGGAGAGGAGAGGAGAGGAGAGGAGAGGAGAGGAGAGGAGAGAAACCGTGGGGCAGGGGAGGAGTGATGCAACTCAAGGGTAATAATGCAAACAAGGAGAAAGGGGACAATAAAAGAAGACGGACTGTCACAAATGGACTCACGCACACAGGCAGAAACAGAAAGACCGTGTGTACACACATGGACTCACGGGTGTGCACACGCATACACGTGCCCCCCCCCCCCCAATGCCCCCCTAAATACCCAGTCTGCCCCCCCAAACACGATGCCATGCAAAACAACCCAAGATATTTCAAATTAAAGTGCTTATATTTAAAATGATTTGAAACACTACTACTGCTACTAACTAACAACAGCATTTCATCATTGAAAACAGAAAACTCTCTGAGTCAGACCTTTAGCTTTATGCATGCTGCGTGTCTGTTGCAACTTCAACAACAACTGATGTTATTATTGATGCTTTACTTGCCTAATAAAAGTCCTGTAACTGAAAATGGTATGGGTGCGGCTATTCGCGCCACGGGCGATGAAGCCGCCCCCATACCATTTTCTCTTGCCCCTCCAACTTGTTGCCCCCCCAAATGGGACAAGTTACATCCGCCCCGACACACACACACATACACACACACACACACACAGGAACTGTGGCAGGCACAAGTGCTGCAGCGAGCATAACAGACGCTATAAAACCTTTCTGATTGTATTTCAGGAATAATATTTGATGTGTCTATTAAAAATGTGAAGACCAGCCTTTTTAATTGCACTGTATTCAATTTCCTGAACGTGTGCCATGTCACCACATTAAATTGTAATATGTCCAACTGATTTTGATTGAGTCCATATGCTATTGTTATTTCTTCTTCTCTTTGCCAAAGCATAATATGATAGTCTCCTCTCATCATTAAACTCAGAGCAATACAACTCTCAGACTCCCAGTCAGAGTTACATTATCAGTTTGAATAAATAGAAATTGGCTCATTCTGGCCAATCACAATGTGTGTCCTCACTGTTCTGTCTTCAAATTGTGGTTGGATGTTGGTGTGGTTGGAGTGCCTCACTTCACAGCAGGTGTGATTTCTTCTCAATACCTATCTTTCTCAGCCAATCAAACATCATCTAGGATTCACATGAACACACAAAGCTGGGCATATGTCCTCTCACTCACACTCTCACACTCCCTGTGCCAATGCCTAAGGTTCCCCCTCAAGAAAGGGAACCAATTATATCCCAGTAATCTGGAGTACCGTAATTTCCGGACTATAAGCCGCTTTTTTCACATGCTTTTGACGCTGCGGCCTATACAACGGTGCGACCAATCTATGGATTTTCCAGGTTCCAGGTGGACTAAATGATAGAAAGTTGGTTAACCAGCGTAAAAATGAAACCAAATGGACCCGCTAGGGTCCATTTGGTTTCATTTTTACGCTCTCAAGAGTTTACACTCTCAAGGGCTATTCACTCTCAAGAGTTATGATATTCACCATCTAAATTAGCACCACTTAAAGGTAGGGTAAGTGATTTGAAATTCATCGTGTAGTACCAGCCTGGTGCACTAGGGGCGCCCAAGAGTAGCTACACTATGTGAACCTGCTGCTCGATCCTAACTGGAGGAGAATTCACCCTCCACCTGGGGAACTTTTATTAGCTCCTCTACTAACGTGGGGGAGGTCCCCCTCCCCCACGGAGGGGGACCTCCCCACGTGCAGACCATATATGGTCTGCACCTCTTATAAAAAAAGCATTTTAACAGAAAAAAAATGGGTGATATCTGACAAAAGTGAAATCACTTCCCCTACCTTTAATTAATAAGTCATGTTCATTTTGGTCTAATTTTGATGTTTTGCCTCTTTTGTTTGCGTCCATCCTGGAATTGTGAACAAAACCAAAATCTTTAGTTTTAGGGTCTGTGGGGTGAAGATGATGTTAAATTGTGAAAAAGTTGAAAACCCACTGCTCTAAGATGAAGCACCTGACTATAAGCCTGGTGCAGCTTATAGTCAGGTGCGGCTTATACAAGGAAAAATCAGTATTTTGCCCAAATTTAGCTGGTGCGGTTTATAATCAGGAAATTACGGTAGTTTAGTGACTGGCACAACATTCTGAGTGAGAACCCATCAGCAAAAAAGAAGGGAAAAACGTTGCCCTTTTACCATGAGTCAGTCTGTCTCGAGAGAGACTACTAGAACAGCAACTTGAACTCCACATGCTGGAGAACAGTGAACAGGCACATTGTCTGGGCATTGTGGCTGTACTCTTCAGTAACTGTGGGATTAGCAGCAGAGAGAAGTACAAAGATAACTCTCCGACACACGATGGCTATTATCTCCCTGGCTGTGTTGACAATAGCCCAAACATCTGCTACCACAATAGAGCTAGAAGGCTCTCAGATCCAAATCTCAAAAAAAGTCCTCCCCCAGAGTAGAGTGTTTGACGCCCTGCACACAATCTGAAACAGATTGACTCTGCAAAACAATGGAAACCATTTTACTCAACGTCTGGGTTCATGGCAATGAGTGACCAGCCAGGGGAGGAAGTGAGGAGAGACGCTATTTTTTCCCCCTCTTCTTCCCTCTTTTCAAGTATTTTTGTGGGGCGGTGAGAGGGGGCATTGAGCAATCAACTACATCCCCTTGCTTCTTGCAGCAGCTGTTGTTTCATAGGAAGAAAAAAAAAATCAGTGCTACTTTTGGTTTTAAAATTGTAGGCATTTATCTGATATGGTTCGTTCATTGATTTGAGACTTACAGGTGGTCCCAGTGGTCCGGGGACCACCAGAGAGTTCCAGGTGGTCCCCGGCTAAATGATGAAAAGTTTGTTAACCAAGTGTAACTCTTTGAGAGTGTAAAAATGAAAACAAATGGACCCTTGCGGCTCCATTTTTACAATTTTACACTCTCAAGAGTTAATTCATCATCTGAATTAGGCCAAGTCTACACAACTAGAGAATGTAGAAGATTAATGGTAATTTTGATCTGTATGTTTGACTGTTTTGTTTCCCAAATACAGCCTGGACAAAACCAAAAATAAATCTTTAGGCTTGGGTCGGTGAGGCTAAAATGTCATCAAATGGTGGTCCGTAGCTCAAATTTTGAATAAATAGTGGGCCCTGGTTTCAAAGAGGTTGAAACCCCTGCTATCTATTGTATAATATCAACAAAATATTGTACAACCAACAGCACAGTTATATGCCAAAATGTGAAGCAGGTTTTTTACAGCGCCACCATGTGGCTGACATGAACACTTTGTGGAGTAGTTTCTTACAACGTACATGGCCTAATAGTGTCTGTACAAACTTTTTTTGTTCTTTTCAAAACCAGTTCTCTTTTTTCTTTTAATCAATTCAATTGATCTGCTTGATTAACTGTTGCACAATCACCGACTCATAGGGGAATCCGTCCTGCCTGTTTACTGTCTGTGACAAAAGGCTGATTTATGCTTGGCTAAATGCCTAGATATTACAGGAACAGTCATTTGTGTTCCAGAACATGGTTTTGCATGCCATCATTTCCCCATCTTTATACAATCACTGGCCACTGTGAACTCTTACTGTTTGTCACTTGTTTTGGTAGAAGAATTGACACGCTGGATGAATGTAGTTACAACATCCAAAATGTTGTAACAACATCCAAAATGCACCTTAAAAATCCACTCTGGACCAGGAAGAGTAAAATCATTTCCAACTTTCCAACACGACCGATGGCCCAACGGTCGTGACTGCTAGTGAAACGGCCAACCGTTAGTTACAGTTACAGTTGCGGCTGTTGGCCCAATGGTCGCAACTGATTAATGCTATTTGCCAATGGTCCCGCCAACAACAGTCACGACCGCTGGCCAACGGTTCCGACCAACAGTTGCGGTCGGGGAATGATTTCGCTGTCTCTCCTCTGCACTCCTATCAGTCTGCCTACACTGCATGTCTCAACAAAGTAATGATAAAAAACACAAACACTAATGGTGCTTTTCATTGTGTGGTAGCATTTTGACTCAACTCTACTTTGTTTCCATAATTAATCCCTTTGTACTTCTAATAAAGGAAAGCATAAAAGAGAGAGGGGGTGGGGGTGGGGGGGTAGTAACAACACCTTCCTTGTTGGTACACACAAAGTCAACAATTACTCATTACTCAACCTTTAATGTAAATAAAATAATATAAAATGTGATATGTTATATCACAAGAACATAATTGGACCCATATGTTCTTACGTGTGCAGTGGAATGCGTCCTTGTTGTTGAAGGCTTTGCTGCAGTGGGTGCAGTGAGCCGCTTGTCCAGAGCTCACGGCTGTAAACAGGTGTCCATTCACCGTCTTCTTGTCCTTCGTCTCTCTGTCCTTCTCCTGTCCAGGGAGAGAAAGAAAGGACACTTAGGAGTGTTATAAGCAGTGGAGGGGCGGAGAAGTATGGTCAATACTGTCACATTAATTAATGTGAATGTTAGCCTGTAGATCTGCCATTTTTCAAATGGTTCAAAGGTATTGTATATAGCGCATAATCGCATATGCTTTGTCGTCTAAATCTACAAAGTAGAAATTTGCAAATGTATTGAAGTAAATGTACAATATTTGTACGTAGTGCAGTAAAGTAAAGTAGTGCAGTAGAAATACTCAAGTAAAGTACAAAATACCACACAAAAGTACTTTCCGCCACCAACTGTGTGTTGTAATGTACCATTAGGAAGCCAACAGAATGAAGTGATAGAACTTGTGCAGAAGAATCCTGCGCTGCAGGAAGCATCGTATTATGAAGGGATGCCTCGTTTACTTCATGTGATTTAACCCAGAGTTAATTGCTTGATGACTAATGTCTAATGGCTGTAACCGGAGTTGTGTTGATTAAAAAAAAAAGAAATCCTGAATGAGAAATACTTCTCAGAGCTTTGATTAAAGAACCAGTGCCAACATCATGAACAGAGAAAAAGAAGCGCTATCCGGCTGACCCGGAAGCGATTGCCCTCCATCGTCATGCCAGGGTGACTTATGGCTCTGCTCATCCAATCAGTCTTCTATTATGGTTAGCGTGACCTTGAATTCATGTTTCATCAGCTCAACATCGTACCCATCTGGGCAAAGAAACCACTAATGACCAGGATCTGGATCTAGGCTGTTTTTGCAGAAGTCCTATGGCATTTTTTATAAAGTTGCATACTCTTTAATTCTCTGTAATCAAATCTTGGCAAAGTGTGGGTTAACTAGGACAGTGGACTTCTCTTCACAATGGCCTTTAGTTATGTGCAGTGTTGGGCAATAACTAATTCAAATTTACTGTAATATTATTACTTTTTCCAGCAAAAGTAAATATATTACTCTGCCAAAATGTGTAACCTGTAATATGTTATTCTGCAAAAAACACGACTCGTACATTACTTATTACTTTTGAGCTTGTTGTGAGAATAGAACAGATTTAAAAAATATTAACAGTTAACAGAGATGTACTGTAGTATGTAGATCCTAATCCACCACAGCATTCTACACACAAGACATAGACAAGTTATCGCAGTTGTTGCAAGTTGTCACTAAACAGATTGTGTTGTACATCTCTATTTCTTTGTGGGTGGGAGGGGGCGACTTGGGAACGTAATATGTAGTATGTAATATAGTATTCTTTGATTCTAGTAATTAGTAATGTATTATTATCACCTTTCAAAGGGGTCAAAGGAAGAGTAAAGATATTGCTATCCTAAGTAATATTACCCAACACTGGTTATGTGGAAAGAATGTTATATCACAGCTTTCTCTTCACCTCATAAACGTTGCCAAGGCGCAGTTATTTTTGAGGGCCATGAGGAGCTTTTGAAATTATGTCATCGGCAGCAAAGTCTATGGACATTTATTTTTTGCTTTATCATGCATAGACGTCACATGGCAGCCACAGAGGCCGCCTGTTACTTCACACTAGTGTGTGATCACAGCAGGATGCTAAAAAACGGATTGACGCTGCCTTGCTTTTTCAAGTCTACTGCTGCAATGCACTGTTTGTATTTACTGGCCAAAACATCTAGGGAAGCTGTAACTAATTCAAAATGCTGCTGCTAGACTGCTCACTGACAACAAGTTGAAGGCGAGAGGCATATGACTCCAGTCTTGGCTGCTTTACAATGGCTCCCTGTGTAAGCCATTGTCTACTGGATATTAAACTCCTCTACAGTATGCTCCCTCAAACAATGCACGCCCACAACAAACGCTCCTGTTTTCTCTCTTTCTTTGCTCTAAGCTGTATCCAAGCTCATCAAATTATAATAGATAACTAGCCTGTGCGTTCTGCACAACTGAAATGTCACTTCGCAAATCAGTCTGGCCAAGAAATGTGAACTAGTGTTTTTTTCCTCAAACAAACCACAGACCAATCAGAATCCTCGGCTGCATTTCAACCTTCATATGCCCCGCCTACCTGTGGGTATAGGCTCCTGGCCAGACTGATTTGCGAAGTGACGTTTCAGATGCGCAGAACGCAGCAAATCAGACTGGGTCCCAGGCTAATAGATAACTGAGTGATGTACTACTGTACTGTACTTGTTGCTGTACTGTACTCTACTGTGAACAGAGTGCCTGTTCTCACAGATGCACTCCACCCAAACCCAGCGGAAATGAGGAAAATGGAGTTTCCATTTCGTTTTTAATGGAGAGGCAGCCCTGGGCCTCTCAGCTTGACAGGACTGCAGCGCTCAAACAAATTAGTGGCTCACTACATTTCATTCAACAGCCTCCAGGTTACCACAAGGTACTTCACCACAGGAAGGCCCGCATATGATTATGCAAGCATTGAAAAGCTTAAGATTTATTCCCAAGAACTGCCTGTTACAGAACTTGGCGTACTTGCATTGCCGAAGCGGTGAAATAATAGAAACAATGAAAATGGTTTGATTCTTTCTTACTGTATGTCTTTGATGGAAATTAGATGATTTGACGCTTTTCTTCCTCAAAAATGTGTTCAGCAAAAATCCAGTTGGTGGCACTATAACAGGCCAATGTGAAAAGGCTGCGGTGACATTTGTCTGCCTATTGCATTAAAGATTTTACATAAATTGCACCTTGCATTTGTGATTTGATGCTTTATTCAAAATGAGCCAATTATAGACGAATAGGATTAAATATGAAATATGGGACAGATCCATCTTGAGCACATGACTCTAGAGATTCTGTGTAACAATTTACGGGATTTGGGACAGAATCTAGACGAGTAATATGTAATAATGTGTTTTATAAAGATCGGCCTCCTGGTGGCGCTATAACAGACCATTCTAGAAAATGTGGGGCAGAGGTTCATCGTTGCCCTCTAGGGATTGTGTGTGCAAAGTTTGGCATTGACCAGGTTAGCGGGGCCCGAGATTAGCTGGAACAAATGGACCCACCAGAAGGACCAACCAGACATGCCTGGTGGGTATTATGTTTTTCACTCCATCCATCCGTGTGTCAGTGGCATTGTTGATCTGGCGTTGTTGTTCAGAGACAATGCAGCACAGAAATAACAACATAAATGAACCCACCGGTTGCTATTCTTTCCAAACATGTCGGCAAAAGTAGCAGATCTACAAGCATGTAGATAGGCTACTATCTACTATAGGAAATGTAAACATTCTCTTGCATTTATATAGCACTTACGGCACACACCTGCACATCGGGAGCAATTAGTAATTACTAGTCCAGGATCGAACAACTGCATGAATATTGCAGTTCCCATTGGGCAACTCTACCGGCCACTTTACCCCTGAGCTACTGCCGCCAAATGTGGTGTGGAGAGAATAAAGGAGTGGACAAAGCTTAGAGCCCCAGTGAACCCCAGGCACTAAAATATATAGGAGTTTAAGAGGTTAACTTCATGTGGAACCAAAACTCTTAATGTCTGTGATACGTTTATGCAATCTTTCTCAAGCCATCATCTGAAGTTTTCGAACTATATTTGCCGGATCAATGGGTTCTCTGTGAAGGACAAGAGCAGCCTAAATGGTATTGTGAAAGTCAGTCAGTTTGCACATAATTGGAGCCCAGCAAAGAGATGAGTGCTCCCTCTCAGAGAAACAGGTGCCCTCGAAAAACTAAGCTAAAAGAAGTTATTAGCCAACCTGACCACGTTCTGTCTAGTGGAATTGCAAACTGCAGATAAGAAGCTTGTGCGATTTATGCAACTAGTAGTGCTCACAACCATTCCGTACAGATTATACCCACTTGCTGCTACAACAGGCTTCTAAGAGTAGAGAAGTGTAAGCTTGCCAAAAACAAGCCCTTCAGCAAATACTTTAGTTTACATGCTGAGCAGCCGCATCAAGTCCCATTTAAGATACTCACATCTAAGCAATGCTTCATGCAAAAAAATAACTAAATACAAAAGAGAAACTTTGAAGAAGACCCTTGGGGAAATATTTCTGGATGTCATGATAAAATTAATTGAGTGTATACATGATAATAGACGTGAAACTCATAAAATGAACTTTCACCTTCTGCAAAGAAAAATAATGTGCTATGGATTTAATTCAACATAATTTTGCCCCAAAGTATAAATGTAAGGATTGCGAGAGTGGCATAAAAATCTGTTGGCTGGTGCTCCGTTCTCCATTCCGCCCAGGGGCATTTTTGTCATTAGGCAGACTAGGCAGTTGCCTAGGGCGGGTGAGGGGGTGACCACTAGGCATGCTTTAAAAGGATCCCAGGCTAATAAGCCTCAGATGGATGAATACATTATACTTGTCCTCTGTAACTAGAATTGAACATTTAAAATGCACATAATATGTTATTTATTTATTTAATTCATAATTTTATTCCTTAGGGGGCACCATTTTACAGGAGATTTTCTCTGGATTCCTGCTTCTTTCTATGACCACAGCAATCTACCACTTTATTCCTGCTTCTTTCTACCACCACCGCAACCTAAAAGCCATACCCAAGCCAAAGTTATTTGCACAGTTGAAACTGTACAAAGGTCACTGGACAGAACTTTTTAATTCCTCTCCACAGTTATTTGCAAACTTTAAACAGCTTGCTCGCACCTATGATTGCAAATCAAAGCTAATACTAACCCCCAGGAAGGGACTGTGCATTCACATTTCCCTGTGCAAGGGTGTATGTGTGCGTGTGTGCGGTGTGGCCGAGAATGCAACCATCTTCAGTTCACCATAAACACAACCCACCAGCCAGTCGAAACGGATGACACAACACCGCAAACCCACACTGTGACACGTTCAGAACATCATAGGTTGCTGAAGCCATAGTACGTTCTCTCAAGCCACAGTTAAAAAGAATATCGTGCTGCAACTGTGTGTGGTGTTTTCTGTGGGGCGGTGCCCTGAAATTGCAAACCCTCATATCCCATCAGGCATGCCGGCAGGGGCGGATATAACATGTCCCATTTGGGGGGGCAAGAGAACATGTTGGAGGGGCAAGAGAAAATGGTATGGGGGCGCCACGGGCGATGAAGTCGCACCCATACCATTTTCGGTTACAGGACTTTTATTAGTCAAGTAAAGCATCAATAATAACATCAGTTGTTGTTGAAGTTGCAACAGACACGCAGCATGCATAAAGCTAAAGGTCTGACTCAGAGAGTTTTCTGTTTTCAATGATGAAATGCTGTTGGTTTAGAGGTGCCAAAATTGTAGTTAGTAGCAGTAGTAGTGTTTCAAATCATTTTAATTATAAGCACTTTAATTTGAAATATCTTGGGTTGTTTCGCATGGCATCGTGTTTAGGGGGGCAGACTGGGTATTTAGGGGGGCATTGCCCCCCCCCCCCATGCCCATGCCTAGATCTGCCCCTGCATGCCGGGACATTTACAGTGAGGTTCCCCATGTCCGCTCATCCATTTTTCACCCATCAATTGCATCAATACCAATTATAGAGCTGATGCACTCGCGTGTTTATGGATCCTGCCACAAAAGTACAAGGAGGTGCGGCCTTTGTGCGGCGCTACAGACAGAGCTGAAACTTTCGGTCAACAATTTCCTGGAAATTACAACGGGTAAGGACTAGTATTAAACATTTTACAGTAATATGAGAAAACAACAAACAATGGGCTTCTAAGCAACGGAGAAAAGCCTCTGTCTCACACACAAAAGACTGAAATACAAAGGAAATACATACAACTTAATAGAATAAAAAAAGGAATGATAGCATTTATTTCTCAATCTCATTTCCTGCAGTAGTAGTGCTCTCAGTGGGAAACAGTGGGAAGCCTCTACAGGTTGGAACACTGCAGTACTATTATTAGTATTATTATGACATATGTACATAAGAAATACAAATGTTTGAAAGAACCACTTAGGGTTACTGGTACGGTAGAAGTGCATTTTTACATTATGTTCTAACACTACCTCCTGCAGCAATGAATGGCAAAAAAGAGAACAAAAACAAACCAACACGGATATTACTGTAGCTCTGTGCTCAGCTGACAAACACAGCTGAGCACTGAAGAATACTTGTTAGTCAATCACCGACAGAATCTCAATGCTTTAAGACTGGTTCATGAAACTAAACATTTGTGACAGGACAAATCTTTCGACAACGAAACAACCTACAGGCTCATAGCGCGCCGTGGAGCTTGTACATCTGATAATTTTGCCACACAACAGTCATTTTCAGGCAGCAAATAGGTTAAGCATTAGGAAGTTTCAGTTACCTCTAGCCAGGCCTTCCACCTGATGGAGAAGCTGTGATTATCCAAGAAGCGCCGGTATAACATTGTCCGTTTGTGTGTGTTTACGTGTGTTTCTGACATGCTGTACTGTCTGTATTTTTAAAAGAGCGAATTCTCAGTCAGAACTGAGAACAGATTACACAGGAAACGGCGATGAGGAAGGAACTGTCAGTGTGAGAGGAGGTGTCTGCAATAACCTTTAGTCCTGGCATAAACCGCATTACGAAATGATAGGCGCTGACTCGCCTCCTTCATGTGTGAAACACTTTGCAAACGTGCTTTAAATAAACATGACCCAAACGTTCATTTATCGGTAGGGAAAATATCATCTAATGTTTGTCTCTTGCACTAACACATTTAGCAATCACTGTTCCTGCACACATTGTCTTGTGTGGTGAGAGTGTGAAGCAGTGGTTCACAGGTTGGCAGGGTGTGTGTGTGGTTGCTTACCCTGGTTTTCTTGTACATTTTACTCTTGAGGTAGCTGAATGTTCGGCCAACTTTGGTGATGCTCTTCCCCTCAATGTCTGTTCTGAGAGGGCCTGGCTCCTCCTCAGATATACTGCAACACACACACACACACACACACACACACACGCACACACACACACACACACACACACACACACACACAAGAGTAACAAACTAATCAGCACACACACAACAAATATACTGTGCATGCAGTAATGGGTAAAAAAAAGATCTCTCTCTCCCTCTCTCTCTCTCTCTCTCTCTCTCTCTCTCTCTCTCTCTCTCTCTCTCTCTCTCAGAAGGGCAGAAGAAAATGGTAAGTGGTCAGCTTCATCGCCCGTGGCGCGAAGAGATGAAGCCGCCCCCATACCATTTTCAGTAGTGTTTCAAATACTTTCAACTATAATCACTGAAATATCTTGGGTTGTTTTGCATGCCATCATGTTTGGCGGGGCAAACTGGGCCTAGATCCGCCCCTGGCACACAGGCATGCACACACAGGCACACACACACGCACACGCACACGCACACGCACACGCACACACACACACACACACACACACACACACACACACACACACACACACACACACACACACACACACACACACACACACACTCCAGTGAGAACTCAGTCAACACACCTGTAGTCCAGTGATCCTGTGGTGCTGGAAAGTGACCTCATACCTGGAATGCATCGGAAAAGGAGACAGTGAGTGAAAAAACCTCTGCAGTCTGACAACACATTGAGTGAGTGTGTGCCTGCATGCATGCATGCTTGTGTCCGTGCATGCGAGCGTGCGTGTGTGTGTTTGTGTGTGTGTGCATGCTGTTGTTAATTGACTCAGCATCTCTGCTGAACTGAGGTTCAGATGGCACTTCAAGGCATCAGTGATCATTACTGTTGCATCCGAACTTTGTACTGTACTGAGAATTCGTCCAACATTACATGTTTTGTATAGTTTAAGAAAAAAAGTTTGTGTTCCAATGGTTACAATGTAGTTATTGTTATTTAGTCACAAGCTCTTGTTAGTACTTTCCCTTTCTTACATTTTCACAAAAAAACCCACAAACTCAACCTGCCATATCATTAGGCACAACATATTCAAAGGAAAAAATATATGAAACAAAGCTAAAATAGCAGTAATAGCAACTGTACAACCTCCCAACACATCACAGTTCTTGCTACTATACCATAACACTACACAAAAATACAATAAAATAAAACAAAATATAATAAAACAATAACAACCATGGAAATAACGAGATGCAATGTGTCTGTGTGACTTTCATGATATACTACATCAGGTGTTTTCAAAAGGTGGTTCGGGAACCACCAGTGGTCCCTGAGGGGATTCCAGGTGGACCCCAGCTAAATGATGGAAAGTTGGTTAACCAGATGTAACTCTTTGAGAGTGTAAACATGAAACCAAATGGACCCTTGCGAATCCATTTGGTTCCATGTTTACACTCTTAAAAAAATATTCATCATGTGAATTAGCCCAAGTCTACACAACTAGAGAATGTAGAAGATTAATGGTCATTTTGATCTGGATGTTTCACTGTTTGTTTTTCTCCGAAATCCAGCCTGGAATTGTGGACAAAAGCAAAAGAAATCTTTAGTTTTGGGGTCTGTGGGGCCAAATGGTGGCCTGTGGCTCAAATTCTGAATAAATAGTGGGCCCTGGTATGAAAACGGTTGAAAACCCCTGTACTCCATGATGAGTTATATTCATACTAAATAATTAGCTGCAAGCCCTTATGAGCTTTGCCTTCCTCATTATATTTGCAAATTTCGCAAAAAACAGCCATAACTGCTAGTTTTGGCAGAAGAAGAAAAACAGACAAATACAATAGGGGACCAAGAAGTCCCTTCAGACTTGGACCCTAAATAAAGATTTTTTTTTATTGACCTGAATGACCTGAAATGATTATGGTTTGTTTATTCTGGATTCTGTACTCCCAACTATCACAATGCTAATTATATGTAGCAATAAACGGAGTTCAGTGAAATACTAAAAACAAAGCAAATGACTGGGGATACTGCTGGGAAAATGTTTTTTTCATAATTCAGTGCAATAAATATAGATGTTTTGGGAAATTAAAATCAAAACAAAGCATTTCCAACCAAATGCGAAGGATGCGAATGGAGGAAGAGTTCTGCTAAAGGCTGGGACAAAACGCTGTTCAAATGGATTATGGGTGAAATGAAATACCCCCATTTAAAGCCAAATCAAACATTTATTGCAAACAAAGAACTCATTCCGCCCGAAAAACCATTTCTATCACATCTACACAAATATGTAATTTGGCTCAGCAGCACTGATTTAGAACAGCACATTGGCATGCAACTACAGATCCAGGCACTTCATTCATCCTAGCTCCCCACCATGTCATTACATATTGGATATTGAAAGCAGCTGATGTACGAGCTCAGAACACGCCGCAATGCGTTTATTTAATATGGCCAAATGGAAAGTTAACATGAGGCTACAGCAGGAGGAAGAACACTGTGTTGTTTACAACAATCAAAAAGGATAACAATAGAGTAGTTCTTTTTGCTTTTTGTTTGTTTTATAGAAGAAAGGTGTCTTATGGGAGCTGTAGTAAAAGGCTTGTACGGAGTACGCGGGTATTTCTGTAACCCCAAACGTGTTTTTTAGTACATCAACAGCAACTGCAACTGACCTCAGGGTGAAATGTAGAAAATGGGGCATCTGTGACAAAAATCAAGGACATTATGTATCATGTCACAGGAATCAAGGTAGATTGATTCAAGGTAGTAACTACTGATTTGCATGTTTTCCAAAATGTTTGAAAATGCTCATCAACACTTTTCAGAAAGTAACTACTCAAGTTTTCAAATAATTGTAGTGAAGTAGCAGTACAATATTTGCCTCTGAGATGCAGTGGAGTAGAGGTAGGCCTACAGTAAAAGTATTGGAAATGCTCAATTACTGCAATATTGTACTTAAGTGCATGCACTTAGTGACTTTCCACCACTGGAACCGAGGTCAGTATTAAGTCCATGAAAGAGGTAAGAAGATCAAGAGAACATACGATTTCTGCGTGTGTTCTAGTTGAGATAAGGGTACATGTGGTCAGAAGCCTCCACCTGTTCGTAGGGAATGTTGCACTTATTGTTATTCCAGATGGCTGGTTTGTATGAAAAGGAATGGTCAGGGCTCATTGCGACGCCCAGGGGTGGATATAACATGTTCCATTTGGGGGGACAAGAGAACATGTTGGAGGGTCAGGAGAAAATGGTATGGGTGTGGCTTCATCGCCCGTGTCGCTTCGTGCCACGGGCGATGAAGTCGCACCCATACCATTTTCTGTTACAGGACTTTTATTAATCAATTAAGCATCGTCATGTCCAAAAACAGGGATGCTAGGTGAAGGAGGTTATAAGCAGGCCTGGATGTAACATTTCCCAATTGTGTCAAGCCGATCCCATACCATTTTCAGTTACAGGACTTATACAGTATTAGCCAAGTAGGCTAAGTATCAATGATAACATCAGTTGTTGTTGAAGTTGCAACAGACACGCAGCATGCATAAAGCTAAAGGTCTTCTGTTTTCAATGATAAAATGCTGTTGGTTTAGTGGTAACACAGCTGTAGCTAGTTAGTAGCAGTAGTAGTGTTTCACATCATTTTAAATCTAAGCACTTTAATTTGTAATATCTTGGGTTGTTTTGCATGCCATCATGTTTGGTGGGGGGGGAAGTCAGGGCATTTAGGGGGGCATCCCCCCCCCCCCTTTCCATGCCCATGCCCATGCCTAGATCCGCCCCTGGCGGCGCAGTCTGTGAGTCCAGAGCAGGAGGTATAGGCACAGAGCCGAACCCATGCCTGTGTAAGAGGCACCGCCGGCGGGGTGGCACGGGGTTGTGACATCTAGCGTTGGCATGCCGCTCTGCCTCGAACTGCTGACTGATTCCCTTCCATTTTCTCCTCCAGCGTGTTTCAGATTGCATAAACACGCTTCGCTGCATCCATTTGCAAGACCTGATCCTTTGCCACCATAAAAGACGGAGTATTTTTCGATGGAACACTGGAAGTTTAGATTTTGTGAGGTAATGGCCACGATGCGAGTCAGACCTGACTTTGCGGTGACCTCAATGGCGTGTACGTTATACCGGTATATCCACTTATTTTTCAGTGGGCATCACATAGCACACTACAAATAAGTTTTAGTCACAAATAGATCTTTCACTAGGCTACATATGGCAGGGGTTTTCAACCTTTTTGACTCCAGGGACCTCCAGGGACACCACACCAAAGACCTAAAATGAAAGAATTCTTTTGGTTTTGTCCACAATTGTCCACCAACAGTGTAAACTTCTTAATTAAGTGGTGCTAATTCAGACGATGAATATTTTAACTCTTGAGGGTGTAAAAATGAAACCAAATGGACCCGCAAGGGTGCATTTGGTTTCATTTTCACATTCTCAAGAGTTACATCTGATTAACCAACTTTTCCATCATTTAGCCTGGGGACCACCTGGAACCTTCTCAGGGACCACTGGTGGTCCCCGGACAACCTGTTGAAAACCCCTGACATATGGCATTGATTCAGACTGTTTTAAATGGTTTTAAAACTCAGAATCAGCTATGCGTGAAAAGCTGTCTCCTCTCGATGCTGCAATTGCACCTCAGCGAAACACACGCACCCATGTGCACACCGACCAACACGCATGTGCCTGTGTCACCCCCCACCACACACACAAACACACACACACACACACACGCACGCACGCGCACACACACTAGTGCTGCTCTCGGCTCGTCAAGCTTGACTCGTCTCATCTGCTCCAGTTGAAAATAGCTGTCACAGTGTTATTGTCTTTGGGTTTTGTCACTGTGTCCCAGTTTTCCGGTCTGGTCACAGTGTTGTACAGTATAGTTTTATACTTGTTAACGACAGAGAAGTGTGCATACATAGCCTCTGCAAATGAATGGTACAGAGTGACAGATGGCGAGGCATTCTAGGCAAAAGGTTAAAAGATTCCACTCTCTTTACTCTCTCTCATCGGCATGATTTGGATGAACTTTTAAATGGCCCTTAAAGTGCATTGGATGTTCGAGGTGAATAGCAAGGAGGCCAGTAAGCCCACATGCAAACAATAAGGGTGTTACAGCGCATTTAGTACCTCTGTGTTCATCACTTTGAACCAAGACAATGATGATGTTGATGTGATTATGAGTAGAAAAGGATGTGCAAATAGGATTATTGATGTGAGACTGAGAGAGGATATACAGCTACCAGTAGCAGGCAGTGTTGCCAACTTGGCGCATTTGTTGCTATATTTAGCTTTTTTCCAGATGCCCCTAGCGCCAAAATTAGTGAAAAAATCCTAGTGCTTTTTTGCTAGTAAGTTGGGGCAAAATTGGTTGACAGGTTCTCCAGGTTCTCCTCCTATGATAGCTCTCCTTCCTTCCTAACCAATTGGATCTCTATAGATATAGATTTGTAACTCTATAAATCTCCTAAATTAGTCAGAGAGACTAAACTCAACATCAAATGGTGGTCTTTGGCTAAAATGCAGAATAAATAGTGGGCCCTGGTATGAAAACCACTGCTCTAGTGCATTCTAGTGCATTTTGGAAGGGTCACTAGTGCATTTTGGATTTTGGCAGTTGGCAACACTGGTAGCAGGACTGACCGAGGAAGAGGCAGAGAATAGAGAAACATTGAGAATTAGCCAAAAGAAGAACCTCCACTCGATTCAAATGTTATCAACCGATAATCCCCAGTATGTTCTTATCAAGATGATGTGATGCAATGCAGCCAGTATGGCACTATTTGGAAGGCACTATTCGAAAAGCAGAAATGAAATTACTGCCTCTGAAGCAACTACCGTATTTTCCGGACTATAAGGCGCACTTAAAAGCCTTTAATTTTCTCAAAAATCCATGGTGCACCTTATAATCCAGTGCGCCTTATATATGGATTGTTTGACTGCAGGTGCTTCTATTCTATGTTAACTGTAGTAGCTTCTATTCTCTGCGCCTTATAATCCAGTGCGCCTTATATATGAAAACAGTTTTACAAGGTGCACCTTATAATCCGGTGCGCCTTATAGTCCGGTGCGCCTTATAGTGCGGAAAATACGGTACTGTGACACTGACCAACATGGCCATATGTGGCCGGTTAAGAATAAGATTGAGGAGGATAGATTTAGTATTAAATCTAACCCTAAGTTAGTAATAGCTGCTCAACGAAGCAGACAATCGCTGACAACAGCATCAGACTCTCTTCTCCAGATACCATACCCAGATAGCAAAATGCATTGATTCAACGTTGAATTTTGGCTGAATCAATGCAAAATGCATTGATTCAACGTTGAATTTTGATTGAATGAATGCATTTTGCTATCTGGATAGCCTCAGTGCCTCACCCAAATCTGCTCTACTACTACTCTAGAGGTCTTCACAGGTCCATTTTGATGGACCCTTACCCAAATGGAAGTGTAAAAAAATGGTACAGAACCAAAGGGACCTGTCTATGAGTTTCGAACCCAGGAAGTACAGAGACATGTCTCAACCGGAGCTGAACGGACTCAGACACCGGACCTTCTGCGTTTGAGGTCCCGGAAATGCCATGTTACATGGTGTATGATCCTTTCATTTGATCTCTTTTCATTTTGTGTGCCCCTTTATACAATACTACATGCATTTCCTTGTGACATACAGTATATGAAGTTTGTACAGTTTGAATTGACAGTGACTATATTTCAGCCAGGTGGCACTACAGCAAATCCAGTGGGAGTGAACACAAACACACATGAAATAACACGCACGCACGCGCACGCACACACGCACGCACACGCACACTCTCTCTGCAGTCTACTAACAAAGGTGGCAAGCAGTGGTGTAATGGTTCCTCTCCGGTGGTACGCAAAGTTAATGAAGTCACGTGCAAGCGTGCCTACTTGTACACATTTGCATGTGAACTGGCTACGCACCGTGGTAGCCCATGCCAAAACACCACTGTGGACAAACTAAGGGCAGCTACGGTTGTTGGGGCTGTTGTGGTTCTCTATAGCTGAGGATGGATGGCCACTACCATACTTACTCAATCTAGCCTCATCAACACTAGAAGGAGGGCGGATATGAGAGTGAGCTTTAGCTTTGGGCAGGCTGAAAGAGAAGGAGACTCTCCTCTTACGATGCTGTTGTCCCGAGGCTGGAGCCATGGCAAAGGAGGGCAGGAGAGAACCAGAGCATGAACTCATCATTAAATGGGGAACTCCACCCATTTTCAACATTTTATGTCATTGATTGATGTGCCTTCAAGGTGTTGGGTGGACATGATAAAAAACGTTCTGCCATTCTGTGTTCCCAAGAAATGGAGGTCTGACGAAAACCACTAACATGGTGAAACATCTTGATAACATCATCAAGATGTATTTTCACCATGTTAATGGATTTCTTTAGACGCTTCTTTTTTATAAGAGCGTACAAATGTAATTGCATTTGTACACTCTCAGAAAAAAAATGAAAATGGGTGGAATTCCCCTTTAACTCAATCTCACAAAAGGCGTAGTGTTTCACTTATCAACACGATTCTTCCATCTAACAGGCAGAAAGCACCTCATTGAAAGTCATTGCAAAGATATTGTTCTTATCGTTTGTGGTTATATTTGTTGTTTGGACCATCGACTTCAGGTTGAACAAATTATAAAACAATTATATTGTGATGGTCTGGCAGAACCCACTGGTACACTACACACACTCTTTCTTCCCCAACTCTTGCAAAGTCATGGTTTTGGACAAGATTTGCGGCCAGATAGTGACACCAATTCATCTTTTTAATTAAATCTTTAAAGTTGTTATTCTCAGTGTATTGTGGACAAAGTGTGTTTGTGTATGTGTGTGCATGAGTGTGTGCGTCCATGCTCTTACCTTCTATGTCTTTCTGGCTGATGGTGAGCATGGAGACAGACTTGGTGAGAGGCAGGGACAGTGGAGGACAGCTGTGTCTGAGTGGACGATACCTCCTGGCCCTCTGCAACAGGGAGACATGGCAGGTTACAGTTACCTAATACACATACACATGGGTTTTTGACATCTCTAAACACTGTGTAAATATTATATAAATACACAGTATGGGGCTTTAATTGACCGCCACAAACACCATTATCTCCACACTGACCAAGACCTAGACCAGCGATGGGCAATTATTTTTCTCAGGCTTAACTACAGTCTGCGTAATATTAATTTAATTTCAAGCGTAATATTAAAGTAATTTCAAGATAAAAGTAAGAGTAAGACCAACCATTTTGATACCAGGGCCCACTATTTATTCAGTATTTGAGCCATGGACCACCATTTGATGACATTTTAGCCCCACAGATCCCAAAACTTTCTTCAAGATTTCTTTTGTTTTTGTCCACAATTCCAGGATGGATTTGGGAAACAAAACAGCATAACAAAAATGACTTTGGGCTAATTCAGATGATGAATATTTTAACTCTTGAGAGTGTAAAAATGAAACCAAATGGACCCGCAAGGGTCCATTGGGTTTCATTTATACGCTCTCAAAGAGTTACATCTGGTTAACCAACTATCCATATTTAACTGTAACTCTCTCAAGGACCACTGGTGGTCCCCAGGCCGCATAATACCCAGGTATGACCTAGACGGTTTAATGGTTAAGTAGCAGGATTTTGGTGGAAGTAGTGCTCAAGGAAATTGTGCTGATGATAGATAAGTTACAAATCTGTGAATATGTGATGTTGTGATTGGTCAGAAAATGTCATATCTGAAAATATCATATCTGACGGATGTTCCAGCCTGACACTTCCTGCTACAATCTCACAGCAGCCCCTCGGTGGCACGCTGTGAGCTTGTATGTCTGCTATTTTCAAAAAGTCGTGAAAATGTGTAGCAAATCTGTCAATATTCTGTCACAGCGAATGTTTCTCAACTCAAATATTTTGCTGGAGTCGCTGGAACTAAATATTTTCAGAAGGGAGTTTCAGCAGCCATATACAGATGATTTTTGTGGTTCTTGACATGAAATATTGAGTAACATGGAACACAGACTAGAAACGTGAGGTTTTTCAGTAAACGTTTTTTTTAGAAGACATTTTTGGAATTATTTCTCAAGTGAAACTGAACACAAAAGAAAAAGAAATCTGCCAAACAGTACAAGCACATGAAAAGTAATTGAAGAGCGGAATGAAAGATTTAGGATGACAACGCTGATGGAAATGAGGGAAACGCTGCAGCGAGCAGCGCCTATGCGGGACACGACCAGCGCGCTCCGCAGGAAGCTGATTTGCGTGAGAAACCTTCTCATTAAATCTGATTTATTGCCGATCTGACAAACATTGTGTCTTCCCCCGAGTGCTAATAAGGTTGGATGTTAAACAACTCTTCCTTTGACCTTCCAAAATCCCTATTAGTTAATCTCAGGTGGGTCTGTAATGAATTGAAATACATGCACATACATACAGCATATGCAAACATAAACGCGTGCACACACACACACAGTCCCCCTCGATATACAGCCAAACACACGCCCTTGAGTCATAACTTCATTCAATCATCTCCACGCACACACACACACGCTTACATTTTTTATTTAAATAAATGGGCCTGTCCGTGCGTTCTGAAGGACCACAGCAACTCAATCTGCCTGCAGGCCAGCAGCATCAAATGATCAACAGATCAATACCAGCAAACTTTGAGGCGTGCGTCTGTGTAAGTATGTGCCATGGCATAGTGCTTAAGACTTATATATAGACACGGTGGATCTGGCGAGGGTCAAGTGGAGTCCCCTCCCCCCCCGGCGTTGACACCCTGCTATCGTTTTGGGATGACAAGTCCAAAATATATATCCAAGATATATCATGGAGAGAGAGAGATCAAATAAGGTTATGTAAGCCGGAGGCAAAACTGCATACTCATTACACACAATCAATAGGAATATTTCCATGGATTCCTGCCAAGTCCAATTATAATGTAGGAGTATGGATTTTGAATGAGGCTGATTTCGACGCCGACTACAACTTATCAGCTCACTCTGCTTATTAATTTTTAATTTTTGGCTATTTCTGTTTTATTTTGGCCTTGTTTTTTTATGAGTTGCCATTTCTGTTATATATTTAGTTTATTTTTTACTTTCTCTACCTTTTTTTTAACTCACTCAACTAAAACCCTTATTTCTTACATTTAAACCTTGAACCTAGATTTGGGCTGAACCTATAGTGAACGCACACAATCTGGTGTTAGTGCATGCATAAACTCTCCTTGCCTCGACAGGTGCATCCTATATTAAAGTTTGCTAAGTATTTGCTTAGTATTTTTGAAAACTCAACACCCAATCAACACACACGATCTACAAGTCCTTGTGGACTTGGTACCAGATAATACTGTATAACACACTGCTGGCGCACAGCATACGGCCAAACATCTTTCACAAGGCGTTCGCGTAGCCCGACCTGCTCCTCCGTGTTTCCATGCTCCCCTGCGTCCTCCTGCTCCTCGCTGAGAGACACCAGGGAGCCTCCTCCTCCTCCTCCTCCTCCTCTCTCCTCCTCCTCACTGTTCATCCTGCTCCCCCGCTGGGAGGACGACCGATGGGAGCACGATGCAGAGCCCTTTATACACTCATGATCTCCACTGAGGCCTTCCAGGCTATAACTATACAGAGAAAGACAGAGAGGAGAGAGAGAGAGAGAGTCAGAAAACAAAGCACAACAGTAGATATTAGAGGATTATTTATGAGGAGCAGCTAGGGTGTCAGTATCCAACTCTGTACTGTAACAACCATCAGCGTGTACACTACAGTAGCTTGCGGGCACGCACATGCACACGCACACACACAAAGTTCCTGATAAAAAAAAGGACTTGCATACGCACAAGGATTCGTGGATTGTGCGCAGTGAACACACTCATACAGTACACATTATGCATTATGCATACCTTCCCACTCCATTTCTAGCTCAAAATTTAAGCCGCGTGTGTCATGCGCGCTTATATTCCACAAACACAAAAGCACACGTACACAGAACCACAGAAACATACTTCTCGGATCCCTCAGAGCGTGCAGAGTCACACACACACATGCGTGCATGCACGACTGCACGCACAAACACATGCAGACAGACAGACTTGAAGTGTAGACAGCTGGTGTTTAAGCAGCTGAGAAATCACTGCTCTGTTCTTCATAAAGCAACATGGCATCTGTGTGGTGTGTGTGCATGCATGCCTGTGTGTAATGAACTGAAACAGGACTTTCTACGTTTGGTACTTTAAGTAGCCTACATTTTGACACCAATATGTACTTTTATTCATGTCATTTTTGAATTCTGGGCTTCTACTTTACAGTAGCGACACTTTTACAAAGTAATATGTTTATACTTGCAGGGAAACAGCCATGTGAACTGAAGGCCATTCAACGGCATGACAGGTAGGGCAGAGTTTCTGGGAATGTAGCGTTATTACCGGAATATACTGTATATGCCCAATGTAGTTATATACCCTATTGGCCTGAATATAATAAGACAGTGTTTTTTCAATATGCAAATATGGAGTCATCTTATATTTGGGGACTATATTATTTGGCATTCAATCTTCTTTTTTTCCACACATATGTCTAGTACAGGGGTGCCCAAAAGGTAGATTGTGATCTACCAGTAGATCACACAGGCCATGCAGGTAGATCACATCACAGTCCCCTAAAATGTATAGATCTGTAACTCTTGAGAGCGTTAAAATGAAACCAAATGGACCCTTACGGATCCATTTGGTTTCATTTTACACTGTCAAGAGTTAAATTATATTTAAACATCTGAATTATATAATTTCAAGAGTCCACAAATTAGAAAATGGAGAATAATTGTTATTTTGACCAACTTTTTGCCAGTTATGTCTCCCAATTCTCCCCACAAAAAACGTGAAAGTTCTTACTTTTGGGTGCAAGAGACTAAATTCAACATCACAAACTGTCAAGTCAAACCCCAAATACTGTTTTCAAACATTAGTCGTAGGATATACAAGAAAACATTCCAATTCTCCCCCCTCCATTTTTCATTACAATTGCATTATTCTTAAACATTATTATAGCAAGTAACACCTTCACCACGATTTTAAAGTCAAACTTTCTTGGGGGCCTTGAAATTGTATTATTTTTTTTCTTTTTGATGTGTAGATCTTGTTGAGCCGGTCATTTTGAAAGTAGCTCTCAAATCAAGAAAGTATGGGCACCCCTGGTCTAGAAAATGGGGGTTGTCTTATAACCAGAGTCGTCTTATAGTGAGGACAATACGGTTATATATACTGTACACATACAGTATAAGGGTGTGTCAGATTAGAATGAACTATGGGTGTGTTCAGATATGCACGCCAGGAGTGTACTCACATATACCAGTTTGCGTTGCACAGTGCACTCAGTGCGCTCTATTCGATCCCCCCCTTATTGGCAATGGGTGTGTTGCAGGTGCATTCAATCATGACCGATCAGATGGTCACTATTCATTACCTTTTAAGAGGAGTGTGCTGCGCTCAGCACAGCAGTGAGTTTCATATCGTCATGGAAGAAAGCCATCAGAAACATAATTTCTCCCAAGAGAAAGCCGATATGGTGCAGAGTCATCAAAAAGCAAAAAGTAAATGGCATGCGCACAGATGTACACAGTAGACCCACCTACAGCTGTGGCTCAGGGGGTAGAGCAGGTCATACAATGATATTGTTGGGGCAAAAGTAGGCCTACCGTATGTTTTTTGTTTTGTCATTTACTTTTATGGATATAATTAGGCATTGTAAACAATCTTTCTCAATATGCTATACTTGTTTTAATAGCGTGTCTTTGTGTGTTGCGCATGTGCATGCAAATGCGCATGCAAATGCAGGTGCGCATGCACGTGTCTTAAAGGGGAATTCCACTCATTTTTAATATTTTATTATGTCATTAATATACCTTAGAGATGTTGTGTGGGCATAGTAAAAAAAAAAGTTTGCCCATTCTGTGTTTCCTAGAAATGGAGGTCTGAAAAAAAAATCATTAGCATGGTGAAATATATCTTGATGACATCATCAAGATGTGTTTCACCATGTTAATGAGTTTACTTTTTTCTGAGAGTGTACAAATGGAACCAAATGGACCATTTGGTTCACATTTGTACACTCTCAGAAAAAAAATGAAAATGGGTAGATTTCCCCTTTAAGATGCATCCCCCCACTTCTAAAACTACACTACAACACTGTGTGGGTCTGTAGTTTGAATCCCGGCTCCTGTCTACATGTTAGCTAAGTATCCTTGGGGAAAGTCACTGAACCCCAAACTGTTTCCGGTGTGCTGGTGATTATTATTTAGCCTCCACAAGAAAGCTTTCATTTTTGTTTGCGTTGCGCAAAAACGAAAAGCCTGAACTAAATCTTTAGCCACGGTGGCCTAGAAGTGGGTCAGTCAACCTTTCGAGGTGGGCGTCACTCCAAATGATACGACGTAGCACATCGGGGGAGGGGGCGGGGATGACGACACGTTGGTGAGATCAAATCAGCTCTACCGCCGTGGCTACCCCGGTCCAGAGCCTTCTAGTGGGAGAGTTAGGATATTGAGGGGTCAGAAACCAGAGTGGAGCACGTGACTATACAGAGCCTCTCCGAGTGCAAACTGCAGTTGGGAATACATTGTTTTCACCGAGAACGGCGCAAATAAGAGTTATTTTAGGTACGTATGCAAAACGACAACTGTTTTAAATTAACGTTCAATCACGAATACAGTCTCTGTAATGTTTATGTTGTACTACTATTAAAGAACGAGGGTTTTAAAGTCATTAAAGCTGGATTAAATATCTGAGTCCAACGCATTTCTGCATACTCCTACTGCTACATTGCACTCAGAGCAGCCTCGCAGGCAGCCTCGCGAGGCGCCCCCTGTATCGCGAGATTGTCAGTTGCTAACAGTGTGTGTGAATGGGGTGCTGTTGGCTCTATGCTCCTCCAGCACCGCGAGCGACCTCGTGCACAGGAGTGAACGAGAATATCCTAACTCTCTGCCTAGAAGGCTCTGCCCTGGTCCCCAACCCTCTAGGCCAGGGGAGCCCAACCAGTAGATCGGGATCTACCGGTAGATCTCGGCCTGATCACAAGTAGATCTCGGGGGATGTGGGGGGAAAGAAGAAAAATGGGGTGGAAAAGAAAAAAAGAGCGATTTTCGTGTGTGTGTGTGTGTGTGTGTGGAAAGAGGTACAGAGCAGATTTCAGATCAGCCTTACCAACAGATTCCAGCTGCTACAGGAGAAGGAGGAAGACACGGACACAGACGTAGAGACACAATGGCAGATCTCCAAGAAGATGTGGCAAGATACTTGTGAGGAAATTTTGGGGAAGAAAAAGGCAACGCACAAGGAATGGGTCTCCATTGAAACACACCAGCTACTGAAAGAAAGGAAGGATAAGAAAGAGAAAGTAAACACAAGCAAAACAAGAGCAGCAAAAGTAAGGGCACAGAAAGATTACACACAAGCTAATAAAGCGGTGAAGAAGAGTATTAGGAAGGATAAAAAGGATCATATAGACAACCTTGCCAAAAGAGCAGAAACAGCGGCAGGTCAGGGCAACTTGAAAGAACTCTATATGATAACCAAAAAGCTAGCAGGCAAGTTCCAGCAGACAGATAAGCCAGTAAAAGATAAATATGGAAACCCACTCACAACAACAGAGGATCAGCGGAGAAGATGGGCGGAACATTTTAAAGAGCTGCTAAACCAACCTACTCCAGCAGAACCACCAGACATTCCACCAGCAGAGACGATGCTACCAATAAACTGTAGCAGGCCCAGCAAAGCAGAGATCAAAAAGGCCATCATGTCCATGAAGGATGGTAAAGCTGCTGGACCGGATGGAATACCAGCAGAAGCTATCAAGGCGGACCTCAAAACTGCTGTTGATATGCTCCACAAGCTCTTCAAGAGGATTTGGGAGGAAGAGAACATTCCAGAAGATTGGAAAGAGGGGATCCTCATCAAACTTCCAAAAAAGGGAGATCTTACCAATTGTAATAATTACAGAGGGATTATGCTTCTCTCAATACCTGGCAAAGTTCTCAACAGAATCCTGCTGGATAGAATGAGCACAGCAGTTGACCCCATCCTTCGAGACCAACAGGCAGGATTCCGGAGCAATAGGTCCTGCACAGACCAGATCGGCACGCTACGTATTATCATAGAACAATCATTAGAATGGAACTCTTCGCTATACATTAATTTCATAGATTATGAAAAAGCTTTTGATAGCGTAGACAGGGAGACACTGTGGAAACTTCTGCGGCATTACGGCATACCAGATAAAATCATTAGCCTAATACAGAAAACCTATCAAGGAATGTCATGTAAGGTGTTACATGCAGGCCAAATGTCTGACAGCTTTGAGGTCCATACTGGTGTCCGTCAGGGATGCCTCCTATCACCGTTCATGTTCCTGTTAGTGATTGACTGGATCATGAAGACCACCACGACAGGAAAGCGAAACGGCATACAGTGGACCCTATGGTCACAACTGGATGACCTGGACTTTGCCGACGACCTGGCTCTCTTGTCCCACAATCAACAACAGATGCAGGATAAGACAACCAACCTGGCAAATACATCCCTGAGTGTAGGTTTGAGAATCAACCAGAAGAAGACCAACATAATGTCAATCAACACACAGAACAATAATCCAATTACCATAGGCGAACAACCAATCCAGGAAGTTGACTCCTTCACCTACCTCGGCAGCATTTTAGACAAGCAGGGCGGAACAGAGAGCGACGTCACAGCTAGAATAGGCAAAGCTAGAGCAGCCTTCATCATCCTGAGGAACATCTGGTCATCTAAAGAAATATATTTGGCCAATACAGTGCGGATCTTCAACTCCAACGTCAAGTCCATACTCCTCTACGGTTCAGAGACGTGGAGGATGACAAAAAGGACTCTGCACAGGATCCAGACATTCGTTAACAGCTGTCTGAAGCGCATCTTCAAGATATGGTGGCCAAACAAAATCAGGAGCGAAGATCTCTGGAGGAAAGGGAGTCAGGAGCCAATGGAGATACAGATCCTGAGGAGAAAGTGGGGCTGGATAGGTCACACCATGAGGAAACCTGCAGCCAATACAACGCGTCAGGCCCTGACCTGGAACCCCCAGGGGAAGAGGAAGAGAGGGCGGCCGAAGAACTCCTGGAGGCGGGACACTGAGGCAGAGTTGAAGAGGCAGGGAATCAGCTGGGTGGAGGCGGAACGGACAGCCCAAAACCGTGTTGGATGGAGGAGAGTCGTCGATGGCCTATGCTCCACAGGGAGCGATGGGCCTAAGTAAGTAAGTAGTGTGTGTGTGTGTGTGTGTGGGTGGTGTCTGTCTGTCTGTCTACGAAGCGGCTCATTTGGAGGATTGTTGTCTGTGAATTATGCCAACAGTATTGTTCTGCAACGTGTAATGGACTGTTCTGCAACTTATAATGGACTATTCTGGACTGTTCTTATTATGATTGCATTTGCAATGGCAGTGTTTGTCCAAGTCTGTTGTACTTATGTTGTAGGCCTATTTATGACAAGTCTGTTAGTCTGTTACTTTATGCTTATATGGACATAAAGTAAAACAAAGACGTGGTAAAACTAAGTAGTATTGTGTTGTTGTGAAGTTACTGCAGGCTGGCAACGATGCGTGTGGTTTGAAATGTTGATATTGGACTGGTAGATCCCGGAGGGGTTGGCTGCTGAAAAGTAGATCTTGGGTCAAAAAAGGTTGGGCACCCCTGCTCTACTGTATCTGGCCAACATCATTTCAGGTTAGGCAAGCCTAAGGATTACAGCCTAGGAATGGTTTTCTGTTAAGGATAAAGGCAATATTATTGGTCCTAGACTTGGTATTTGGTCCTAGAATGATCGCAGACTCTTTGCTTTTCTGTTTAACTATGTTTTGTGGGTTGTGTAACTGTTCAAATATCTGCATGTGTTTTGACAGAGAGAGAGAGAGAGAGCCTTCACACTTGAGCAAGATGCACACCCTCAGCGTCCCTGAGAGTCCTGAGTGCTCCAGCCGTAGTGTGATTTACTAACACAATTATGCGCATCCTACTGCTGTAAATAACACAGCCTTGACTGTAGGCAGAGCAGCGATTATGAGTGGAGACAGGACAGGTCTATTCACACTGAACCGGGTGTGTGTGTGTGTGTGTGTGTGTGTGTGTGTGTGTGCGCGCTGTGTGTGTGTGTGTCTGGCATCACTGCTTTATGGACAGGCTTATGATGCATTATAGTACCACTCACACATGGGTGTCTGGACTGTTGTACAGTCACACACATGGATGCACGCACGCGCACGCACACGCACACACACACACACACACACACACACACACACACACACACACACACACACACACACACACACACACACACACACACACACACATCCCTGACCTGTATATCTGTCCAGCGTGCTCAAACATCACTAAAACTAAAGTAATTGGCCGTTGGGGAGATTGATGTCTCATAATTGAAAAGTCCTGAGTTCAGTTCAGTACAGTCTCCACCACGGCCATCGTGTCCTTGAGGAACACACTGGATGTCCTACTGTACTGTACCTGCTCCACTCACAGTGGTGGAAAATCTACTTGCATCATAACACCAAAAGTAAAAGTACTCATTATGCAGAATGACCCTTGTTTTCAAAATGTATGCAAATCTTTTGAAAACTGCCAATGTAGAACCATCTAGTTACTGTAGTGTAGATCGTTCTATGTAGATCAACTATCCTAAAATGGTCAAAACACGCAGTATATACAGTAGTAGGGATGAAGTTTGTTACTCTATGTGTTGTAATAATCAAAATCTACAAAGTAAATAGAAACCAAGGTTTTTATATAATTGTAGTGGAGTAATAAAGCAAATGTGCACCTTTTGTTTTTAGAAGCTCAAGTAAAGCACAAAATACGTTGTACCTCAAAATTGTACTTAAAGGGGAATTCCACCCATTTTCAACATTTTCTCTGAGAGCGTACAAATGCAACCAAATGAACCCTAACGGGTTCATTTGGTTCCATTTGTACAGAAAAAGAAGTGTCTAAAGAAATCCATTAACATGGTGAAAATACATCTTCACCATGTTAGTGGTTTTCTTCAGACCTCCATTTCTTGGGAACACAGAATGGGGCAACTTTCTTTTATCATGTCCACGCAGCACCTCTAGGGTATACTAATGACATATTAGAATGTTGAAAATGGATGGACTATGAAAGCCCACAGTTACACACAGTTGGGTGCAATCCAATTACTTTTTAGCATAAGGAGCTGAGAGGGAGACTAGAGCACAGCGTAGCACAAAGCTATGATGTAAACAGAGTTTACTGTGGTTAAATCATTATATCTGGCATAAACAAAACAGGACTCACCTGCCCGGGGGGGAGTGAATATAGATGAGAGTGTCTGTCATAGTATTATATCTGTGTGCTACGATGAAGGTCGGCTCTATAGCTTATGGATCCCATAGTATAGTACAATCATTAATTACCTGTCATTCTGACTGACTGACTGACTGACTGAGGCCCGTGGAGGGCAATGATGAGAACATTGAACTTATGAACAATGAAGCAGAATACAAGTAAACAATGCACACACAGACACACACAAAGACCAAGAGATCCATGCAAACAAACACACCCACATCCCCACACAAATAATTTACACACATGCATGCTCACGTGCATGCACGCACTGCCACATGATGCCACACCCCCACACACACACACACACACACACACACACGCACACGCACACGCACACGCACACGCACACGCACATGCACACATGCAAATCAGAGATGTAAATCTTTCAGTGGTATTCAAATTTGCTCTGGTGTCCTTTTAACAGCAGGTCAAAGACATCTCAGACAGACAGACAGGCGGACCGACAGACAGACGGACAGACAGACAGAGACGTTAATCTTGTCCATGCTGCCCCATGAAGCCAAACAGCACTATATATGCATCCTCAGTGATGTGGATAACAACTGTAATATTCTAGCCGTGATCTTATCCAGATGGACTTATGGAATACGCTGGTATTGTCATTGTGATCAAATCAACTGTACAAAGACATTGTCCAAGGAACTGCCGGTACGGCGGAGTGTGGGACTGTACAGTGTACCGGCTTCTTTAGTCACAATTATATCACATGTGATATAATGACAGTAATGCTGCCTGTATGTATGTCTGCATACAAAAGAAGAAGTACAATGGATATGGATATTGTATGAATGCAGTGCGGAAAGTAACTAAGTACATTCATTTAAGTAAAGTATGCAAGGATATTTTTAAGGTATTTTCACTGTACTCATGTACTTCCAATACATCTCAGTGGCAAATATCATATTTTCACTCACCTACCTTAACTGTAGTTACTCGATATGTAGATTTGGATTATTATTACAAAACATACACTACGTAAAAAATATTTTTACAGGCCTACATTTGGAGACTTGAAATATTCTGTAATACTGCAAACAAGTACTTTTGACTAGAAAATGTCCATATTGTATCCAAAGGTATCTGAATTGTAGTATATAAAATGTGAGCCGTTTGCCTGCATGGGGGAAAACATGGTGTCTACAATGCAATGTTCAAGGCACTACGGGGGAAGCAGTAAGTAAACTGAGTTAGTAAAATGTCTGCTGGTTTTGTTGTGTTAGTACCTTCTCCTGTGAAAGGTTGACTTTCCCTCTCCGGGACTCCGAAGGGTGCTGAGTAGACAGGATGAGAGGAGGTGATGATCACACAGATTATTAACAACAACAAACAAACAAAGACTGGTAGGCCATAATCATTTTGTAAACACAAAGAGTGTGTGTGTGTGTGTGTGTGTGTGTGTGTGTGTGTGTGTGTGTGTGTGTGTGTGTGTGTGTGTGTGTGTGTGTGTGTGTGTGTGTGTGTGTGTGTGTGTGTGTGTGTGTGTGTACAGGATAAGAGCATACAGTATGCTCTTATCCTGCACTAGACAGGCCAGGCCTCTTGAAATATGAAGCACACTTTATATCCTGAATAAACCCAGCCTAGGCCCATAACACAATGATGCTGACCATGCACAACCAACAACTGTAAGGCTGAGGCATTAAACCATTTTTATATATAAAAAAACACCATTGTAGTGCTAAGTTACACTATCCCTGCTGTTAAAGTGGTTATAGAACCTTATATTAATTCACATAATTCTCATTATGTAGCTTTACTTTTTAGAAATATGTCAACAATACAAGTGACGCTACAACCCCAAATCCGTTGAAATTGGGACGTTGTGTAAAATGTAGATAAAAACAGAATGCATTGATTTGCAAATCGTTTTCAACCTCTATTCAGTTGAATACAACACAAAGACAATATAATTAATGTTCAAACTGATAAACTTTATTGTTTTTTGAAATTATACAATCTTTTGTAAATTGATCCCTGCAACACGTACCAAAAAAGTTGGGACGGGGGCAACAAAAGATTGGGAAAGGTCATGAATGCACAAATAACGCCTGTTTGGAACATTCCACAGGTAAACAGGTTAATTTTAAACAGTTTAATATCGTTATTGAGTATAACAAGACCATCCCAGTCGCTCACAATCAAAGATGGGGCGAGGTTCACCACTTTGTGAACAATTCTGTGAGAAAATCATCCAACGGTTTAAAAACAATGTTTCTCAACATTCAATTGCAAGGAATTTGGTGATTTCATCATCTACAGTTCATAATATAATCAAAACATTCAAAGAATCTGAAGAACTTGCTATACTAAAGCGTCAAGGCCGAAAACCAACACCAAACACTTGTGACCTTTGATCCCTCAGGTGGCTCTGCATTAAAAACTGACATCATTGTGTAAGGGATATTATTGTGTGGACTCAGGAACACTCAGAAAACCATTGTCAGTTTACATAATTTGTCGCTACACCTGCAATTGCAAGTTAAAAATCTACCATCGAAAAGCAAAGCCATACATCAGAAAGGTTGGTTTGAAAAACAACCAGAAATGCCTTCTCTGGGTCCACTATCATTAGAAATGTGGACTCATCAGACCACAGCCCACTTTTCCACTTTGTGTATAACCATTTTAAATGATATTGTACCCAGAGAAGGCATTTCTGGTTGTTTTTCTAGTTGTTTTTTCAAACCAACCTTTCTGATGTATGGCTTTGCTTTGCATGGTAGAGTTTTAACTTGCAATCGCAGGTGTAGCGTCAAATTCTGTAAACTGACAATGGTTTTCTGAGTGTTCCTGAGTCCACACAGTAATATCCTTTACACAATGATGTCAGTTTTTAATGCAGAGCCACCTGAGGGATCAAAGGTCACAAGTGCTAGATGTTGGTTTTCGGCCTTGATGCTTTAGTATAGCAAGTTCTTCAGATTATTTGAATGTTTTGATTATATTATGGACTGTAGATGATGAAATCACCAAATTCCTTGCAATTGAATGTTGAGAAACATTGTTTTTAAATCGTTAGATGATTTTCTCACAGAATTGTTCACAAAGTGGTGAACCTCGCCCCATCTTTGATTGTGAGCGACTGGGATGGTCCCGTTATACTCAATAACAATATTAAACTGTTTAAAATTAACCTGTTTACCTGTGGAATGTTCCAAACAGGCGTTATTTGTGCATTCATGACCTTTCCCAGTCTTTTGTTGCCTCCGTCCCAACTTTTTTGGTACGTGTTGCAGGGATCAATTTACAAAAGATTGTATAATTTCAAAAAACAATAAAGTTTATCAGTTTGAACATTAAATATACTGTCTTTGTAGTGTATTAAACTCAATATAGGTTGAAAACGATTTGCAAATCAATGCATTCTGTTTTTATTGACATTTTTCACAACGTCCCAATTTCAACGGATTTGGGGTTGTAGTTTTGTGGATTAATTTGCTATCAATGCATGACATGCGTGTGCCCCCCACAATGTGACCAGAACTACTTAATGTGTTAACAAAACCTATTTCATACAGCTTAAATCTGAACTATCCCTTTAAGTCTAGCACCTCGCCATTGTGGGAGGATTTCACAGTTGAAGTGGTGACCAGCCAGCCAGGCTGATTTAGAACCAACGCCCAGTATGCAAATATGGGGCGGGACATTGCAGGTAAAAAAAAAATCTGATAGTGAGAGAGGGACGAGACTAATATCCGCACAGTGCTATCAGTATCACGAAGCTAGCATAGCAGAGAGCTGTACAGCATGTACCCTGCAATTGAGTCATTACGCGAAAGGGTGCTCTTCGCCAACATATGATTGATGCTATGCTTTCCAGAAATCACGAGACTCAAACAAACTCAAACCCTTCTGATTCAACCAAGTCCCCAGAAACCAAGAGGGAGAACTGAAGTGCAATGGACATGTAGGTGTTGAGCTTGTTTAGCCATTCCCAATGAAATGGTGCCTTGTGCATGTTTATATTGATTCACTGATAATTATTGCCTAATACAATCACCACTCATGTGAATCATACACATTTTGCTATACTATTTGCTGGGAGGTATTGAGGAACCCAGTGACATAGCTGCATAACCCTCTACTACTAACCCCCTTCTACTCTATCATAGTTCATGGGTTTTCAACAGGTGGTCCGGGGACCACCAGTGGTCCTTGAGAGGGTTCCAGGTGGTCCCCAGCTAAGTTGTTTAACCAGATGTAACTCTTGAGAACGTAAAAATGAAACCAAATGGACCCTGGCAGGTCCATTTGGTTTCATTTTTACACTCTCAAGAGTTAAAATATTCATCATGTGAATCAGTCCTAATCTACACAACTAGAAGATTAATGGTCATGGACAGAACAGAAGCAAAGGAAATCTATAGTTTTGGGCTGTGGGGCTAAAATGTCCTTAAATGGTGGTCCGTGGCACAAATGCTGAATAAATGGTGGGGCCTGGGATGAAAAAGGTTGAAAACCCCTGTCATTGTTCTCTACAGAAGAACAACACAGCACGGCAGAAGCTTACGTAAATCTCTACTGGTAGGTAATAATAACCGATGAATCATGCTTTTTTTGTTGCTCCAAAGGGATCCTAAGACTCACCTCCTTTGATTCATGTCTGCGTCTGCGTCTCCTCCTCCTCCTCCCGCCGTAGCGTTCTTCCCGGGGCCCCAGCTGTGTCGTCTCAGAGGGGACAAGGAGCGCAGCAGGAGGGCTGAGCGTCGGGTAGGCACAACCTCGGTTACCCTGTCTTTGGCTTCCTCTTCTGTTTCTCCTCCACCTGCAGTCAAATACACCAGCGGAAACCAAATGAAGGTATTTTCCTTTGACTCTTAGTCTGCCAGAATGTACTGTATGCGTATTCATATGTACGCTCTGTGCCACAATAGTCCATTTATGGAGGGGCCTTTTTTCAAGGGGCAGAAATTACCCCAGGGCATGACTTTAGGAATTTAGGAAACTGCTAAGCAACCCCTACCCCCTTCCGTTTAGCCTAGTACATCTAGAATGTGGGGTCATGTGATCAGTGTCATCGACACATGTACTATACAGGCCAAGGAGGACACATGACCCCAAGTTCGAGAGCTCAAGTTTAAGGCTAAACAGAAGCACTCATTCTTCTGGGACTATTATATCGTTTCCACACAAGAACTCTAAGGTATCAAGTCCATGCTTTTATTCTCTTCGGTTACTTTGTCTATTTCTTTGGCACTAGCACCAGCAGCTAGAGGGCTGGGGCAGTAATGTGTTAATGACAAAGTTCAATGTTGAAAATGAGTGGTATTCACGTTTAAAATGACAAAAACGAAATATCAGATGAACTTGGGCAGATTTTGTTTACCTCCAGCTTCACCAGCAGCAGCGTTAACCCCGGTTGGAGTGCTGCTCTCCTCTGTGTTGCACACGTCCTGAAGGGCCTGCTGGCTCTGTCCCTCCAGACTACTGTCAGGGCTGGAGCAGGGAGGACCTACGCTGGCCGTGTCGTCTGTGGAGGAGCAGGACACCGACACCTCGCTGGTACTGTCTCCACACGTCACCACGTCATCACACTGGAGGGTGGAAACACACAGCCAACACTGTAAGACCTAATGCACAACATTGGTTGATTGATTCACTGATTCATTGATAAATTGATTGGATGTACATACAGGAACACTCACATTTTAGAGGTTTCAATAAAGTATGACTCCAGTGGTTTATGAATTAAAAAGTGATGTGACCTGCAGAATCTTTCTAAGTATTATGTATTTTTTTATTATATTCATTCACTCTTACTATACTTCCTTGAGGTTCTGAGAAATATCTTTATATTTGTGTGATTTTTTTTTTTTAAATTCTTTCATCCCAGCATACACACACACTTATAGACAGCGGATAAGTCGGTCAAACTTTGTGACGAAGGTAAGGTGATATTGCCACCGTTTTTCAAACTCTCTCTCATGTCTGTGTGTGTGTGTGTGTGTGTGTGTGTGTGTGTGTGTGTGTGTGCGCGCGCATTTGTGTGTGCTCACCCACACCTGACTGCCATTGGAGGTCAATAAACACAGACACGCAGGTATGGTCGGGCTAATGGGGTCACCCGGCCCATTAGCCTTCCTACCCAGAGGTCAACGATAGCCCCACATGACATGTGGGTCTGGACACACTAAAATACTCAGTATCAATTTATCTACCTGTCAATCGGACAGAGAGTGCACAGATGCAACCAAATGGACATCATGTGCATGTAGGCTACCCTCTCAAGAGTCACACTAACACTCTGGATGTGACAGTGTGGTGTGTAGGTGAGGATTTGCACTGGGCAGGTCCCCAAGGGTGAACAGTGCTGGAAAAAAGTAATGTTTCACTTAAGTATATAAGTGTAAAAAATGCAATGTAGATGCATTCAAAACGTACTTTCAATACTGCAATGTAGATGTATTCAAAATGTACTTGAGTGAAAGTATAAAAGTGGCCGCATGAAAATGTACTTAAAGTACCAAAAGTAAAAGTACTCATAATTCAGAATGCCCCCATTTCACAAGTTCAAAATGTGCAAACTGTGGACGACATGCAATGTATAGTATAGTATAGCTCACATAGATAATTCATATTTCCTGATCAAAATCTACAAATCTAAATTGAATTTAAGAACAGTACTTAAGTAAATGCACTTAGTTGCTTTTCACCACTGGGGTGTGTAATGGTGAGCACATAAAGCAAGGTGTCGCATGGAAAAGGAGTGTGTGTATGTGTGTGTGTGCGTGTGTGTGCGCGTGCATGTCTGACCGATCGGTCAGCGTAGCCCTGTTTAAATAAATGTGAAGAAAGCAACACCAAGTGCAGTGTGCCGAGGTGACTCAACAGGACATTGTGCCGCCTGGCAGTCAGTGGAATGGGCTGTAATCAAGTCCAAATGGCAGCGTTTAGAGATAATGGACCAGGGGCTGCTTTATGGGCACTCTGACATTCAAAACACGCCAATAAACCTCCACAACCTCATCAAAACCAACATCTCTCAGGGAAGAAAATGTCCCATAAGTTATTCTGCGCTCCGCCATTTCACGCTCATCCCATAGTCATCAGGTTATATCGATAGCCATGCGCCGCTAAACGTTGGGGTGGGGCTGCCTGGCGCTAATGAACCCCCCCACCCCACACCCACACCTGAACGCATATTGATTAGACAGAGGAAATAATTATAGTCATGGTTTAGCGTCAGGCTATGACACTTGCGTATAATGTAGTGTCATTATTCATAATGTTAAGCAGAGGTAGTAAGTGCTCACAGGTGGCAAATAACTAAAGTAGCCTACATTTACTCAGGTACTGTACTTTAGTCCTATTCCGCTGTTGTACTTTTACTCCAATTATACAATTACAATTATTTTAAGACTTGAGTTACCGTTGTTACTTTGTAGAAAATGGTGCTTCAATGCTTTGTAATTCTACAAAAGTACATTTTAAATTCCTGACTTTTACATGTAACAGAGTACTTGTGCATTTCAGTATTGATACTTTTACTTAACAAAACTGACAGCCATTTCCACACGATAGCCGCCAATTAAACAATATAGAGCAATTACATTGATGCTCATCCCCTCCCCAGTGCCAAGAGTCGTTGGCAAACACTCCTTTGTAGTCTCACTGTTTGACCAGGTCATAAGCATCGTTTAGCTAGCTATTCAATAACACAGGATCACACATTGTGACCATAAACAGCCATTTAATCTGTTCCTTTCAACCACCTGCATGTCTTATCCCTTGTCCCAGAGGGCATTTTTGGTCACTATGGCGGAGATTCACCATGTTTCACCGAATTCCCGATAGCCACTATGAAGGCTTCCATCCTACTATGGCGTAAACAGGGAGTCAGTAAGCATCATCCAACACGCGAGCATAACAAGAAGCTTACCATGTTTTTGTAAAACGCTCTGGATTGTACTTTTTTTTCCATCACTGTGAATGGTAGAGTTTCCCACACTGGCATGACTCCAGGTGGGGCTGCATGCATTTTCCACTTACACTGTTCATTGTGCTGTGCTGTGAGACCCGACCCCTCCCCTCTGACACATACGGCATGATAAAACAAACCCACAGGCTCTGGAACAAGGCTGGTGGGAAGCACATAACATTGAGAACATGCTAACACAAAAAGCATACACACACACGCACACACACACACACACACCTTGAGGCAATGGTTATTATTCTGACCCTCTTGTGCACTTTGTGCTCTCTCTCTCTCTCTCTCACACACACACACACACACACACACACACACACACACACACACACACACACACACACACACACACACACACACACACACACACACACACACACACACACACACACACACACACACACACACACACACACACACACACACACACACACACACACACACACACACACACAGACCTTAGGGCGGTCACTTTATAGCTAATTAGTAGGTGTGAGGTTGAACAGGGTCCATTGTGTGCGGGGCAGCTGCAGAGTGTGAGAGCAGTGCAGAGAGAGCAGAGAACACAGAGCTGCTCCTGTTAAGATGCTGCACAGAGTGAGTGGCTTCAAAGATCTCCTTTATGCTATAGACAGGATTTATACAGGCCGACTGGGAGAATGCCGAAGTGTATGTGCGCACGTGTGCGAGCATGCTGTTTCGAGTAGGTGTAACAGAGATGATTTTCAGCCAGACAATTATATTTCTTATAATATTCATAATGTTGCTGATGTCTCAGGTGGGTGGGTGTTTCAGTACCTCCATGATGCTTAGCGACATCATAGTGAAGGTACAGTTGGTTTGTTTTCCTACTCACATCACTGGTATTCTCTACAGGCAGGTGTTTGGGTGGATTCCACCCAGGTTTAGTGATGTACAGAGAAATCCCATACACCCACAAAAGCCTTTCAACACATCACTCATGAACCGTTTGTTTACCAGCAATCAGGGGCTTTACAGACGGCGAGTAACAAATCAGTTCTAGTTCATTCTAGTTCATTTTTCGAGTTCATTCTAGTTCATTTTCAACAGGGCCGGCGTTTTGTGCTCAGAACACGACTGTGCTCAGAATCCTGCAAGCTTTTTTTTTTTCTTGCTGCGCGATTCTCGTGTGTCAGCACGGAGTGGCATGGTGGAATCGCCACGATAATGTGTGTGTTTCAGACTCGCCGTCTATAACGCCCTTAACACTCTATAGACACATCTCCACACAAGGAACAAAGGTATGGGAACCTATGGCCTGACATTTAGCTCTGCTGTCATTTTAAGCATTTTTTAGATTTAAATCTACTTTTCTGACAGTTTTTGCGTGAAGTGTTGTATGAACTTCATGAGCCATTATCTGAAATCCCAGCCAAAGAGAGGTTTGCATGAGAAAAAATTGTAAAAGAAATACAGCTGCAATGTCTGTCTGTCTGTCTGCCTGCCTGCCTGTCTGTCTGGGTTATGCACAGCTGCAATACCACTGCACTGGGTGACCTAAAGTGGCACTTCCCAGGATAATTCTACTCCATAACATGTGTGACTGTGACTGTGTGTTAGTCTGCATGCATAATATACTGTATAAGCTCTACTATGGACGTGTATATGTGTATGTGAGTGTTTGCACGTGTGAGCGTGAATGTGAGTGTGCACATGTGTGCATGTGTGTGTTTATTTATTTACAGCGGGGTATATGCAACATGTCTCTAAGATCATGTTTTCAGTGTTCAGCGCAATAAATAATGGCAGCTAACCACAATATTGTATTGTGAGCTAAAGGGTACGTACAACTGCAACACAGGCACAAGCCGTGGTTTAGACTTGCACAGGAAGCAAACAAACCTCAAATATCAGTCACAAAAATACTGTTTTCCAGGGATCACGACATGCTGGCTTGTGGTGGACATATCATGGTTAAATCAAAGGTAATTGCTCAGTGAAATAGTTATTGCTAACGTGCATTCCTGCTGGATATGAAAGGTCCATCTGCAATTTTCTATAGTGGACCCAGTAATGAATAGAAAGCTATATTAGTACACACTGCATCTGTTGACTACCACCTGCTGTTTCATTTCATTGTCTGTGGACGTGTGCTGTTTTCCTAAGACTGTCAGCAGAGCGACTGTTGTTTGGGAATGCTTTGACAGTAGCCTCTCTGTCTGCACACCACGGAGGAGAGATTTATTTCTCCCCAACCGCTTTTCAAATATTGAAAGGATGTTTTGCTGCCTTTTTAGCTCCACTAGCTAACGATAGATGGAGTGGAAACAACATTGACTCAAAGGATACCGACAGACGCCGTGGAATGTTTTCCCTGCATAATTACTCAGCGGCAGCGTATGAGTCGGCGCTGTGCATCACTCAGGACACTTTAAATGTAAATGTGACAACTTTGACTATTTCATAAATTAGGCGCGACACGGGCTCTCTGCGTGACACACACTTTGGTGATGATTGGCTCTTCAAGGCTCCATTACCTGCATGTCTCTCTCTATCTCCATTTCCCGTCTCTCTGAAAACCGCATGACTCTGCTAAGAGCCAAGTAGGAGGGCAGTGTGGATTATGACAGCAAATTTAGATTTTAGTTTTAGTCATAGTATTTTTGAATAGTTTTCATTTCGTTTTATGAACACATTAAAGTCACATGGAATGTTTTAGTCAACCAAATATCATGAAATATTTTTGGTAGGCCTACTAGGCATTGATGTCATCGTAATAGATGATTTTAGCGGCTAATGAAGACAGCTGATCCTCAAGCATGTAGATCTATTTTCAGCATGCAATCAAGTGTACAATGACTATGGTTCTCTTGTCCACTAGTCCCTTCCTAACATTTTAGTGTGTGGGTGCGCGCTTGTGTGTGTCATCATCACGCAGCATGTTCACAGGGAGCAATTCAAAATGGGCTTTTGAAAACACCCCAAAATGGAAATGTTCCCATTGTTTTGGCAGCTATTTACCTTTCTGAAGACGTCGTCTCCCTGCTCTGTGCTGAGGAGGCTCTCTGAGTCACTGCCTGAGTCTCTGTGGGCTGTGGACCCAGTGCTGCTGCTGAGACTGAGACTGCCTGAGTCTCTGTGGGCTGTGGACCCGACACTGCTGCTGAGACTGAGACTGCCTGAGTCTCTGTGGGCTGTGGACCCGACACTGCTGCTGAGACTGAGACTGCCTGAGTCTCTGTGGGCTGTGGACCCGACACTGCTGCTGAGACTGAGACTGCCTGAGTCTCTGTGGGCTGTGGACCCGACACTGCTGCTGAGACTGAGACTGCCTGAGTCTCTGTGGGCTGTGGACCCAGTGCTGCTGCTGAGACTGAGACTGCCTGAGTCTCTGTGGGCTGTGGACCCAGTGCTGCTGCTGAGACTGAGACTGGGGAACCCTGTGGACCGGGATGAACCTGTAGAACACACAGAGAGACAGAGAGAGAGAAAGAGAGAGACAGACAGAGACAGAGACTTCATTTGAAATGTTCTATGCTAGTGAGCTTTTCTAACACAGCTTTTCCCGTCAAACAGATGAACACAGGGCTCAGGAGGGGGAGCAACACGTTCCCAGGCAAGAACTTGGTTAAAGGCTCACAAAAACCCACAGACAGATGTGCGGCAATTGCTGTCATAGGGGTGTCGCTGTTTTGGATAATATCTACAGTATATGTTGGATGAATAAAGCTTGGAAAAGTGCTTTGCCATTATAAGTTAATTTAAAGGCATATCTGTTTAAATAGCGACAGGTTGTGACGATGTTGTGTAAATTAGGGCATACTGTACGTAATGGCGATAACCCACACGTGCCAACACACCATTGGACCGTTGAAATGTTTTCCGTTCTACAGCTCCTCCTCAGCATCCTCTGCACATTTGTCCATCAGTCAGTGCAGGGAGCCGGTGTGTAGGATTGACCAGTACAACATCACTACTACCACATCAAACACCATGCACGCACACACACAATTACACGCATGTGCCAGCAGTCAAATTGTAGTATTTGTGCCTGTTTGTTATTTCGTTTTTAGCGAAGCCTGTCTGTCATTTAGCTCCACTCTATGCAGCTCTTTGTTATTGTGGTGCCCACCAACCTCCAAACTAACCCCACCCACTGGCCTCACCTCATCGGACCCCCACCCACATCCTTCATTTTGATGTATCCAGAGTGACGTTCTTTGTACTACAATCTTGCCATGGAGTTGATGCAGAATGGTTAACAGTGGGCGTGTGTGTGTGTGCGGGGTTAGGAGTTCAGTCAGATACATGAACATGACACGTGGCTGCATTGACAGTCTATGCAAAGCTGAACCTCTAGAACAGGGGTGCCCAAAAGGTAGATTGTGTTCTACCAGTAGATCACACAGGCCATGCAGGTAGATCACATGAGAGCGTTAAAATGAAATCAAATGGACCCTTACGGGTCCATTTGGTTTCATTTTACACCCTCAAGAGTTAAATTATATTTAAACATCTGAATTACGTAATTTCAAGAGTCCACACAATTAGAAAATGGAGGATAATTGTTATTTTGACAAACGTTTTGCCAGTTCTATTTCCCAATTGTGGACGAAAACGTGGAAGTTATTAGCTTTGGGTGCAAGAAACTAAATTCAACATCACGAACTGTCAACTCAAACCCCAAATACTGTTCTCAAACGTCAGTTCAGGGTTGGGTAAGTTACTTTTTAAAAGGAATCCCCTACAGTTACAAGTTACTTTCTAAAAATTGTAATCAGTAACGTAATCCGGGTTACCCAATTTCAAAAGTAACGTAACGGATTACTTTCAGTTACTTTTGGATTACTTTAAGCAACTCTATTTATCAGTAATTACAGTAGATACAGTATACTGTAGTTTCACTAATGTCACTTAACAGGTCCCAACATATTTTTTTCCATTTTTTCTCACATACTTTATACTTGTATTATATAAGCACAAAATAAACAAAAAATAAATAACCAAAAACCCACTTGATTGGCAGAAATAAAATAATTAATTGTACTTTGTAGTTATGAGGTTGGCATGCAGTCACTATAGGCATTGGTGTATTTTTCCCTCTTGTTTGTCTCACAGACACATTATCCTCAAACAATAATAATCTAACTAGTGTAGGCCTACAAGTAATAATTCTTGCTACAATTTGTGTCAAACACAGCATGCTCTTATTTGGGTCAATGGGTAAGCAGAGTGAACATTCAAACAAGTCAAAACAGTCAACATTGTGCCTTCTAAACAAAAAGGCAAAAAAAATACCACATGCCATTCTCAGAAACATTAGAGTATTAACAGATATGCGACATCTCCTTTCACTTTCATGGAAAGGTCTAATGGCGGCTGCTGTACATAGACTTCTATTGAGCATCGGGACAGTTTGTCCCTATTCAGGCTGCATGAACAGCGTCCCAGCGTCCAGTTTCTGACCCCTCAATGTCGCAACTCCGACATTAGCTGGCTATTGTGTGCGTGTGTTTTTTTTACTCCGTGTCGGCTCCGTGTTGTTGGAGCCTATTTAGAGAGAAGTTATTTTTATCTAAAGTTATGCTTTATCGCACGTGTTTGATTGGACCTGCTTCCATGGAATACTGTAACTCTTGACTATCGAGGATTTACTGGAGCCCACTTTTTTAACGTGACAACGTGACAAACATGGAGTTTATGAGGAGGGCATCGGAGACCACAGTTAATGGATTATTGGACATCGTTTCCACTATCTAGTAAGAACACTTTTACATTTTGGTAGAAGAGATTAAAGCAGGTGACGTTGTATCAAGTTTAGAAGCGCTCCACACACACACACACACACACACACACACACACACACACACACACACACACACACACACACACACACACACACACACACACACACACACACACACACACACACACACACACACACACACACACACAGCTGCTCCGTCGCTGCTGCTGCTTCTGCTCTGAGATCAGCGCATGCATGCGCTCTCATCGGATCACATTTTGATTGATGGGACTTGTTAAGGGATCCGTTCATAAAAAAAAAATGATTGAACCGGGTGTGGAGTCTGTGGACCCGGTTCCAGAAATGTAATCAGCATGTAACCCCCGTTACAGTCTTGCCGTTACTGTAATCGAGATTACACGTTTTAAAATGTACCGTGAGGCGTTACCGTTACTGTTTTTTTGTAATCTGATTACGTAACGCCGTTCCTTGTAATCCGTTACTACCCAACCCTGCGTCAGTAGTAGCATATACAAGAAAACCTTCCACTTCTCCCCCTCCATTTGTCATTATTCTTAAACACTATAACAGTAAGTAACACCATCACCACTATTTCAAAGTCAAACTTTCTTGGGGGCCTTGAAAGGGATTTTTTTTATGTGTAGATCTTGTTGAGCCGGTCATTTTGAAAGTAGCTCTCAAGTCAAAAAAGTGTGGGCACCGCTGCTCCAGAACATATTAAATATAGGATTGTTATTTTCTGGATGGTAGAGAATATTAATGCAATATAACTACTCTAACTACAACCCACAGTGGTGGAAGGTGGGGTCTCTCCTCACGCTAATGAGACGTTAGATCCATTTAGATGCTTGGTTAGGACCACTAATGGTTGATTTGAGCCATGAGGCTCAAAACAGAATATCTCCTCTCCCCGAATAGGATTCCTTAAAGCTCACCCACGCAGCCCAGATTCATGTACTGAGTATATAAGTCATCAATCATACCACTGCAGCTTCAACACAGGGTGTATTACAGCATTAAAAGTATATATATTATCATTTCAATGTGGTTGTTGGAAAAACAAAGTCCAACCATGGACTGTTAAAGCCTCACATATATACACAGTCAAATCCACACTGTTAATTCAATGTTAATGTTTTAGCCTTAATGTACACATGGATATGATGCCTAAACCTACACACACGCACGCACACGCACGCGCGCACACCCACACACACACACACACACACACACACACACACACACACACACACACACACACACACACACACACGCACACACACACACACACGCACACGCACACGCACACGCACAAGCACACACAGTCACATGAGAGTTAGTGCCTGTGAGGTGAAACAAAATTTTCCAGCAGCACAGAGGTTAACTTCCGTTTTTCCCAAGCATTAAAAATAGACCTAGTCCTAAAAAGATGACGCAAAATAACTGTAGCTGGCCGGTGATCTCATCTGGTCTCTCTGTGTCCTGGCTGCTCAGTGAAATAAAGCTGCAGTGTCCACTGTGTGTCTGAGAAAACAGCTCCCCGTTCACTCGCCTCCCACTCGCTATATGGCCTTAAAAGTCCACTGTGCATGGCAACAATAACAATAATAATAAAAAGCACAATTTAAAAACTATTTGACCAAAATGTGCATCCACTGGGCAGCTTCCAGTGTCAAGAACATGCAGATTCAGGGGCGGATGTAACATTTCCCAATTGGGGGGGCAGGAGAAAATGTTAAGGGGGCGGCTTCATCATGAAGTCGCACCCATACCATTTTCGGTTACAGGACTTTTATTAGGAAAGTATAAGCATCAATAATAACATCAGTTGTTGTTGAAGTTGCAACAGACACGCAGCATGCATAAAGCTAAAGGTCTGACTCAGAGAGTTTTCTGTTTTCAATGATTAAATGCTGTTGGTTTAGTGGCGACACAGCTGTAGTTAGTAGCAGTAATCATTTTAATTATAAGCACTTTAATTTGAAATATCCTGGGTGCATGGCTGCCATTGTGTGTGGTGGGGCAGTCTGGGCATTTAGGGGGGCATTGTCCACCCCATGCCCATGCCTACATCCGCCCCTGCAGATTGTGGTTGCACGCAGGGTTGTCGCTGACCGTTTGGTGGCCCTACTTGGATATGTTTGTGCTGTCCCCCCTCCTGCTGCGTTTGCACATGCAGATCGGCTGTTTTTGCTGTTTGTGAGGATGAAGTCTTCTGAGTCCATTGTCTCAGAAGGTCTTCAACTCATTTTCACACTAATTCACAGGTCTCTCTCTCTCTTGCATGCATGCCTGTAATGCCTTAAAACAGCTTTCACACAGTTGTGGTGTGTGTGTGGTGCTGGCCGCTATGCATGCAGGGGACGGTTGTGCCAGGTCACGTTTTGATAACGTTGCTATGCGACCAGCATAGGCCCAGACAGGTACAGGGAGGTGAGCGCCATAGGTAGCCTTACTGTTTTTACTTTTCAACTGAAGCTTAACCTTGTGCCCAGGTCATTGGACACAACGTTAGTTATAATAACAATCAGGGGCGGATCTAGGCATGTGCATGGGGGGCAATGCCCCCCTAAATACCCAGTCTGCCCCCCCAAACGCGATGGCATGCAAAACAACCCAAGATATTTCAAATTAAAGTGCTTATATTTAAAATGATTTGAAACACTACTACTGCTACTAACTACAATTTTGGCACCACTAAACCAACAGCATTTCATCATTGAAAACAGAAAACTCTCTGAGTCAGACCTTTAGCTTTATGCATGCTGCGCGTCTGTTGCAACTTCAACAACAACTGATGTTATTATTGATGCTTTGCTTGACTAATAAAAGTGTTGTAACCGAAAATGGTATGGGTACGAAGCCGCCCCCATACCATTTTTTCTTTTGCCCCTCCAACATGTTATCTTGCCCCCCCAAATGGGACATGTTACATCCGTCCCTGATAACAATATTACTATTAATATAGTAGTATAATTACTATGAATTGCATTTTTTGGCACTTTTCTATGGTTTGGGTACATAGCACTTAATAATGGTTCCTGCAATGCCAGCATCCTCACTTCCCACATTCACACAGGGTGGCAAGCTACTGTACCATGCAGAGCCTGACCGACTCATTGGAGAGGATGTAGGGTTCAGTGTCTTGCCCATGGACAGAAGAAGTGGGATGTGGGATGGCACTAGAAACCTCACAGACGCTTCATCTGGTGTTTCTACCAGCCACGTTGTGACATGGCCGTTATTTGCTTGATCCCTGGCACTCAACTCAGCATGAGAAGGCACAGCTATTCTGCATGGCTTGCTGTATATGGCTATAAGTAGTGCAGTATAAGTACTAGGAGATGATGTTAGGTAAAGGCAAAGAGATAACCAGGTGCTCACTGAGACACATATGTGGACAAAAACTGTTAAAAAATAGTAAAAGCTCCAGGATCAAACAAGATAAAACGTATAGAAAAAAGTGGAGACCGAAACAGTTTCCTTTTTATATTTTGTGTGCCCGAATCTCCACTTTTTTCTAGATGATGGTCGGTGTCGTGTTCCACCAGAGCAGTCCATCTCCCAGGGATTCTAGCTAACTATGAAACACCCGATATAACCAGCAATAAGTATCCGACTTATACAAACTGATATGGAGTGACATGATTCTTTTAGTTTTTCTGTTTTGTATGCGTCTATGGTATTACTCTAATAGAACCGCAGGTGTGGATGGAATATTCAAATAGGTATTCCCTGTGTATTTTTGTTTTCTTCCTGAAAGCCTTTGATTCAAAAGGTCCAATCACAAATGCACTATTTCTGTGACATCATAACCCTAATCACTTCCCCATGATCATACATCACACAGCTGTGGGCGAGACTTAAGTTCAGGTGGGTGCTAAGGTGAAAACCAGGTATACTCAATGAACTGGTGGGTGTGGCCACATAAAATATAAACACTTTCTGTACACTTTTTGAAAATAATCACCCTCCTAATATAATCATAGTACACATGATGATCATGTTTTAGGGGGGAAGAATCATGGCACTCCATCTTTAAATGGAGGCTAAAACAGTTCAAAACACAGGCTAGAATGAACTTCACAGAGGGCTTCAGAGAGTACAGCATTTTTTAGCATGTCCTTGTTTGTAATTCATTCGTTTTCTGGATGCTTCTACTATGGCTTCCATAGGATGCAGAAGAGTCATGTCTGTCAGACAAGCAGATGGACTGGCAGAATGTCTGCTGCTTTCGGTAAGTGACTGAATGTTCCTCTTTCTGCTGGAAAGAGATGATGTCACCATAGAGATGCATCTGCAGTTGTCTTGCTAATGCTTGGTTCACACAAGTCTACCATTAATTTTCAAAGGAAGCCATGGCAGCGACATGACGTTTGTTGCAGTTTGTCACAGCTACCCAGAACTAGAAGATGAGCTGGTTTCAACTTCAGCTCAAAGACAGAAAGCTACAAATACACTGTATAGCTTTACATGTGTCCATGCAGCAGGGCAACAAATGAGACATTAAATCCCTGATTTCCTGGATCTACAGTATACAGTATGTATCTGACACCTTTACCAATTTTTAACCATTATTTTATACCTTAACTATTGAAAAATGCAGATTTGCGATTTTCTAAAAGGTGTGCAAAAATTGAATGCAATTATACAGTCTTTCCCAACAAACATTTTAACTAAAATCTTGGCTTCTCGACAACATATTTTCAGATGGAGGTCCGGCGGCCAAATACATTAATAATATTTGGTGTCCTTGAGCACCACCATTGATTATAGATACACACTGTAGGTAGGAAAACTGGGAGGATTTAGAAGGATTTATCAAGTCCTTGGTAGTTAATGGTGTAAGTGAATGCAAGAAGAGACATACAGTACACATTAATGATCAGAGCAGACATATAGAAAGAAGACATACAGTACCTGTGCGTTGTGGTGTGTGTGGCGGCGGTGGTGGTGGTGGTGGTGGACAGGCACTGAGAGACAGTGGGTAGGACGTGTCTTTGTCCCTGTGGATCTGTGTGGAAAGGAGACGGGAAGAGGAGGGACAGACATGAGAGTGTGAGACTCACACACTGTACTGACTGCATGTGACTGTCACTCACACAGCCAGGAGAACAACAACACTCTGGGAAAACACACACAACGTTTGAGTGGCTTTGCAAGGCAGCCAGGACAATCTATTTTGACACACTCGCTTAAACGCATGCACACATGCACACACACAGTGCAGTGGTGTGACCGTTCAGCCGTGTGGCCAGCTGCATGACACCGATTTGGGTGCAGGTGTTGCAGAGTAGACCCATCCACCTTGCACAAATAATACAGTCTACCTTGTACTATTAAACTATTCCTCCTGCAAGAATGCAATGACACTGAAACAAATGGAGCTTCTATAGAGCTGAGCAGTCCCACCCCTTTCATGGCATCGCCCGTGTTCCAGAAACAGATTCCCCAGTCTATGAGGATGAGGAATCCATTTCTAGAACACGGGCGACATCATGAAAGGGGCAGCAGTGCTCCGCTCTATAATCCTACAATGTACAGGATAAACTTCCATCACTGTCCGTCTTCTGGTGTTTAGTGGACCAATTGTATACACTGTACATGAAAATTAGACATTGATTCTAAATTTGGCAGCCACTTGTCATTGTAGGATAGGGTTTGGTGGTTCCCAGTGTGAAACTGCATGAAAAAAAATGTAAGCAGAGGTTTCACTTTGACAGTGAAAATCAGGCTGTACTGATTTCATTTCCGCTTGGCTGTACCCTGTAATGATTCAATCAATCAATTAATAAATGTACATGTTTTCTCTCTGAGTGGCTATGTGTTTCTTACATATGCATTCATGTACTGTACTATACTGTAATCTAGTTTAGACCCAGTGTACTCATTATAGCTCTATGAGTATACTGGACAAACAATTATTTTGGACAACCAAACTTACAGCCAGACAACCTGTCAACCAACCTTTCTAACAAGACCTAGCTACCAGGCCAACCCGCTAATGTACCTACTGGATAACCAGCCAGCCAACCAGCCAGCCAGCCAGAACAATGTTTGCTTGCTTGCTGGGGCAGTGTTCTGCTCCTCTAATGATGCAGGACTGCGTTTGTGCTCCCAGAGGAATATACATCGAGACGGAACACATCATAGTGTGTTCCCTCTGGGGCCCACACTGTCTGTGCACTGTAATGTGTGACGGTACTGTGAGGTAACAGTTCTATTCTCACTAGACACAGGTGACTCACACAGGCACACACACACAAACACACACAAGCTGTCAACTGCTTCTGTCTTTTCGATTTGGTTCATCTTAAACTTGTTTAATTGCTCAAGGAAAGAATTCATGTTCTTTCGGAGTAGCAACTACAGTAGTTTCACATTCATGCAGTAAACATACTGAGCTGTGCAGATCACAACCTGTGTTCTAGACACTAGTGGGAGCGACCCAGTGGACGCACAAGCAACGGTACAGTGACTACAACAGCGTTTCCTGAATGAGTTGGTGATGATTGCATGCTACTTCCCCATGTTGCAACACAATGTGCTCATTTAGTGTAACACTGGAATAAGCCATTAACAACTTACTCATGCCTTGTTGACTGGGGGACCCCTAGTGGTCTGTACTTGGTGCCTTTCTTTTATCTCCATCTCAAGACAAAAATCTACATCAATAGCTGAATTTAGGAATGCCAAGCGGCGCTAAGAATGGGAACGCAAAAGCACAAACTCAATATCTTTAAGTATTTTTCAAGCTGATACTTTTGTACTTTCACTCAAGTACATTTTGAATTTCTGTCCTTGTAAAGTATGATACTTTTAGTACAACATTTTCCACCACTGGTTTCTGGGTACATTGATGGCTCCATGCGTTCAGGGGACAAATATCCTTGGACTAAAATGAACAGGTGATGTTCTAAAGAGCTGTATGTGGTTAGAGTTAGGCTACTGTAGCCAGAGCAGGATCAGGTGACCTCAAGTACAAGTGCTTGTCCTTTCAGGAGCTTGAAACTATTCAGGCAGCTACAACCCACCATGCCTCTGCTTCATACGTCATGTTCCGCATTGTCCCTTAGGCCCACCTGCGTCATATGTTCCGATGGAGAGCGGACAGGAAGCAAATGGTGAATGGCAGTTGGTTTAGTCTTGTTCCAGGACACTTTGACACCAACTCAAAAGCAGTCACTCTACCACTAAGCCACTGCCACCCCTGAATATTTGGTGAGTTCACCATAATGAGAACATAATGTAACCAAACTTGACACACAGTAACTAAATAGATGCATCATCTTTAGTGTTATTTTACTGTCTTTTCTCTCCTTCCGTTTTGTCACATCATATGAAAGCTGACAATCATAGCAAATTGTCATATTGGTTGAGATATGGCTTATAGAATAATGTATGTCTTAGATATGGCTTATAGAGAAATGTATGGCTTAGATATGACTTAGAGTCTTACAGAAAACGGTGAATTGAAAAAAACAGGCTTGAAAGGTTCACTTAGTTTCAACAGCAACAGCCAGCAAATTAGCAAGTCCAAGAAAAACATTTAAAAGCAAACAGGAGAGTGGACCAGTCAACCAGCGAGCGAGGGAGCCAGTCCTCCAGGCATCCAGCAGACCGACTGGGCCAGCCTGACCCATCAGCCAGAGTGAGAGAGCTGCAGTCACCCTGATTGCTGGCAGGCCAGACGTTCCCATGCAGCACATATTTGTTGAGGCTGGGATTGGGGGGAAACGGCTGGAAAAGGGAAGGAATGCCAGTGGGTTTGGGTCGGAAGCACGGCATTCTAAACTGTACCCAATAAAAACACATCTGCTTTAAAAATATAAGACTCCCCCCAAACACACAGCCTCACGGAGCATTGTGTGTGTGTGTGTGTGTATATGTGTGTGTGTGTGTGTGTGTGTGTGCGTGTGTGCGTGTGTGTGTGTGTGTGTGTGTGTGTACAGTTCGTGAGATGAGGATATACTAATTTAAACACATTAACTATTCTGGGGCAGATCAGTGGCTGAAAATATCAACAAACTCTTATCTTAAAGATTTTGTATAGGGTACAAAAAAAGAGGGATCCAAGTATTAAGTACTCACTGGGGCAATCTGGTTAAATAGGCTAAGTATTATAAGGTTTAAGTGGTTAATTAAAAAAACAACAAACCTTCTCCTGGCTCTATTCTAGTACTGACTCTTTCTACTTATACGTGATCTCTGTAGGATCACTTAGGTATTATCTGGCCATGCTGATCCTTTGGCTGACTGTGAGTTCACTATTGATGGCATTGAAGCCTCAATGGTTATCCTCATTATAAATCTATCTAGCAAAGGGCTTACATCTCTCTGGTTTATGAAAGCAGAAGCCCAGTGCATGTGTTTGTGAGTGCATGCGTGGTGCATGTGTGCATGTGAGCATGGTGCATGCGCAAGTGGTGTGTGCGAGCATGGTGCATGCGTGCCATGCACACATCCTCAGTTCATAGCCAGTTCATCTGTATCGAAGACAGTGAATATCTTATGAATTGGTGATAGCAGTCACGAAAACCCACATGAATCAGGATTTGACAGGTATGACAACCTAAATATTGTAAAGCGTGAATCATCCCATGCTGCTGACACAATAAACCACTTGCTACTTGGAATTATCATTCTTAGGTATAGGGTGGCAGTGGCTCAGATGGTAGAGCTATCATCAAGCCCCTGTATACTTCTACCTTTGTGTAGAAAGTGTCCTTGAGCAAGACACTGAACCCCCAAATGATTCTGATGAGCCTGTGTGTGTGAATGTGACGCCATGTATGCTGGAATCATCACCATGTATGCTAGACATATCAGAAAGGCATAAAGAGCTACAGTGTAGGCCTGAATGACCACACTCAGAGGTAAAAAGAAAGAGTGGACTCCTAATGTACCATAGTGTCATGAATCAGTGTCAAAAGAAAATCTGAAGACCGGAATTCAGTAATTGGGTTTTATGATCAAAATAATAACATTATAATGTACTGTATATGGTGTGTAAAAACAAAATCTACAATTTTCTACAGATGAGATCAAGTCTTTGTCACTGGACAAATTTCGTCCATATATGGACAGTATTGACCACCATGCAAACCGAATTTCCCTACGGGGACAAATAAAGGTTTCATTCATTCATTCATTCATTCATTCATTCATTAATTCATTCATTCATTCATTGACCACCATGCGACGCACACTGTAAAGATCTTTGGATAGAAGGTGCTATAGAAATCACGACTTTAGCGTTATACTTTAGGGGTATTCAAAGAGAATGTTTGCCTGAAACTGAGTATCTCTTTATCCATCATTTTATCTGCACATATAAGGACAGGAACCACCTTGGTAGAACTGTGAGAACTGTCTCAAAGATAGCTTGAGTGCATTTCAGTAGCAAGTCTTTCAAAAAACAGGTAAAAAAAACAAGTCCATTCACAGGAACGACTCTCATCCCCTCAACTCTGAGTACAGGCTGTGAATTCCTTCATCCCTTCAAATGAAAGTTCCAGGGGACAGAAGTAATGGGCACTGTATAACTTCTCCTGCCTGCCTGTGTGCATTATAGGAGGAGGAGGAAGTAACTTCTCTCTTCTTGTAATATGCATGTTATGCATTAATATACAATTGTTTTAGTAGACCCTTCAGTTAGTCCCTCGCCAAACCTCTATGATGAAACTATCAGATAAAACATTGTTGTTGTTTTTAAATAAATGCCACACAAATATTTTTCCACTGCATATAGGGCATGCCTTGTTGATGGATTTTCTGTAATGTCCATTATATTTACATTGGAATCAATGAGCCCGACTGGAAAGTGGGGAGAGGGTGGTGCTGACGGCAAGGTCTATTGTTATTCCAATGCTACACTGATGCCTTGAACTGCTCTAGGTCTATGTCTGATTCATGTTGTGTTTTTGCTGTAAAGCAAAACAACCTTCAGAGTCAAACAAAGACGGTGTTGTTGCAGTATGTCCTGGTGTGTTAATTCTAAACATCACTATGGATCCCAATCAGATCACTTCCTGACTGTAGACTGTAATAGAGCTCTGAAAAAACAGAATACATAACAGAGGTACATAATTTCTCACAATACACAAAATATGACAGGAGTCAAACCACAGGTCAAAAATGTAGTTTTGTATATTCACTCTAGGGAGTGAGTGTCAATTTTGAAAGTCACTGAGCCTGTTCCCATCAAAGGCAGACAGACAAAGTCTGCCTCATACGCATGCATGTGCACATGCGGGCGCACACACACACACACACGCGCGTGCGTGCGCGCAGACTGGGCTATCGGCCAAAGGAAACCGTTGGGAGAGATGAGAGCTGTGATTTTTCCCAGACAATCATCAGAATCAAACTTCTCGTTCAGTTCTCACTCTGTACCTCTTTCTCTCTCGTTGTGTATGATTGCATCCACTCTGACTTAGACCTGTAAACCTGTGATGTGACTGTAAATTCTCTCTCTGTCCCTCTCTCGGCTCGAAAATAAGACATTTCATCATTAGAAAACATATGTTTAAGTAGTAGTTACAATATCCGACTTACTACTTGACGACATGGGGGTGTTAATTATTTATTTATTTTGGTCTAACGGTGGGCCATGTTTTTTGGACATGAACTGGTATTAAAGGGGAATTCCACCCATTTTCAAATTTTTCCTGAGAGGGTACAAATGTGAACCAAATGGACCCTAACGGGCCCATTTGGTTCCACTTGTACCCTCTCAGGGGTCCCACTAAGGGGTCTGAAAGAGAAATCATTAACATGGTTTTCAGACCTCCATTTTTTAGGAAATACAGAATTGGGGGAACTTTTTTGTTATGTCCACCCAACATCTCTGAACTATATTAATGACATATTAAAATGTTGAAAATGGGTGGAGTTCCCCTTTAAACAAAGGGGACGGTTGTGCTGTTGTCACCTCCAGGGAGGGTCGCTGGCCTCGTCTGTTAGCTGATACACAAGCCAGACCCAGACACTTTACGCTATATCTTTACTCAACGATACATGGCATTCCAGAAACTTAATGCAGATCTCTCAGTAAATGGACCATGAGAATACATGGCAACATTTCACACAATGGTGTTGTTGTATGTACAGTTACATGCAAAAAGTATAAATACTACTACAGGGGCAGTGGTGGCTCAGGGGTAGAGTCTCCGGTTCAAACCCGGGCTCCCACAGAGTTAGTGTCCCTGAGCAAGACACTTAACACCTAATTGCTTCCGATGTGCTGGTCAGTACTTTGCACGGTTTCTTCCGCCATTGGTGTGTGCATGGGTGAATGGGATCTGCAATCTGTGTAAAGTGCCTTGGATAAAAGCGCACTATAAATGCATTTCCTATTTACTACAATGAGTACATGAGTACTTTTTTTCCCCACCATTGCCTAACTGTATCTCCTGTATATTACCCAGTACCAAGCCTATCTGATGAGTGTCATGATGGACAGGATAAAACTAATCATGTCAGGTGTGCATTCAACTGTAGTGTGAAATGACAGCCACAGTGTTTGTGATGTGCATTTACTCAAGTTGGTGTCGAGAGTAAACATGGTGTCCCTTTCGGCAGTGTTTACATTCATTTGCATTCTCACTTACTGTCACCTCCTCTAAACGGGAAGTGTCAGCTACATTTCCAAAAAACGTCAAGCATAAAAAGGTGTCTTTCATGCCTTGCATCTTTTCAGCAGAAGGTTTTTACTCAAAACTCCGATAAGTATCCAAATAACTGGAGCTTAAAGTGTGTTTTCTCACACTTTAGCTCACTCACACGTTCTGCTATCCAAGCCACGCGTACCAGAAAATCTTCACAATTTTCTGGAGGTTGGTTTTCTGAAGTTATCTGAAAACCCCGGTCCCCCAACTGATTTGTTTTTTGTTCTAGGGACTCTGCAGAAGCAAATATATAAGTTAAAGACGAGCAGGGCAGGGCGCTCCCGCTGGCAAAGTGGTCCAGGCGCATATGCCACATATACAGGTACAGGGGCGGATCTAGGCATGGACTAAATTGTCTGCCCCCCCAAACACGATGCCATGCAAAACAACTCAAGATATTTCAAATTAAAGTGCTTATATTTAAAATGATTTGTAACACATACAGCTGTGTCACCACTAAACCAACAGCATTTCATCATTGAAAACAGAAAACTGTCTGAGTCAGACCTTTAGCTTTGTGCATGTGCGTGTCTTTTGCAACTTCAACAACAACTGATGTTATTATTGATGCTTTACTCGGTCCTGTAACCGAAAATGGTATGGGGAAACCGCCCCATACCATTTTCTCTTGCCCCTCCAACATGTTCTCTTGCCCCCCCCCCAAATGGGACATGTTAAATCCGCCCCTGTACATATAGGCTTTGGTCTGACAGTGCATGAACGGGACAGCGTGTTCAAGTACCGTTCATAGCGAACTTTGCTGAATGTCTCTAAATATACAGTACATCTACATGTCACATGTGTTATGATTTTCTTGACAATTTTCAACCACAGTGTTGCTATTTTGGTCCTGTAATTATAGCTAAATTTATAGATAAAGGAGCACTTATACAAGTTTTAAACACATCACTGTTCTGTGTCAGTACTATTGTTGAAAAATGTGGAATTAGACCTACTGTAAGTCTTGGTCAAGACAATTGGTATTCTATCTTATCTACAGTAAACTTAAAGACATCTTTTTTTCTGCTGGTACAGAAATTAAAGCTTATTCTTTAGACTTTGAAACAAGCTATAAATCAGTCTGATGTGTCAGAATAAAGTCAACCTGCATTCCTTTAGTGATAAAAAGTGGCTTCAATGGAGGGATTTGCCTTCATGATGCTTGCAATTCTTCATATCCAGATGCATGCGCACATGCACGCACGCACACACACACACACACACACACACACACACACACACACACACACACACACACACACAAACTCCACCCAAGGTAATCATCGCTCTCCATTCTGTGTGTGTGTGTGTGTGTGTGTGTGTGTGTGTGTGTGTGTGTGTGTGTGTGTGTGTGTGTGTGTGTGTGTGCGTGTGTGTGCGACCATCAACAACCGTGCAATCATCTCCCAGGGTGAAACACACCAAACACAGCCCTGCTCCATAGGAAAAAGCCCCAAATTTACAGAAAATTGTCACAACAACCACCTAGTAGACACACACTTAAAAACTTTTTTTTCCTCCCTCTAAAATCAGCTTGGAGCTGTGGCTGCTTCAGGAAGAAACTTCAGTCTCAAGTTACATTCGCGACTTGCTTCAGTCAGCGTGTTTGTGTTTTCACAGTAGGAGAAGTAGTTTTGGAATACTGGGTTCACTAATGCAAAGGGAAAATGGAGACATCCCACAAGGCAACGTTTTTCCTTTTTCAACAATGTGTCAAGTCTACCATGCCTCTAAACTCTTAGAAAAGGAAAAATCCTTTAGAACAGTGGTTTTCAACCAGTGGTCCGGGGACCACCAGTGGTCCTTGAGAGGGTTCCAGGTGGTCCCCAGGCTAAATGATGTAAAGTGGGTTAACCAGATGCAACTCTTTATGAATGTAAAAATGAAACCCAATGGACCCTTGTGGGTCCATTGGGTTTCATGATTACACTCTCAAGAGTTAAAATATTCATTGTCTGAATTAGCCCAAGTCTACGCAACTAGAGAATGTAGGGGATTAATGGTCATTTTTATCTGTATGTTTGACTGTTTTGTTTACAAAATCCAGCCTAGAATTGTGGACAAAAGCAAAGGAAATCTTTAGTTTCGGGGTCTGTGGGGTGAAAATGTCATCAAATGGTGGTCCGTGGCTCAAATGCTGAATAAATAGTGGGCCCTGGTTAAAGGATTTACAAAAAAAAATCCTTTGCATGTTTACATGACATTCTTCTAAACTATGATTACAGGGCCTGACTATTATGGTCTATAATTCATACACAGAAGAAATGCGCTCAGAACTGCAACTAAATATTCTACAAAAAGAGATTCTTATGGAACAGATTTGCCTTCCAGTTTCAACCCCCCCAGTCCACACACACACATCACCAACTCTTTGTAGGGCAGGTTAGCCCAAACATGACACCTCTGCAAGCATGTAAACGTAACCACATGGACTCTACGTGGGTCCTATGCTCAGCACACAAGCTCACAATGTGTCACCACGATGCACTGCAAGCTTGTAGTTCAGACATTTGGCATAGTGGGAAGAAAGAAAGAAAGAGAAAAAAGAATCACACTTGTGCAAAGTGAGGGGCACCAAGTTCATAGACTAAATTGGCTGCTGCTGGCCGGCCTATGAAGTAATTTTCAAAAGCCAGATGTTGGAGAGAGGCTAGCACCCTCAAACACCAGGGTGCCAACCAAACAGGCCTCTGGGACCACAGTCGACAAAGTAAACAGGCTATATACTATATATATATATGACTAGTTAAAAATCTTTGCAGTAAAAAATGACATGCTTTACTCAGCTGTATAGAATGACATTTCTAGATAGAATGACAGTTCTAGATACAGGCGATAATAAACCAGGAACAACGTTCCTACATGTTACATGGAGGCAGCAGCAGCAGGGGAAGACATGCAGACAGACAGTCAGTCAGTCCAATCCATCCCTACCTTGATAAGCACCACATCCACAGGCCTCTCTCCCTTTTTACACAGACTGTACCTCCGTTTGTGTCTCTCGTACATCGTTCCAACAACGTCCAAATATCCACACCAGTTGCGGAATGTCAAAACATGTACCCCCCTCACACCGCGTGGTGACTATAAGACCCACAACGCCTCTGGGTCCCTTGTGTGTGTATAAACTGCACCCCCAGAGTTAGTTGAGTCGAGCCACGGCTGGCCAGCGCTATCCTGACCCCCAATACTGTCTCTCAGTCGCTCAGCGTTCCAAACTGTACCGTCTCAACAAATTAGGAAGGGGGACTAGGGGTTCCCAATCCGCTTTTTTTGTTGGGGGAAAGGGGGAGAAGGGTAAAATCCAACATGAGAAAGTCCTGATGAATCATAAAGTTCCATGAGAGCCTGAAGCTTTGGGCTAAAGCTTTAGGAAAAACTGTAGGACTGTTAATGTTTCACATCTGTGTGGGGAACCAACCCCTTCTCTGACTCTCTCTCTCTCTCTCTCTTTCTCTCCCTGGCTCAGCCTCTCTCTCCTCGCCTGCCCCTCCCCTCCCTCTCCTCCGTTCCTCCCTCCTTCTTTTCTAAACACTAGTTCCTTCCATGCCTCCTGCCTCTCTCTCTCTCTCTCTCTATCTGATACTCTGTTGTTAACCTTTTTACCTTTTCTGTAAATCTCTCTAATCCTTTTTCTTGTATTTCTCGCTTTCTTTTGTGTTCCAGTTCCACCATTCACCTCGGTCTCTCTTCGTGTCTATCTCTCTATTGATGTTCTTGCAGTGAATCAGTGCTGTGAACTAAGTTCCTGTACAGGGGGAGGAGAGGATAAGAGAAAGGATAAAAAAGACAAAATGGGTCCCTCTGAGGCTGGCTGATAAGCAATGGTGGACAAAGTAGAAATACTCAAATCTTACACAGGAAAATCTGGTATACACAACTGACTTTGAGTAAAAGTACAAACGCAGTGGTACACTATCAAAGTACCAAAAGTAGAAAGTTGTTCAGAATGGCGCATTACAATGCATGGTATGCTTGTAGCTCTGCTATATTCAAATGTCCCAAATGAATATTATATAGGGCTGAGCCAACCCCAATTAAAACTAGTAATGCACTATATCCAGCTGTCACTCTTGCACCATGCACACAAGTATGACATGAATACAAGTATTTTGCTACAACTGATCACAATAACTTTCACCCACCCAACACTGAAAGCTCCTAATTACGTCACCATCAACAGCCAATTAGGGACAACCGAGAACCGGCATACCGTACATACCATAAATGCGCAGCCGACCACAGTACTTGCGCTCTGCTTTCTTGAGGTAAAATTGTTTTGGAGAAGTACAATATTCGGAAACTGAGCTGTAGTGGAGTAGAAGTAATGGTATTGGAAACTGTAACCTCAACACTCTTAAAGGGGAATCTTCTTAAAGGGGAATTCCACCCATTTTCATTTTTTTTTTCAGAGGATACAAATGTGAACCAAATGGGTTTGTAGCGTCATTTGTAGCCTCTCAGGAAAACGGGGTCTGAAAGAAGAATCATTAACAACATGGTGAAATACATCTTGATGATGTCATCATATGTATTTCACCATGTTAATGATTTTTTTTCAGAGCTCCATTTTTAGGAAATACAGAATTGAGGGAACTGTTTCATCATGTCCACACAACATCTCTAAGGTATATTAATGACATATTAAAATGTTGAAAATGGGTGGAGTTCCGCTTTAAGTACCGTGCTAGACATAAACGCTACAATCCACCACGGCTGATAAGGCTAGCCAGGCGGGTTGACAGGCGGTTTGTAACGGACTGGCTAGCCACAATATTACCACGTACACTTCCTCTTTTTGGTCCAGTCACAGACAGCTATGAGGCCAATAAAACCAGAGTGTCATAAACTCCTCCTAAAAATACCGTATGGCTGAGGAGCCATAAAGTAAAGGTTATGCACTTTGGGTGTTTCATGTCTGACAGGATGAAATCAGGACTTTGCCCGTGTCCTCTCCTGTGTCGCATCGTTTGAAAATATCAAGGATGCAAGACATTATTCTTTTATCACATCTTCCTGTACACACACACTACAGTAACTGTGCCTTTGTGAAACTGACCTTTTATTAAAAGAAACAATGAAAAGATACCCGCACAGCGAAATCCTCGGTCTTTATCCATTCGTATCACATCCCTGACGGTGTCGCTTTGGTTTATATGTTTATACACTTTAGTCATAACTAAAATAACATATTTTACTGTGTTACTTTGAGCTTCAGATCACAAGTTCACAACATTACCATCTTTCGTTTTTCGGTTTACTTTTCACGCCTCTCATCTCGCATCACATCTCTAGTTGAGAGTGCTGTTTTATCTTACCTGCTGGAATGTGTAGAAAACATTATGCGTCTTCTCTGGGTGTACATTTTGACTTCCTCACCTTTCCTCATTCTCTTCACACGACTTAAAACCTTTAAAAACAGGGCTGCCCAAAAGGTACGTAGATCGTGATCTACCAGTAGATCACGACAGTCCCTATAGATCTATAACTCTTGAGAGTGTTAAAACGAAACCAAATGGTCCATTTGGTTTCATTTTACCCCTCTCAAGAGTTACACCCTACAAGAGTACGCAATTAGAAAATGGAGAATAATTATTGTTATTTTGAACAATTTTTTGCCAGTTCTCTTTCCCAGTTGTGGACAAAAGCATGAACGTTCTTAGTTTTGGGTGCAACAGACTAAACTCAACATTATAAACTGTCAACTCAAACCCCCAATTCTGTTCTCAAACGTTAGCATATACAAGAAAACCTTCCAATTCTCTCCCTCTATTTTTCATTTTAAGCGCATTATTATTCTTAAACACTATAACAGTAAATAACACCATCACGGCATCACCACTATTTCAAAGCTCAAACTTTCTAGGGGGCCTTGAAATGGATTTTTTTGTGTAGATCTTGTTGAGCCGGTCATTTTGAAAGTAGCTCTCAAGTCAAAAAAGTGTGGGCACCCCTGCTTTAAAACCTTGCACATCCTCAACTCATTTGCAGAGAAGTCTTGTTTCCTCTCGGTTGGGCTCCTCTGGTCGACTTCAAGCCAGGCAGAGTTGTGCTCACATGTTTATGCATCCATCCAGCAGCTGACGTGACAGTTGTGTGTGAGCCCTGAGTGGCCTGAGTAGCACATGGCCCACCAAAGAAAACACTTCCCCTCCAAAACACACACACCCTAAAACCCCCACACACACACGCAACCCACCACAACCCACCACCCCTGACCACCAGGCGTATTACATACCGCTACCCACGTCACTTGCACAGATACAAGCATACAGTGTGTGTGTGTGTGTGTGTGTGTCACCTCAGTCTGTACTACTCAGAGACGTAGGCAGGAGAACAGTATACATTTTCTGCTGAAATTATGACAGTCTAGAGCAGTGGTTTTCAGCCTTTTTCATACCAGGGCCCACTATTTATTCTGCATTTTAGCCACCGATCACCATTTGATGTTGAGTGTAGTCTCTTGTTGGACCCAAAAATAGGGATTTTCAAGTCTGTGTCCAAAATTAAGTAGAGATAATTGGCAACACATTTTCTAATGGTGTACATTCTTAAAAATTAAGTAAGTCACATGTTTAAATATTTAGTTTCATTTTAGACTCTCTAGAGTTACAGACCTATACGGGTCCATTTTGTTAATGACTGTCCATCATTTAGCTGGGGACCACCTGGAATCTTCTCAGGGACCACTGGTGGTCTCCGGACCACTGGTTAAAAACCTCTGGTCTAGAGTATTTTTTTTCAGTTTATGCTGTCTAACTTCTGTCATAAATCTTATGGCAGAGAAGTCTATGAAACTTTAATGTTTGTAAAGAAAGGGAGGAAACCGGAATGCAAATGCAGTCCCTCATTTCACACAAGTGTGATTATGATTTTAATTCAACCGTTACTTGGGCACAGCGAACTGACAGGGCACACTAGATGGATGAACTTGCTTCACACCCCCTACAGTTACTCATATTCACACTCAGGGGCGGATGTAACATTTCCCATTTGGGGGGGGGGGGGTGATATGGGGGCGACTTCATCGCCCGTGGTGCGAAGCGACGCGGGCGATGAAGTCGCACCCATACCATTTTCTGTTACAGGACTTTTATTAGGCAAGTAAAGCATCAATAATAACATCAGCTGTTTTTGAAGTTGCAACAGACACGCAGCATGCATAAAGCTAAAGGTCTGACTGAGAGTTTACCGTTTTCAATTATGAAATGCTGTTGGTTTAATGGTGCCACAACTGTAGTTAGTTAGTAGCAGTAGTAGTGTTTCAAATCATTTTAAATATATGCAATTTGAAACATCTTGGGCTGTTTTGCATGCCATCATGTTTGGTGGGGCAGTCAGGGCATTTGGGGGGGCATTGCCCCCCCAAATGCCCTGCCCATGCCTAGATCCGCCTGTGTTCACACTTGGCAGCTGTCTTTCGCCACCGGCCAATGAGCGAGCAGCTTCACTGGTGCACAAGAGGGTTCGGCCGTTCAGCGTGTCTCTGAATCTGAAGGGCACTTCCATCAGAGCGGCTGCAACGTTTCCTTAAAACCACAGGAACGCAAGCAAGTGTCCCTGTGGCGTGGGCGTGCCAAAACAGACGCTTTGCAAAAAAAGATTGCCGATCTACAAGCTCGTAACTCACAACGCATGAACGCAAGGAACCAAGGATAGATAGACCACTGGTGGAGACCAAGTTAGGAGGTTAAGCCACAACTGCACTTCTCTAACCAATGTAGGCTAATGATGGAAAACAAAGGAATCTAAAGCAGAGAAGAGAAGCTGTATTTTTGTATAACCTTCCCTCCTCGCCAAAGAACAGCAAACTTCCCAGCATGCATTCCTCTTAGTGTCCACATTATTAAAATAGGTATGGCTGAAGATCTGACGAGTGCCCTGTCCATGTGTCCCAAAGTGCTGACAGACACAACCCCACCCTGAGCCCTCATCTCTAACGCTCTAAACTACTCTCTCTCCTCTCCTCAGTCCACTTAATTTCAGCACGGCATCATTTTCGCCATTCTCTTTCATTCCCTTTCTCTTCATTCAAATACTGTAACTATAAGCCGCTACTTTTTTCACATGCTTTTGACCCTGCGGCTTATACAACGGTGCGGCCAATCTATGGATTTTCCAGGTTTCAGGTGGGCTCCGCAGACTAAATAATAGAAAGTTGGTTAACCAGATGTAACTCTTTGAGAGCGTAAAAATGAAACCAAATGGACCCTAGCGGGTCCATTTGGTTTCATGTTTACACTCTCAACAGTTATGATATTCGCCATCTAAATTAGCACCTCTTAGTTAATAAGTCATAAGTCATGTTCATTTTGGTCTAATTTTGATGTTTTGCCTCTTTTGTTTGCGAAAATCCATCCTGGAATTGTGAACAAAACCAAAAGAAATCTTTAGTTTTGGGGTCTGTGGGGTGAAGATGTTGTTAAATCTAACATGAAGAACCTGACTACAGTATAAGCCTGGTGCGGCTTATAGTCAGGTGCGGCTTATACAAGGAAAAATCAGTATTTTGTCTCAAATTTAGCTTATATTCAGGTGTGGCTTATAATCCGGAAATTACGGTAAATAAACCAGGAACAACATTCCTACATGGTTGTAGCAGCAGATAACATAGTCAGTCAGTCCAAAGTTCCAAACCGTCCCTACCTTGCAGGACCGGATCCTCAATTCCTCATGCCTCTCTTCCTTTGCACATAGACTCAGACTGTACTTCCATTTCTACCGCTTTGTGTCTACCAAATCCACACATGCACAGAGAAGTGTCAAAACCAGTACCCCTCACACACCTTTCTCCTTCATTTTCTACTCTTCTGTCTTTTCTGACCACCACTCCGCAACCTTCTCCACCTCTCTCCGCCCCTTAGGAGTGACTCCCAATACTAGGCAAACACTGGGTACGTGATCTTTTGTTAGCACAAACTTGTTTTAGGCTCACCTATTGATGGGGAAAAAAACCAGCAGCAGGATAAAACGTGGATGAGTGTTTTTTTTAATGCAATCATCTACCTCACACAACAAGTTGCTCTCTGTAGTCTAACACTTTGATCAAGCACTGATCAATCAAAGCACAACCTGCCTACGTGGAATGCCTTTCATATTGGGCCATTGACAAGATTAATTCAACGTTCAAAGCAGTGTGCTGCCAAGCAGGCTGCTCTCCCTGCTGTCACCAGGTATATTGGTATGGAATGTGGAGATCTGTGATTGTCTGGAAAGGCCAATAACGGATTTATATGAGCTGAGCCTCGTGTGCTAAGTAACTTTGTTTGGGGGGAACAGCAAGACCACCCTAATAAAACTAAATATACAATAACGTTCCCTGTTGGTGCCAATCATTAATAAATGTGTCCAGTGTATCTTGGAACAACATTGCATTAATGTTATGATATTATTATTTTATCAGTCTCCTCTCCTCCTCCACTGGCTGACTCTTGCCTTGTGGGTAAAGATTTGCCTTTTTGCATCTTTTGAAGTATCAACAACTTTTTCTTTCTATCTCACTGTTGCTCAGAGCCTATGCTCAGCGTTATATTGTGAACCCTGCTCAGAATAAGTTTTGGCCACTCTCCCTTTCTTTGATATGCGCCTATCGCCCCCGCAGAATATTGTAAATCGCTTTGACATTGGGCATACATGAATTTAGCCTGGGAAATTGGGTTTTCAAAGCCATTCACAGTGGGCGTAAAGATGGAGCCCCTACTTTAGTGTGGAGAATTGCAAAACATTGTGATGAATCCATTTAGTGCAGAGGCTGTGCAAACATTATGGCCCCAGGAGAGTATATACGCACACATTACCATGAGAATGTTCATCTTCGCGTTCATTCAGTGGCCATACAGTATTTTTCACGCTCATTCAACTAACTGGAAATCTATCAGAATTGATATTTAGAACCCATGGTGACCAGAGGTGTTGACACCTACTGTAGAAAAAGTGGTAAATTTGTTGGATTTTCAAAAACTTGGAAATGGTCCAATGTTTAAAGATCTATAAGGGTTATGAACCAGTTAGCTGGGGACCATTTTTAACACCCTCAAGGACCACCGCAGGTCCCTCGACCACTGGTCGAAAATCAGTTTTAGATGTCTCTGTATGCTTATGCCGTGACATACTGTACATGTAAGTGCATAAGCAATTTTATGTCATGTATTTATTTTGAGGCCCAAACTTCATACTTGCCATTTATTTCAGTGTAATATAAGTATAATATTCCTTAACTGTTCCCTTCAGAAGCAGCAGGTCAGCACCTAAAGACTGCCAATTGGAAGGTTGCCGGTTCAATCCGAGTGCCTGCCTGGCACCACATAAAGGTGCCCTTGAGGAAGATAATGAAACACTAACCCATACACATTGGCACTGCTCAATAATTGCACACTACTCTGAAATGCAGAGGAAAAAATCTGTGCAAATGTACTTGGCCGCTGAAACATTCCCTTTCCTTCACAAGTCACAGCTCAGAATTGCCGAATGGCTGAAAGGTTTTGATAGGATGACAACGGTGTTTCACACACAGTTTTCTCCATTCAAGACATCTAGGCTGAAATGGAAAAAAAACAAAAGTCACGAAACAATTCCTGACAAACTTCTTTGAAGTAATGGTGTACTTACTAGTCTCTCGCGAGACAGACTATTGACTTCCATCAAATTAAAAGGGAAATAGGTCACCGTTTTTCCTTTATTTGCTGACAATGGGATCTCTGATTTGATCCTTACAAACCGGGAGCATTCACTGTGCGATCAATTCACATGACTCTGCAGTTTTGTATCATGGGTAAATTCCACCCACAGCGTTGTGGTTGTGGTGAGAAAAATGTAAAATGTAGTCAATACCAGTGTGAAGAGCCATCACCAAATTCATAGTTTGATGTGGATTCACATTTTCAGGTAATTTACTGTATGTTTCACGCTCAATGGGTGTAGGGAGTGGTGCTGTCAACCCTAGAACTGTTTGATTAGCTCTCACTTTACTTTTACATTTAATGGCTGCCCGTTTGGGGCAGAAACCCTCCATCAAAAACCAGTGTGAGATCCACCTGGACAGTATAACCTATGATGATGTGTCCAGAATAAGTTCGCCAATCAATGGACAAATATTACATTAACAGCTTTGAGCAAAGGTTTCCATGCCCTGTTTGGATCAATAGAAATACCTTTGCCATTGCTTTGCATCCTAGGAGGAATCTTTTGCTGCGTGTCACTCCCCATGTCCTGTCAGCTTACTGCCCTATCAACATAAAGGCATAAACAAGCCTATAAATAAATCATAATAATTCTTCTCTAAATAATTACTTTCAAAAATAAATAAAAACTAATTCTATAGACACAGTTGGATCAGAGCCTGTTCAATGCCAGCTGTATAAGAGGCTTAGGAAGGCAGGCAGAGCTCAATGTGATGCGTTCTGTTTTCATTATGCACATGAGCAAGGCACTGGAGCGGCCTGCTTCCCTGCTTGCTCTGTAAGCACATTTTGGCTGAAATACGCAAAATGTAAATATTAATTCATTATCACCGTGCAGGCTTTCTTAAGCGCTAGCTGCTCTGCATTTCCTAGACAGGAGCTCTCTGTGTGAGCCCACTGTTATCTCTCTGTTTGGACTAGAGAATTGAAAGCCCTAACAGATCAATTTAGTGTAGCATTTATTGTAGTGCAGCAGTAACGGCACAGAACTGGACACATTGGACAGATGTCGGGGTTTGTTCCCTTTCGGGTCTTTGTTTGTGTGTCTTTGTGTTTGTGTGCATGTGTGTGTGCCCTGTACCAAGGCTGGAAAATCTTTCTACTACAGGAACTGTTGTTCTCCTTATGTCACAGTATGAGAATCGGAGAATCGAACAGAGTGTGTGTGTGTGTGTGTGTGTGTGTGTGTGTGTGTGTGTTGCTTCAGTGTGCATGTGCATGGTAACATGTGTGCGGCAGTGTATGCATCTCTGTATGTGTATGTGCATGCACAGGGCATTTAGGGGAAATGTGGAAATGTTTACTCAGTAAGAGGTCAAGACAGAGAAAGGAGGGGCATCAGAACAGGAAGTGTAGCGTATGTGTGTGTGTGTGTGTGTGTGTGTGTGTGTGTGTGTGTGTGTGTGTGTGTGTGCGTGCGTGCGTGCGTGCGTGCGTGCGTGTGTGTGTGTGTGTGTACCATGTGTTTCTAATGTTGTATGTGTGAATCTTTGTTCATTCATATCAGAGAAAACATCAGGGAGAGAAAATGAGGAAAATAAAGCTAGACTAGGGGTTAGACTAGGAGAGAGTATGGTACAAATGAAAGCGACAGTGTAAGAGGAGAGAGGCGAAGACATGAAGACAGAACAAAAACAACCCACTGGGAGAAAGCCCAAGAAATGGATAAGAGAACAAAAATAGTGGGAATATTATTGTTTGAGAGAGAGAGAGGGAGACCTACAGTCTGATATACTGTATCTCACTACACTCACTCGTGGACTGCACCACAAGCTGCCACTCCATGCATGCATGACACAGATACTGTATGTGTAATGTACTAGACTAGAGGGTTTGACAATCAAACTTGTAAGTTTCCTCCATGACACTAGCGGAGGTGAAGAGAAAAAAAAAAGAAAAAAAGAAAAGAAAAACATTTCACTGGCTTATGCTGTCTATGAAGACGCCGCTTTTTGAACCACACTATCTCGGATTCTTCTTTTTAGACCCAAAACGAGCTTGGTTTGCATCTGATTTATTTAACGATAGTATTTCGCTTTTATATTTGTAGACGAGACATAATTGCCTTGATTGAATAAATGATTGTACATGCATGCCACATGCCGTAATACGGTTTGATTCAGTTGTGTTCTAAATAATGTGTTTGTTTGATTATTGTGTAATTTATTTGTATTGTACTGTAGAAAGGACTTGTTTTCCTTCATCTTTATCTTTTTTAGTATACAGTAATAGTATTAGTTTACTATAATTAAAAGAGTAATACATGATGATCTTTATTTACTGTAGAACAGCTCACAAATCAAATCATAGTACAACGCACAGACTCAATCAATTACTCAGTCAAAGCAAACAACATAAACAATATTATTGTGTCTCTTTTACAAAAGCAAAACTTACGAGTCAGTTAAAGGCTGCATTCTGCCACACGTGCCAAGCTCACTGTCTTGTATAATGTATTTCTTACCACAGAGTAATCTCACATCTCTCAGGACACCCTAGACGTTACCGCGTCTACGGTGACGCAGACTAGATTCACGCTTGCTCAATATAACGTTATATTCAGGCCATTAGGGAACAATTTACAAGAAGTCTATACAATTTGAGAATGTAGAAGAATTTTTCTTTTTGCCCGTTGTCTCTTCTATGGTGCCAAAATTCAATACAGCATGGAATGGTGAACAAAATCTGATACAACTGCAACAAACTCTAATTCTCTGAGTGCCTAAGTGTCAACAGGTGGTCCGCGGCTCAAATGCCAATTATGGACCTTAACTGACATGAGATGGGGTTGAAAAACTGCCTCAATAAATGTTAACTAAGTTATGCTGTATAGCAGTGGTTTTCAACCAGTGGTGCGGGGACCACCAGTGGTCCCTGAGAGGGGTCCAGGTGGTCCCCAGTAAAATTGCTTAACCAGATGGAACTCTTAAGAACGTAAAAATGAAACCAAATGGACCCTTGCGGGTCCATTTGGTTTCATTTTTACACTCTAAAGCGTTAGAATATGCCTCATGTGAATTAGCCGCAAGTCTACACAACTAGACGATTAATGGTCATGGACATAAGCAAAATAAATCTTTAGTTTTGGGGTCTGTGGGGCTAAAACGTCCTCAAATGGTGGTCTGTGGGTCAAGTTCAAAATAAATAGTGGGCCCTGGGATCAAAAAGGTTGAAAACCACTGCTGTATAGCACATAATGTCAAACTCAAGGCAAGGGAGCAAAATCAGGCCCACAAATGAATTGCCCTCAGCCCACCGGATGATATTAAAAATATACTATTAGAACTGGCCCTCTGGTATATTGCACACACCATGAATGGAACCAATTGTTTTACTTTCTCAACACAATTGATTTACTTTCTCATTTTACTATAAAAGCAGTTCTTGTTGAGGATCATAGAACAGGAAATTTTGTGCTTTAATAGTGCAGTCAGTTTTGATTGCATGCAGTTTCATCTTTGCTATTAAGGGACATTAATGATTTTTAAAGGAAAACCATTTTTTTCTGTTTTCCTGGGATGTCCTGGTAAACCTGTGCCGTGTGTTGAAACACAGTCCGGCAGATACGGCCCTCGACTTGTACCAATTGTACCTATTTTTGGCCCGTCATGTATTTGAGTTTGACATACCTGCTGTATAGTGTCTGTATGTTGTATGGTCGTTGTTGATGATACATTCATACAAATATTGTGACTTAAGCAGCTGGATGATTCATACTGTCAACATGCAATGCAACACAAAATGATTCCTGACTAATTTAACCAACAAATCGAAAAAGAAGAGGCAGAAGCTTTACAGCAGCGAACAACATGGTCAATAAGCATCAGAGAAGCTCCAGAGTCCAGACCTCCTCACCATCCTACATGCAGAAGGATATTTTCAACTGGCTCAAATGACAGGCAATTAAGTTCTGCTTCTGTGGAGTAACAGGGGGAGGAAGGACTAAAATTAAACACAGCAGAGGCGCAAGGCTATACCGCACTCTGTCGGCGGGTCAGGGGTACTGCGTGTGTGTGTGTGTGTGTGTGTGTGTGTGTGTGTGTGTGTGTGTGTGTGTGTGTGTGTGTGTGTGTGTGTGTGTGTGTGTGTGTGTGTGTACGTGCATTGATGCAGAGTCACATAGCATTCAGCGCATAGTGGGGGATTGGTAGAGCACAGCTTAGAGAGAGCTCAGCCCTGTCTGCCTGGTGTGAAGGACTGCTATAGGAATTTTATAGTCAACAGCAGCATTAATGTTGTGTAAGAGGAGAGGTGTACTGCAGTGGTTTTCAACCAGTGGTGCGGGGACCACCAGCGGTCCTTGAGAGGGTTCCAGGTGGTCTCCAGCTAAGTTGATTAACTAGATGAAAAGTTGGTTAACCAGATGTAACTCTCGAGAGTGTAAAAATGAAACCAAATAGACCTTTGCGAGTCATTTTGGTTTCATGTTTACACTATCAAGAGTTAAAATATTCATCATCTGAATTAGCCCAAGACTACACAATAGAAGATTAATGGTCTGTTTGACTATTTTGTTTCTCAAATTCAGCCTCAAGGAATTGTGGACAAAAGCAATAGAAATCTTTAGTTTTGGGGTCTGTATCGGCTAAAATGCCCTCAAAAGTCTGTGGCTCAAATGCAGAATAAATAATGGACCCTGGGATCAAAAAGGTTGAAAACCCCTGGTGTACTGCAATGTGCAGAGGGTTGAGCACTGAGCAGTGCCTACGGACGTCCAAAAACAATGTAAAACAGACCCGAGAGCCATCCTTCTGGACTCAGGTCCCTCTCTGTTCAAACAGACAGATGTCACCACGTTAAGCTCACAAACACATGTTGACTGACCTGCTTCCCAATCCCGCTCCAGAGGACGGGCTAATCATTTCCCTGACCAGCATCTGACCTCCATAGCCTATACTACTCTGCAGCCCCCACGGTTCAGTCTTACTGGCTCAGTGTAGCAGGAAGTGTTTGAACTTTTAAAGCACATTGTCTCCAGGGTTCAATTTGCTGGGGAAGGATTGGCGGGGGGATCGCCAATGCCTCTGAGAGTCTGAGATCCTACCTTACCGGTTAATATTGTATTATAAGGCCGGTGGGGATATGTTTGCCCCCTTGCTGCTGGTCAAACTGAATTAAATGATATCTCCTTTGGGGAATTAAGCATTATTAATGCTTAATCTTCTAAATGTGTTAGACATGCTGATTGTGACTAGCTGGACTATGTGGATCTATGATGATAAAATAACACCTCACTACACAGGCATGACTTATACATTTTCTTAAAGGGGAATTCCACCCATTTTCATTTTTTTTTCTGAGAGCGTACAAATGCAACCAAATGAAAAAAAAGAAGCATCTAAAGAAATCCATTAACATGGTGAAAATACATTTTGATGATGTCATCAAGATGTTTCACCATGTTAGTGGTTTTCCTCAGACCTCCATTTCTTGGGAACACAGAATGGGGGAACTTTTTTATCATTGTCCACCCAACACCTCAAAGGTACATCAATGACATAGTAAAATGTTGAAAATGGGTGGAATTCCCCTTTAACATAAATAATAAATCCCGGTTGTCTCTCATACCAGCTGTTGAATGCTACCTGGACTTCACCGAACTGGTTTGACTCCTAGACGTGAGGTCTGTACACCGCATGCACTCCGTTCATCAAACAACTCTAACTGGTACTGGGGCTCAGCAGCAGCGAGCCGCGACTCTACAGCAAACAGCAGCTTGTGTGCAACATGAGAAAGGTCATGACGGAGTGGTTCCGCAGGCCTACGACAAACATCAGCTTATCTTAAATGACGAATGATTAGCGGAGCTTTGGAGCACAGCAAAGCCAGAGTGCCACAGTGACCCGGATTTGTGACTCAACAGCACAGTCCTCATAGTGTGCTGTGTGCTGCAAATGTTGATTATTAACCGCACACTTCAAATTGGCATACATTATATACAGCCTCTTCGAAACTCCAAAATGTTTGTGGACCACAAAAAAAAGCTTGGGGTTCACCCCATATATTTTTGTCCAAATAGTCACCTTGTTAACTAAGTGGTCAACTGTCTTGCTCCGTCTCTCTCATTTACATACGGTAATAAATCAGGGCATGCAGTAGACTACGCACTGTTAAAATGTGTGTGGCATTTTAACAGAAATGTCACACACAGCGCTCAACTCAATCAAATTTCACAACCGTGTAGTGCATAATAAGACTACAGCAATAACACTCATGCAAAATAACACTGACAGCTTATGAGGTGACTGAAGCTTTGAGTGGTTCATGGTGTGGTGCATTACCGTGGTCATGCGTCCATCAGGGGTCTCTCCTAACTCCAAGGCATCCATATCTGGAAACATATGAGCACAGCATATTACCATAGGCCATTTTTTACATCTTATACACAATAAGAACATAACAGTAACCCACTGAAGGCTATTCTATATTTAGCACATCCTTTTGCTTGACAACAAGCTCACCATGTGCTGCAGTTTGAAGATTGGGCTACTATTTTAGGCAAAAGTTTACCTTTTTCTTTCACGCATAATGCATAAATCCTAAAATGCTACCGCTTCTCAGGACAACAACAAAGATTGACAGTGAACTGTGTTGCATACTGTTATTTGCCGTTTTATCACCAACCAACACTGAGCTGGACGTGAGCAGTCCAGTAAGGCTGTATGTAACCCTGCCTCTGTATCTGTGAGAGATTAAAATAATAAAGCTTATGTAACCGACCATGAACTGATGGATGGAAGACAGGGGGAAGGAAGAAGCAAATGACTTTCAATAAAAACAGCTGCAGGGAAAATTCTGCAATTTATTACTACTTTAACAGCTTTTGCTTTTCATTTTATCACGGATAGTTATTACTGAATTAAAACCAATCTTTACCTTCATGAAAAAGCCAGTGACAGAAAGAAAGAAAGAAAACTGTGTGTGTGTGTGTGTGTGTGTGTGTGTGTGTGTGTGTGTGTGTGTGTGTGTGTGTGTGTGTGTGTGTGTGTGTGTGTGTGTGTGTGTGTGTGTGTGTGTGTGTGTGTGTGTGTGTGTGTGTGTGTGTGTGTGTGTGTGTGCATGCAGTGAATGTCAACAACATAAGTTGTTGACGTTCTTAGGCTTTCTCGGATATTTAACTTACATTTACATTTTAGGGGGTTATTAGCTGACACTCATATGCCCATATGTGTATGGACTTGTCACTCTGAGAGTCAGCTAATGGGCTCTATGCACACACATGATGACTTGCCCTGCATCCAACTTCACTACCTCTTCAAAGGCATTACCAATGATGCTAATTAATTGTCTGTTGCGTTTAGTGTACTGTGGTTCTCAAACATTTAAATTTAACATTTAAAGGACCCCCATGACTCCATTTCATCCCATTCTGTACACAGACCTGTACAAGCCCATTAAGGACAATTTGAGATACACAGGTATAGCAGAGTAGCCTGAAGAGGCCAGACTTGTAGTGTGAAGTAACTTAACGTTCTTCCACGAAGAATGTTACGCATTATAGCAGCACCCTGACTCTGTTAGACCAGAATGAAACAGAGCCTTCATTAGTACTAATCTGTATTATTCAAGGAATGTAGGGAAGGAGCCCAAGTTATTTCCAAAATGGCGTATAAAGCAAAATAAATCTTTAGTTTTGCGGTCTGTGGGGCTAAAATGTCATCATATGGTGGTCCTATGGCTCACATTCTGAATAAATAGTGGGCCCTGGTATCAAAAAGGTTGAAAACCACTGGCATAGAGCCCATTTGCTTAAAACGACAAAAAAAAAGTTCCCAAAAGCATGAACCGTATTTGACTACAGCACCTTCTAAAGGCCTGGTTTGGCACGCCGACGTGTCTCCACGTGTTGAGTGGAGTTTGTCTGGAAACAATCCCGTAGCATTTTCCAAGGCAGGGCTTTCCCAGGATTTTCTACTCATAGCAGCAGCAGCGGCGAGGTCTGACCCGTCACCCCGTGAGGAGGAGGAGGTGACGTGTTCAGCACACGAAGGCATTTGCACTTCGGGAGACACGTTGCTGTCTGCGAACGTGTGTCCCACATCGCCATCCGCGGCGACGTCAGAGGACCGCTCATTAGTTGGGCAGTCTGAAACGTCCTCTTTGACGCTCTGTATAATGCATGGTGGGTTTGTTACATAGCGACACGCAGGGGTTGTTTGAATCCTGTCCTCGTTGTCAGACAACGTCAGTTCTACTGGCGGTTCCCCTATAAAACGTTCCGAAATGAACTGCTCTCCTGCGACCTCAGGGATCAATGGCTCTTTTGTCTCTGGGCCCGCTGACGCCTGTGATGCGGGCGCTGAGCCAGCGGAGTTCATCAAGGTCCGTCCGCTGTCTATAACCATTAGTTTGCCGCCGGCGCTACGGTCCAGGGGACGCCGCGAGTCACTGGGTCGTGAATTCTCATCAAGTTCATTAGGCACTGCAGTGTCACATTGTCCCACTGTCCCCGTGCCAGAGGGTCGCTGGGAATCGGGCACGGAGCCAGGTGGTGAAATGGGGCCTGCTTCCTCACAGTTCATATCACTGCTATCCCCCTGCTCTGCTAGTGCGTCCCTGCTCTGTTCTAAGTGGGAGGCCGTTTCCTCGGACTGCGAGAAGCATCCATCGCACACATTCGTATCAGTCTCGTCGACTACTTCCTGTTGAGCCATAGTCGGGTTCTCCGGTTCCGTCGGCGAGCCGGAGCTCGGTTCCTGCTCGCTCGCGCTGAGCCCGCTGCCGTCCTGATCCGGGAGGAACAGGTCTGTCGTAGAGCTGCTCAGTGCGGATCGGAAGCTGCCCTCTTCGTCGCTGCTGGACAGCCCGGGGCTCGTACTGGGATCCATGTCAGCGGCGTGCACTGCACCCAGGGCGGGCATGATCGTTCGAGAGGTTGGATCCTCGGTCGGTAAATTGTCCACAAAGTCACAACAAACAGTTTCAAAGTCTCTTGCGTCTTCTATCGAAGCTTCGTTCAAAGACAGACCATCTGCTGTATAAAGTCCATATCCCGCAATCTGTCCGTCTCGGAGACAACCCGCCGAGATAATGTCTCCGTCTGCCCGCCCTGTGTCCTCCTCCTGACTGCCAGCACCATCTCCAGACTGGCCCATTGCAGTTTCCAGGGCCGAGCTGCCGGAGCCATCAGCAGCAGTGCAACACATGTGCTGTTGTTCCTTTGTCGCATAATCCCTACCAGCTGTTTCCTGGGTTTGTTCCAGGTTCGTGTTTGTGTCTGCTGGGAGAGCAGGAGGAGGAGGAGGAGGAGGAGGAGGCAGGGGTAGAGGTGGTGGTTCCCCTTCGTGGAGGCCCTCCATCACAGGAGCCTCTGACGTAACCCCTCGCCTTACATCACTGCTGTTACAGGGAGGACTGGAGAAGGAGAGAGGCCCAGTTAACCCTTTGCCCCCCGGCCTCTCCTCATCTAGGGAGAGGCCATGATAAGCAGCGCTGAGATCACTGAGACTCTCCTGGTTGCACTCCTCCTCCTCCTCCTCTGTCTCCTCCTCCTTCTCACTCCTAAGGTCCCCCTCTTCCCGCGAATTCTCCTTGGCGTCAGAGTCCGAGCTGTCTGACAAATCGGAGGAGTACTCCAGCGACGGCGTAATTCCCATCACGTCTGAAGGTGTCCCACCGCTGCCAAGCGTTGTCGACTCTCCTGTGCCGCTGCTGCTCTCCCTCTCCTCTCTCTTCTCCTCTCTTCCCTGCTTGTCAGCTCCCTCCCTCCCTTCGCTGGCCCCTCTGTGTCCTTCCCTGTGCGCGGCCTCCTCCCCCTTTCCACTATCACCCTCCTCTCTATCAGTGGAACCCGTCTGTTTTCCACAGGAGGAGGTGTGAGGTGATAGGGCTCCTAGAGCAGGATTCTCCCTGTGAACTCGCTCGTCACTCCGCAAACTCTGGCCGTCAATGGCACTGGCAGCCGGCTCCCTCTCCCTCTCCTCCTCCTCCTCCTCCCCTCGTCTCCGTTCCTCCTCCGTTTGGTGATAATTTCTCTCAGTGTTTGCCCGGAGACACACCCCGTCCCTGGAGGATCGCAGCCCATTGTCCGGGGAGCATTCTTGCGTTGGAGGGCCGAGAGGAGACTCCTCGTCTCTCGCGGCGTTGCCACCGCAACCACCTCTGCCACCGCTAATGTCACTGTTGCCAAAGTCTTCTTGTGTGTCAGCGTGTTTTCCCAGGCACAGTTTGTCCAGCGGGTTCCCTGGTTGTTGCTGTTGTGATCGTCCCGACCGGGCCGGACGCGTTTCTAAACCCTCTGAGCACTCGGCGGCGGTGTGAAGTGACGCAGGCTGCAGCTCCAGGGACCGGACACCCTGGAAGGGAAAAGAGAGAGAGAGAGAAATTAAACATGATGCACTTCTCCTCGTGTGTGTAATGAACTGTATGTACGAACAGTACTGCAGTGTAGAGTACTGTAGTAATGCAATAACGATTCTGTGAGAAATATATTAGTGTATATTCGCGGCACTTAAACACAATATAACAACTGCTCTATAAGCTCACATACACTATGTTCAAAAGGGACACAAGGGCTCTTGTAGTAAAGTGTCTACCATGTCTACTGTAGAATGAAAGAAAACTAGATATTGAGCAGCCTTCCACGTGGCCCATAGAAACAGCCCTATAATAGAAATATATCAGCTTTAATTCCCACTACAGCTTTACAGAAACAACAGAAACCTCTACCTGGCTCACTGGTTGTAAATTCTCTGTGGAAAAGTGCTCCAGGTATAAAGTAGCGCTTATCAAATGTCTACCTCAGTTGAGGGATAAGTTTGTTCCAGCGTATTCCCAAGTCATACAAAACGACACCGTGAAGGTTAATGGCAGAGGGCGGAAGGAAAGCAAACACTCAGCTGTTGTTAGAGCACATTAGAAAAGAACCTTGCCTGGTAGTGCCCATTGCTAGGTGACTACAGAGAATCTGTGTAATTCAGCCCTACTAAATAGGTCAAGTAAGAATATTTCATTTCCTATCCTTTTGTTAAAGCAGCACAAAAAATAATTTGGCAAGGTCTTAGCTATGACCCGACGACCTCCATAAAATTAACATCTTTCAGAAAGCTAAATGGCATTATGTGAACGAAAATGGCACTTCTACTGGTATTGTGCACTGAGTTTTGGCTAAACTGACCCTGTAATAGACACAGTAAGTTCACAGCTGCATAATCAATAATGAACCTTATTGTCTTATATTCTTTACAAGGCATTTAAACCTCTGGGTTACCATTTGGATCAAAACAAACAATAGAATGCCGAGAGGGTGAGAGAGAATGCCGAGGGTGAGAGAGAGAGAGAGAGAGAGAGAGAGAGAGAGAGGGAGAGATGGATGGAAAGCTGAGAGTGAGACATGTAAAGGGGACATACAGAGGGAAATCTGAGAGTGAGACAGTAAAAGGAAGACACAGGAAAGCTGAGAGAGTATGGGTTCTGGGAAACAGTTATGTACAGTAGCCGTTTTAGTCAAAAATATATATCTACAAATGTATATAAACTATTTGTATTTGCTCCAAAAAGCTTTATACGGAATACATACTGTATAACCTCTCCGAACAGCAGACAGCACACTATCCTGATTCTTGCTAGCTAGTTTTCCCTGAGAAAAGCCTACGTCACCAAACATGACGTGAGTTATCAACAGTGCTTGAGGCACACAGTCTCACCTCAGCCTGCAGGTGGCAGATTAGGTGTCGCAGATGTTCCACGCTTCTCTGGAAGGTTGGCGGTTCAATTCCCGACCCTGGACCCAGTGTCAGGGTGTAGGTGTTCAGCTTAGGGAGGTGGCACACCACTCTGACGTCCGAATGAGTCAGCTGCTCCGTCTCTGTCCCGCCGTCTCTCTCTGGCTCTCTCTCCTCCTCAGCCCTGTGGGAAAAATATGGCCAGAATTATGAACATTACATTATTTTCAGAATCAATGTTGAATTGCATTCATTGCCCCTTTTCTGGCCATTTAATTCTTGTCTGTAATTAAGTAAAGGTAAGTGCAACATTACAGAATTCCCCAACATGGCAGGTATGACTGCATGAAGGGAAACTGATGATGTGGCTAAACCTATTTTTAAAAAACTTAAGAATCAAAGGATTCCAGGCTCCCTTGGAGCAACAGACAGTATTAGTGATTTTGATGAATCCACTACTTTCTGCAAAGAGGCAATCACTAAAAATAATCCTTTTTTTCTTGAACTTGTCTTGATTAGAAATCATGGAGGTAGTCATGGGACATTTTGGCTCCCTCAGTCCCCCAGGGTGCTCCAATTGTTCCGCTCTTTTACCCGCTTTACACCAAATCCTTATTTGGGGCAAAACATAGCAAAACATTGGTGCAAAAGTAAACATTGTGGCAAATCAATGACTCTACAGAGGTAGAGTCACCGGATGGTGACTGCAAGGCTGCGGGTTCGAATCTGGGCTCCCCCAGAATTATTGTCGATGTGTCCCTGAGCAAGACACTTAACCCCTAATTGCTCCCGATGTGCTGGTCAGTACCTTGCATGGTTTCTTCCGGTATCGGTGTGTGAATGGGTAAATGGGATCTACTATCTATGTAAAGTGCCTTGGATAAAGGAGCTATATAAATGCACCATTTATATAGCAGATATATGACCTCACAACACTGTGCTGTGAGATTGTAGATCTCCTTTCTTCCCCAGGAATGTTGGTCCCCGAAATAGGGACAGTGTGACCCTGCCATGTGGTTACGTTGTATTGGCCTTGCTCTAAAAGCCGTAGGATTAAAGTGTGAGTTGCAGGTTGCGTAATGCTGGGTGTGGTTGGTTTGACAGTGAGGTCACCCAGCCACGGCATCACACTGACTTCACTTTTCATGAGAGGCAGTGCACACCAGTGTAATTAGCAGCACATGAAGATATAGCGGTCCTAAAGTAGCTTCTAAATACATGGCATGGGGAAATGAGCCGGTTAGCTAAGTGGTACTTGTGTTTTCGGGCTTGCCACTATCTTCATTCCAAGTTCAAAAGGCCAAGTCACACATTAAAACAGCAAATGTGTACACAGTGGCATGCATACACACACCCACACACACACGCGCCGCACACCCATACTGACACTCACTCACACACAAAAACACATCTACTGTACCTCTGAAAACTATCAACAGTTTTAATCCATTGGTCTGAGCTTCCTGTTAGTGTTCCCAGTGATGTTTTGCACTAAAGTGTGGTGTTAAATACAGTACAGTCTTTTTTCTTCATACCCCCCCCCCCCCCCCCCCCCCACACACACACACACACACACACACACACACACATTTTAGGGTGGTGTGCATTGAGACTATAATGGACCAGTGTTTACGGGATTGTTGTCTTAATGTCTGAAGTTATATGATAGGTCCACGACAAGTGAATACTATGTTGATAAGGGGAGTGCTAAGACAGGATCCATTTTCACTCAACTTTTGTGTCTTGTCTCAGTCAATTTACCCTAAAAAGAGGAGGGTATTTCCCCCCTCCTCTCAGCTAATGTTTAACTGTGGAGACACGAAAGGAATGTAGTCTTTTCAGACTCAAGACCTTTCTTTGGACCTATCTGTCTGCCTCATTTCTTATCACGAGGAAGGACATATTCATGATTTTGATATTAATGTGGTTAATTCTAAATTCTTATGTTGATCTCCAAGATCAACATACAAATCCCTAGTAGGCAGTGTTGGAAAGTATAACTAAATAAATTTACTTAAGTACTGTAGTTGAGTATAAATCCAAAGTATTTGTACTTTACTTGTGTTTCCAATTTCCTGAAAATTTCTACTCTAGCTCTATTACATTTCAGGTTTTTTTAAATATTATTACTGGTACAAAACATACACTTACCACTTTCTACTTTTGGTCCTTACCGTTAAGTACTTTTATACTTTTACACAAGTCAATTTTTAATCGATACTTTGATTAATTAATTGATAGTGATGGTTTTGCACTAACCTCAAGACCAATAATCGAACAAATGCCCAAGTCCCTCAAATGGAATACTAATGCACACAACCTCGAAAAACACTACTTGCTTTCCTTCACGCGGATAAATAAAATATGGGGTTGAAATCCCACTCGTGTCTCATTTCTTCACAGCCAATCAAGCTACACTAATCCAAGACGATGGCCATGGAGTTCCAGACAGCTTTGTACTCATGTCCCACAGCACACACAAAGCTGATAATGACTCCACTCCAAAATTCACACAAATAATGGATAAGTATTAGGTGAAGGATCAGCTGCTTTCCTCTCCTCACTGTTTGTGTTAATTGTTAGGTACTTGCATGGTCACAATCTATTCTACATGCCCTTATGCCCTGTTTTTTCCAAGATACAGGTGCGAGATTGCCCAGCAGATGTTTATCACCTTCAATATTTTTTGTTCAATATGCGTCTACTCTGTGTTATCAGTGATTTTGTCAAAGAATCTGCAGCAACATATCCATCCATCCATCCACCCCCTACCTTCACAGAAATATGCATTATGATTTGAATAGAATGGTTAGTGCTGCTCAAAAAGCACACTTCTCATCATGATATCATGATGATGTTGATAATGTAGTGGTCTCTATGAAGTCATAGTACCTACCAGTAATTTATTTTGGAATTCACTTGAATGGGAATTGGGGGCAGAACAGCAATGCGCACGCACGCACGCACGCACGCACGCACACGCACACGCACACGCACACACACACACACACACACACACACACACACACACACACACACACACGTTGCAGTGTTCAAAGATGTGAACACACAGCTATAGTGCACTAAACAGCCTGTGTGAAGAAATAAACCATCTCAGGCAGATGCGATCAGAAACGAGCAGCATCTGTTTGTTCTCATCGTCAATTTACCGGGGGTATAGAGAGACAGAGAGAGAGAGAGAGAGAGAGAGAGAGAGAGAGAGAGAGAAACACACAACTTATGAAGATCCCAGGGGGGCCTGTAATCTGCCGTAGAAACCCACTGAGCTGAACATGGTCGTGTCTCTTGTGACAAACCGTGTTATTTACTTTGTTGATTTCCCCAAGTGATGAAACGCCAATGCACCGTGATAAAAGAAAAGGAAGGGAATCGATGCTCATTCAATTGGGTTGAACTTGTTCTATGTTGCCCAGCAATTCAGATCGTTTGATATAATGGCAAGTCCACATGTAAATATTACAACAGGGATCAGAAGATTAGAACAAACAGAATGCTGAGAGAACAAACTGCTTGCAGGCAGAGATTTAAACGCCACAAAGCGGCTTTTGAAAACAAACAAGAAACTCTTGTTAATATTATTAAGTAATGCCACTGGTGGATAAAATCCTCACATTTTCCAAGTACCATTACTTCAGTATAGAAGTATTGTCACAAGGAGTATGGTTTGATGCCATCAAACTGGCCTAGTGGTCCTGGCACATGCTACATGTACTGCAGGCTCTGGCCTGACATTGTGTCACGTGTCTCTCCCCTACTTATCTATCTATCTTTGTGAGAAACTGTTAAAGGTAGGGGAAGTGATTTCACTTTTGTCAGATATCACCCAAAAAAAAATCTGTAAAAATGCTCTATTATAAGGTGTGCAGACCATATATGGAGTTTCCCCCTCCCCCACGTTAGCAGAGGAGCTAATAAAAGTTCCCCAGGTGGAGGGTGAATTCTCCTCCAGTCAGGATCGAGCAGCAGGTTCACATAGTGTAGCTACTCTTGGGCGCCGCTAGTGCACCAGGCTGGTACTAGACGATGAATTTCAAATCACTTACCCTACCTTTAATAAAGGCAAAAAGCCAATAATAGTAGTAACTACTACTATAGTATGGTAGGCTATAGTTACTTACTGAGAAAGGAGCTGCTGTAGCTGTCCGTGTCCTCGGAAGCCTGCGATGTCGTAGGGGGTGTGGCCTTGTCTGTTAGCCAATCGGAGGGCCTGGCCGGCCCCAGGCTGGCAGAGTAGGAAGTCGGCGACTCGCCTCAGACCTCGACGGGCCGCGAAGTGAAGCAACGTCTCCTGAGGAATGGGCTCTGATAGGAGGAGTGTAGAGGAACATGAGAGGGAGAGAGGGGAGAGAGTGAGAAAGAGACGGGGAGAGAGAGAGAGAGAGAGAGAGAGAGAGAGAGAGAGAGAGAGAGAGAGAGAGAGAGAGTAAGACAGGTTATTAACCATTTGCATGGACAACATGATCAACATGTTAGAAACCAACTGCAAGGTATCAAGGATTCCATATAAACAAACAGCTTCTGGGAAAACTGGAACGGATTTAATAAAGTAAAACAGGACAGACTACTTATCCAAAATGGAGACATATGGGTGAACCATTGTTCTAGCCTCTTTGGCCCAATAGAGATGAACAAAGAGCAAAACAAATAAAAGATAAACGGCAAAACCTAGAGTCAGCCATAAAAGACTTTCAGAATCCACTAAATGCCTAAATCACCCTAAATCACTGCCTGTGGGGCAGACAGATTCTGAAATGATGAAATGATAAAATTCACTGGCCTCAAGTTCCAGTTAGCCATATTGTAACTCCTAAATATTGTGCTCAGCTCTTGGATTTTCCCCAGCACATGGAACTAAGTGCTGATAACGCCACTGCACAAGAGTGGGGACAAATGACCCAAATAACTACTTGTGTGAACACTGAACAGCAACCTTGGGAAGATCCTTTGCATGATGAACCACAGAATTCAAAATTTCCTCACAGAAAGCAATGTCCTGAGCAAATCGCAAATTGGCTTTCTACCAAACTGTTGGAAAGTGGCATTGGGGGAAAACCTATGACATTATAAAAACAAGGTAGACTGACAACAACGAATGTGCAGTAAAAATAGGTGAAAAGCACACAGACAGGGATGCAGCCTGAGTCCAACACTCTTCAACATTTACAATAAATCAACGATTTCAATTGGCAAAAACATTAGAACCACCAAAGGCTCCAGGCATCGATCCCCCTTGCAAACACAGAAATCAAATGCTTACTTTTCACAAATGACATGCTGCTACTGTCTCCAACCAAGGAAGGACTACAGCAGCACTTTGATCTACTTCACACTTTCTCCCAGACATGGGTCCTGACACTGAACTAAGTCTAAAATCATGATATTTCAAAAAAAAGATCCACTCACCAAAAACCACCATTTTTTCCCAAACCCAATCCCATTAGAACAAACAAACAAAAAGTATATATAGTACCTCAACCTAAACATCAACAGCACAGGGACAACAACCTTTAGCAAACAATGACCTTGACAAACACCAAACCGAGACAGTACAAACAGAATTCTGCAAATCCATTCTCCAGACCCAGTAAAAAGCAACAACTAATACATGCAAGGCAGAATTAGGGCAATAACGTTAAGTTACGTTAAATAACGTAAGTTCTACAGCCACCTAAAAGAAAGTGACAGAGATGCACACCATAACAAGGCATCTCACACACAGCGAAATTCTAGAGATGTCCCCTCACCAAATTAGTCCTGGAACTCTGTGCACAAACACAAAAGGGGCCACAAGATAGAAAGCCCATTGGACCATCCCAAATTATAAAACGGCAAAAGAAAAACTATCTGACACAATGGAAAGAAGCAACCCAAAGCAGAGTAAACTCGAATGCTATCTAGCCTAGCCTTAAACAGAGAATACACAATGGCAGAATATCGGAACACTGGGACCGATCCTGAAATAGGTACAGAATCAGTAAATATAGTCTTGCGATTGAGAAAGGCCTCCATAGGCATACCTACAGTATATCGTGATTCCTGAGAGAAGAGAGACTAAATGCCCCCAGAGAGATTTCAAGGACATGCCTAACATATCTGCTGGGCAAAGTCCAAAAGTGCAAACACAGCAGCAATACTTGTGATTTACTGTGATAAGAGAAGGATATCAAATGGAACACAACCACCCTAAAGAATAATCATTGTGAGTACTCTTACACTGATTGAGCTTGGTATATAGAATTTGATTTGTTGAAGATTTTGACTTGGAAATGTTCATAGTTTGACGTAAATGTATGTAAACATATGATTTCTCATGCCAATACAACCCTTTGAATTGAATTGAAATGAAATTGGAAGTATAGCACAATAAGGCCTGCCAAAAGGATGAATCCAACAAATTTTAACTCTAACCCTAGCCATTCAATTCATCAAACAATTCAGACAGACAGACAGACAGACAGACAGACAGACAGACAGACAGACAGACAGAGTTAGGATTGTCTGATACTATCCATCGTGTATACATGTACAGTTCAGCAGTGGACATACCAGAGTGCCTTGCAGCATAGCAACACAACAGGCCTCCCCATTAAACCAGTACAGTTGCTGCCCAACAACACCACACAACACAAACTGCATTATCAAACAGTCAAACCTGGAAAAGTGACTACCCCACCACCTCCACGCACACCATGCAGTAAAATGCTGATTATTAAAATTAAAATTGTGGATTTGTGTGTATTATGGCCATAGTAGTCAACAGTTTCACCACAAACACACATTTTTGTGACAGGGAGCTCTGTAGGCTGTGTGGCGCGTGCACCACTGCACAAGGGTAGGAAAGGACAACATTTGTCAAGGATGTCAATCATTAATATGTGAAATAATACTGAAAATAACTGTTTGCAAGTTTTTGAGCTTGTGTCCGAGTGTCGAGTTTTTTGGGGCAGAGCCGAGTCTCATTCACAGACAGTGTGCATCTGAGAGAGGGGCTGAGTTTGCATTATTCAGCTTGAAGCTGTTTTTAACTCAGTGCAGCCACAGCCTAATTAGGCCTGTGTGTAATTAAACCTTTAAAAGCCTCCTCTCCCCTCTCCTTTTGCTATGAAATAGATTATCACCGGATTCTTGGTTGCCTTAAGGTGCTGCCACAGTCTTTTTTTTACAGTGGTGGAAAGTAACTGAGTGCATTTACGCAAGTACTTTAGGATATTTGTACTTTACTTGAGCAAGATACAAGATATTTTAGATATTTTATTTTCTACTCCACTACAATGATTTTTACAACTTTAAAAATATCTTTCTCCATTAAGTATGAGATATCACACAAAGCTTTGCACCAAATATTTACACCAACACACCAAATATACAGTATATATGTTTTTATTTATATGATTTTGTTTAATATATGTATGTTTTTGACGTAAAATCACTGTTTAACATTAGCCTGGTTGCTAGGCAATGGCTTCGTCACCCCATCACCAGGATTTTTGCACACAACCCCATAGCCCTTGTATGTACTGTATGCCTTGTATCTCTGAAACTATGTGCACTGTGCCACTGTCCATAGTGATCATGATCCAGCCGAGGTTCAGATGTGATTTGGTAATTGGTATACCAGGGGTTGACACTAAGGTCTCAAAGGCACTTGCCCATCGGGCAAGTGCAAGTCAGGTTCTACTTGCCCTCAGGTAATGGTCACTTGCCCCCAAAATATATCGTAAATTTTGCAAAGTATTGTATTGGTCAAATAGTTGTTTTGAGGGGATGCCTAGAGTTATGTAACACTGCAGGATCCCAGAAGGTTTCATGTACTTACCATGTTCTCAATCACTGGTTTGTGAGATCCCTGTGTAACGTTGCAAAAAAGGATTCAGTGTCACTGTCTCCCTCCCAGCTACTGTATTTGTCTTCCACAAAATGTATTATTCCAATAAAGAATAATGTTAAGAAAAGTGCTTAAGCCCAGAAAAAAAGTACAAAAGTTACAAGTGTAATTTTTATTCCAGGCCTCCGCTGTGTATGAAAAATCACTTGTTAGCAGTACAATAATCCATAACTCATTACTCATTTGCTGCAACATTTCACAGCAGAGAGAGACTTGGCTGGAAATCGTGCTGAGCACCAACCGAGTGGTATTTCACTCCATTTTGCTGTTGGCCTGTCTCTCTCTATCTCTCTCCCTGTCTCTCTCTCTCTCTCTCTCTCTCTCTCTCTCTCTCTCTCTCTGCCTGCCGCCGCCCCCCCTCTCTCTCTGAGAACTTTAGACTGAGCTGATGCTAATTGCTTCAAATTAACTGCTCCAGTTAAGCAAAGCAAAGCAAAGCAAAGCAAAGCAGAGCAGAGCAGAGCTGAGCAGAGCAGAGCTGAGCTGAGCTGGCTGCTGGCTAACTACCGGTAACTGCCAGTCTGGACTCATTACTGATATACATGAACCATACGGAACTGCTAGGCGTCTAGTGATTTGAGACCGTCCTGTATACAAATACTTCACTCACCCTGCTCACATCACTGGGGCAAAAATCACTCGCTCGTAAGACTTGCTGTGGTGTAGGCGGACACACAGAGATTGTCAAACCCATAAGGATCTGTATAGTTTCCAGCACTCGTTTGTTCTGCCTCTCTAGGCCAAGAAAAGGACCGATGTGGGTACAGAAACATTAACACACTCATTGAAGCGTCGTGAAGCAACACGTTGTGAGAGACAACTGTTTACAGTTTGGGTTTCATAAGAAACCCGGTAAGCAAACAACCGGGTAACATGTCTTCATGCACTGTATGTGCAAAAGTATTCTACCAAAGAAATATTTCGGACTCTGGCTGTGATTTACAAGCCAGCTGTGCAAGCTGCTTTGAATAGGAGTGTCAGCTGAGTGCATTCAATAGCAATATTACCTAATAAGTCAAATTACCTGCTTCAGTAAAGCGGAACGGAGAACAGTTGCTGGCTAAGTAAATAAATGCCAATCCGGGCCCTAACCACAGCGTTAGTGGTCAGCTGGCAAAAGAGAGAGGAAATACCAGTGGTGTTTTCTGGGGTTGCCATGGTTGCTGCCTGGCACACTATTATTTCATTTCTCCATGGTGAGAGAGAGAGAAGTGTGTGCCTGTCAGAGAGTCATACTGTAATGACCTAACTGATGTGATATCTGTACAACAGGGGTGTCAAACCCAAATAAAGAGTGGGCCAAAATAGAAAAACTGGTTACAAGTCGAGGGCCGGAGATACAGTACCGGTCTGTGTTTCAACACCGGTTCACAATGACGTCCCTGTAAAACAGCAAAAAAGTCTCTTAATGGCAAGATAATTTTAAAGATGAAACTGCCTGCATTAAAAACCTTTTTAAGTTTTAATGAAAAAATAGCAGGTGTTCACGTCTCATAGCGCGCCACTCTGTGGCGCGCTATGAGAGGTCCAGTTCTAATACTAATTCAATTTCATCCCGCGGGCCAAAGATAATTCATTCACGGGCCTGATTTGGCCCCCGGGCCTTGAGTTTGACATATGTGCTGTACAAAGACTGGCTTCGAGATATGTACATGGTATGTACTGTATCCACACTCAAGTAGCAACATAGGTAAAATAGTAAGTCAGTCACACAAGTAAAATAGTCATGCCTTTACATAGACAGCGGTGTCTGAATATCTCCCGAGTCCAACATGACTTGTCTGGATGTATACAGTATTCTGCCTGAACATTCCACTACGTTAAAGAATGTACTGCAATATCCTGTTGCCCGGCGCTGTATGTTCACGACTTAATATTGGGTTGCCACTCCACCCAGTGCCATGAGAAATTCATATTGTAGAACATCATATTTGGTCAAAAAGTGTCTCAGATCGTGGGAAAAAAACACAGCATTCATAACACACATTCATACGAGTTTGTGTGTGTGTTTCTATGAAGTATAGGATGTACTGTACATACTGTATGTGTTTTTATAGTGGGATCAACAACATGACAGCTACCTAACTGTGTGTGTGTGTGTGTGTGTGTGCGCGCACACGCGTGCATGCGTACGCGTGTGCGCAATGCGGCACTATTCAGTACTGTGATCCCATTAGGCAATTGTTTAAGCTCTAAGTCAGCAGCCATATTATCTCCATGCCTGCCTGCCTCTGTGTGTGTGTGTGTGTGTGTGTGTGTGTGTGTGTGTGTGTGTGTGTGTGTGTGTGTGTGTGTGTGTGTGTGTGTGTGTGTGCGCATGGATGGAGAGACTGACAGACAGACACACATAGCTGTTAGTTGGAGCGGTTAGCCACCCCTAAAATCTAAGCTAATAGACTGGGCAGAACACAGTTACACAAGTACCTGAGGACAGGGGGGGAAAATGACAAAAGATTCAAATTCAAATTTAATTCCCCTCCACGCCAAAAAAGACTATTGGTATAGAGGCGTTATGAACAAAAAAAAAACGTGCCGTTCCAGCTATTTGGTTTTGTACGGCAGCGTAAAAGTAACACACAGACAAAGCATGAACTGAAAGCCTGTTCAGAAAGCTATTAAGTAGTTCTGAACAACCTAATAGCTGTTCCCCAAAACACTTGGCTGCCGGTTATTTACGGAGCGCCTGCTGCATATTTTCCCCCCTGACTTTATCATCCTAATCATTTCTCTAATTTGCTCTTACAGTTTTCCCATTAGAGCTTGGACGCCTTTCCAAGCAATTAGTATGAGCAGAGGATTGCATTCAGTGTTTTGTGAATAAGGTCAGAGATTCGAAGTGACTGAGGAAAACATTAACGGCATGGGGAAAAGGTTGACTCTGTAACTCTGAAATCCATTTCTCACAGTCTAGCCCATTTTGTCCTGACACTCGATTTGAGTTTCTGACACCAGAGTACAGTAGTTTCCGACACTAGATTCTATTTTTTGACACTAGATTCTATACTTTCTGATGCTAGGATCTACTGATTGCAAGCCAAGACCACCAGATTTATCCATACAGACCCCCATCTGAAAACATGTTGTTCTAGGGATTCAGAAGCAAGAATTTGAGTTAAAAATGTTTGCTTCAAAATAATGTATTCAGAGATTTGCAGCACATTCAAAATAGCAGAACTACAAGCTCATATCGCGCCAGTCTACAAGCTCATATCGCGCCACTCGGTGATATGAAGATCTGACAGCTAAAACACCAAAACGTGTTCAGTACAGAAATGGCTAGAAGAAAGACATAATTGGACTGAAGGAGAGAGAGACATTAACACTATTTCTACAGTTCCATGTCTGCTCTATGGCAGGTCATGCTGCTGCCATCTACTGTATCCATTTGAGAAGAGGTATGTGTTGCAGTTCTACTGATGCGCTAATTGCGGTCGGGGGAAAAAAGCAAAAGAAAGGGGAAAAAGGGAGACCTTTTTTTGCAAATTGAAAATTCTTTCACCAACTACATTATTTTGTAGACCTTGAATGATGAACTTCAAGTAATTAGTGGCTCTCAATCTGGATGCAGTTTAATGAGAAATTTGATTAGCTTTTAATACTTTGTCCATTGCGATTAATGTCAGTGTAGCTTACAGCGAGAACGGCTAATGAAAAAGTATTCAAATCAAGCAGCAGTGAGAAGGGGTCTAATTTAAAAACTGAATATGAATTGATGTCATACCTTAGTATCAGCCATCTGTGTTTCGTTCTAAATAGACCATGTCATCCCCATCCTGACTTTATTAGGATTTTCAAAGAATATTTTAAAACATCCATGCTCATATGGAGGTCCCTAACATTGGTGTGATTGGGTTCCACACACAAACACACAATATACTTTACACTAGACCTGGGGTTTTTAACAGGTGGTCCGGGGACCACCAGTGGTCCTTGAGAGGATTTCAGGTGGCCCCCACTGCTAAGTTGGTTAACCAGATGTAACTCTTGAGAACGTAAAAATGAAACCAAATGGACCCCTGCAGGTCCATTTGGTTTCATTTTTACACTCTCAAGAGTTAAAATATTCATCATCTACACAACTTGACAATTAATGGTCATTTTGATCTGTATGTTGGACTGTTTGGTTTCCCCAAATCCAGCCTGGAATTGTGGACACAAGCAAAAGAAATCGGTCTGTGGGGCTGGAATGTACTCAAATGGTGGTCCGTGGTCTCAAATGCTGAATGATTGTTGGGCCCTTGTGAAAAAAAGGTTGAAAACCCCCTGCACTAGACTAGTGTCCTCCTACCAGAGCTGTTTCTGAGTGTGCAAGTAAATTCACATGCTTTTGACCCTGCGGCTTATACAACGGTGCGGCCAATCTATGGATTTTTACAGGTAACACAGGGGTAGTCCCTGAGAGGGTTCCAGATGGGCTCCGCAGACTAAATGATGGAAAGTTGGTTAACCAGATGTAACTCTTTGAGAGGGTAAAAATGAAACCAAATGGACCCACAAGGGTCCATTTGGTTTCATGTTTACACTCTCAAGAGTTATGATATTCACCATCTAAATTAGCACCACTTAATTAATAAGTCAAAAGTCATGTTTATTTTGGTCTAATTTTGATGTTTTGCCTCTTTTGTTTGCGAAAATCCATCCTGGAATTGTGAACAAAACCAAAAGAAATCTTTAGTTTTGGGGTCTGTGGGGTGAAGATGTTGTTAAATTGTGGTCTCAAATACTGTCGCCGTCCTGGGGGCCTCACCCCACCAGGATAAGGAACTGTGTAACCTTGTCGAGGTGTGACAGCTTAACCCTCTACCTGGTGCCTGCCTGGACTCAGTGCATGGTGAGTCTGTAACCTCTGGGGGGCTTAAGGCACCAGGATGGCACTAATAAGCAGATTCCGACCGGACCCCCCGCAAAGCCGGTCAGCAGGCTGTAAGGTGGCAGCCCCACCAGCTGACTAGCCATCGCGGGGCTAACCACCCAGCATGGCGAAAACATAACGGTTACGAACCCAACCAGAGCAATTAGATTTAACCGGACGGATCAACCTGGCAACAGACCCCAGCCTGCCCCTGAACCACAACATTGGGATCTCCGCCATAAAACCCGCATCACCTGTTGGAATGTCCAAACACTCCTTCGCCCCGGCTATGCGACACTTCTCTCCCGTGAACTCTCCAACTACAACATCACCCTCGCTGGCCTTTGCGAGTCACGCTGGCGTGGCACCGGAGAGACCACCGCCGGCGACCACCTCTTTCTGTGGAGTGGCCCAGATGATGGGCGAGGCCTCTACGGTGTAGCCTTAGCCATCCCACTCCACCGGAGGAAGTCCATCATCAGTTGGAAACCAATCAGCGATAGACTGCTCTCGGTCCGTCTCCTACACCAACATGGGAAGATGACAGTCATTGTCGCCTACAGCCCAACGGATGTCACCCCAGACCCGGCAAAGGACTGCTTCCATGACCAGCTACAAGACGCCATCCAGGAAGCACCCCCCCACGACATTGTCATCGTCCTCACTGATGCCAATGCAACAATCTCCACCCAGGATCCCTCCCTCCCGGCAGTAACAGGCCCAGTCTTTATCGACACCACCACAAACGATAACAGCCAACGTTTACTAAATCTGTGCAGAGCCACTAACCTCTGCATCTCCGATTTGTGGTTTCCATGGAAGCGGATCCACCACTGGAACTGCCGCGTCTTCAGAGGCGCACAGCTCGGCAATACAGACCATCGATTGCTGATAGCCGATCTGCGGCTGAAGCTCAAAGCGGGAGCATCCTCAAATGCGTCCCCCCGGCTGGACTACTCTCGACTACAGGACCCGGCCATCATGGAGTCGTACCGGTGTACCATTGAAAACCGGTTCAATGCTCTCTCCTGTGGGGTGGACCTCGACTGGCCTCTTTTTAAAAAGGAGGTCATCGAGGCTGCCACTAAATCCATTGGGCAAGCAAGACCGGCCCCCAAGAAGCCCTGGATTTCCCAAAACACTCTGGACATCGTGAACAGGAGAAGAGCTGCCCGTCTCCATGGGGACCTGGACCTCTACCGGCGCCTCAACAGCCAACGCAATACATCCATCCGACAAGATAGGGAGAATTTCTGGAGCAGACAAGCTTCTGACATGGAATCAGCTTCAGAGAACAACAACCTGCGGCAGCTTTTCAATCTGCTCCGCCAAGGGAAAGCGGGCCCACGCCAGCGCTGCTTCTTAGTCAAGGACCGGGCTGGCAACGTCCTCTCTACCGAAGCTGAGTGTGTCAACCGTTGGAAGGAGCACTTCAGTGTCCACCTACCAGAGCTGTTTCTGAGTGTTCCTCCCAGCAGGCTCCACCCAGGGGGCAGGGGCAGGTGCTTCAGGGCCAGAGACAGGCTCTCGTCCAGACGCTCACACTCCCGCAGGGGAATATGACACTCGTCCAGCAAGAGCGCCCCCTCCAGGGCGTCTGAGCGCCCTGCCGTGCTAACCTGCGCGAGGGAACACAGCAAGGCACAGAGAATTAATGTGATTTGAAAAGACGCTTTTGATTAATAGTTAGATTGAACTGTATGTACATTTTGAATTCTGGACTTGGATTGCAGTATGGACACTTTTACTTAAAAGACCACTTCATCGCTTTTTAACCTATCTTCATATAATAGGTCCTCACTAGATCAGAAAATATCACCTTCAAGGAAAGTGTTACCATAACAGACCTAGTGATGCTAGTTATAATGTGCTGTTCCTTTGAGCATAATAATGCATTATGACTAGCAGTTATAATATGTTATAAATGTAGTTAAGAGGAGTTATACATGGATATTTATAAGTCTTATAATGTATTATACATGTATTTTAATGCATTATAAATGAGCTTATAATGCGTTATACTAAGGTGTTACCACACTCTTTTCTACTCGGTCAGTGTCTCACAGGAGGGCTGTGGGCAGTTCAGAAACGCCCTCTGAACACTATTGAGAACCTATTATGTGAAGATAAGTTGAAAAGGTGGTGCAGTGGTCCTTTAAGTAAAACATTTGAGTACTTCTTTAAACACTGAACATAACATTGTTGTCAGCAGGTTTGTTTGGTTTTGGCTGATGTTGCCCCCCTGGCCTATAATGAGGAGTGCTGGAGGTTCACATGTTTAATTAATGTGCTAGCATAACAGGTGTGCTCACCAGGAACTGGGCCATGTCGAAGGCCAGGTCTTGCACGAAGCTGAAGCCATGCTCCGCCAGCGGAGCCACCAGGGAAGGGACATGCTGCTCTCTGTCCAGGGAGACCCCACAGGGCCCTGGACCCTGCTCTCCGGCCTGGGAGACCCCCCCACAGGGCCTGACCGAACACAGGACCACACGCACGGACTCACAGCAGTCATGGGCTGGGGGAGATCCAGAGAGAAAAGAGAGAGAAAGAGATAATTGTCAGAATCACTGTAACGTTTTCGGGGTGTTTTTATGTGTGGTGGAACACGTGCATACAGTCCCGCTGTGTCGTCATCGCCACAGAAGAACTGTAAGAAAATACACACACACACACACACACACACACACACACACACACACACACACACACACACACACACACACACACACACACACACACACACACACACACGCACACGCACACGCACACGCACACGTGCACGCTCGTACAAATGACCTAAAGTCCTGGTGGTTAGGAAGCATGTTGTCAGTAAAGTGCCAGCTAGTTTTCATTCCACACTGTGGTCAGGTTGAAATGGAGGAGGTTTAGAGCCCCACATGCATTTACTGCACCACAAGCAGAAGCTGGGACATAAACAGGGCTGAGAAGGCTGTGTGTGCCGTAAAGTTGGCAAACAACTTTCTGCTCTCGCATTGTTGAAAGAAACAAAACATAAATGTTTGTGATCTAAATAGAATCTCAGTATTGCGTTTTAAAAACTTAAAATCCATCAGAAGAAGTAAAAAAAAAATATGTAAAATAACATTTGGGAAAACTAGCTGTCAAAGAACATTTCCAAAACAGAATTACACGGGTGTAAAACAAAACAAGTATTTTGGAACAGACAATCAGCTTTAATACGCTGAGGAGATTTAACCCAGAGCTCATTAACGCCTGCCCAGAAAAACACAAGACAAAAACCATATTGGAGAAAAAATAAATACCAGAGCATAACAAGCCAAACAATCGAGACTAGATAGAGAAAATAGCCGGTTTTAAAAGAGATAGTGGGGTAAACTAAATACCTCTCAATCTACAGACAAGTATGTTGTTTCCAAAGTCCTACAGTATGATAGTGCCTGTCATGAATTTTGACGTCTCTCTCTCTCTCCTACTGTATGTTTTACTGCATGTCTCTATTACACTGTGACGTGTCTCTCTCCTATCCTGTATTTCTCTCAGATTTCCTACTGTCTCTCCAACACTCTCTCAGATATCCTACTGTCTGTCTCTCCTGTGCACCATCTCCTCTTTCCCCACTGTCTGTTAGGGCATTAACCAACTAGTCGACTAGTCGATTGTCAATAAGTAAAACCACTAGTCGAACTCGTTGTTACTAGTTGACTAGTCGATAAGAAATAAATATAAACTGAGGTATTATTATTTTTATTATTAATATTGTTTTAGTGTTACAACATAAATCTTAGCTGGATTATAGTCACCAGTGTAGTTTTCCTTTTACAATAACAAACATTATAATAACATGAGCGAGACGCTCGCCTCTGCCCCAGAAAGGTGCTTCGCTTCGAGTAGGGTCTGCCCCTGGCTTAAAACAAGTGCCGGGAGCCCAGGAGGTCAGGGGCAAGGCTTCCCCCTTTCCCGCCCCCACCTTTTTTCTTTTTTAATATAATTATTTTTAATACCTGGTACATTAACAACTAGTCGACTAGTCGACTAGTAAACTAGGCAACTAGTCGACAGGCAACTAGTCGACAAGTGAATGCCCTACTGTCTGTGTCAATAAAGATAAAAGTCATAGGCGAATATTCTGGGAAAATAGACAAACATTTTGGGAAAATGGCAGACCTACAGTACAAGCTCATGAGACATTGCATTATAACAGTTGTTTTCAACCAGTGGTGCCGGGATCACCAGTGGTCCCTGAGAGGATACCAGATGGTTCCCAGATAAATGATGGACAGATGGTAACCAAAGGGACCCTTATAGATCTCTAACTCCTAAGAGGATCCATTTTGTTTTATTTTCCGCTCTCAAGAGTTAAATAATATTTAACTCTTATTATACCTGACTGACTTAATTTTTGAGAATCTACACAATTACACAATGTAGAGGAATTGTTGTTTTAACCAACGTTTTGCCAGTTATCTCTCTTAAATTGTGGACAAAAACTTGAAAATCCTTTGGTTTTGGGTCTGAGAGACTAAACTCAACATCAAATGGTGGTCTGACGCTCAAATGGTGGTCTGAATAAATAGTGGGCCCTGGTATGAAAAAGGTAGAAAACCACTGTCATAGGCGAGCATTCTGTGAAATAGACAAACATTTTGGGGAAAACGGCAGATCTACAGTAGAAGCTCACCAGACGCTACATGTATGTATGACAGGACGTGGGCTTTTTAGATTTCAATGAAGAAGAAGTTCTGTGTGGAAACGGGATGGGCCCCAGTTTGCATCACTGGAGGACAACCGGATAGAATCCGGATCTGACAGCGATTATTCTGAGTGCTTGTGGGACTCACCAGGGCAGAGGGCACGCAGCGTGTCATGGGCACTCCTCAGGGTGGAGGTCACATGTCTCTGGGTGGAGCCGCAGAAAAACAGGAAGTACTCCACCTCCTGCCCATCATCCAGCAGCTCCTCAGAGCACAGCTGCACCGTTAACACACACTGGCCCTGGGAAAAGATCAAGTACACGAAGGGAAAGGGTATCAGAACCAGGGAATGAGACGATTAAAAAGAACATATGTTCATACTTATTGCTGTCAGGCTTGTATCGCATTATTTCACCTTTAATGTCTTCAGCAATAATATCCTATTTCAGTGATGCAAATAGCCTGCATCCTGCATCCTTAGACTCACTAATTAAAAAAGAAATGGGGACCCGTCAGACCCATTCTGAAAGAACCCATGTTTGATCATGTAACAGAGTCACACAAAAGCAGTTGAAGCAGTCAGACTCATGCCATGTTGAGCCTGTAGATTTGCTAATTTTGTTGTTGTCATGTGTCCCTTTTTTCTCCCTGTATAGCCACATTGAAAGTCTGTGGGATTTATACTTATGTAAGTATTGACAACAGCTTGGGAACACTCCATTGGATCTATTTTTCCAGTTCCTGAAAAGTAACACTTCTGCCTGCGAAGATTGACAACGCCCTCGACCATGAGTGTCAGAGGTTTAAAGGAACACATGCACAGGCGCACGCACGCACACGCGCACACACGCACGCACACGCACGCACACGCGCACACGCACGCACACGCACACACACAACCTGCAGGGAACATGATAAGATATGGAGAGGCTGCTGTTTCCCGTCTTCCAACTGTTGTTTTTGATTTCTCAGTCTGTGAGCCCAGCATGGAGATGATGAAAACTGCTGCTGTTGTTTCTTCCAGGTGACCTCATTGGTCAACTGGAGGAAACACACAAGATTGTAGCAGTGATACCGGGTATATGCGTGTGTGCATGTGTGTGTGTGTGTGTGTGTGTGTGTGTGTGTGTGTGTGTGTGTGTGTGTGTGTGTGTGTGTGTGTGTGTGTGTGTGTGTGTGTGTGTGTGTGTGTGTGTGTGTGTGTGTAGACTCTCTCCCCATCTCCATCTTGACCTAAAAGGGACTCTTTTTCAACCAGATCTTAATCTAATAATGTTTAGGACACAAGAAACTTTCCTGAGGTTTCTGCGTGTGTTTTTAGATATTTTAGTATTTCACTTAGGTCTTTTAGTATTTCACTTTGGTCTCACTTCTTTCCTAGACTACATTAATGCCATATATGCACACAGCCACAAGGAGGGGCAGTGCACCAAAGCATTAGACGAGGAGCGATAAAACGTACCTATATAGTTCATTACTAGCTTTTTTATGCTAGTAATGCCCTTCTTGAGCAGACATGGAGCAGAGCTAATTAAAACCATAATGCGCCTTTTATAGTCACTATGTTTAGTGTATTGGTAAGGGTAAAAGTAACTGTGTGTGTGTGTGTGTGTGTGTGTGTGTGTGTGTGTGTGTGTGTGCGCGCGTGCGTGCGTGATAGAGAGAGAGAGAGAGAGAAAGAGAGTGAAAAGGGGGAGAGACAACACACACATATATGCACACATGCTGCACACATCATCACTGCACTGCACTCTGTTCAGCTTCGGTGACGATGATTATTTATTGATTAAGTAATAAAACTTTGTCTACTAGTTGCCCAATTTTAACAACATCATCTGCTATTTTAAAGCAAACATTAAATTTGCAGGTGCTCAATGCAGTTGGAGGGGAGGGAGCATGGAGCCACGGTCAGTGACAGACTGACACTCAGTGGCGCGCTATGAGCTTGTAGATCTGCTATTTTTCAATAGTTAAAACATAATCCTTAGAACACCAAAACACGTTCAGTACACTAAGGGTTAATTGCTTTCACAACGTGCTGGCTGTATACAACTGTTTTTCCTTTTCATAAATACAGCATTCTCTTACCAAATCGACAAGCATACATACAAAGCTGCTATTTAAAAATATAATTCAATGTGGGGAGGAGCAGAGGATCTCGTCCCCCTCAGGTGGCCGACATGAGTGGACTGGAGACCGTTGGTCTGTCGGCTTGTTTGGTTGTTACAAGCATGTTTACCAAGATTATATTATATGAATGTGAACGCCTTTCTTCTCTTCCAACGGTATTTTACATTTTAGAGTTTTAACTGTGTGCCTGTTTGGTTAATAATCTAATGGTTAATCTAATTGCTGTGAAACTGTACACACTGTTCCACTGCGGCAAGGACCAATGTTACCATTTTAACATTGATTACATTATTATAGCACCGCACAAGAATGCACAAAAAAAAAAATCCTACACAATTACATCACAGACATACGTTGCCATGAGAAGCACATTTTCCTGGTTACATTTGTGTAGTTTGACCCACAATGTCAATAATTGTATTTAGATATTAGTAGGATCGAAGCACTAACATGTTTTCATACTTTAGCAAGTCAGCGACTCAATTGTTCACCCGATTGTTGACTACGAAGTCAAGACCTTACTCAGATGTTGTTACGAAGGCGAAGTCAAACTGGATAAGAGTATCTGCTAAATGTCACTGTCATTATTGCAATGCTGTCCGCTGAGAGCTGTTCAGTGCTGTTCAATCCCCCTTGCTGGAGCCAGTGGGTAAATAATGCTTTACTGAACCAACAATAGCTCTGTTTTTGATGCAATACAGTCACCGAGTTCCAGGGAGCAAGAGAATGACAAAACCCCACAGTGAGAGACATTTGTCAAATATTTGGCCCTGTCACTGAATAAATATTAGAATTGTGAACTAAATTATTTTCTAAATTCATAGTGGACACACTGGGCAGTCTGTTACCTTGTGTTTCTCCATATTTAGAATATTTATAGTTGAGTTTGAGAACTATCTCTTTCACAAAGCTACTAGTGTACATGAGCACCTCAGTGGTGAATGGTGCGGGGCTGTGTGAAACTACAGCCGCCATGAACGTCCTCTAGAGTGAAGGTTTGAAAAAAAAAGACAACCAATCAGAATCACAGACTCACAGAGTAGATGTTATGAAGCCAATCAGTCACAGGTTGTATCCCTTTGTACACAAAGAGGAAGCAGTGTGGATAGTGTTGGAGTTCAACAATAACGTTGGCCTAAAAAAAGCTCATGGGAGCGGTGAAATTTGTCAACATATTTTGTGACTTTCTCTACTTCACAATTTCCTACATTGTCTAAAATGTTTTGGCCATTTTATGAAGGGTCTTTTTTGTATTTATTCATCTAAGTAGACAGAATGTTGATACCGAGAGAGACGCTTGCGGAAAAAAAATAGAAGAAAAAAAATAATTAACCTTTCTTTTAATAAAAAGTATCAGAGCAGACTAAGAGGAGTGTAGCAAAAAATGTGAGAAAACCTTGTAGAATGGGAATGGAGATGTTTTTAGAATCACGTGAACTTCACATTTCCAGTTCTCGCCGGGACTCCAGCACTGAATCGTGGGTTAGCAAAGAGCGTCATCTAGTTAACGTAAACACCCACAAAGGCAAAACGTAATCAGTCGCCTTTAGCAGTGTGGGACTTGGGAGAAAAGGTTGATAGGTACTTGTGTCTTGCGGCGATGCAGTTTTTCATTTATGCTTTTGTTGATTATTTACTTGTAGTCCATTATGTTTTGTGGTTTGTTAGAAAATTGCAGACCTCTTTGTTATAATGTCTACATCTGTCACCTTTTTTGTCGGTTAATTTCCCCTGCATTCATTCCCTGCTAAGAACGCGTTTTGCATGTTTTTATTGAAAATCTCAGAATGCCAGGGATCTTTTTACGTGTTTTTTTAATTGAAATCACAGAAGACCAGGGAGGTGGTTTTACATGTTTTGTTGTTTGTCAATTCAGGCAGCGTTCCCCATCACTAGTCAACACTTGGCTTTCAGTATTTGACAATAACAAGATGGCCGCTGCATAGAGTGCCAAAATACCTGATCTTTTGCTGTGTTTTTCTCGCAATTGAGGTTCAGATTGATATTAACGCCTTTGAAGACTTTAAAGTTATGATGGTTAACTTTAGTTAAAGGCAATTTTACTTGTTTTTTTACGGTGGATAATAAAATACCCCCATGCAGCTGTTGGCAGGGAGCTACAGTGCCGGCGGTGATAAACAAAAAAAAACGTAAACACGAGAATGTGAGCGGCGTAGAGAGCGAGCGGAAGAGGAGTGGAGCCCCCGCTCCTATTTTTTAATCGATCGCTGAGGAGGTTTTAAGATGCGCCAGAGCAGCTTCAGAGCAACGATGGCCTTATGCTCCAAGATGCTCCGGTCAGGGTCTTGCAACACGTTTAAGCAGGTTGGCTGTTGAGCAAACGTATCCGAGCGCCCCTTGTATTAATGGTGACCGCTGACCGTGTTTGTAGCAGAGTGGGAGGAATCGAAGCGAATGTGCGAACGTGAGCGAAGATCATTTTACCCCCGGCTCCACTCCACTCGCACGACCTGGAACGCATCGAAGACATCCACAGACGATCGACAATCTTGTTTTTTTCTAAACCGTGTATTTCCGTGGTTCCCAGTAATACGAAAATGGATCCACCCTCTCTGTAAAGGGATCCCTGTGGTGCGGCGATGCGAAAACCGGAGGCCCGGGCACCGAGGACAGCAAGGAACTCTCGTAAGAGTAGGTGTTGCCTACTGTAAAGGCAGGAGGAGGGACTCGCCTGTGGGGGCTGTGGTCGCGGCCACAGTAAGCTGGAGGAGGAGGAGGAGGGGGCAGTGGATGGAGTCCATAAGGGTCGTGGAGCGGCGCAGCAAGGTGCACACCCGAGGGTGAAGGAGGAGGCGGAATGGGGCTGGGTCGGTCGAAGGCGGGGGCGTTGAAAGGACGAGCCGGGTACTTATAGTAATCACCCGGCAGCGGACCGAACACATCCCTCTCACTGTACAGACACCCTGGTTGATAAGCAGGTTGTCTCGGGGGAGAGGCTGGCGGAGGAGGCGGGGTGGGGTACCCTGGCATGTGGCCCCTGAAGGGAGGTTCGGGCCTGTGCTCGGGGAAGTGGGGAGGGTAGTAAGCTCCGACCAGCGGCGGAGGTCCATATTCTTCCATCCCCAGACCCCCTCGCGGTCGGCTCTTCGATATCTGAACGTGAATGCTTCTGCCGTGGAAGTCGCAGTAGTCCAAGCCCCTGATCGCGTCCATGGCCTCGTCGGAGTTGGCCATGTGTACGAAGGCGAAGTTCTTGATGATGGCGCACTCGGTGACCGTGCCGTACTCTTCGAACATAGCGCGGAGCTCCTCGTCGCTGCCCTTCTCCACGTTGGCGACGTGGATCTTGACCGGGCCGCGGTTCTTCGCCCTGCTCGGCTCTACGTTGATCTGTCTACCGTGCAGTCGATACAACTGAAGCTCCCGGATGGCTTTGGTGGCCGACTTGCGGTCATCCATGTGGACAAAGGCATAGTTCTTGTACTTGGCACACTCGGTCACGGTGCCATACTGCGCGAAGAGAGCCTCGATCTCCTCCTTCTCTGCATTCTGCGAGAGGTTCCCGATGAATATCTTCACCATTGTCGCTACACTTAACTGTAAAACCGACGACTTGTTAGAGGGTAAACTTTGGTGCAGTTTTATGTGTCCTTGCCCACAGCTAACGCGCTCAGCTCCTCTGAAATGGGAATTCAACGTACACAAAAGCACCACCACTGGCCTGTAAACTCGACTCGCTGAGGCACACTGAGGTGTAGTTTTATTCATGCGTCTGATTGGGGTGATATTATGGGGTGACGTCATGCTATTATGCCCATATGAAGACGATACAACGGAATACGCGGAAACTGACTCTCTCTGTCTGTTTGGTACCCATTATGGAGATAATGATGTCATGGCATGACAGATTGGCCTCCAAGAATAATGGGTATTGCAGAACTGGTGAAACATCCGTATTCAACTGCATTTGCAAATCACTAAATAATCGTTATTACTGCTTGCACTAGTGGAGTGAGCCCAAGCGAAGATTTGCAGTTGTCGGTCGTGTCTCGAACTACTCTGATTGGCAGGTTTAGGTGACGACATAATGGTGACATAATTAAGAGACCTTTATAACTACTGTCATGACTATTATCTCCTGAAGGTTTTGGTTGTTTTATTACTCGCGTGAGTGGAGCGGTCTCTGCCTCGGGGCGCTCCGATTGGGCGCTTTAGGTGACAACGTAATGTGACGTAAGTAAAAGACATTTTAGCTAATGAGATACTAATACCAATACTAAATTAGCCCACTCTGCTCACGAATAAGATAAACTAGATCTAGCGAGTCCTGATCTAGTTTATCTTATGGCAGTAACTTATCTGTGCTTGTAACCTGAGAGCCGTGTGTCCCCCTGACTTCACATTTGAGACACGCCCTCCCCAGCCAGGAGTGCAGTGCCTTCAGTCGGTGACATGCACCGTTGTCCAGAAACACCACAAAAAGCTCTGGTCAGGCTCACCTGTGTGATTGCCTGCATGAAAACCACACCTGCCAATTGATTATCATCCAATTTTCACAGTAATAAAATGGACAAAGACACCTGCTGGTTGTTGTCAGGTGAAAACCAGAAACGTATTAGGCTCTTAAACAAATGCGTTTTATTTTAAATCAAATTCTAAAAAGTATTTAGTGTCGAAATGCTATTCTATAATTACATTGTAAAGTTTTGTTGTGTTCCTCACTACACATTTAAATTGCAGTTCGTATAGCCTCAATACCCAGGCTTTCATTTTCGGCCATGCTGTGCAAAAAGAGAAAGCCTAGACTAAATCGATGGCTTGGCTTGGTGAGATCCAATCAGGGCAACCGCCTATCTGGGTTGGTCATCGCCCTCTCTCGGCCAAAATACTTTCAGGTTACCTTTCATATAGCCTCGACACCCATGCTTTCATTTTCCTCTGCATTGCGCAAAAACGAAAAACCTGGACTAATTTGTTAGCTACGGTGGCCTAGAAGTGGGATTCAAACTCTTCGGGGTGGGCGTTGCTCCAAATGATGTGACGTAGCACTGCAGTGGAGGGTGGGGAAGGGGGATGACGACACGTTGGTGAGATCAAATCAGATCAGCTCATCTGCCGTCTAAAAAGTGACAGCACCCCCCCCCCCCCCCCAGGACAAAACCCTTTCAGGTTAGGGCAGGCTACCTTTCATATAATCCAGGCAGGGGTGCCCAAAAGGTAGATTGCGATCTACCATTAGATCACAAAGGCTGTGCAGGTAGACCACAAGACCTACCTCTAAGATTATACATTTTATATATATTCATCTGCCACATGAAGGTGATTCATTTGATGGGCATAAAAAATGAGCCGTCGGTGGAGTGGAATTCTGAAAACTCACACAGGAGTATGATGGGAGACGATGAATAGCTTTAAGTACTCTAATTATCTATCCATTTTTAATCCATTTATAGCGGAGTGAGTCATATAAATGGCACATTTAACAATAAAGGCTCAGAACACTTAAAAAGCACCTGCTGCTTTCTTTTGTGCTATTTCTAACATTGCGGCCCGGCCAAGGTTAATTTCTCAATAGTGTCCGTCTAATCTCTCTAATCTGCCCAGTAAGGGGTTGCAGTTGAGGTGGAGGCAGAGAGAGAAGAATAATATATTTTTTAAATAAAATTGCAGTTCTCAATGACCCCAGGAGAGAGTTAAAGGGATACTTCGCCGAAATTAAACCTCGTCTGTATGGTTATACTATCGTGCATCCGTGCCTCTGTGTCCGTGTCTCTGCACATACTGTAGTGGAACACCAGAGGAGGGGGTTCCAGACTGTTTGCCACCTACGTCACAGTGACGTAGGTGGTAAACGTTTCCCATAGCACTGAACACTAAAGGAGGCAGAGGAGAGCCCCAAGGCAAGCACAGAATATACTTTCTCTGGCGCCACTGTGTGGCTTTTTTTTTTTTTTTTACATGTATACGTTTTTCACATATTTCGATGCTGTTGTACAGCATTTAAAGGCATTCTGTACCGGCGAAGCACTCCTTTAAAAGCATACAATTCAAAATAGAAAATCTAAAGAACAGAGCTCATACGTCACATACTGTACAACATTGTTATGTGCAATGACGGACATCCGTTATAGTCGTAGTACAGTAGTAGAACTTGTGGACTTGGTCATTCTGAAAGATGCTCACAAGTCAAAAAGGTGTGGGCACCCCTGATATAATCCATCAACCTTCACTCTTCTGTATCTTTTCTGAATTGTCACTTGATATATTACCTCTCCACTAGGTGAAAGGTCACACTGTGTGAAGGCCAGGTTACTTTCTGTTCCAGTAGCACACACACACACGTGCGCGCGCGCACACACACACACACACACACACACACACACACACACACACACACACACACACACACACACGGTCCCACAGGGACAGATTAGCTAGCTGACAGCAGGATAGGGGCAAGGGCTAACCAGCAGCCTTATTGGTCTCTCTGAGGTGTGTGTTTGTGTGTGTGTGTGTGTGTGTGTGTGTGTGTGTGTGTGTGTGTGTGTGTGTGTGTGTGTGTGTGTGTGTGTGTGTGTGTGTGTATGAGTGTGTGTGCACTTCACAGCAGGATAACTATTGCCAAGCAACAAGTTCAAAGTCGACCACATACCCCTATGAGCCCACAGGAAGTGAGGGCTAGACCCACAGCATGTCGCGGTGAGGTGACAAGCTCTGCTCCCACTTTCGCTCTACAATGTGTACACTAAGGCTGAACGATTAATCGTTTTTAAACCGAAATCGCGATTTGAAAAAATGCGATTTGTGAATCGCAAGGGCCGCGATTTTTAATGTTTCTATTTTCTTTCAGCTTTGTTTTAAACTTCACTAGCGCTAAAGGCTGCGGGAGCGACATTATGAACCCCACTGCAGTTCTAGGAACGCTCCCCACGCTGTGATTGCCAGTAATGGCTAACAACTGCGGTGGGATTCATAACCACGCTGCGGGGTCCTTTCCACTATAGGCGCCCGTTTATGGTGCCTGTCCATAAATGGGCGAATCCAGACAGAGCATCTAGAACAGGGGTTTTCAACCTTTTTGACACCAGGGACCACCATTTATTCAGCATTTGAGCCACGGACCACCATTTGATTACTTTTTCCACCCCAAAGACCTAAAACTAAAGAATTCTTTTGGTTTTATCCACAATTCCAGGCCGGATTTTGCAAACAAATCAGTGTAGACTTCTTAATTAAATAGTGCTAATTCAGATGATGAATATATTTAACTCTTGAGAGTGTGAAAATGAAACCAAATGGACCCGCAAGGGTCCATTTGGTTTCATTTTTACGTTCTCAAGAGTTACATCTGGTTAACCAACTTTCCATCATTTAGCCTGGGGACCACCTGGAACCCTCTCAAGGACCACTGGTGGTCCCCGGACCACCTGTTGAAAACCCCTGATCTAGAAATACTTTTATTATACGGATGTTGATGTTGGCAAGCTAAATAGTTTTTCAGAAAACAGTTTAAAGACACTTAAAGAATCGGCCTCAGGTCTTATTGAGTTTAGAAGATCTGCAGTATCTACCTGGCTATTCTGATATTTCTTGATAAATTTCAAAATATTTTGTTCAGTAAGAAAATAAGTTGTACTTCCACAGGTTGTTCAGAAACAGAACATGCACCTGTTGATTTCCAATTCCAGACAGTGTGTTGTGAAGAATGTACTTGGAAAATAAATATGATGCCTGTTGGAAGCAATTCATATCTTTTATCCTTATTCAGAGAAGTAAATGACTGTCTTTTGGTATTGGTAATGTTAAAATACGTTTTTAATGGACATGGTAAAGATTTAAACCGAAACTGGACTCTTTTAAAAAAATAATCGCAAATTAATCGCAATCGCAATATTGTTTAAAATAATCGCAATTAGATTTTTTCCCAAAATCGTACAGCCCTAGTGTACAGTCATGTTTTCAATGTTGAACAAAGATAAATATTTTAAATGTTACAGCATAACATGACAACTTTTATAGCAGGAAGAAGCACACAAAATAGTGTGACGCAAGAAGACTGTGTTCCCATACTACTGCCACACGAGTACACCTAACCCAGGGGTGCCCAAAAGGTAGATTGTGATCTACCAGTAGATCACACAGACCATGCAGGTAGATCACATGACAGTCCCCTAAAGTGTATATCTGATCTGTAACTCTTGAGAGTGTTGGTCTGGTTTGGTTTGGTTTTACACTCTCAAAAGTTAAATTATATTTAAACATCTGAATTACATCATTTTCAAGAGTCCACACAATTAGAAAATGGAGAATAATCGTGATTTTGACCAAAGTTTTGCCAGTTCTCTTTCACAATTGTGGACAAAAACGTGAAGTTCTTAGTTTTGGGTGCAAGAAACTAAATTCAACACCATGAACTGTCAACTCAACCCCCCAAATACTGTTTTCAAGTGTCAGTAACAGCATATATAGCAAAACCTTCCAATTCTCCCACTCTATTTTTCATTATAAGTGCATTATTCTTGAACACTATGACAGTAAGTAACAGCATCACCACTATTTCAAAACTCAAAACTTTCTTGAAATGGATTTTAGTGATGGAACAATCACATATTTGATTGTAGATCTTGTTCAGCCGGTCATTTTGAAAGTAGCTCTCAAGTCAATAAAGTGTGGGCACCACTGGCCTAACATATACCACGGTAGCAGTAACGTGGCATGCATATTATGAGCTCCCATCAACGCAGGGGAACAGGGGAATGTGTGGCTTTGAAGAGACATTAAAGAACAGCTGTATAGAGCCTAGGCTCACAAGCGTACGGATGTGTGTGCTTGCATCTGTGCGTGCCTGCGTGAGACAGACAGTGTGTATATGTCCTTGGATTAAATCTGTGTGAATGGGAGGTAGTGTATTGGTAACAAAACAATCCTGTAACTAGTAGCTAGGAGGTCATGGGTTCAATTGAATGTGTGTCCAATCTCTAGCATGTGCCCTGGCACCATGCCTGTGGGGCAAGGAACGGAGCCTATACAGGGAAATCATGAGTGTTCAGTTATTGTGTGGGGTCACGAGCTGATCACACCATGGTGTAGTACCATGCACTAGGGAATCTGACGGTCCATCATTTAATACAGGGACCAGTGGCTGTACAGAAATACCGACCTAAAAGCTTAATACAAGTGGCTGAAATTAGTTTTCTCCGACGTCACGAGCGGCTGGCATCTTCGGTGCACAATAGAGAGACTCTGAGTAGAGTCGAAGCCTTCGCAACTGATTCAGGCAATTCAATTGGTTAGGATTCCTCTCAAGCGTCTCTAGAGAGGTTCTCGAGGCAAGTCCCACTGGGAGGAGACCCTGTCACCGCGAGGCACACCAAGGTGCAGATGGAGGAATTACATCACCACGCTGGTCTTGGAACGCCTCAGGATCGCCCTAGAGGAAGTTACTAATGTTGTCTGGAGCGCTCTGGTGGAGTTACTGTATATATTGGCCCTGCAACCAATTTATATAGTGCCTTTAGCCAAGGCGCTTTACATGGATTGTGCATGACATTCACCCATTCACACACACACACACACACACACACACACACACACACACACACACACACACACACACTGATGTTGGCGACCACCATGCAGTATGCATTGTGGGAGACTGAGACACACACACACCCACACACACCCACACACACCCACACACACCCACACACACACACACACACACACACACACACACACACACACACCTGCTTTGAAATGACACCTGTTCAGCTGTAACAATAGGGACTTTAAGTTCCCATCTCTAGGACTTGGAGAAAGACGAGAACGGTAGGCGTGGTCCGTCGCAGTTGCGCCAGAAGCCCAACATAGTTAAGAAAGCAGGCGACGCCGACGGGATCCATCTCTTCCACTGGCCTCTCTGGTTTCCATGGTGAAGCTCCTCTACAGCGTACCTCTCGACCACGTTGTTAACACATTGCCAAAAGCTGCGTTTTGTTGTCGTAGGAGAGGCCCCGACGGCCGCGAGGCTTATACAATATCTTGCAAAAATTGACTGTTGCCTCTGTTTTTGATCTCCTCCACAAACCTTATTGCCATAAATAGCTGTTCTGCAAGCTCGCAACACTTCGTAGTCCCATTGCAAGCCATTGTGAGCGTGTCGATCTGACCCCCTAGGGGTCCCGGACCCCCTATTGAAGACCCTTGCCCTAAAACATAATACTGTTGAAGACATAGACGTAGCCTTGGGCCCCATGAATCATCAGCACTTCTCTCTTCATCATTACTCTAACCCCGTGCCTCAAAGCCCCCGCCTCCCACATGCTTCATCATCGCTTTTTTAATGCTTTATGAAGGGCCATGATGCGGGCCATTGACTGTAAGGAGACCCAGGGTAATGTAAACCATCTCTGGGAAAAATAATCATTCAAAATGGGTTATCTAACCCAGTGGCTGGTCAGGGGGGTGTTATTATTATTGTGTTTTAGATCCAGGGATGCCTTGCTATTGGAACTATATACGGCAGTGGTTTTCAACCAGTGGTTCGGGGAACACTAGTGGTCCATGAACTCTTGCGGGTCCATTTGGTTCCATATTTACATTCACAAGAGTTAAAATATTTATCATCGAATGTAAAAGATTAATGGTCATTTTGATCTGTATGTTTGCCTGTTTTATTTCTCAAATCCAGCCTGGAATTGTGGACAAAAGCAAATTCGTTTTGGGGTCTGTGGGGTTAAAATGTCATCAAATGGTGGTCCATGGCTCAAATGGTGAATAAATAGTTGGCCCTGGTATCAAAAAGGTTGAAAACCATCAATATACGGTATAATTTTGGGGCGGCTGTGGCTCAGGAGGTAGAGCAGGTCGGCCAATGATCCAGTGGTCGGCGGTTCGATTCCCGGCTCCTCCTGTCTACATGTCGAAGTGTCCTTGGGCAAGACACTGAACCCCACCTTGCCTCCAGTGGTTACCACCACTGGTGTATGAATGTGGGAAGTGGGGACGCTGGCGTTGACTGTTCGCCGCTCTACTTCCCAATGTATGAATGAATGGACCATTGTAAGCGCTTTGAGTATCACGCTGTGCATAGAAAAGCGCTATAAAATGCAATCCATTATTATTATTATTATTATTATACGGTATCATTTTAAATACTATATATTATTATTTTTAAATTGTATATGCCAATAGCGAGGCATCAGCAGGCACACAATGAGACTGTGTTTACACAGTGTGCTGCTCACTGGTCACTAGGCTTAACCTAAAATTAAGAGGAAACAGCCAGTAAAACCACAACATCCCCTTTTTGGGGGAAAAAAGACTGCCACTATCTATACGCTGATAACATTCAAAGTGGGTAGTGACTGCCCCAGGCCAGCAGCAGCAGTGGAATACAGTGATAACTTGGTTTATTGAACCCATTATAGCAGTGGTTTTCAACCAGTGGTCCTTGAGAGGGTTCCAGGTGGTCCCCAGGCTAAATGATGGAAAGTTGGTTAACCAGATGTAACTCTTGAGAGTGTAAAAATGAAACCAAATGGAATGCGGGTACATTTGGTTTCATGTTTACACTCTCAAGAGTTAAAATATTGATCATCCAAATCATCCAAAATTTTCTATGTTTACCCGTTTTGTTTCCGAAATTTAGCCTGGCATTGTGGACAAAAGCAAAAGAAATCTTTAGTTTTGGCTCTGTGGAGCTAAAATGTCCTCAAATCATACTGAATAAATAGTGGGCCCTGGTAACAAAAAGGTTGAAAACTACTGCCTTATAGCAACACCAGCAGCAGCAGTAGCAGTCTACATACAGGTAAACGAACAATGTTCATGTGAACCATGGCTAATAGAGAAAGGGAGGAAAATATGCCACAAAAAAATCGATATATACAATACACTGCACATAACCGCAAAAAATTGTCGGGCAAAAATGATTCTTTTAGTCCTAAAAACAGTGCCCAACAATTAATTAACAACAATTAATAAATTAATAAATTAATCAGGTCAGTTAATTTATGAATTAAACAGCCAATTAATGAATTAAATGATTGTTTGAATCCCTATTCAAACAGTCTTTGTAAAATTACCCTATATAGGGTTAACAATGCTACACCAACTGATACTTACATACAACGGAGCTTGCTGTGGATGAAGTTTCATGTCCCTGGACACTGTGAGAGGAAAGAAAACAAAACAAAATGGAGACTCAGGATATGTAAATGTTCAATTCAAACACAATGCTGTTACTAGCACATGTCATCATCATACTGGCTTGGACCAGAAACATACAGTAAATAAGATAGTTCTGAATGTTCATGAGGGTTATGGCTTGTTATATTTTTAAATGGCTTGATTGAATGCTTGATTCTGAATTGTCAATCGCTGAATACATCTGGGTGTTATTTCTTGAAGAGACCGAACTGTCAACTCAGTTCCATGCAGAGCAGAGTACTGCTGCTGCTGTGTGACTTTCATTCTTCTAACACGTACACGACACGACAGTCATGTAAAATACATCTTTTACTTGTGTGAGTTACATAATTACAATCATTGCCCTCAAGAATATTTAGAAAACTATTGATTGAGTAACCAAAAATTGATTAAATTGTTTCATTGTTTTACGAGGCATTCGTACTGTAATGTGTTGGAAGGACAGCCAGCGTAAGGCTTATTGAATACTTTTATTACTGTAAATAAGCAAGGAAATACTTTGTGTTGTTATTACTTGTGCTGCACAGATTCGTGAACCAATAGGATCCACTGGCTGTTTTCAGCACCAGTAAATTTTAAGCTGACCATTTACACTGGCTGGGGCAGGCCACCCTTAAATTGAACACAAATGAACATACCCTTGTTTAATGGCATATCTATCTCTTGGATTATATTGTAAAATCAATATTAATTTAACAATGAGAGCATATATAAATGAAACTAAATGGCTTGGTTCCTATGATTTAGCACTGGACTAAGGACCCCCTGTAACTCCTTCAAGGACTCTTCAAGGTCCCCAGACCCCACTTTGAGAACCATTTCCCTTGTCAATAAACAACAGGTTCACGGTCAAAATTATGAAATAAAATAAAATGGTTGCTTGCATAGTTAGCATTTGTGATAGTATTTGTTCTTCCGTCATTGAACATGGCTTTTAGACTTCGTAAAAGATGCACATGGCAATTTGATGAAATGCATTGTCAGTGTGAAGAAGGCAGACCTTTACAATTTGAATGTTTGAAAATATAGGCTGCTTTGTGTCTGTGTCCAGTCAGTAGTGGTGGTACAGTGTGTGTGTGTGTGTGTGTGTGTGTGTGTGTGTGTGTGTGTGTGTGTGTGTGTGTGTGTGCGCGCGTCTGGGTGTGTGCATGCATGCGTGCTGAAAAGATAAGGAGACAGAAAAGGATTAATGACTTTTGAAGGTGCAGTAATCCCAGTTTAGCTCTCCATTCATGCTACTGTTTGCAGGGATGAAGGCTGGCTGGCAGGAGGAGGATGTGTTTGAATGCCTTAACAGGTTCTGCTCAATGCTGAGGCTAAACCAAGATGTTTAAGTGAGCTTTCAGCGTAATGCTCATGATACAAATCAACATGGTTGGTTAGTAGTTACATCTGAAAAGTATACCTACTGACTACTGAGTGACCAGAATGTGTAGCATGTACACACACACACACACACACACACACACACACACACACACACACTCACCATTCACCATGAGTCGATAATTCATGCAAGCATGAACAAAAATGTTCATCTGGGAGTTCATCTAGCATGGATTGATCGAGGAAGGAGGAAGAGACACACTGCGTTTGGTCAGTGTCAGTGTTGCCAACTGCCAAAATCCAAAATGTATTAGTGTCACTTGAAAAACGCACTCGAATGCATTAGAATAAAATGAATGCACTACACTGAAACCAAATGGACCCTTACGCGTCCATTTGGTTGGGGCCTGGTTGGTTGGGGTCTGGTTGGGGTCTGGAAAAAAGCTAAATATAGTGACAAATGAGTCGGGTTGGCAACACTGGTCAGTGCACCCATGTGTCCACAAGACACGGTGTGATTGGCCAGTGGGGGCAGAGCCATCTAGTTGCGACATTGAGGGGTCAGAAACTGAGCACTCGAACTGCTATTCATGCAGCCTGAATAGGGACAACTGGAGTTGAATATACATTGTTTACAATGTAGAGGAGCCGCTATTGGACTGGCCCAATGAAATGAACGGAGTTGGCGAAATTCTATGTATACTAAGACTTCTGGCCATAAACAATATTAATTTATATTATGAGCCCCATCTGTGGTGCGCAAAAGCGTTCCCCAGCCCGTAATTGACAGCGCCATGTGCTTGATTGACCGCGCGTGTGCGGTGGCGCACCATTTATGTGCAGTCCTGCATATTATATTTTTGTATTTGTATTTTTATTGTTTTTGTATGTCTCTTCACAAAACATTCAGTCCATACTAGAAATATTCGTCTGAATGAATGTCGGTATTGGTTTTTTAATATCAGTATTGATATGATAATGTGTTAATTAGCTCGATATTTGATATTACCGGTATTGACCACTAGATAGCAATGGCGTGCAGTCAGAGTCGAACACGTTCCACCAGTCACCTAGTTATCAGAATTGCGACAGGGGTCAGAAACTGAGTGCTCTGCTGTTCATGCAGCCTAAATAGGGAAAAACAGGAGTTGGAAATACATTTTTTCCAAAAAGCCTAGGCCAAATAAGAGCTATTTTAGGCATGTGTGTAACATGAAAATTGTTTGTATAGTTACAATTAAAAGTCTCATTGCATATTTTAGAATACAGTATAATAATGGTATTTGATGATATTTGGTGATATATTTTTTGATATATTTTTTATAGACCCAATGATATTACTCGGTATTGATTTCTAATTTCCAATCGCGATAAACGGTAATACCGGTATATTTTCCAAGACTAGTAGTTACTGTAATGCATTAGTCCCAACAATGTGTAGAGTTGCGCAGTTTGAAATTCTTGGCTAATAATAATTGGCCTTGATAGATTCCCCTGAAATAGAGGCTCCAGTGAGGTATCAGAGAACAAGTAACGATGCAGGCACTCGTGATAAGGACATTCTACTGACTACTCTAGACTCTATGGGGGAAACAAACAGGTGGGAGGAAGGAGACAGTCTCTCAAGTAGTGGACTTTGTATGGCACACCCAAGAGGAAGTTTTGGAAGGATGTTGTAATTTTAGAGACACAGTGGCAGCACCCAACTCTATTTCAACCACACATTGTAATATTCACAGTACATCCTATGATGTCACAATCAATGTGAAACCGTTTCCTCTGTGGCTGTATTGTCAGTCAAAACAGGCACTGGAAATCACCAAATACCATAAAATGTGGTATTGACATGTTGCATAGTTATTCTGTTGTATCTGTATTATTAACTTAAAAATAGCCTGGCCTAACCTGAAATGATTTTGGCCTAGGGGGAGCGGGGTGCCGTCACTTTTTAGACAGCAGATGAGCTGATCTGATTTGATCTCACCAACGTGTCGTCATCCCTGGCCCCACCCCCTACCGCCCCTCCACTGCTGTGCTACGCCACATCATTTGGAGCGACACCCACCTTGAAAGGTTGACTCCCCCCTCTAGACCACTGTGGGTAACAAATTACGGTAGTCCCAGGGTTTCCGTTTTCGCACAAAACGAAGGCCTTGGTGTCGAGGCCAACGTAAAAATGACCCCTGCTTGCCCAAACCTGGCGGAACTGCTAATACTATGTCCTAATAAAACATTCTGTATTGAGATTGCTTGTCCATAAAATGTACTATAATTATGAAGTTTCCCTTATAAGTGTTTGTCTTGCAAAATAAGCTGTCAAATATTTAATGTCTACAACAATGTCAATGTGTCCTAAATGCTGAGTAAATGCTGAACAATCATTATGTACTGTACTGTACTTTTAAGACACTGAATGAATACAAGAAAAAAGTATTTGGAACTTTGACATATTCATATATATTAACCAATAGATGGTGCTCGTTGTAAACCCATGATTCACAGTTTGATTCTCATTGAAGCCAGAAAATCACATGGTCGCAAAAAACACAGCTCAACAATAAAGAAGGACCACAACAAAAAACAGAATCCTCCTCATTATTTATCCAAAATGACTTGCCGCAGGGTCTGATTTTCTAGTAGACCTCATAGCATAGAGAGGAGTCCATAAGTATATTGCCACTTACTCTAATTGTTCTGGTCAAAAGTGACTATTTTTTCAGGAATGTGTTCTTGGTCATCATTACAAACACATCAATGCCTTGGTTGTCCCACACAAGCCACCACATTTTTATAGACCCAACGATATTACTCTGTATTGGTTTCCAATTTCCAATCGAGATAAACGGTAATACCGGTATATTGCCCAAGACTACTAGTTACTGTAATGAATTAGTCCCAACAATGTGTAGAGTTACAAACACATCAATGCCTTAGTTGTCCCATACAAGCCACCAAAGTCTCGTTAATCATGTTTTGGTGGTGAGTATTTGTCACAACTGCCAATCAAAGTGATTTTATTGGCCAGTCACGGCGAGTCTTTTCCAGGACTTGGCACAACACATAAGAGCATAACATGATGTTTAGCAGACTATAGTGGTTCATGTGGGACGGCACAACCAAGGCATTATTATTATTATGTAATGACAACTAATAACAGGTTGAGAGCGATTACGCTTATATAACCTGGAGTCTGCTGGGGAACCTGGAGGACAGGGGTATTCTGCAAAATAGACCCCATGGCAAGTTCTCATTTAAAGACTGAGTGCCATCTTCAAAAGGGGTCTAATTAAGTACTGGGACCTCTTAAACATACACAATTGGAAAAATACAAACATCATTGCACTCCCTCTTTAACACGAGGCAGCTTGTGGCACAAGGGCACCACTGTGGTGGATACATGCTGTTAGTAGGTCACAGGGACTTGACAACCAAAGCTGAATGTCAAGACAATTGCAATTTAGTTACAATAAAATTACAATAAAGACAGTATGCACATGCAGAAAGTGAGTGGCAAATCGCAATCAGATAGGACTTGTCTGTTTGGATCTATGGGCTATCAAGTCCAGAAATTATTTTTCCACTCAGTAGGTGTCATGTGCATAGCCTAGCATCTCTTCGGCATTTAGCACACGCTAAGTGAGTTAAATAAGAGCAGCACACCAGAATAATTCAAATAAACAGAAATGATATTCATGGATCATCATTTGCAGGGAGGCATAACAGTGAGGCATTGGAAAATATTTTCATATTTTCGTCCTCGGTATGAACCCTGACCTCCCAATCTCAGGGTGAACACTTTAACCGCAAGATCACTGAGCTGGTGAATAAGACCATCAGCTAAATGCCGCAGAATAAACATATAAGCACCATTTTTGAAAGCAACATTTTTAACTTAGGGGATTTTAGCCCAACAGCAAGATAAACTATTAATGCTTACAGTAGCTGTAATCATGTAAAGTTCTCACCTTTGGACAGAAATAACAATGTGTAACAGGAATAAAATGTCAGAGTTAGACTAAAATGTTACAGACTGTAGGGGTGAGGTGGATGTTTTGTATCAAAATGTACAAAGTAACTACTAGTAACTAACGTTTTCAAATGAATGGAGTGGGGTAAAAGTACAATATTTGGATTTGGATCTGAGATGTAGTGGTCTAGTGCAGGGGTTTTCAACAGGTGGTCCCCAGCTAAATGATGGGAAGTTGGTTAACCAGATGTAACCCTTTGAGAGCGTAAAAGTGAAACCAAATGGACCCGTTTCATGTTTACATGAAATGTTGCTCACTTTAAATAAATGCTCTTGAACCAGTAAGTGGTGGTGTGCGGGTCTCCTCCCTTCTAAAGTTTGCTGATTTGTCTGCCCTAGACCAACGCACCTGCCCAAAACTAGATCGGGTGTGCAGAAGTCGTCTCTCTCTTGGGTCTGTGGTGCTAAAATGTCATCAAATGGTGGTCTGTCGAATTCTGAATAAATAGTGGGGCCCTGTATCAAAAAGGTTGAAAACCACTGGTCTAGTGGAGTAGAAGTACATGTATTGTAAATTAAGAGTACTCAACTAAAATACCTCAGAAGTGTATAGTATAGAAAAGTATTAGTACTTAAGAAAATGTACTCAGTTTAGGTAATTCTCTGTGTCCTGTTACTCGCAGCATGTCTGCAGGGAGCAGCTCTGAGCAGCCAAGTGCACTTAAGGCAGGAGGATTACAGCTGAGAGTATTATTAGAGTTCCTAGCTTTATCCCCTTACCTGATCCTGCCTAATGCCGATGCTCACTTTATTTATTGGGCAGGAAAAGTAGGAAAATATTTGGACTGGGGATGGGGGGGTAGAAAGAGAGAAAGAGAGAAAGGTAGAAAGAAAGAAAGAAAGAAAGAAAGAAAGAAAGAAAGAAAGAAAGAAAGAAAGACAGAAAAAAAAAAGAAAGAAAGAAAGAAAGACAGAAAGAAAGAAAGAAAGAAAGAAAGAAAGAAAGAAAGAAAGAAAGAAAGAAAGAAAGAAAGAAAGAAAGAAAGAAAGAAAGAAAGAAAGAAAGAAAGAAAGAAAGAAAGAAAGAAAGAAAGAAAGAAAGAAAGAAAGAAAGAAAGAAAGAAAGGTGGTGGCGGTTCAGCACCTTTATTGAATCGCCATTGACTCTGCATGGTGTTTTCTGCTGAACTCATTAGTTCCCGGGGCCGTGGGTGCACTTGCTGTCTTGGCTCTGCTCTGGGGGTTTGTTTGATTAATGCACCGCTGACCGCTGGGGCTGTGGCCCCCCCCAAAAAAGGGGGGCTTGTCGTGGAGCCAGGGAACACGAGGACAAAGGAAAATTGTCAGTGTAAATGACCAAGGAGAACAGCGGAAACAACAGAGGCTAAACCCCTGGAGAGGAACGCCAACAAACCGGACTCTATGACGAATGGAAGCAGGGCCAATAACTCCTCAAAGAGATTATTACACACGCACACGCGCGCGCACGCACGCACACACACACACACACACACACACACACACACACACACACACACACACACACACACACACACACACACACACACACACACACACACACACACACACACACACACACACACACACACACACACACACACACACACACACACACACACACACACACACACACACACACACACACACACACACACACACACACACACACACACACACACAAAGCTCTGCATGTCATTGCTCCTCAACAGGGCTGGACTGGGACAAAAATTCAGCCTGGTCATGCATGTAGATACCCCCACTAGTGGTGTATTCAATATACCTATGAGGATGAGGGCAGGGTATTCCAGTCGGCTGGGGTTTTGAACTTCATGGCACGTCTGCCCATCTCTCGAGAGATTCTGGGCACAGTAGAATAAAGGTGTTGAGTATGTCTTAGTGAGTATGCTGATGAAAATTGCTTCAAATATTGTTTTAAATAAGATGGATAATCAAAGTAAAAGCATTTTAAAACAAAAAGTAACCAATGGAGATGCCTGTTGCTTTTGGGTGAAAACTAGTTCATCATCATGTTATGAACGATATGAGTGATATGAATAATATGAACCCAAAGGACAGCCCTTGGTTGTTCTAACAAGAATGATGCTGGCAAAAGGATCCCAGATAGAAGAAGGTTGATTGTCATATACTGTCAAAAAAAACTTTTTTGGTCCTCTAGCGGCCCCCTATGGTAGCGGCCCATCAGGAGACCTCCCGGTGCTCCCTGTGACCAGTCCGAACCTGCTCCTCAAGTATACTGTATCTAGGATACTACATCAACTAAATAGACAGGACACTGCACTCCGCACTGTCCGCAGTCGGTGTCGGTTCTTCTTCACAATGGCCAGTGCTTATCTCTAGCATCACCGATTCACTGGCAGGCCAAAGATTCCACTTTACCTTTTATCTGGAAATCAAGTGGGAGGATTTGCCATGGCACATAATTTACACATTAAAATTCAACATGACGATGAACCCTATGTCTCACAGATTGTGTGCTGCAATACCGAATCTGTCAGAATGTGCATCACTGCCGATAGTGGGAGTGAAAACACAGGTGCATCACAGGAAGTGGAGGCCAAACGTGCCGACATACTTATACTTTCGTAAAAATTTAATTTCAGGCTTTTACTTGACTATTTCTACATTCCACCAATATTTTTACATAAAATACCACTTTACAGCTTATCTTAAGTTCAGAAACATGTCCACCAGGGAATCCAAGCTAATACAAACTGCAGGCTTTTTATTCCTGAAAATTCACAATGGAAAAATGGAAGCCATCATTCTCACAATAATAAACATCTCAATAATATTAAAAAAAAAAAAAAAAAAAAAAAAAACAATGTGCATAGCAATGTCAGTGGTGGACAGGTGGCTGAACTGCCCACATCCCTCCTGTGAGACACAGACCAAGTGGGAAAAAATGGTGGTATTTTATCATGAGCATGAACACATGTCCAATTATATGAAGAGATGTTGAAAAGTGGTGAAGTAGTCCTTTAAGTAAAACATGCAAGTCATTTTTTCCGCCACTGGTCCTAATAAGTAGATGCCTGAGGAGTGTGAAACAGAGAGAATAAATCTGCATAATATATCGGGCGGTTCTGCTGAATCCATTACTGGTGAAGGTTTAAAGTTTAATTTAGTCATAAAAGGTTATCAATATTCCTTACGCTCGGTAAAATGTGTTCATTAATGCATTCATAAAAAAACCCTTCCATTCCGTGCGGATACATCGTTCATATGGCGTCAGTGTGAAATGAAAACGGTCAGACGGTCATGACCTGTGGCCGTTAAAAATGCACACATGAAGTGGTTTCTGTTGGTGTGTTTGTTAGGACGTATATAGCTCCGGGTATTATCTGCCTTATTGCTACACAGGTTCTGGGTTAAACTTCCCATTGATCATTAATGAACCTCTGAGACAACAGACACCCCCGCCCATGCTTTCATCTGTCTGCGAGCTCTGCTGTGCTACTGACACACACACACACACACACACACACACACACACACACACACACACACACACACACACACACACACACACACACACACACACACACACACACACACACACACACACACACACACACACACACACACACACACACACACACACACACACACACACACACACACACACACACACACACACAGTGTGTGGTGTCATCTGATCCAATAGCATAGCTGAATGGTGACACCGGAGATGGGGCTAAAAGAAGGCCAGGGCTGTGTTGCGGTTGCTCCGGTTCTTCCATTCCATCATCACCTGGTCAAGCTCTTAATTGGTTATTCTTTCTCTCAGTCAGGTGAAGACTGGCCTATTTTCGCCTGGGTTGGTTGGTTTAGAGGACCTGGTCCTGATTGGCCGGCCCGGGTCTGAACCCATACACTGAAAACACTGCCTAAGCCAATGAGAGTTTCCCTAACCTATACACAACAAAACACAGTGATTGAACCTGCAAAATAACGTCAGAAACAATCACAAACTACAGCCGGGAGGTTGTCACGGAGACACATACATGTAAAACAGTAACATAAGTAATAGGGACTTTTTTAATGATGGGGTGACAGATGTGCAACGGAGAGTGCTTGTTACACCTGAAAGTATGATATGTGTGCCATTATCGTTTGCTGTCATCTTCTGTGCCCTGTGTTTGTGTGTGTGTGTGTGTATGTGGGGGGGGGGGGGTATTTATTATGATGTTGGAATAGATTTTAGGCCCTACCCGGCCCTAAACTGGGTTTGGGCAAAATTTAAGAATTCGCCGCAGATTAAAATAAAATGGCAATCAGCACCATTTTCATAATAGGTAAATACAGAAAATAACCGTTATTCTTACTATAGTAAAATAATTCGATATATATTATTTTTTCATGGGGGCCGAGGCCCTACTGATTAGCATAGATTTTAGGCCCGACCCGGCCCTAAATGTCGGGTTGGGCCTGTTCGGGTTCGGTCTTGGCCGGGTTCGGGCAGAGTTTTAGAACTCTAGCTCAGACACCAAAGGGCCAGGTCGGATCCTGTCCTTTATAGCGTCTGTTATATTGATAATCTATTTTAATTAATGTTACTTGAACATTTATCTATGTAATCTTGCTCATCTTTATCATTGTTTTATCCTCACTACGCTGCTGCCATGACAACTTTATTTCCCTCAGGATCAATAAAGGTCTGTCTCTTTCACCCTTTCTCTATCTGTCTGTCAGTCCATGTGTCTGCCTGCCAAGCCTCTCTCACTCATATTCAGCTCACAACAATGGCTATGGTCATAATTGTAAAATAGGGCACCCCCCCCCCCAAAAAAAAAAAGAAAAAAAATCAATAAATGTTGAAAGCATGTGTGCATATGTTTTCCAAGTACTTCATGTAGCTCATGTTTTGTTGTTTGTTTGTTTTTTGTAAAAGAAAAAATTGAAGGGTAGAATTCAGAGGTAGAGTGGCTGCTTCCCAAGCCACCGTCTGATGTCATAAAGAATATTAAAAAATCCCTAGAATGACGGTATAGCTTTTTACATCTCCATTGAATTATTAGTTGTCTTGTTGTTAAATGAATCCCCCACAAGTAAAGACTACCATTTAAATTACAGCTACAAATGGCCAAAGCAAGACAAGGCAAAAGTCTAGAAACACAGAGGTAAGAGTATCAAAGAGTCCAGCCAGGGTCCATCACAGAGCCATGTTAGTTATAAGTCATGGCTGATTGGCTGAGGTGGTCAATGTAAATCACAAGTGAATGGCTGACAGGAGGTTACCACTTAGTTTGTCTAACCTCCCGGAGTGATTTCTCCTAATGGTCAATCAATGTTTAACCAACCCACTGCTGCAAGAATGTCACAGAAGAGGAAAAAGCCTATAGCAATTAGCCTAAGTAAAACAGGATATTTAACAAATCTCCTAGGAACATTGCTTTTTTTGCAATATGTTCTCCATTATGCTGCTCTTGTATCTTTTCCGCCACAATGACGCAATTCTTCCACTGTTCCAGTGTCACGACATCTCGCATCGTGATCCACTAGTTAGTATTTCAAAGTATGTTATACACAGGTGGCAACCCACTGGTTGCCGACCGCTGACGTAGGTATGACTTTTAAGATAGTCATGGCTGTTTGATTTAATCAAACCAGCTTTATTATCGTCTCCCCGGGACATACAAGTGACGCATGGTGAGTTGGTGACGCCACCTCACCCCCACCCGACCCGAAAGCCAGCACAAAGCAGCCACACACACACACACACACACACACACACACACACACACACACACACACACACACACACACACACACACACACACACACACACACACACACACACACACACACACACACACACACACACACACACACACACACACACACACACACACCTATAAACAGAAAGGTTGACGTGAGATGAGAAGAGAAGAGCCGGGGCAGGGATGAAAGGTCTTCAGTGTTGGGTGACAGTTATTACCCCTCCCCTGCACTGAAACCAAATACCTGTGGGTCCCTGATAGCATTGTGTGCTGGTGAGACACTCATGGGTTATGGGCTGTAATCAGGGACCCCTGCCGCCTTGATCTGTGCCCTGGGTCCCAACAGCGAACCCCCTCCCTCCCAATTGGTTCCCAGTATTGCACCAAGGAAGAACGCATGCAAGCATACGCACACATGCACACACGCACACACTAGTATCATAGTTGAGTCCACCCAAAAGCCAGTACAAGTCAACACAAGTCAAAAGGGGGCCACAAGTCCGAGTCAAGGCCAATTGTGTGAAGGGTGAGTCGATCCAATCGATCAATAGATCGATAGATACATAGATGATATTGCTGAAGTATTACCATTGGGGATTGAAAATCACAAACAGATAAGAAGCTGGGTGGTGCCTTACTGTAAAAAAAAATATCACAAAAGACAGTGAGGTCCTGGGGCTTTGTACAGCTTCATGAGTGCAACCACTCACAATAAATACTGTAGCTATTTTATTATAAATTTAACTGTGCAAGAACGAGCATTGCATAAACCTCTGAGAGGACACATCGCAGGTTTATGCAATGACAGTTAGGTGCAAATTCAATTTCCCTTCCTTCCGTGAAAGAAGCTTCACATCGAGATCACCGACACCACTAACCTACCAACACTACAAAGGTGAGAGCCTTTCTGTGATCCTAGAAAGATCCAGTCTCACGAGGTCAGACCCAGTGTCTTACAATACTTTGTCGACATTTTCAGGAACGGAAGCTTTGAGTCACAAGTCAGCAATTCCAGGTGTTGCCAGAGTAACACAGGTCAACACCCCCGAGTCTGACGCTGAAACCGTCACAATGCTTGTGTGGTCAGTCAAACCCATTGTTTACAACAGCTGTAGCCACACTGGGGACACCAGGTGTACATATCAGAACATGCTGAATCTATTTTGGAGAATTGATGTGCGGAAGTCAGACCACCAAAACATAATTCAAACTTGTATCTTTAAACAAGTCAGTGTCTTTAAACAAAGTGGTTTTGAGGTTGTTGTTTTTTTATGAATCTAAGAGTCACAGAATATTTAGTTCTAGGAGAATGTAAACACCAAATATCTCAAAAGAAAAACAAGTCAACCTCCATTTTCATGAAGCATATAACATTCTGTATTTGTTTACACCGTACCACGTATTTGTTATGTGTACCTGAGAGAGAGTGAGAGTGTGTGTGTGTGTGTGTGTGTGTGTGTGTGTGTGTGTGTGTGTGTGTCAGGTGCTCAGGCCAGAAAGGATAGTTAGTGTATATGATGCTCACTCCAGATCAGCACAGAGGTAACAACCAACCTTGGCTCTGTGTCTGACACCGACACTAAGGACGTCTTGTTTAGCACATTGTAAATCTGTGTATGTGAAAGACTACACAAGTGACAAGGGGTGCAATCCAGGTCAGTACTGGGTGCTGAAAACGTACATTGTCATAAAACCTAGCACCAATGATCTTCCCCTGGACAAAAAGGGCTTTACAGAAGAAGTAGGCGGAGAAAATGTGAATTTGAGTGGACAGTTTTGTTTTTGACATTGTGTTCCTCTCTTTCGCAACCTTAAACTCAGAACTAGGAACAAAGTTTCCTAATCCTAACACAAATCAATATGTGCCAACCACCAGTCTACTGTCAGGCTGCAAGGATGACCTAGACTCACTCCGCCTGATTATTTAATAGCACAACCAGAGCTATACAGAACAAAACAAAGCCATTGTTTACAACAAAACCGAACACACAGGAGCTGTGCTCCTCCACTCCCAAGAGAAGATGTTTTGGAAAAGAGTTGTGTTTTGCTCTCTGTGAAAACACTGGGAGTTGAACTAGAACTAGTTGGTTCATATTCAAGTTTGGGGTTGAAACATTACTGTAACATTCAATAAAAATCACTGTATAATAATATGGCTACTATAGAGCTAGTACAACGTAATACAGGATAACAGGATTGGGCAATGAACAGGTTATTTGTTACCACTGTAAACAGCACTAAAGCAGTAGTTAAGCTGTGTTGGTTTGTGATGCCTCCATTGTCTAAGCACAAAGGGAAAGTGCTTGTTAGACCCATATGGAAGCTACTAAGAGGTTTAGCAGGAAGACCCTGAGAAATGTTAGCAGCACCAGCATGGTCAGATTAATGGCTTCCCACTACATTGCTGACTACATTGACTACATACAGCTCCTCTCTGTTGCATTCAAACCTGAATACATGGCATAGAGCGGCACGATTACGTACAAAGTCAATGCAAAGAGGAGGAGTTGTGCAAACCGGCGAGGCACAAACAACAACCTTGTATGTCATCTTCCCTCCCGGCTAGAATCATCCAACTGAAGTGAATCTGTCCAGTAACCCAAAACTATTTTGGCTGTTTGGTTTTATTCATCCATTCCAACTAAACTGACCACAACAACTCGGAAAGAGTGAAAAAAAACAATATACAAACTCTTTGCAAAGATATGGAAACTGGTTTTGCGTCTTATAAATATAGCAGGAGAAATTATATTGAACCAAACCATTTTGGGTGTACGAGGGGGTTCGTTTTGTTACTCTCCCACAATTAAATTACCCCCCAGCCAATCGGCACGTGGCGTGAGTGAAGGGATTTTGTTTCCTTCTGGGCCAGTGTGTGTGTGTGTGTGTGTGTGTGTGTGTGTGTGTGTGTGTGTGTGTGTGTGTTGCCAGCGAAAACAACAACATGACGTCATGCTGTGGTGTTAAGTGACTCACCGCTCAGTCAGACAAACACAGGTCTACGTTTTTACTAACCGCTATCACCTAAAACTGGAGTATCAATAGTACGCCTTAAGGGTAAATGGTGGCTTTTTGTACTTGTGCATAAATACTATGCTCTATATGATATAGCAGCACTAAGAATGTGTTCTTGTATGTAATACATTACAGAGAATACACAGCTTTCGATTAGTTTAGTTTCCCTTTCCTCCAATACAACAGTTACTAGGCAGTGTTGCTAGGAGTTAGCAAGGTGCATCTACGTGCGATAGCACAGTAAGTAAGTGCATGGCCTTGAGACTTTGCCCTGGGGTAAATTACCAGCACCCAAACCAAGGTACAACAATGTTCCATTAAATTTAATGGAAGGGTCTTCAGCATCCCTGGGATAATTGGCTGGTGTCTACTACGGTTATGGCTCAGGCGCTCCTTATCTCTCTTGTTGTCAGTTTGTTTGTTTGAAATTGTATTGAATAAGTTATAGAAAATATTTTGCAGTGTGCATTTGTCACTGTGGATAAGAGCACCGCAGATAAACATGTAATTGTAAATGATATACAGTAGGAATCCAATGGAAGTTGCACTCAACAGCATGTCTGCTGAACTAAGAATTGCACCTGACCATGAATGATGCATAAAATAAAGAACAGACATTTTTCATATCCCTACCAAGAAAGTACTGTATTTTGAACAACTCTCGGAAATGCCATATAAAGTCAGATAGTAGTGCATCTATATATGGTAGCAAAACCATACCCGCAAGCCAGTAAATGACAACTGTTCCATCACACTGTGCTGCTTATTCCCATAACAAAGTGAGTCAACATCTGACAAGTGATAATCTTTTTAAAGCACCAAAAGCATACAAGCAAAACCTTACCTACAAAAGTGTGACTGACTGCTCAGGATCCCTCAAGTCCACATTACAATTTGTTTTTAAAAGAAACCACACACACACAGTCCACTGAAGGAAGGAAGGAGCAGGTGTGTTTATGAAGCGCCACAGGTCTCCTGGGCAGCGAGCGAGCATGCTGCTGATTACAGGGAGCTAAATATGGCCTCGTGCTAACACAGACAGAGACAGGAGGCAGATCAAAGCTGTGATGTCACTGAGGCAGAGAGAGAGAGAGAGAGAGAGAGAGAGAGAGAGAGAGAGAGAGAGAGAGAGAGAGAGAGAGAGAGAGAGAGAGAGAGAGAGAGGGGGGGGGGAAGGAGGAGCCTGTAGGCCAACAGGTTAGATGTCTGCTGTGGCATAAATAAACCCGCTGACTTACTCCACCTAGCCTTTTACTCAGGTATAGTCAGTGGTGAGAAAGGTATTTACATGATTTAAATTGCTTTCTTTGCCAAAGTAAAAGTAGCAATCAATACTGCAATATTAGAAGTATTCATTGTACTAATTGTTGTATGCAGATTGTTGTATGTAGAATGTTTATAAAATGTATATTTTTAAATACCAGATAGTCCTATACAAGCTCACAATGTGTCCCACAATGACGCATTCTGAGCTTCTAGATCTGTTATTTTCACATTATTCCTGCTTGTCAGGGTGGGGGTCTTCAGTTATATATTATTATTACGGCCTGAGAAGGTTGATAACCAGGTAACTCAAGAGAGATTTCTGTGCTCATTTTGCCTGCTTCATAGTACTCCCTGCTGCTCACTGCCTTCTGGATCTAGGTTGATTTATGTGTTATGATCCCAGGCTAAGTTGGCATTAAAAGTTGTGACTCGTCACCCGTCCTTCCGCACCTTAGCGTGTAGGAAGACAAGGGGTTAAGAGATGGAGTTCATAACTCATTACTCATGCTGCTCTTTATCTCAGCAGGACAGCGTAAAGTCAGGTCATGGAGCTTTGCTCTGTGATGTCCACTCCGGTGATTCAGAAACTTTTCTGTCTCAGGGGCAGGCCCCACTGGGGAAATAACCCATCTGACCACTTAACAGGTGTGAAACAATGAATGCCAAACTGCAGCCAGCACAGGATGTTCTTATTGTCTCCTCCAGGCTGAAGGCATGGGGTGAAGGTATGTTTTTTACTCTGTCTGCCTGTGACTATAGCTATGTTTTTCTGACGAGTTCTGATAGCCTGTCCACTCCAAACCAGAGGTTCTCATACATTGGCAGAGCAGTGTAATTTATAAGACTAAGACTGAAAACTATGTTGACTAATACTTAGTCAACTAAGACTAGTCAACTAAGAAGACTAGACTAAGACTAGACTAATTTCCAGAAGACTAAATGGCACTAAATGTGCTTTTCTATACTAATACTGAATCAAAATTTGCTGAAGAAATTAACACTGCATTGAGGGGAACATTAACTTTAACTGTGGGATCCCAAGGCCTTCCATAGCAACAGTGTTGATAGAATCTCTGTCCCGTAGTTTCCTTTCAGCTGGCTTTAGAGGTAATCTGTATTTTGTATGACAATTATATGTAAACTACAATTTCATTATGATGAGCACCCTAGTGAAACATTGCACAACTTCTTCCAGTTGATCATTATCCTTTCCAACGCGATGTACTGTTCAAGGGTACCTTAGTCTAGCATATGGCTGAGACCTTTGTGTTACAAGATTGCATGCTAGTATATCTCAGCTTTTTTCCTAGTACTATAATGAGGACAGCTCTGTTTTAAGCGTATATAGGGCTCCATTTTCGTTACCGCTAAACCCCTTACCCATTAACTTCTTTGCCTTTTTAACTTTTTTTTTCAATAGTTTAAATGGTTAGTCTACAAGCTCACAATGTGTCAATAGATTGGCACGTTGAACTATTCCAAAATGTTTTTCAAAATAGTAAAAAGATTATAAGGGGTTTAGGATAAGGGGTTTAGATGGTAACGAAAATGGAGCCCTATATAGTGTCTGTGTTACTCAAGGCCTTTCTCACACAGCAGACCACCCTGCTGCTACAAGACAACGTTTGTGTCAAAGAGCCTTAATTGACTCAAGACCGTTCAACATGTGACTCCCAGCATGTGGACAGCATTTAGACACAGATGGTGTTTTGGAAGAGCTTGTTGCGCCAAAGGGGATTCCTCTGATTCCGACCTTAACAAACAGCTAATTCAACAGTAATATTTCTGGACATCCACCGGAGGTGATGTAACCGTCATCCCTTGTGTCATTAAACCAGGATGGATGCCCATGCAGAGACATTGGTGAGATGTGTGTGCAGTCTAACAGTATACTGTAGTACAGAAGAGGGAGAAGGGAGGGTGATTGAGGGCATGTGTGTCACACATATGACATACAGTACATGGTCGATTAAGACTCATGCGTTGCTCTGACATGGCACTTTTGTGCTTAGGGTAGCATGTCGCTGCATCTGACTATTGGTCCTGGAGCAAAGATATGCACCCTCTGGGCATGTTGTTATATTCGATCTAAAAGATCACAACATGTAGTGTTAAGACACGCTGTGATGTAGTTGAGTGGGAAGATAAATCGGAGATACAGAAGATAAGCCCAGGTCTGGGGACCTGCAACAACAAAGTACGTAATAGAAAGCAGCTTGAACTCCTCATGCATTAAAGGAAGCATGAGGCCAGTCTGCTGCCTCCCCAGGTTGGTGGAGGGTGTGTAGAGCCCAGGATCACATTAGGAATTGGCACTGGGTGAAAAAATGGGTTGCAAAATCGTGGGATAAAATTTAGTTAAAAAAAAAAGAATAATTAGAAAATAAAATACGGTTTTGAGTGCCAGTGCCCACTATATTCGTCATTCATTCATTCTTCCTCTTATTTCCTAATGTCCATGTCCTGGTAATTGGTTTTGAATGGTAAGCTTCTCCTGAGCCTTGAGGGCTATGAGACACTTGTCATCCTATTTATTCTCTCCTCAAGCATATGCTCTTGTACATATCAAACATGCGTAGCGTGGGTAAGTCGGTCACAATTATTACATAATCATCTAATCACAATTATCTGGGATAATCACGGTAATTTTTGCATAATTGGTGCCCCAAGCACAAGTCCACGATCATCCCCATGGTTGTACTGAGGTTCAAGGAGAGGCTGTTTGCTTGGCAAGACAGAGACAGTTCGGCCACCTATGGTAGGCGCTCGAGGCCCCACCATTAATTAATTACAAAGCTTCAAAATAATTAATTTGATTATTTGTTTTACTCACGTCTCATGCATGCACACACACTCAAACACACACACACACACACACACACACACACACACACACACACACACACACACACACACACACACACACACACACACACACACACACACACACACACACACACACACACACTTTTTTTCTACTGCAGGTCATTTATTGCAACATATTAAGTGTGGAAGTACTACTATGGAATCCAAAGATGTTTGAGAACCTGTACTCTAAGGAGGTTTCTGTACAATTCCTGTCTCGTCTAACCTCTAATTCATAACCACAATCAGAACCGCTATAGTCACGTGTGAGGTTCCCACATGGAAAATGATTTGGCATTAAACAATCAACAATTACCAGGGCTGACACCAACCCACATGGACTTAAAGGAGAATTCCGGCCCAAAAGTTTTTTTGTATCTTTATTTGCAGTTAATTTTTTGAAAAAAGTGTTCCAGGTGTTATTTTGTGAAAATACTCCTTTATGGCTGTTTCCCCTACCCCAAAATAAGCTTATAATGGGGCCAATGGGCGTTGTGCAAGTTCACCTATATACATCGCTCCAAAATGCAATTTTTTGCTATATATTGTGTCTCCACCATGTCAGTAGTGAGTTAACACTCACACTTTCACTTTCACTTTTGATTCAGCAGTGATCCAGCTGTCTCAAAACCTGGGGCGTGGCACATGGTTTATGGCTGAACCACTGCTGAAACAAAAGTGAAAGTGAAAGTGTGAGTGTTAACACACTACTGACATGGTGGAGACACAATATATAGCAAAAAATTGCATTTTGGAGCGATGTATATAGGTGAACTTGCACAACGCCCATTGGCCCCATTATAAGCTTATTTTGGGGTAGGGGAAACAGCCATAAAGGAGTATTTTCACAAAATAACACCTGGACCACTTTTTTCAAAAAAATTAACTGCAAATAAAGATCCAAAAAAACTTTTGGGCCGGAATTCTCCTTTAAATTACTGAACAGGACTGGTAACATCAAGACATTGTATAACCGCCAGGCAGTGGAGTCGACTACACACAACAGACAGTGGACAATCACACAGTTTCACTTAAGGATTCAATGGTGAAGTTTGGCAGGGGAATTCAGCATTCAGGTCTCATATGGCAAAACAACAAAACTCAAACCACTCCTATGGAAGTCTCACTAAGATCATGAATTGGTACCTGGTGCATTTCCCTGCACTAATGCTCTCATTCAGAAGTAAATACACAGTAATTACAAGGCTGACAACACATTAGATATCCTCCACCATCATTAAATGAGGGGGGTGTGCTCACATGATAAATTGACTGGGTTAAGCCTGGAGCCGGCGGGATCCTTCATGGTAATTTACAGTTATTCTAAATGGGAAGCCAAGCCCTCTTTCATTTTTGTCTCAGCGCTAGAGCTAAATACATATTTCAGAGCTAGGGACTTGCTTGCAAACTGAGCCCTAAACTTAACCGGGAGTGACACCGAGAGAGAATAGGATCTAATGAGCCTTTTGTTTGCTTGGAAACTTTGTGTGGTCCCGCCTCGCTAATCCCTTTGTTTGCGAATAAAATATTTATGTGTATGACTGGAGATGGGTTGCTTGCAATGACGGCGATCAAGCTTCTTAAGCCCATACTCTAGAGGTGCACCCATCAATCCAAATCATTTGAGACGAGAGGATGAGCTGCTATCATTCTAAAACACAAAGTATATGTGCCTGTGCCTGTATGTATTACAAAAGCCCAAACAAACAGTTGCTTGGGACCAATCTTTTGGCCTTGAAACCTCTTCTATGGGTCACAGGTAACTATCCCCTTTTGTCAAGATAAATAACGTTTTTCTTTGTTTATTTTGATTTGTTTTATTTTGACAAAAAAGAGATTCCAACATTTTTTCAAATTAATTTCATAAATAATATAAGTTTTATGACCCTTGTATGTAGGCATATTGCCATCTTTGTCATGTGTTCCGTATGGGTGTGTCACATGGATTGTGTTGTTGTGTTTTGCCCTCTGTGTGTCCCTCTGTTACCAGTAACCAGCCACTCTCTGGCACCATTAACCTAGTCCTAGTCGAGACCAAACTTTACACACGCTCCCTGGATGCCAATATGAACCTCTGCCCCAAACTTTTGTAGCGGCACCAGGAGGCAAACTTTTGTAAAACAATAGTTTTTATATTACTCCTACTGATACTGTCCAAAACAATCCTATAAAACGTGACATGGTCAACCGATTTTTTTTTTCTTTTTTTTTTTTTTTTCAAATTGACCTATTATATATCAATCAAGTGGACACAAACTGAACTGGCAAACAAAACTGTGAGGAAAAAATGCTTAGGACATATTGAAAATAGCAGATCTACATGCTGTGAGCAGATGGATCAGCTATTTGCTAGTTTGCATCCCAGGGAGACAACAGACATAACATTTATCTTTTGGATTACAAGTTGATTTCAGTTTGGAAACCGCACTGGCCTAATAAGGAACACGTTAACACTTTCACATTTCCATCTGGTGCGCAGTGCAGGTCATTGTGGTACAGAAGACACACAGAGGGAGGCAGCCTGGATTGACCTGCCCTACTTTCTCTGGAGACAAACAATGTCCATAAAGATAACACAAGTACATGATGCTTCATGCTTCTATCTAAAGCTCCAACCCACTACCCACTGAGGGCATACATTTTTACACAGGGAATTGAGTGGGAATGTAACCTCTAACCCTTACTGTGCTAATGCTATATGCTTCAGAGTGCAAAACTGAGTTTGTACACCCAATATGATTGGGAAGCAGACTATCACTATTGAAAAATTCCAACAATCTCCAAGCCTAAACATTCTCAACTCCAACTAACACCGTGACACAGACCCACAGCATTGCAACCTTACAATAGGCCATTTTATGAACATGACAATAGGCAATTCTACTACCGTCACAATAGTTTCTCTCACGGAGCTATCCGTCGATCACTTGCTTTTCAGTCATCTTTTCAAGTCAATATACTGTATATTGCCACTGCATCAATGCCAACTATTGGATGAAAACTTTTACAAACTATTATTTGGATAATAATACGTTCTAATTGCGGTAAAGTGTTTATCATCTTTCCAGTGTTGCTTTGTTTGTTTTTGTACCTGCAGTTTGATTTTTAGTATTTCCATCTGATACGAGTTGGAATAAAAGATGGATGTAACAAACTAACTAACCAAGGAGTACTTGAGTGAATAAACTTTTCGGATTCATATGCCACATAAAGGCTTTCATTGAGTATTCCTTACAATTATGAAGCTCTTGATTGCTGGAAATTCTTTGGCGTAATTCTGATTCCAGTTTTGGGGCCTGGCCTGATGGCTAACAAGTAACAACCTATCTAGAGCATGACATAAGTAAATGTATCATCCATGCCTGACCGGAAAATACCCCAAAATGGTATACTGTACCTCCCAGTCTACATTTGCATGCACAAACTTGAACTCTGTCCTCTGCATGCATTACCTAAGCAAATGGACAGGCAGTGTGAACACTGCAGTGTGAACACTATTAGTACAGTTAGTGGCATGGGGTCAGTTAGGGGTCAAGCATCTTGCTCAGGGTCATTTTTACCTACCTATGGCCATGCTAAACCTCTACAACTAATGTTGCTCCATAAGCGCACATGTAATGATTACATCACAGACTCCAGAAGCAGAAGAATGCTGCATATTGTGCTGAACATTGTTTTCACTGTTGCCTTCATAGGTGTATAGTGACTATAGTGCTGCTAATTGAAAATAGCACAGACCAGGGATTTTAAGCCTTCTTTATACTTAGTTGCACATTGTGTTGCACCCAAAACAGAAGCTCTACAAGCTTGCAATGCATTGCAGCGCAATGTGTTGTGAGATTTTACTATTTTCACAGCAAACAAACATGGTGCACAATGCCCAAGCTATAGAGATGCGCAGTGACGTCACCGCCCCGGTTCCGGAAGTCTTTTCCCCATTCATTTTTCTCATAGACTTTTCGAAAATAATTTATATCAAGACGATTACGCCGCGGACGAAGCCAACTCGAGTCGTGACGAATCATGATGACACACACAAACTTTTGGGACAATAAAATAATTTCTAAGATGAAAAACGAAACAAAAAGTCTTGTATCATGCCGTTTTCTACTCCTTCCTAATTATATATTATATGACGATATTGTGTTTGTTGTCATGATTTGTCACGACCCGAGTTGGCTTTGGCCGCGGCGCAATCGTGTTTTTATTAACCATTTTCGAAAAGTCTATGAGAAAAATGAATGAGGAAAAGACTTCCGGAACCGGGGCGGTGACGTCACTGCGCATCTCTATAAGATAATAATAATAATGACATTTAAAAGTGCACAGTATAGCCTACAGTTTTACCCTGTACAAACTGCATTTGTTATTTTCACAATAATAATGGAACATTATTATTGTGAAAAACTGCATTATGAAAAGATACAAAAATAAATAAACTAACAAAAAGTGTGTGGCTGTGTTTGAGTGTCTCATTGGCATTGAACATTTTTGATCAGATTTCCTTCATGTTTGCATCCACAAAATCTAGAAAGTAGGTAAGCATCAAGCCTTAAACCTCCCTGCCAGTTCATTGGGCCAAGAAAGTGAAATTGATATGGATTCATTTCAGCTCATTTACGCATAATGTGTGGCACTGGGACTGCATGGTGGCACAGAACCCCACAGAAACTTGAGACGTATATGCACACAGAGCCTTTCTTTACAGAGCCTTTCTTTACCTCAAACACAACATCACTAATGCAAAACTATAGGACCGCACTTACACCGAAAACGGTTACTTATATAATTATGTGACTCCAAAGTTCGTTTAACTATGTGAGGTTGGTTTGTGTTATCTTATCTGTGCATCACATCACTCACCTAGACATTTTTGCTTGGTTTTAGGTTTATTTAGGTCACATTATCCTGTTATAGTATACTCGCCAGCCTTTATAGAAAGAAGAAATGTTGAGTATGGGTCCGCAGCATGTAGAAAACCGCCAATTTTGAGCAATTGTCAAAATTGGTATATGTGACCATATGATTGACAACCTATAGAAGACAAAATGTAAAAAAGGATCATAGAAAACCCCTAGTTAGCCATATCATATGAAGCATGATGGAATTTTAACATTTGTGCTGTATATAGATTGTTAACACGCCATTTATGCCAATTATGAAAATTGCTCAAGATAAGTTATAGTTAGTTATATCCATACTCAACATTTCTAACATAAAACCTTGGTGTACTCAACATGCCATTCTAGAAAATGTATGTATGTATGTATGTATGTATGTATGTATGTATGTATGTATGTATGTATGTATGTATGCATGTGTTGAAAGACCAACCCAGTTTGGCAGACACCCATGTAATGGTATTTTTATTGAAAAATAATGGTTATTTCACTCTGACAGTGTGCAAATGGAACCGAATGCACCAATTACATTTTACACACCCCGAGTAACCATCATTTAGCTGGGGGCCTCCTTGAACTGCCTCAATGATCCCTGGGGGTCCCAACTTTGGGAACCACTGAGAGCAACCCTGCTTTCCTACTACACAGTAATTACGCTCTAGACTAGGGCTACGTCGTCACATTATTCTACAGGTTACCAATAGCGGTGAAACACCCCGGCAACTACACGCGCAAACAGTAAAGTAGCGTCGCATTTAATGTTTAGTATCATTTCAACTTCATTGCGTAGAAAATAAATGTAGAACAGTGGTTTTCAACCTGTGGTCCGGGGACCATCAGTGGTCCTCCAGACAGAGGGTTCCAGGTGGTCCCTGCCCTGGCTAAATGATGGAAAGTTGGTTAGCCAGATGTAACTCTTTAAGAGTGTAAACGTGAAACCAAATGGACCCTTTGGTTTCATGTTTACACTCTCAAGAGTTAAAATATTCATCATCTGTTTTAGTCCAAGTCTACACAACTAGATAATGCGGATTAATGGTCATTTTGGTCTGTATGTTTGACTGTTTTGTTTCTGAAATCCAGCATGGAATTGAGTCACGCACCAAGTGGTGGTCCGTCCGTGGCTCAAATGCTGAATAAATAGTGGGCCCTGGGTTCAAAATGTTGAAAAACTGCTGTATAATATTCCATGACACCACCTTTATAACGAGAGGAGAGTGTTTTGTCCACTCCTTACCTCGTTCAGACTTCAGCCTCTCTCACTCAGTGTGCGCCAGCAGCAGGTTTAGGTAGCAACACATTGCCTCCTGTTATATCCTCCAGTTTAGTTATCCTCTTCCACTATAGTTTGACTTGAATCTTTGCTTTTAAACGGCGGCCGACGGCGGGTGGCAACAAAACTTTACAAACAATAGAGCTATGGACGGCGCTGAACAAAAAAAATAGATGTTTGTTCTTCCTCAAGTTGTCGGCGCTCTCTGCTCTCTGTTTTGGAAACCTGGCACTGAATAATGAACTCTTCAGTTTGTTAAAGTTGTCTCCCTGGACAACTCCGGTGGGCGGGGCTTGTGGCACTCAGGTGGAATACAGAGCCTTAAAGACAGATTTAACGACAACTCCGTTTACTTCGCGAGGCCAGTCTCAATGGCGTCTCTTCTGCACAGACTCCTATTGAATGGGGACAACTTATGGGGGCAACCGGAAGTTACGGAATGCCTTGGAGTCTATGGGCTCGCGCGAGTACATAAACCACGTGACCCAAAGTGTTTTCGCCCCCTCAATATCGCTTCTCTGTCTATACGCTAGGGCTCTGAGGTGCAAAAGATGTTTTTTGTCTCCCGTGAGTTCATAACCTCACATCGCCAGACTGTCAAAGTGAGTTCATAGAAACATGACAAATTTCCTACATCAGGCTATATGGTTAAATTAAAGCATGCAAAAATGTGTCTAGCTTGATGTAATATGTTTGATGCCATATGCTTTGATTCTGGACTCTGGACCTGGAAGTGTCTGTGTATGTTTTTGTCTGTTTAGCCCCAACACAACATAATGTGATAGCTACTGCAATAATGCATTTTGACTTCATGATCTCGTGAAACTAATTAAGAGTCAATGGACTGGTTTTAACCGTTTATATTATCTCTGGTCCATGTTTAGGTAACTATGGGTTTGACACCTTACCTTAACAATTAGAACAAGATTATCTGGCCTCTGTATTAACAGGCTGAAAGATATTGTAATATTATAATTTTTTGACTACCCAAACATTTTCTCTGTTATTTCAGCTTCATGTCCACACAGTGTTCTGTAGATCAGAACAGGACAGATCCTGTTGTGGTTTGCACTGCCCTCTACTGGTACAGGGGATGATTGCATGGTAGTGATGGTATACATTTTCTATTTATTTATTTATTTGATTGAAAAATGTATTCAAATGTATTCAGTTTGGAGAAGTATCCTTTTCAACACAACTCAATATAAGACTGATAACTGTGAGTGGGCAATAGCATGAAGGGTTTCTACTCTATTCTAAAAGGGAAAGGAAAATATACATTGATTGTCTAACCTTTAAAATACAAATAGTTATAATAGTTATGCAGTTTGACTTTGTAATGCACAGCAGCACACTCGCCCTTTGGAATCGTCTGTAACCTTTAAAATACAAATAGTTACTGTTTGCCTTTGTAATGCATAACAGCACACACCCATTGTTGTCATAGGTTATATTATACATCCTCTCATCCCTATTACACATCTTTACATTTGGCAAGCTACTGTTTAGTGTGTATATGATTACAGGCTTGTCCATTATTTATACAATAAATAATTTAAGTTTAAACTTTTTTTTTTAATTCTCCAGACTCGGATGCTGCACTCAATATCAAGGGTTGGATTGGGGTGCCACTGCCGGTAAGTTCCTGCGACATAATTATGAACAGGGGTGGGGGTGTATTATACATTACATCCAGGAGTGTGGTGTATGGGTGTACATCAAGCTGCCTCATACTAAAGACACAGGAGATAGGCTCCTGCCATAAGGGCCTTAGACTAGGCTAGATACAGAGATACAGTATTATAATATTGTGTTGTAGAGTCAATAATTACAGTAGGTTGTTCAGCCACTAGGTGGAGCTGTCCCTGGATGAGCAGGACAGGCAGTCCAGTTGATCCTATCAATAGGGATTTACTGTTTTCACGCATGCACTCATGCACAAACACACACACACCACAGAACACCAGGCGTGAGTGTGTGGATTCATGTGTGCATGCGTGTACACAAGCATGCAATCATGTGTATATTTATGTACAGTATGTCTGTCCCTCAACTTTACTACCCTTTTCAATAACAATAAAAAATGGTGGACTGTCTGCGGTCACCTCTAACAAATCTCATATTGAAGTTCAGTAGCAGTACCCCATGCCTAGGGTGTGTCAAATCCTACCACAGCTTGTCGTTTTGTTTTTTGTTTTTTTGTACCCTCTATAGTGCCTCCCTGACCTGTCATATTTCTAAACTGGACCCAGTGCAAATGGACATGAAAATGAGGCATTTCCTGGCATGAATTTAATATTCGGATGGATTTGGAGGAACCCATCAATGTCACCAACCAACTCTAACTCATCACTACTTCCCCATAATCTTGCAGAGAATCTGCTAAATGTCTAGGCTATGTGCATTAGAAGGCTCTGGGATGCCCAGCAGTGTATGCACGGCATCATTGGATCTTACACTGCAAGGCCACACCCAGCTCACCCTGACGTGGGCCAATAGGCACAATGAAGTGTCTGTAATCCCAACATGTCCAGCATATACCTGTACATATAGGACAAAGGCACATGGATGAAGGGCACAGACAAAAAGAGAGGGGGCAGCCACAAAGTCATAGTTAAATTACACAAACACAATACGTCATGCATAAAGCTTCATAATAAAGTCAACAAAAACGTAAAGGAAGGTAATAATTGGATGGACAGCCAGCAAACTTGTGCTGTGGGAACCAGCACACAAGCATTGATTAATTACAAGGACGTTCTACACCTAAGAAAGATGCAGGCCAGGGGCAGAAAGTACTTGCAAGCTAGCCAGATGTATAGAGTATTGAGACAGACACATCGCTGGACGGCTTGTCTGAGGATGACCTAGAGAGAGAGGTCTGCCCTTTAAAATCAAACAACAGGAACTCATTTGTGTTTGAAATGGCATAGCGCATATCAAGGGTTTACATTGGCTTCATATATTCTGGATTATTGGTTTAAAAAAATACCAGAACACGTGATTGGCGGGTGGAAGTGATGGACAGTCTGACAGGTAGGAGGGCGGGACTCTGGGAGGAGGGGTTACACAGAGAGTGGCGAAGACAGAGAGCATGAGGTCTAAATTTAGCCAATGGCTCTGTTGGGGTGGAGCTAATCCTCTTTGCACTCAAATTATCTGGCCTTGGGATTAGGGAGCTTTGCGTCTATGGAAGACATCTACTCTCTACAGTCTATAATGACGTCCAGTTACGGAGCATACCAAGTACACTGTTTGGGGGGCAAGAAACTATTATGGGCCACTCTGTAATAATATAATGTGTTGATTTACATCCTACAGAAATGTTGCTTTGATTTAAAAATGTCTGTATGTTAAAGCTGCACTATATAACATTCCTCTTCTACCCCAGATATGATTTTGCATGATTCCTGCAAAAGTGCAAGTTTTTCTACAAACTGCCATTGTGCTAATAGGGCCGACCAGCTTGCTCAGGGGATTAATTGAATCTTGACCATCAGGTCAAAACATATGTCAGATCCTGTGTCTAGTTGAGACATGACATTTGACACAATCTACCGGTAAATGTTTCAATAGAAGAGCAGGGAGACAAAATATAGTCACTCAATATGTTATATTATATTACCATACAGCTTGGACAAATTACATTTGATTCATAAAAGAAGTTACAGATTAGTTGAAGAGTGATGTATTTATTCACAAAATGTGTGAATGTATAGAATGTTAATGTATACTTGATGTACAAATAGATACATTTGTACATGAAGCGTGGCTTCAAATTATGTTTTAGTCCCGGGTACGAGCAGTGGTCCTTGAGGGGGGTTCCAGGTCGTCCCCAGAGAAATGGAGAAACAGACCTTTACAGGTCAATTTTGGTTTGGTTTCATTCGTACTCTCAACAGTTATATTATTGTTAAAAATCTGCATTAGCCTACTGAAATTGCAAGAGGCTTTCAGAATGAATGTTATCTCTCCTTCAGCATGGAATTGTGGACAAAATCAGATCCAACCAAAACAAAGTGTTCTTGTGTTGGGTCTGAGAGCCTAAATCTCCCCAAATGGCGATCAGTGGCTCAAATGTTGAATAAATAATGGGCCATGATGTGGAAAAAGGTTTGAAATCAGGTTTGAAATTGAATAATCTATGACAGGACACTGTCAAAGCGTGTCCCCATCCTCAGGTTGTTGTCAGCGGAAGCCGGTTGCCGCGTATAAAACCGTAGTGGAGCATACCATTAGGTGTCGTAGTATGGGACGGTCCTGCAATACTTCCTGTGGGGATGAGCCTAGGGATGGTGGTGGTGGAAGGGTAGGGGAGGATCGTGAGGTTGATGCCTAATCCAGCTCTCTCTCTTTCAGCAGCACTGTCGGCCTACAGGCTAAACTACACTGACATGAAGGCTCTGCAAACACTGATTGGATTTTAATCTTTTATTTATTTTTTAATTATTTAGTATTTTATATTTGTGGTGAGAACCATACATGTTTTTACACCACTTCTGCAGGATATCTGTTCACAATTTTGACATCAAGGGAATTGGCATCAAGGGAAGTTGGGTAAGTTAGATTTGTGTTAGTTGTGCTACAAATTATAAGTCTATAAGTAAAAGTATTCCAGTCTTCATGGTGTCATGATTTGTATTTTGGACTAATATTTGTGCTGAAAATCACAGGAAAAGAGCAAATGCCAATGTTAATGCAAAATTAATGTTAAATATGTTTATTTTATTTATACAATCAAAGTAGTACGTGCATGCAACTATATGCCACCTGTAAATATTACATTTAACAACAAATATCTCTCTCATATATTTTCATATAAAAGTTTGTTAGTCAATTAAGCACATTATGATTATGTGAAGGTATCCCAGTGTTACTGTAGTTTATTGCATTGTTATACCATACTGTACATGTATACTACTGTAGGAGTCTGCACCCGACTATATAATAAAGGAATCCCCTTCCCAAACTCTAGATTATAGTATCTTGTAAAATGCAATCATTACCTGAATGGATATTCAACTGTATTATAACTGTATCCACGATTAATGATTTTAATAAGCATTCATCGAATTGTGCAAGCAGTGTCTGTGTCTGCTCCATTTTATAAGAGTGATATCTTTTATGTTCAGTGATACTGTAGATATGATTGTTTGTTATTGATATGGTGGTGATGGTTGTGGTTGTTGCTGCTGCTGCTGCTGCTGCAGATACTGCTGCTGTTGTTAAGCTTAATTGTACTGATCAATAATCCAAACACATGGCCATTCAGTGCAATGCTTCAACCAGGAATGTGCTTAGGGCCCAGAATGAAAAGGTGCTGTAAGGCCATCTTACTGCACGTATAAAACTAAATGACAACTTGGAGGATCGTTTCTGGTTTGCATTTTGCCACTTAGTGAAATCATAATGAAAGGTGCTGTAAGGCCATCTTATTGCAGGTATTAAACTAAATGACAACGTGGAGGATTGTTTCTAGTTTGCATTTTGCCACTTAGTGAAATCATAATGAAAGGTGCCATAAGGCCATCTTATTGCATGTATAAAACTAAATGACAACGTGGAGGATTGTTTCTGGTTTGCATTTAGCCACTTAGTGAAATCATATCTCATAACTGGTCTAGCATCACAACCTTACTGTCTAGCCTGTAGTCTCACACTGAAAATAGCCAATCTACTGTACAAGCTCAGACTATGCCGCAGTGATCGCTGTGAGCTTGTAGATCAGTTATTTACAATGTGGAATCAGATGATTGCATTGCTACTTAGTTTGTGGCTGATAGCTTCACATGTTTTACCGGTACGTTACATAAATATAATTCCTTTAACAATGTTGTCATGTAATCTCATACATAGTAGGATCAACAATCTATCTGACTCATTTACTACGCGCCCTGTAATGGAAAGATCGCTGGTTTAAGTATGAAAAATCAACCAGTGATAGAGCTTTATTAAATTAACTTTAGATGTTTACATTTAATACACTCTTAAATCCAATACCTAGTTGACCCGATTCCCAACGACTATGCTAGGTCCATCCATTTTTCACTCAACATAACAGTTTTGGTGAAAATGAAAGGTTGCAATCAATAGGTTGAGCACTAGTACATCTGCTATTTCCCCCAGGGTTCAAATGTGTAGTCAAAATTAAAATGTACATGTTATTTCCTTTATAATATCTTTTATTACAATATTATTGACCCACAGTGTGAGTGATTAACAAGCAGGTCGGTCACAGAAATAATCAGAGGGATTGACTAATGATCTCCACAGGCCTTCAGTGGATTATGTTACTATAATATGTTATATAAATGTATGTACACTAGTTTTATTTGGATTTATTTATTTATGCTGCAGTGGACACTCTGTGGTGCGTGTAGAGAAAGAGCGAGAGAGAAAGAGACAGGATAGAGGTTCATTTTTCGGATAGACATTTAATATTTTCCCTGTACTTTATAATTGTCTATACATACAATGGCCTACATAAGAACCTGCCGTGCCCGCCCTGTGATACCAGTGTCTATATTGACCCATTCCACAGGGGCATTTGCACTGTACAAACATATAATATGCAAAGTAAAATGTCAGAGAATTGAGTTGTCACTCCAAATATACTTGAGTGAATTGCTTTTCTCAGACACAAAGGCTTTTGGAAAAGGTAATTTGTGAAATTGCTGTTTCCTTTCCTAATTTGCAGGATGGTCTATTTGTTTCATGTTCATATTGATTTTTCCGGGTCCAGTGCCACTCTTGGACTTCAAATGTTCTCAGCCAGGGTATGAGTAGACCAGAATGACGTAATCAAGCTTGGTGCAGGAAACACGAAGTACATGGCCAAGTGGTCCAGTCATATATGCCACATAATAATCAGTGAGTTGCGTGTTTGAGTCCCAATCATGATGACCTTTGCTCCATGTCTCGCCCCTTCTCCCTATTTCCTATCTTTATCTCTATACTTGATACTATCAATAATAATAAATAGTGAGACGCAGGCGCCAAGAACACATGCAAATACACAGTGATATGTTACTGTGTCCCTTTTCCTATATGGACTTCTGTTTTAGGCATTCCCAAATGTGTATGTTGTGATGTCAGAAAGGTCAGATCCATATACAGAGCCTGGGCAGGGGCTCTGTCCAGAGCCTGGGCAGAGACCATTTGTGGTGGTTCTGTCAAACTCAAGGCCCGGGGGCCAAATCAGCCCGTGAATAAATTATCTTCAGCCCATGGGATGATATTTAATTACTATTAGAACTGGCAGTTTGGTTTGCACAGGCCATGATAAGAAATGAATGCAGCTAACTTTTTTAGATTCTCAACTCAACTGATTTCATTTTACTATGAAAGTGCTTGGTGACGATCATAACAGTGAATTGAGCTTTAATGATGCTTTTTTAGGTTTTCAATGCAGGCAGATTGATCATTGCCTTAATCTTGGTCTAAGGGACTTTGATTTTATTATATTATTATTTTTTTTTCAAGGAAATGTACTTGCAACTTTTGCTGTTTGCATGGGACATTCACAATGCCCATGTTGAAACAGTCTGGTAGCTCAGGCTCTCGACCTTTTACCAGTTTTTCTATTTACTATTTATTTATTTTTTGTATTTCCAAAATAGTGACACTGACCCGAGAAACATGTTATCAGTCAGCAGGCAGCCAGCGGTGGTGGAAAAAGCACTCACATTCTTTACTTAAGTAAATGTAGTGGAGGACAATTTTGAATAAGAGAAGTATTGGAAAATGGAAATAGTCAAGTAATGTACAAATACCTCTAAAATGGTAAGTACAGCACAGTAAATCCAACCAATCCAAAGCTAGCCAACATCTTTACTGTGAGATTCAGATCCTACACATTCTGGCCACTGCCACTTTGTATGTAGCAATACAGTATGTACAGTATATACTGTAGAACAGGTGACAACCATACATTCATCCTGAATGTCTCCATGGGGAGTCTGCCTCCAAAATTCACCTTTTGAATTCACCAGCAAGATGAGGGAAAGTTTTTCCCCATCAGATGCATATACAAGAGCATATACATATAAGAGGAATGCTTGCATTATAGTTAATTTGGAAAAAGAAAGTGTAAAGGGTTCACACCCTCAGGCTGTCTTACACCAATATTCTATTTCAGAATATTGGTGACCTATGCTAAACTTGTAAATAAGTCCTGAAACTTCATTTTTCATGAATGCAGAACTTTATCCAGGAATTAATTCTTGTGTGCAGCATCGACTTAAGACTGCTGTTGTTTTTCCTCATTCTGTTTGATGTATGTAGCCCCTTTTGAACTTTATCGCAGTGCCCATCTGCATCTCGCTGCAAAAGCAATTGCCCTCTGGCGACACATAAGATGGGGAGAATTATATTAGTTATTTTAATCAAAAATATAGATAGAGAAGGAGAGCATCAGACAATAGAGTGAGACAGAAAGAGAGAATGGGGAGAGGGAGTGCAGTCTAACTCTACAGTGTGAGTTATGTAATCTCCATCTGTGCCTGAGTAGTCCTGTAGTACATGCATGGGCGTTAGACAACTGTTGGCCTGGAGGCCACATGCCTCACCTCTCACCTTCACCTAATGCAGCCAACAAGTTAATATCCAATATATATTAGGGCTGTTGAATGATTGCATTTTTAAAATTAGATTAATCACAGCTTTGAAATAAATTCAATCATGATTAATCACCTTTCAAATTATGTCCAAATAATATGTCCAATTAATATGTTCATTAAATGTTTATTTTTATTAAATGTTTATTTTTAAATATGCATCAAAATAGGTGATCTACAAGCCCCAGATGTTTGTAGATCAAGCTCTAAGGCACACACACATTATTATTGTCTTGTTTAAAATCTGTACTAGCCATATAAGAAATGTATGTATGTATATATGATCCATGTTATGGAGATCTAAGGGTGTCTTGAGTGTACAGGGTTTAATGAAGTGCTGGGCCTTCATTTTCGGGCCACATAGTTTTCTATTCTAGTTCGAGTTCAAAGTTTCAAATCTAAGGATTTATGGTCTTATGTACAGTATATGAGTTGCTGGCAGGCTCCATCTATAGGTAGCTATACAGGGTTTGATAAGGTCAATGTTGTGATCTTCATATATAAAGACGGCCATACATGGAGCGTGTTGCGAGGCATGATGGACTGATGGCCATGGCATGTAGTGGAGCAACATGTCAGGTGCCATGATGGACTGACAACCATAGAGTATATGGAGGAGGTGTGACTGATGGCCAGATCGACGGAAGTGTATTGCAGGTTTTCATAGAACGATGGTCGCAGCTTACTAGACCGCAACACAGAGGCACAGACAGACACAGATAGAGTTACAGACAGAGACCTAGATGTCTCCCCCCAATATGGAGGCATGGAGCGATGCCATACAAAGACCATCTGAATTTATCATACATACATACTGTACATACGTTGTACATAATCATCCGATCTTCATGGCTGGGATAACTTTTTATTTGGTTGTCTAAATTGTTGCTGAAGTATGGAACTAGGGAGTTCTATGCTGGCAACTGTAAATTATGCTGGGAGTGACTATGATGTAAATACAGTTCACCATGGAAGTTCACATTAAAAGCCCATTAACAGCTGTGATCGTCAGACACTTTGCAGTGCCATAGAGTATGCCCCATATAATAACATTGAGTGAAAATCACTTTCAACACATATGGATTTTGCATTACTGCTTTGTGTTTTGGGAATTCAATACCACTGTCTTATCTGGACTTGTTTTCTGTCCCAGGAGCATGAAATAGATTTCCACACTCCTTTCTAAACACCATAATCCATCACTGCCATTGCCACACCACTCTGTTTTGACAGAAGAGCAGGCTCCCTCAGTCTTTCTGTCATTCAGTCACCTTTGTGAATTCCATCGCAGGGAAGCAATAAACTGAAGTAGGGAGAAAGTAGTGAGAAAGCGAGTGCGTGTATGAGAGAGAGAGAGAGAGTGAGAGAGAAACAGAGACAGAGACAGAGAGAGAGAGATGAAATTCCCAGTCTCTTAAGCTGGATTAAATTCGCCAGCGCTCTTGTTCACCATATGACAACAGGAGGGGTTGCCCCCAGTATGGGTGGGCTTACCAACACCCACCGAAAGCATACTTCCGGTCTGTCTGTCTGAAGGTATGAGATTGTAAATGTCCATTGTGCATTTTTGAAGGGTGCTAGCCCTCCTATATACAGCCTCAATGTTTGCTTTTCGGTGCTTGTCTAAGAGAGTGCCATGGGCAATGAAGAGATACAATGATTGTTTTGAGGCCTTGGAGGTCACAACTAATTCACCAGATGTTGTTGTTGTTGTTGTTGTAGATAAAGGCAGTTGCAAAGTGACCATCTTAGAAGTGACCTGTGCATTCTACAGCAGTCTGGAAGAGGCTATACAGCTTGGTTACAAATTCAAACTGTGTGTGTTCATATTTGGAAGCCTCAGTAATGTCTATAAATTAGTTGTGAGAGGCCTGCAGCTTACAGGAATGCTCAAGCCAAGTGCTGCTAAGAAGGCATTGGCAAGATTTTGTTCAGTGTCTGTGAAAATTGGCATCAGTCACCATATATGTTCTGTGCCAAAGCTTCCTGTAGCCTATCCATTATCTGTATCCTGACACCCTTGATATTGAGTGTGTGTGTGTGTGTGTGTGTGTGTGTGTGTGTGTGTGTGCGTGCATTGTTGCATGTGCGTGTGTTTACATATTCAGGTGCAAATTAAGAGAGGCATGAACAGAACAAAACCATAGAATTATAAAGAGTAGAGGGTAGAGCCCCTCGTTTTGAAGTTTTGAAGAACTCAAGTGCGCTCTATTTCCACATTTGACATGTAGACGACATGTGGTGCAAACAAATTATCAATGTTAATCCCGTTCTGCATTGGGTTTCCTCATGCTAAATGCACCAGCCTGAGGCCCACCAGCACTTCCAGATTTGACCAGTAGGCTTGGTGGCTTCAACATTGGCCAGACGTTCTGGGGACTTGGCGACGTTCTGGGGACTTGACTTGGCAGACCATGACTATGCAGACCAAACGCTCAGACTTCCTGTCTGCTCACTCCACATTCATCAAAGAGGCATTTTCACACTACTACAGTACATCATACTGAAACCGTAATAAACATAACTCCTATTAGAAATAGAGAAATATGTACCTTGTGCATATCAGTGCACAGACACTACATGATAGCAGGGTACGACCTTCAAGTTACCTCTGCATCACCGAGTTGTGTTTTCTGATGACAATTGGACCTAATGTAAATGTTATTTGCTTCAACATCTGCACACACAGTCACACACCACCAACTCAATGTGCACTTCTGGTGGAATTAGATTAGACGCTGCACTACGTTTTTCTGCAACTATTGTTTAACACATGGTTCTTGCAACCTTTTTAAGTCTGTGACCACAAAAAGAGTCATATTTGAACCGGGGACCTCCCAGCCACGCGCCCTGACCAAGTACTTTCACGCAGTTCCAGATACTATGACTTGTACACACATATTGTGAAAATAGCGTATCTACTGTACAAGCTCACAATTGAGGTGAGCTTGTAGACCTTATAATATGCTTTTAACACCGAAATCTACTTATTGTCACTCCACTGTCACCTGGAACCCCCTAAATCACCCACAAGCCACAGGTTTGAGAACCCATGTACTAACACACCCCCATGTTTAGGTCCTTCCTTCAGTCTCCCTGTCTGTTCTCCCTGTGCAGATCTATGGCTGTCTGTACAATGTTATGGCTCCCTGTATAATGCTATGTGTTATGGCTCCCTGTACAGTGCTATGGCTCTCGGGGAAAGTGCTATGCGCTATGGTTCCCTGTACTCCATTATTGTGTGCTCTCTCTGTACAGCGCTACAGCTGCATATATGGCTCTCAGTACATAGCAAAGTAGCTCCCTGTGCAGTGCTATGGCTCCCTGTAGAGCGATATAGCTGGCCGATCATTGATGCAGGGGACTGAGGAACAGACCTTCCACACCAAGGTGGCCAGGAAATTACAGTAATCTCTCACTGGACAAGGAGGATTAGAGTGTATATAGTGTGGGCGTATGCGTGTGTGTAGGTGTGTGTGGTCCATTGTAGAATATCAGTTCTAAAACGGTTACTTCCAATACTTGATTCTGATTCAGGCTGGTCTCTGATTAGACCATGTCACGATCATTTTGACTCCAATCCCTATCAATCCGGTGCACTATAGAGATGCTGATCTGGCATCTCTGTACCTGGACTAGGGAAGGGAAGCGCTTGATTTCCTTACAAACCCTGGCTGTGCGGGCTTCTAAGTACAGTACCACCTGAACTCAGCACTGTCAATGAGTGGCTCAGGGAGGCTTGTAATGACAGCAATGGCTCCTATCATGACTGAGAGCAGCTGTTAGCTTAGTCGCTATGCTAGAGTTTTTTATATGCATATGTGATAGGATATGAGCTAAAGTATGGACTCAACAAATTATGAATTCATATTGAATATTACAAAAATGTATGTTAGGTACCATGAGAAGTTTGTTGTAAACTCACATGCTGGCTGGTAGTTCAGAGAATGGGCGAAAACTGAATGGCAACAATTCCAGCCAGGAACAAAACAATATCACATAAAAGTACTACATGTTCCTTCATAGGGCTTATCAGCATTGCATGTGTAGGTTAATTATTGCTGGATTTCACTGGCATCCATGCCAATTAATTGAATTTAGTTTTCCCCAGACATATCAGTAGGCAAAGAACATCTGGCTGTGTCAGAATAGGTGCATGTGGCTCTCATGTTACCTCATCACAGTAAACATAATATGATACTAATAATATCTACAAACAAGTATCATACAATAGTGTTTCTCAACCAGTGGTTTGGGGACCACCAGTGGCAATGGAGGGGGTTCCAGCCTGGTGGTCACCCACTGAATGATGAATAGCTGGAAACAAAATGGACCCTTATAGATCTTTAACTCTTGAGAGTGTAAAATTATTCTTAAAGTTATACTGGGTAACTTTTTCATTAAAACAAATCCTAAATTTGTTATCTATATAGTCTATGGCATATTTGGCACATAACCCACTCCCTGAATTTCAGTCTGCAAAGCCTGTTCTAAATATATTTTCTATTGAAAGGTGGTGGGGGTATATGTCGTGTTTGTGGAAAAGGTTTAAATTCGGAAAATGTTTGAAAATCAATAATCCCTCACTCCTGGAGTATACAATAGGGATGTAACCACGTATACTTGTGAGGATTTGAAGAATTTTCAGAAGAATTGTTACTTTGATCAAGGCTTGCCTGTTATTTCAATATAGCGTGGAAATGGGTTCATATTATTTAGTTTGGGATCTGAGAGGCTAAATGTCATCGAATGGTGGTCTGTGGCTAAAATGCAGAATAAATAATGGGTCTTGACATGAAAAACGTTGAAAACCATAAAATGCATGATTAGACTCAGACATTCTGAGGCCTGGATTGGACAGTCTGACAATTCTGGCAGATGCCAGAAGAGCTGGACAGTCATAAAAAAGTAATAATAAAAATAAGACACAGTAGCATTTTTGCGCTGGCGGTGACCACAAAGTACATGTCTGCTCAGAACTTCTTACAAAGATCTTCCCTGTTCTTACAGTGTCGCATACAGTACTGTATGGTGCATGCATACAAAAAATCTTATAGTTATCTACCTACATTTGTAAGTAGGTAGATAAGTATAATAATTGTATTTGCAGTGTGCATTCACATTTGTTTATTTGTTTGTTTGTTTTTTAGGATCAGCATGATGCTCAATTTAGACTAGAGGAACTGCAGCTGTTGAGGCTAAACTAAATAAGCTCATCCAGACATCACAACAGCTGCAACCTCTTCACAACTGGAACACACTTGTAGAGCAGCACTGTGTGAGTACATAAATAGAGTGGTAAAACTATCACATTTTCTGGTGCTGGTAACTATAGGAAAAACAGCAGTGTATTTTTACTTGTTTTTTTTACGTTTTACGTTTAAGTAAAAGCAATATCACAGCAATATAGAAATAGTACAAAGGTATCGGTTTCAAAATGTACTTGTAGAATTGTAGAATGTATTCAATTTACAGAATGTCCCATTTCACAAGTTTTCAAATCTACAAAAATATTTTTTGAAACTATCTACAAGCTCACAATGCAATGCATAGTGAGTCTGACACAATGTGAGTTTATAGATCAGGTATTGTCAAATGGCTGCCGCATACAGTACAGAGGGCTGAAGTCATTCTGAAGTCATTATTGGTTTGTAATAATAACCAAGATCTATAAGGTAACTACTCACTAAAGCTGCTAAATAAGCAGAGTGGAATATTTGCATCCAATAATTGCATGTAGAAGAGGAAAAGTATTGGAAACTTGACATTTTATGATCAATTAAACCTAAGCGTGTAAGGATGTAAAGAAATTGCCCACAGTAACCCACAGTAGTTTTTTTGTATTTAGTCATGCTTTCATTGAAATGTACCCATTCTGTATGCTGTTAAATAAATAAATCAAGCACCAATACCTTAAAATTGTACTTAAACACACTACCTAAGTAAATGTACTTAGTTACCTTACACCACTGAAAGTCACAGATAAAAAAGGGGACAGACAAATCAACAGTTCTTCACTGTTTGTCTTCATAGGGGCATCGGCACACAGAGACAGCAGCAGGCAGCCCTCCACCTCACCGGGGGACACCACCTCATTCAGATTCACTGACAGACAGCTGACTTTCCCCCCACACGATAAAAAACGGCTACGGCGTTGAAGGCCTCTCCCTCCTCCCGGCCCTACACTCTATGCAGAAGCCATGGACGACCCCTACCAGAACAACGTCAGCCAGCAGGGCAGCGGGGAGGTGGAGGGCGGTGGGGAGTACACGTACCCCCCGGTAGAGGGCAGTGGGCCGGACGGATACCCCTACCAGACCGACTTCCCCCAGCAGGAGAAGGACGAGGACGCGGCCAGCGGAGACACCGAGGGACATGATGAGGACGATCAGATGTATGAGGGGGAGTACCAGGGCATCCCCCACCCGGATGAGATCAAGGAGGCCAGGAGGCAGGCGGCCCGTGAGGCCAGGTAAGACACAGGGAAGGCATTTATGAATATTGTGAATATTATGAGATTGTGCATGATTGATTCATATTACTAGGTGTCAGTGCCGGGATTTGAACCCAGGAACTCTCAGTTCCAAGTCATGCGCTCTACCAATGAGGCTACCCAACAGACACAAGATCTACTGGAAACGACACACACATTCAGTGGACTGCTTGGTCCCTTAAATATGCACAAATAAGCCATAGAAACATGTAAGAAATACATCATGTGATTGTGGGAGCACAGCAGGGTTTTTGGAGACTCTGACTTTGTATTGTCAACAGTGGGACTTGAACCCTCAATCTTGTGTTCCGAAGTAAGGCCCCCTACCGACTGAGCTATCCAGGCACAATGATTTGCTTAGTTGTTGTCATCAATGAAACAACCCAACAACACGGAACCAAGCAGTAAGCAATATGAACAATATGCACAATTCAGCAATCCGAGGGTGGAGCTTAGTGGTCAAAGTGACACAATTGTTTCTCATTAATCAAGGAGCATGTGGAAACAAGTTCCACATGCTTATTCCTCTCACACAATCTGGCACAATGTACTTGCTCCAGTGTTGCCAGAGAGAAACAAGCAGAAGAAGACTCTTCACAAAGCAGCAATTTTCATTGGCTTATAAAAACGTCATTTTTTGATGAAAACAAATTTGCTTCTGAACTTTTGTCCGGATGGGGCCAAAGTTCTCATGTAGCAGGTGTCATGCAAATTGATCAAAAATCCAGGCAGAAAACCAGGCATGAGCATTTTTCAAACTGCTTAAAATGAAGGAAAGGTATAAGATAAAGCTGTATTGTTTATTTACAGTATCAGTGAGAACTAAAACACCAAGGTCCTGTCCATTAAATGTCCAAAAAAGGAACTAGCAAACCCAGGTCTAGTGGAGGATGCTGTTGCAGAGTCTGGTACACTCAGAGTGTGCAGGCCCTGTAAATAAATCAGTTTGACGCGTGCCACTGTTCCCATGCAGGAGGAAGGCCAGGGAGGCAGCGAAACAACAGGAGGAGGAAGAGGAGCTACCAGACCAGTATGAGACCATCATGGAGGACTGTGGTCATGGTCGCTTCCAGTGGACACTGTTTGTAGTTGTGGGCCTGTCGCTGATGGCCGACGGTGTGGACAGCTTCGTGGTCGGCTTCGTCATGCCCAGTGCAGAGAAGGACATGTGCATCTCCAATGCCGACAAGGGCATGCTGGGTAAGCAGTGTTGGTTTTGGCAGCAATTTAGTTTTTGAGTGCCCCCCCCTGCCAGCACCTCTTGTGTGTCTGTGTGTACCACAGAATGTCATGATTTGATTGGCAGAGCACGAGAATGTGGTGATCATGATAGTGATTTATGTGTGATCATAAGAGTGATTTATAGCTGTAGTTAAAGAAAATGTATTTAGATTTTTGTAACATTTTAGTGATCTGAAATGTTTTTAGTTTTTGTCTAGTTTTTGTTGACCGAATGTTGTGATATCATATTCAACTAAACCTTCAAGGTTATTTTGTTGGCAAATGATTCATTACAATGCCTTGATGGCATCGTAATGGCTGCTTTTAAATGGGTGCATGCTGCATGAGCTGGTAGCTGTGAGCTTTTCTGTGTGTCTTAGTTGACAACAGTGGGTAAAGAGAAAGATGTTAAGTTATGTAACTAAATTATTGGAAAGCTGGCCAAATTAATTTAAACTATTTGAAAGCAAAGCTGTTGCAGTGCAAAGATCAGGATGAGTACAGGTTTTATTGCAATGCTGAGAAAGGCATGCTGTGTAAATGTGATTACGGGCTTGTGTGGGAGCGGTGGCCACTTTAGGTATAGCGTGGGGATCTAACCTGTGACCTCATGCATATTAGAAGCCTTCAACCACATGGTCACCCGAGTTTCTGACAACTCACACGTTTTAGGGGAGAGGGACTAGAATGGCAATTTCCACTGGCCATAGGTATTTATCCCGCTCTCTCAGCTCCCGCCGGCCCTGCCAAAACAGTCTGCAACCTGCCATGCATCTTCCCTGTCTCCACTGCACTCTCTCCTACCGTCTGTCTCGTGGGACTAAATACAGCTGCAGGTGTTGTTGTGTTCACTCACCCTTGAGAAAGGCAATAATACAAAATCCCAGAAGCCTTGATCGGCTCACAGAAACCCTGGCGTTATTTCAAGGCCTAACATTTAGCTACAGATAGTTGCTGTGGCAGCTTGTACATTGTGTATCGTCTCCGCCAGGCTGAATGCATGGCTGAGACTATATGTTTTCACCCATCAGTCTGTCGCTCCCTGTGCGAGTCTATATATCCATCCGTCCATGTCTGTGCACAGCTAATCTCTGGCACCATTGGCCTGATCGACGTGTAACTATGCACATTTTCGTGATAGCACATTATTACAACAACACATCGGTTCGACTCGCTCCATTTACTATACTAACCCTAACATTGTGAGTAATGGGATGTCGGAATCATGGGCAGTCTGCCTGGAGGCCATGAGCAGAGCCGCTCCCCCAAATTTCGAAAAAACAGAAATGTTAATTGATCAAGATGAATACCGGTATGTCCAATATTCCATAATTATTCCTCCTCATTTGCTCAGATTGGGCTCCAAAGCTTGCAGGGGTCATCCGTTGTATGCAGTGTTTGATTGCTGTGGAACTTTGCAGGCACATTCCCACTACATGTTGGACTCATGATGGCTAACCATGACTTGTCTCATGTCTAACACCACAAACCTGTGTGTACACACACACACACACACACACACACACACACACACACACACACACACACACACACACACACACACACACACCACACACACACACACACACACACACACACACACACACACACACACACACGCACACGCACACACACCATGTTGGACCGGTTGTGTTCTGTGTTGTTGTTTCTCTCTGTCCGCTGCTCTGTGCATATTCTTGTGCCATCAACGCATAACGTAAAGGAATAATAATGCTCTGTGTGTCCCTGGCTGGGTCTGTCCAAGGCTGGCTGGCTGTGTTCATTTTTGCCACTAGGGCAGCTTCAACACTGGGGATGTGGGCAGCAGCCTGTAGGTCTCCCACACACAGTTGTACCACTTTACTTCACACAGGTGTAACTTGTTCTTTTGTTTTGTTTTTTACTAATGTGTTTTACAGAAACAAAGTGGTGAACCATTATGAAGATATGAAAAGAAAAAAGACTGTTAAGAGCTTTTTTTCTATTTTATAGCGCCAATTCTATTATGATTCATAAAACAGCTCAGGTCGCCCAGGGTGCAGACAGCTCCAGGTTGTTTCTCTTTTCATCCTCACATTTACTTTGGATAAGAGGGTTTACGAGCTAAATGACACATTGTACACGTTGTATTATAATTGTAATCCCAAATTAGATCGGATCTACATTCTGCAGGGAAATACAATTTATGTCTCAAAAAATACGATTTTCAGGTGGGTTGACAATTTAGCCAAATTGGGAGAGAGCATACCCATTAATCATTCATTCAATTTTCCAATGCTTATTTATAACCTGTATCTCTCCTGATTGGGTGAAACTTTTTGTTTACTAAAGAAATGGAGAGACCAGGAGACACTCAATGATTATCAGAATGTAGAGCTATTAGACACTTATTTTAAAGGCATATTAAGTGATTTCAAATACATATATATTTTTTTATTTGGCTGATCCTCTCTACTAGTGCAGGGAGGATGGGAGTTCCAGGGGCTGGGAGTTCCTCCCAGCCCCTGGGGTCAGAAAATCCTAGTGTAAGAAGATGAAGATCTAGTGAGATTGAAACGTTGTCCTTTTTTCAATAAAGTAATTCTTTGCCATAAGACTGGTGTGCGGTCCCTACTCTACTACCATGATTCCCACATTGGCCCTGCACCCACTGTTGATGTGCGTGTAAATACGTAGACTTAGAGAAATTTCGTTCAATCAGGATGAGAGGGACCTTGCTCCAATCAGGATCGCGTGGGGGTGGGCCTTGGTGTATGTGCTGTTGGCCTATTGCACTTCCCAACTAGAAAGTGTTACCGGGGGCCTGGAGGGTTTTACAAATCACCCAAATCACTGTTCGTTTAACAAAAATATCACTTCCACATAATTTAATCAGAGCAGCGCTTCAGCAAAGCATCAGGTACTTGGGAACATGCTGAAGAGCTGTAGACAGAGACACGTATAAATATGCAATTTCATTCCACAAGAGCGCAGCATGTTATTGTGAAAGGAATGTTGTGTATTATTGATTTGCAGTACATGGCCTTGCATATTCCTCTGTGACCAATCTGTTGCTGCTTAAAGCAAAGCATGTAGATACTGCATAGCTTTAAAATACTGTAGGGCCTACAGTCATAATTAATAATTGAATACATTTCAAGTCCGTTCCACCAGTGATGAATTAGATGTCCAACCCTGCAGCGGGGGCGTACAGTGTGTAGGCAGGTTGAACGCAATGCCCTTCCAAACATGTCAGACAAACAGACGACAGGCCGACAGACAGACCACGATGCACTCAAATCCTTAACTTGACATACAGCATGTCGTGTAAAATCCTGTGAAAGTCATTCAACATTCTGCATTATTATGGTGCTAAACGCAATCAGAGCAGAAACAATAATCCTGAGTTCTATATTCTACTCGATATCCTCCTGGCGTGAATGACGACAGCAACACCTCCAGTGTATGTTTATTCATTAAAGGGGAATTCCACCAATTTTCAAAATTTTCCTGAGAGGATACAAATGTGAACCAAATGGACCCTGGCGGGTCCATTTGGTTCCATTTGTATCCTCTCAGGAAAAGGGAGTGTGAAAGAAAAATCCTTAACATGGTGAAATACATCTTGATGATGTCATCAAGATGTTTCGCCATGTTAGTGGTTTTCTTCAGACCTTCATTTCTAGGAAACAAAGAATGGGGAAACGTTTTTATCATGTCCACCCATACTAATGACATATTAGAATGTTGAAAATGGGTGGAATTCCCCTTTAACCCTGGGTGCAGAAAATTAACTAAAATGGGTACTTTTCACGGCTCTCAGAGTTGTAGGATTTGACTGGCTGGTTGAATGACAGTGGAGTGTTGCGGTGCCGTGTACAGCCAGCCTCGTAATCCAGAGGGGAGGTGCACACGTGCCCGTAAGCTCCTTACTGACGGTGTAATTAGGGCTGCGTAGTAAAAACACAGGGCTGAGTGGAGGAGGTGTGTATGAAGGGGTGTTGGAAAGTACATTTACTTAAGTACTGCACACTGCACGAGTACAATTTTGAAGTAACTGTACAATTTACTAGTAACTGTGTAGATTCTGACTCTCACAGTTAGAATAATGTACGGTACATACATTCATGAACCACTTCAATATTTCTATTTCTGAAAATAGGCGATATGCAAACTCCTAAAGTGGCGCATTGTAAGCCTTTTATTCTGCATTTGAATATATGAACATCTTTAAACATGTAAAGTGATTATGACATTTATGACATGCTGATAACCACCTTGGAGGCGATCATATTATTGTCCTGTGCAGAACCATAGATACATCTTCACCGTTGCAGTTCAAAGGAGTGACATAGTGACATGTATCAGGGGTTGACACTAAAGTCTCCGAGGCACTTGCCCATCGGGCAAGTGCAAGTCAGGTTCTACTTGCCCTCAGGTCATGGTCACTTGCCCCCCAAAAATGTATTGTAAATTTAGCATTTAAGTTTACTTCCTACTTGGATGCTTTAAACCAGGGGTTTTCAACAGGAGGTCCAGGGACCACCAGTGGTCCCTGAGAGGGTTCCAGGTGGTCCCCAGCTAAGTTGGTTAACCAGATGTAAGTCTTGAGAACGTAAAAATGAAACCAAATGGACCCTTGCGGGTCCATTTGGTTTCATTTTTACACTCTCAAGAGTTAAAATTCATCATCTTAATTAGCCCATAGTGGTGACAGACCCAGTGGTCCCTGACCCCAGCAAAATGATAGTTTGAAACCAAATGGACCTGGGAGAGAGATAGGTAGAGATAGCTAGAAAGCAGTGAAAGACACAGAGGCAGAGTGCAATGACTGCCTTCGAGACAAATATATCTTGTGTTGTGTTATAGTGCACTAAGTTGCACACTTGCCCGATCGGGCAACCAGGTAGCAGTCTTCACTTGCCCCACCATTTTTTTTACTTGCCCCGGGCAAGCGGGCAAGTGTTAGTGTCAAGCCCTGCGTATGGTAGCTATCTTATGGATCCTGCCATGTAGAGTCCCAATATGGGCAGAGGCACAGCTGCCATTCAAAGTGACTACTGGCCAATCATAGCTTGGAGGTCAATATGGTGGCCACCGTACAATAAACCCACCCGGCCGAGAGCCGGAGGAGGCGTCTACTGTTTCTATGTCTGTGCGGAACAGTCAGACTGACTGTAACACTTGTGCATGGGAGCTTAACGCAATCCAGCAGGCTCTGTGATGTCACCAATCCTGTGAGCCTATCATGGTCCAATATGCAAATTAGCCACATGCAACTTGTTTTGCATGTGCTGGGCTGGCATAGCCTGTGATATTTGCATGCATCATTCACAGGCCATGTTTTACTCAACAGTAACGTCACGTTCCTTCATAGCTGGAAGGAGGCTGAATGAGTTTCTTCATGTTTGTTTGGAATGAATACTCTGGGCAACAACACCTTGTATAAAGGTGGTGGTGTGTCACACAAAGTGGCAAGAGAGAGTTGTTTCTCTTCGATTTTTTTTTTCTTTACATCATGTCACATAACTAAAAGAGACAAACGTTTCTGTTACCCAGTCTTCCTCGGAGGTCTGGACTAAAGAATCTGACCAAGCAAGAGAAAAGCTTTGTCAACCAGAGAGCAGTGACACAGCAATTACTGTAAACACAGAGTCACTGAGGCACCACTGCGCATACGTGGACGCACAGGATTAAAAATATAATGCAGCGGGATAGTTCAATCATTTAGCTGACACTAATCCAGCTTCATTTACAGTCAGTAGACGGCGGTAGGGAGGGGTGCTTTTCATGGATGTTTTAGCAGCAAACGAAAACAAATGAACACTCATCATTCCCTTTCTCTTAAAAGAATCAAAACACATTATGCAGAATATCTGATTTTGTGTTTTAAAATATACTGTATACAAATATTTGGAACATAGCCAAAATGTGCATATGGAGCTGAAGTGGTTTGTAATAAAAGATCTACAAATTAACTATTTAAAGCTGTCTAATAATTGTAGCGCAGTAGAAGTGCAATATTTGCCTCTAGTGGAGTAGAAGTACTCCATACAACACAAACACACACTTAAAGGGGAATTCCACCCATTTTCATTTTTTTTTCTGAGAGTGTACAAATGCAACCAAATCATGTCCACCCAGCACCTCTAGGGTATACTAATAACATATTAGAAAATGGTTGTTGAAAATGGGTGGACTTCCTCTTTAAGGCCTGGTGTAGCTTGGTCATGAACCCGCGCTGTATACACTCCAAAACCCTTATGACAAAACAGTCCCGGGGGCGCAGATATGGGTCATAGTGCCAGACACTTTAATGGCTGTGTCCTCCATTTCAAACCTCTTAATCCCCATATATATGTTGTTGATCGGGGTTCCCTAGGGCTCAATACTTAGTCTGATAGCTTTTTCCACTATCTCTTCACTCCACAATAGATAATACGGGGGAGCATGTGTGGCTGAAGACTAAATGCTTCAGCAAAATCTCTTAACTGCATTGCAGGGGTTTTTGCCTCTAAAAGAAAAAGTAAAATCACCAATAAATAAGTCATAATTCATCATAATCATAACTTCATGCAATATAATTGATTCAGGGATCTTCTCATCAGTATTCAGAGCCACTTTGTACGCCTCATTTGCTCAAGTGTGTGCTTTCTTTTGACAGATGTTGTATTTACTGGAAGCAATGTGTTGTGCTTTTAAGTGTGTTGTATTAGCTTTTTTTCTTAACCACTTAGACTTCATACACTGTAGGCCTACTTTGTTGGCCAGAGTCAGTGGTGAAAGAAGTACTCAATTTTCTTCACATAAGTACACGTATCAATATGGCAATAGAGCTGAGCAGTCCCGCCTCTCGTGACGTCGCCCTTGTTCCAGAAATTGATTCTCCATTCATTTTTCCTCATAGACTTTTCAAAAATGATCTATATAAAGACGATTACGCCGTGAACAAAGCCAACTCAGGTCTCAACAAATCATGACAAGACACACTATGTTTTGGGACAATCAAATAATTTAAAAACTAAACAAAAAGTGTTTTTCTTGCTAATTAGATATTGTATGATAATATTGTGTGCGTTGTCATGATTTGTGAGACCCGAGTTGGCTTTGTCCACGGCATAATCTTTATATAGATCATTTTTGAAAAGTCTTTGCTCAGCTCTAGACTATAGAATTCAAATTTTGATGAGTATAAAAAGTATTGGCATGCAAAAAATACCAAAAGTACTATGCAGAATGTTAAATGTATAAAAAACTATAAAGTGTAAAAAAAAGTGCATAAGTGCTGAATCAGTATAGCCTATATTTTGTAGTAATAATCAAAACCTAAAAACGAACTAGTTTTCAAATAATTGTAGTGGAGTAAAAAGTACAATATTGACATGGAGCAGATTTCAATACTTAGTAGCCAGTTAATGCAGGATTCTCTCTCTCTGTATTCAGTCATAACTAGGTGAAGTGAGACACCTTGTGGAGGAAATATCCCCCTGCCTTTAAATGTGAAAACAGGCTTTTTCTATGCTCAAGTGTAGAGGCAGGTTACAACAACAATAATTATGTTGCATAATTGAGCATAGCTTTTGCATTAATCTTAATAATGTTCTCCTGTAGCCTGTTTTTATACCATTACCCTGATGGGTGCATCTATAATTATTGTTAGGGCACAACTAATCATGGGTTGTGTTATAATTATGATTTAGTAAAAAAAAAAAAAAAAAAAAAAAAGTTTTTTGCCTTTTCATGCACATAATCATTTGTGCGTGCGTAGACAAACATGACTTTTAGACATCGGCTTTCTTGCCTGTATTAGAGGATATTCAGTTTTGGGTTAGTGTTAGGTTTAGGCACTAAACTTTTTCTAGTTGGGATTGTATAGTTACTTGCCAATGCTTTATCCTACTGTAGTTATGTGACTGACGTCACACAACAATCCAGTTTTAGGGTTAACACATTGACATAACAATGTGTTGTATCGATAAAATAAAAACGTTATGTCCTCACGAGTAAGTAATTTGTTATGTGTGTGTGTGTGTGTGGGGGGGGGGGGGGGTGTGCGTGTGTGGATGCACGCAAACTTAGCATATTGTGCTTTGACAGGTCTGTTCTACGGTGTTAAGTTCTACTTGGTTCAACTCCAAGATAGATGAAAAGAAACAACTCAGTTTGAAACTACTTACAGTATTTTGCCACTTTTTAATGCACAATTGGCTTCGCTCTGGGAGATCTGTCATGCTCTGACATAGAAATATTCTCGGTCTATTTCTGAGTTTTGACTCAACATACGGTGTCCATGACGTTGTATTGTATCTTACAGGTCTGTTGGTGTCATGTGTCCATGATGTTCTATGTATTATGTCTTACAGGTCTGTTGGTGTATGTGTCCATGATGTTCTATGTATTATGTCTTACAGGTCTGTTGGTGTATGTGGCCATGATGTTTGGAGCATTCGTATGGGGCGGTCTGTGCGACAGGAAGGGCAGGAGGAAATGTCTCATCTATGTTCTGGCCATCGACGTGATTTTCTCCTTCCTGTCCTGCTTCGCTCAGGGATACGGCTTCTTCCTCTTCTTTAGATTCTGCTCAGGATTTGGGTGAGACAAGTGCAAACGTACACGCAAACTGACTAAAAAGACTTACTGGGGCAGGACCCCTAGCCCTAAGATACATTTAGAACCTGAGGAACATTGACCACAAGGTTGACCCCATAGTATCCTGGGTATAAGACACATGCACAGTAGTCAATCTATAAACGATCACATCGGTTGGAATCCGCGGTTTCTGAATTTCTCCACTGTATAGGCTGCTCTCCAATAAAAGTGCTATATGCCTTTCAGAATGAGTCGTGTTGTGTTTTTGTCTTGTCTGGCAGAATCGGAGGCGCCATCCCTATCGTCTACACCTACTACACAGAGTTCCTGCAGTTGGACAAGAGAGGAGAACATATCAGCTGGCTCTGTATGTTCTGGATGGTAGGAGGACTCTATGCTTCCTTCACCGCCTGGGGAATCATACCACACTATGGTATGGCATGCATGCACGTACACACAATCTGTACCATACATCATACATAGCAATGTAAACTCAAGTAATGTACAAATACCTTGCAAATTGTACTGTGCAACACTGAGTGCTGTTGTGTTGTGTCATGTTTCAGGCTGGGGTTTTGCCATCGGCACAGAGCTCCAGTTCCACAGCTGGAGGTTGTTCATTCTGGTGTGCACCTTGCCTTCTATGATCGCCCTGGCTGGGGCTATCGTCATGCCAGAGTCTCCCCGCTTCCTCTTGGAGGTACTGGAAAACTATATATAGCGGCTGACCACATGGTCAAAACACCTCACACAGCAATCAGTACTTTATGGTCGAGGCGTGCCACCAGTAGAGTTGCAAACTAATGTTTTATCTATTGGTCAACAGGAGCTTTTTAGTACAACCAGTCTTTGACTGCTGGCGATGTAAATCAGAGGATAAGTCACTTAAGCCCTATATGCTTTGTTGTATGTATGTGTATATATTGACATGCCCAATGATCTAGTATCATTCAGGGTTATAGCTAGTATGGCACTCAGTCTGAAATATTTTTTCTAATAAAGCGATTGTGGGCTGGAACCAGCTAGCTTCTAGCCGATTACTCCATTGGATCTAATATGAGACAAGGGGTCCATCGTTCCCTCCACTCTCACACCCTGAGAAGGTCGATGTTGTCCGTTCCATAGTCAGCAAGTTCAAAAATTCCCTCGTCCAATATTTTCAATACTGAAGCAGTTTGGCTTGCGCTCTTTCCAGTTCATCATAATGGTACCTTTAACTGATACGTATCCCAATGAAATAATCTTCTGTTAAGCGATGACTGGACACGTTCTACCTTGGTGCATCACTGGGGTATTTGCTCATCGTGAATAGCAGACAGTGTAGCAGTGTAACAGCATTCCAGAAAGCTTTTAGTATTGGGCAGTGGCACAACAGGTGAGTCACTGGTACTATTTCTCCATGGCCAGATCATAAATAAATAAATGTGAGAGAGAGTCATCCATTTTCTTTATTATATATACACTCTACTCCCTGTACATAATTTAGATTTGTAATATTTCGTATCTTACACATTTGTGTGTGACTGTGGAGGTGGAGTTTTTTTTTTTTTTTTTTAACTTACACCCAGGTCTATTTCCAATTGCTTTTTAATAGGGGTTAAGTTGTCTGTACTGTGGCATCAAGGGGCACAATCTATATACAGTATACATTATATAGTTCCACAACAGTAGCTTTCAGTTCGCTTGACATACGTGTTGTTAAAGAGCTCTCTATTCATGAAACATATTTTTTTCAGGCAATACTACTACATAAATCTTTGTTTCCAAGTTAAAGCCATACTTTACCGAATTAATTGCATATGGATTGGTCATACATAGAATATGATTCTGGACCAACAACAGTTTGTGTACTCTTTAATTGTCTTGTGTACAGGTATGCTGTTGCCTGCTGCCAATGCATCAAAGTGTGATAGGATAAATAAGAACATGATGATTCACCTGGCCAGTGGCCTGTGAAAGCAGTGCAACATGACACCATTGTGTCACAGTAACACTGGGTTGACAGCATGTCACCCAGACAGCTTCTCCATTGTGTCTTACATATGATACAGTCAGCACTTTAACCACCTGTGGTATTGTGCTATAGTGCTAGCAGTAGAGCATGTTGTTTTGCTACACTCGTCACTGTGTGTGTGTGTGTGTGTGTGTGTGTGTGTGTGTGTGTGTGTGTGTGTGTGTGTGTGTGTGTGTGTGTGTGTGTGTGTGTGTGTGTGTGTGTGTGTGTGTGTGTGTGTGTGTGTGTGTGTGTGCGTGCATGAGTGTGAATCAGATTTTTTTCTTTTAGACCGATGCAGCATGACCAAGATGTTTGGAGTGCTACTTTTCCCACTTTCTGTGTTGTTTATTTATGCATGTGTTACTTATAAGTAAAAGCATCAATAGCGGTAAAACTACTGTATATTGGAACTACTCCAGTAAAGTAAAATAAAAAATGTACTAAAATGTTAAGTAGGCTACACAACAGTAAATTAACTTTATTAGGCCTAATTCACACCACTGTGTGTGTGTGTGTGTGTGTGTGTGTGTGTGTGTGTGTGTGTGTGTGTGTGTGTGTGCGTGCGTGCGTGCGTGCGTGCGCACGTGTGTATCCAGAACGCCAGGCATGACGAGGCATGGATGATACTGAGACAAGTCCATGACACCAACTGGAAGGCCAAGGGAGAACCAGAGAGAGTCTTCACCGTAAGACACTGTTCACAGCAATCAAATTCACATTACTGCTGCACTCAATGTGTTCCACATTTCAATGAACACTAATTACTTCCAACCACAGTTCAGGATCGACTCCCACTATACTAATTAATGTCTACAGTATGTTGCCAGAAAGCGCCTAGAAATATGAACATGGAATTCATAATTTTCACAATCTGGTCAGTAGAGAATTGTTTGAAGACAGATAGACAAATACAGTAGATATGGCAATAAATTAATAATAATAATAATAATATTGGGTAAACCTGTGTGTCCAGGTGGCCAACATAAAGTGTCCTGCGGCTCAGGAGGATGAGTTCATAGAGATCCAGAGTGAGACGGGAACTCCCTTCCAGCGCTGGACCGTCAGAAACATGGCTGTCCTGCAACAGGTCTGTCTATTGCATCTATTTTCCTGGGATTTGTGTAACCCCTTTTTATCTCTGCCTCGCCCGGTGCAAAGGGCGTTTTGGCCATTAGGCAGACTAGGCAGTTGCCTAGGGCGCCATGAGGGGAGGGGAGCGACCACCAGACATGCTTTAAAAGGATCCCAGGCTAATAAACCTCATATGGATAAATACATTATACTATTATAACTAGAAATGAACATTTAAAACACTTTAGTTTAAAAATAGTTCATAATTTTATCCCTTGGGGGGCGCCATTTTACGGGAGATTTTCCAGGGAAAATCTTGCCTAGGGTTCCAAATTGCTTAGAAACGCCACTGCACGGTGCCAATGGCTAAGCCACTCTCCCTCCCTCTGCCGACCTGGGGACAGCCCTGAACTGAGCTCATGCTTCTTACAATACATGAAAAAAAGCAACTGACTGATTACAACTTATCCGAAATATAACATATACAGTATAGGACTAAGATGATGCCTGCTTGATATTAAACAACTAAAACCATGGTGGTGCAGCTTTCTGCCGACGGAGTTGAACAAACTCACATGATACAGTACTGCAGACATTTTTGAAACACAGCTCAAAACATGCTCTCTCTCTCTCTCTCTCTCTCTCTCAGGTGATGGCTAATGTGATGTCTCTATCGGCTCCAGATATCAGGCTGCAGGGTCTCTTCCTGGTCATAGTCTGGTTCTGTCTGGCTTTCAGGTATAAACAGAATCCCCCAGAGTTGACCAATTGAATCCATGAAATGCTCTCATTTACAGCATATAATAAAATATAATATAAATGGGCACACTTGTGTTTGACCTGAAAATGCATCTCTTTCTCTTAATTGGAATCCTGTAAAATGGGAGCGCTTGTGTTGTATTTCTTCCAGCTACCACGGTCTAGGAGTGTGGTTCCCTGACATGGTAAAGTACATGCAGTATGAGGAGTATGAATCCAAGGTCAGGCTGTTCCACAAGGAGCGCGTGGAGCGCATGCACTTCAACTTCTCTCTGGTCAACCAGATCCACCGCGAGGGGGAGTACCTCCATGACAAGTAGGTTCAGCATTAGATGCACCGCGAGGGGAACTATTCCGTCAATCATACATTTTCAAAAATAACAGGCCTATATCTGCTACTTAAACTATACTGTAGCCAACATCTAAAATCCTATGGATGTCTAGTCTTACAGATAGAGTGTCATGATTTTTGTATTTTTTCCAATTTTGTACATGTTTAAAAGGTGACAGTACTTGATTAGATCCATTGGTGTAGTTTTTATGTGCAATATGTCTTCACTTTATATTTAGGGTTTCTCCCTGAGGGCTGGACCTTTCCAGTCAAACCAATGAAAAAAAAAAAGTAATATAGTGACATCACACGTCAGGCCCTCCCCTAACTCCTCCCCCTTTATCATACAACTACAACTGTGGGTGTGGCTTCAGTTTAGGTATATCTCCACCCATCACCACCCACCAAGCAAACCAGGCATACTTAATGAGCTGGTGAGGCTGCCCACATAAAAACGTCATTTTAACATATACTGTACGCTTTAAATAAATCTTCTTCCTCATATTACAATAATGTCTGATGATCATGTTTTAGGCTGGAAAAAAATCATGGCACTCTATCTTTAATGGCAGATCTTTTTTTAATTAACCGTAGCATCTGCAATGCCTTAATTCAGTATATGAGTTTGTTATTGATTATTTGTTACCCAAAGTAAGATCATACATTCTGGTTCATGGCACTTGTTTCCTGTTTTATAGGTTTGTCAATATTGAGATAAAGTCGGTGAAATTTGAGAATTCTCTGTTTGAGAACTGCTACTTTGAAGACGTCAGGTCCACAAACACCTTTTTTGAGAACTGCACCATTAAAGACACTGTCTTCTATAATACAGGTGGGTAAACTACAGAAATTGCAATCCTTATTTTGTTTAAACATAAATAACTTTGGGCCCTATGCCCGTGTAACATGTAACAATGTAAGAATAATCAACGTAAACTAAAGGTTGCCGTTAACTATGAAATTGTGTATTTCTCATCAGTGTGAAGTGTGTGTGTGTGTGTGTGTGTGTGTGTGTGTGTGTGTGTGTGTGTGTGTGTGTGTGTGTGTGTGTGTGTGTGTGTGTGTGTGTGTGTGTGTGTGTGTGTGTACACACTCGCTATATACCAATAACTCAACTCAACTAACCAAAACACACTTCTGATTGTCCCTTTCTCTCTGTAATCTCGCCCAGACCTGTGGCAAGAGAAGTTTAAAGGCTGCTACATGGAGAACACTACATTCCTCCACCCAAAGAAAGGCTGCCATCTGAACTTCCAGGAGGAGAATGACATCATCATCTACATGGTCAGCTTCCTGGGCAGTCTGGCCGTGATACCTGGCAACATCATAGCAGGCCTCATGATGGACAAGATAGGACGCGTCAAAATTATAGGTGAGACGCTTGACCCCGAAATGTGCCAATCCAAACTTTACCTCAAGTTATGGGGTATTTTCGGCATGGTTTCTCTCCATCAGCCAGTATAGAATTATGCTGTAACCCCACATTGGTTTTGTTCCAAAGTTTATATTGACATAAACATCAGAACAACCCAGTAATGTTTTTATCCGATCGTTATATCCATCTCAGTCAGGACATGAGATTAAAGAAGTGGAATTGTAAATGTTGTTGAAAGAAATGAGCAGACAAAATTGGAACTGAAACACAAGCTGATACATGGCTGTTACCGGAGGTATTTTCTGATGATTTCTGATGATCAAAGAGCTAGAGAGGCAGGGAGATCGCTGTCAAACACTGAACAAACACTATACTATCACCCACTTTGACTGTTATCAAGCAATAATTCCCAGGATGCTGCTTATTAAGCCGAGTTCCTCGACAAATAACCGAAAACATTTCTCCTCCTCTTTTTCCCCTACAGCTTATTCTATGCTGGCGTCAGCAGCCGCAACCTTCCTATTGTTGTTGAGTTTCAGTCAGGGTGCTGTGATCCTCTGGCAGTGTGTTTTCTTCGGCATCTGTGTAGGCGCATGGAACGGCCTGCAGGTCTTATCAGTAGAACTGTACCCGTCAGCTAAAAGGTAGGTGTTTTACACCTCTGGCTGCCCTGTTTGTTAGGGTGTATATGTATATGCATGGATTTGATTGCAGAGACATCGTCCTGGTGAGAGCATGCTGGCCTCAGTATTGTTGTTTGCAGGGCAACAAAACTAACACAAACTAGGTTCAATGCTGCCCTCCATAGGTCGAGGTTAAATCTCACTTCTCTCGGATTCCCTCATTGTTCTGCTCAATGTAAACATTTTCAGTCATGATATTTTTACGGCTGTCGAAAATAACAACTTATTTTGTTAAATTAATGTTGTTGATTAATCTGATTTAAGATTTTAACGCAATTAACTCATGTGCACACTGACTCAACTCACTGACCATTTTCTCATTGAAAAAAATGGGTAGAGCACGGTTGTAGTCGCGGACCAGCGGCGTAGGCTCAGGCTGCAGCGCGCTGTGAGCATGACGACATATTGAAGCCCTTATAAGGCCACGGGGGCGGGTCGAGAAGGGAGTTCCAGAGAGTTCCAGAGATACGGAGTTTGAGTTAGAGTTCGGGAGCCAGAGAGTGGGTCCTGATCCTTCACTATCTTCCTAACCCAAGACTGCCCTTGCAGTCAACTATTCTCAATTGGAACTCCATCCCTTAGAGCGCGGTTTCTCCCGGCCGTCTCCCTGTAACCAGAGCCATAGAGTATAGCTCGAGGGATCTACAAGCATCGGGGGCTTGTAGATCACCTTTGATAAATATTTCAGAAATAAACAGATAATTTTTCCCAGATTATTTTTCTTTTTCAAATGTTCAAACCCTGTAAAGGAAAATAGGCATATTTTGGACATAATTGGAATGGTGCTTAATCATGATTAAATTAATTAATTGTGAATAATTTGGTTATTTTTTTTAATCATTCAACAGCCCTAGATATTTTATTTTGCTTTCATTCATGTGTCTATGTTACATCTTTCTCTCTGTCTCTCCCTGCATCCTTCCCTCTCCCACTATCTCTCCAGAGGGACAGCGTTTGGCATCCTGAATGGCATCTGCAAGTTGGCAGCTATTATCGGGATCTTCCTGTTCTCCGCTTTCATTGGCATCACCAAAATCATCCCCATCTTTATGGCTTTCGCCGCACTGGTCTGCGGTGGTCTGGTCTCTACCAAACTGCCTGATACACGAGAGATGATCCTGTCATGAGAACGTCAGTGAACATCTCCCCCACATGAAGCCCCTCAATGACCAAAACAAAACTACAGTAATGTTGCTGTATAAAGCTGGCAGAGTGGGGCAGAGTGGCATATATCGGCCCACTTTTTTCATATTTATTTTTTTGTTCCTTTTTTATTTATTTATTTATTTATTTGTTTATTTTTATTTTTTGTTTTGAGGGAGACAGTGGAGGCAAAGTGGTTGGATTTAAACCTAAACCCAGAACTGGGGTACATGTGAAATCCAGAGAATAGTGTTTTAAGTACTAAACTGTCTCTAATGGGCTCTGGTATTTTAATAGAACTGTATCGTTGCCTGTTGAAACCTCCCTTGGTTTCTCCTATGTTCTCTCATCTATGGCTGCCAGTGTCTATTTATGTGTCAACTCCAACACCCCACGTGACCCCACCCAAAACGTTGCTCCAATCTGTTTGTTATAGATAGAACAAACAGTATACTTTTTAATTCTTACTATATGAACCCTTTCCTGTGTGTTTCTTCTGAAAACAAAACAATAAAACAAGATAATGAACTAGGATGCTTTCCTATTTCAATTTAAACACTTCCAATGTCAGCTAAAGCCAACGCTTAAGTGGTAACAGCAATAAGGACATGTTAAGTTTGCTGCATGAGCTGTGTGTGTGTGTGTGTGTGTGTGTGTGTGTGTGTGTGTGTGTGTGTGTGTGTGTGTGTGTGTGTGTGTGTGTGTGTGTGTGTGTGTGTGTGTGTGTGTGTGTGTGTACATGTGTGCGAGTGTGTGTGTGCCACCACCCTCCCCACAAAATACTACTATAAAATATACAGTAGTACTATAGTTTAAAGACCAGTGCTTTAGTCCTGTCCATATTAGTTGTACAATAGAATTGGTAATACAATAGAAAGAAATCCTTTGATTATGTAAAGGAACTGGCAACGTAAACTAGTTCTTGTTTATATGGTACTACACTCAATGACAAATTCAATATGATGACTGGATTGAATGACAAAAGTGATTGGGATGATACATATTTTTTCTTTTTCTTTTTTTATTTTTACGTTTTGAATGTTTGGTAGATATTGTATACTGTATGTACAGTACTGTATGTCAGCAATGATAAAAGGAAAATTTAATGTGTTGGACGCTGTCACAAAAATCTAATTTAACTTCACCATTAAACAAAGCCAAAGGGCATGTGAATGCCATTGTGCTAAAACAGAGAAAATGATCACTTCTTTTCATCAGTTCTTGAGAGAGAAGTGTGGACATTATATGAAATGTTAAATCCCTCACATGGCTTCACTGTGTGAACGCTGAACACAAAAATGAGTGTGCTTGGCCTTTTGTAGGGCAACATATTTTACAAATAAACGTGAACAGATATGTATAATTGCTCATTAATCCTTATAAGGATTAGCAAAGTTTGAGTAGCATGACAGCCAGATAATCTTCTGATAAGGTGTGATGTTTTTATTTTTAGTCCCCCCGTAAATCAATGTTAGACAGCCTATATAGTGACTTGGCACAAAAAAAACTGTCTGTTTTTTTAACAGCTGAATATGTGAGACAGTAAACAGATGAACCTGATACTTGTTGTTCTGTGATGGTAAAACAATATTAAAAACATAAAAACAATATGTGATTTGTGTTAATTGCCAACATAATGAGTTCTATGTAAATGGGGCTTAAGGGGCAGCTAGTGTTGTTGTACAATGGAGAAAAGTGCAACCATCAATTATAAAAAAAAAAATCTGAATTGTACTGTACGTGTGAAATCAGAAACATTGGAAAAGAATGTTCTCCAGTACGAGACCAACAATCCAATCCAGACAATGCCTAACATTATTATTCAGTAAACAATACTTTTAATCCATTTCATATTCCTGTTTTGTGAGTTAAAGCAGTGGTCCTTGAGAGGGTTGCAGGTGGTCCTCAGGTTAACTATTAGTGCATGGAATTAAACCAAAGGGACCCATACAGCTTTATATTGTGCTCTAAAGAGTTACATTATTGTTGTTATAAGATCTGCATTTCAATTCACAATATCGGTTTGTTTTTTGAGAGACTAAATATCATCACAAAAATAATGCTTTGTCCATGGCTAAAATGAATAAACAGTGGGCCAGGGTATCAAAGTTAGTTAAAGGGTTTACCCCCCAGGTGTTTAGAGACCCCAGTGGGAAGACCAACTGGCAGCTATAACAGCAGGGTTCCTTCCTTAACCTATTTAGAATGGAAGTGTTCACTTCACTCTGCTTGACACCTTGTTGTTATGATGACAGTGGTGACACTGGGCTCTTTAATCAGCGCTCCCTCTTTGTAGATTTGTTTAAGTACAAGTCAAATATGACACATTAAAACACAGCCTTATGATATGATAGTTATGCTTTCATAGGAATAGGAGTATGTGTGACTTCATTAAAAAAGCGAATTTGTCCTAATAAGCCAAAATGAGAGTTGTTGGGTTGTTCAATTGAGAAATGAAAAGTTCTGTACTGTTCAAGTACTGTATATTGCCCATCCTGAACTTTAGACAATGGATAAGCATTTTTGCATGGGTCGGCTATGAAATTGTATCACTATCCACTGTTATGAATTCCTTAAATAATAGATGTATTTCTTCTAAAGCAGTGGTTTTCAAACCTTTTGGATAAGTGGAAAAAAGTGCCCCACCAATCTGATTTTCAGTGCATTTTTAAGTTTATGTTACCTGCATGCAATGGGGCCTAGTCCAGTGTTCTAATCTAAAGAGTCCCTCAGGTGTATCCATTGCACAAATAAACCGCCAGTAGAAATGGGCTCTGAAATCTACTGTATGTAGTGTATACTGACAATATATTGACTCATTATTATAAATCATTTATAGAGAACAAGACGAATTGTTATGATTCATTATTGTTTTTATTTTCTGTCACCAACACATTGTAGAAAAGGTAATAAATATAAATTGCACTAAAAATATATAAAAATATAAATATCTGTATATACATCAAACATTTTGTTTTTAAATACATAAAAATAGAATACTCTATATAAACGAACAAGAATAGATTCTTTTAAGTTTTGTTTTTGTCTTTCATGAGAGTTCATTGTTGGAATGAAGGTTGACAGGGACCCTGTCATCCATAGGTAATGTCCAAAATGGTGATGTCCACCATCTGTCTACTGCAGGTGTTGCTGGTTGAGTTGTGCTGATAGCCAGTACTGCTGCTGCTGGTTAACTGGCCCAGTAAAACTCGCCATGTTGAAGACCGGGTAAGAGTGCTGAAGAGGAGAGATGTGGCTGTACTGGAGACTGTAGGTTTCTTCCACAGTGCCCATGACATTGTAGCACACCGCCTGCTGTGGGCTGTAGCTGGCCTGCTGTGGGCTGTAGCTGGATCCCAGAGAATGACCTTGGAGAAGTCCGCTGAAGTCCTGAAGGCTGGAGGAGGAGGACTGCTCCGGCTGCTGCACTTCGACAGGAGAGGAGCTTGTCTTTCTGTTCTTCCTCTCGGCCAGCACCTCGTCGCTGAGTCCCAGTTGGTCCGACATGTCCTTGATGTAGTTGATGGCCAGGCGGAGCGTCTCGATCTTGGTGAGGGTCTGGCCGACCGGGGCCACGGAGGGAGGCAGGTAGTCCCTCAGGTTGTTGAGGGCTTTGGTCAGGTCTCTCATCCTCAGCTTCTCCCTCTCGCTGGCACTCTCACGCTTCTTGCCCGGGTATTTCGACCGAGACTTCCTTGTGTACGTGGTGGCTTTGCTGGCCTTGTTCTGGTACGGCCCTGCGGCCGCTGTGTCCTCTGGAATGCGGCTTGGGCCAGCATTCTGACAAACGTGGACCTCCTGCACCTCCTGTTTCACCGGAGCGACCATTTCGGGGACGGCGAAGACAAACTGGTCCAAGGCCCCACCAAGGCTTTCCTCGGAGAAAGTCGTAGGAACTGCTACAGCGGTGGCGGTGTTGGTAGAGGGCGAGAAACTGAAGGAGTCGACGGAGGAAGTGGGTGACAGGCTGCTGCAGGCGCTGAAGTAGCCGCAGTCCGAGGCAGCGTCGAAGGCTTGAAGGTTAGGGTCGCAGAAGCTCTTCTCGTCCAGGAGAAGCTCATCGAACAGAGAGGAGCTGAGGAGGTCCTCCTGGAGCTGGAGATGAGGAGCGCAGTAGGACATATCCATACTGGAGCTGCTGCTAAAAAAAAAGGAGCTGCAGTAGCTGTAGTAGTTGTAGCGATAAACGCTGGTTCCCAGTGTAGAAGTAGGTATAATAATGTCCTTTTTCTCCTACTTTAGTGTGCTGGTAGAAGTAGCAGCAGTAGTAGTAGTAGCAGAGATAGTTCAGTGTTCTTTCTTGTCAGCTAGAAGGATGTTGTGTGAGGAGGAGAGGGAAGGCTGTGCCTTATATATGCTGAGAGGTGTAAGGAGGTGGCACTTCCGGCAGCAGCCCACCCCTTCACCCCCTCCTTCCCCACACACACACACACCCCAGTCCAGAGAAGCTGTCCTGTGTGGACAACCAGGGGGTCCATGGGAAAGGCAGCAGCTCCAGGGCAAGGTGTGAGTTGACAGCTCAAGCGTGTGCTGCTGCCATAATAAACTGGACCACACTTATTCACACTTTCGATTCCTCCGCCTCGGGAATGTGATCCTAACTGGAACAGGGTTCAAGGCTGGCATGAGTGGGTCTATGAACACAGGTCACAAAGACGACGCGGTGCCGTTCGATTGTTGTTGAAATGTCAGGGGACGCACAATTAGGCACGGAGAGAACAGAAGTAATAGAGCATCTAAACTGAGGAGTTTATTGCCTTCGCATTTATAATTATATCTGTCTCAACACTTCCCTTCGGGGAACAATAAAGTATATACTGTATTTATGAAACAAATGATGCCCATACAAATTATTGAATAGATTCCATCTGCATTCTCTAGCATGAGCGTTTTACATTAGGTTATTATGAACAGGGGAGATTTGATTAATAGTTTCTACTTATAGTATAGACTGTCACATAATTGAGATGTCACACATTAGATGGAAGGTTCCTGTCAAATGCACTTAATAATTACTGAATGTCCTCTCTACCTCCTGCGTACACTGTAAATGAATCTGGGTGACAGCATCACTGCACACAGTGGAGTAGCCAAGAGATGAACGCAGGCTGAAACTCTGTGGCGTCTGTCATGGGAAATACAGTACATGCTCTGCAGGGCACAAGGTGTGAGCCGGTAAGTGCTGAAGTGCACGGACCATAAACTTCACACTGATTTCTCTATGCCTGAGAAGGAGCGTGGCAGATTACCTGGGCACGATGACAGACTCATCTCTTGGCATAATGGCTCATAAGCTAAGTGCCAATTAAGGTAAAAATGAAAAGCCAATTATGCGAACATGAGAAGGAAATTTTTAACTATGGGCTTGGAAGAGAAAGATCTGGACCACTTCACACAAACGTATATGTGTACAGTATACTGTATAGTAATATCTGTCATTAGAGAATTATTTTATAGTATAGTAGCTCACTTGCACTCTTGACATACAATATTCATAAACAATATTTTCAGTAATAACAAGTGTTTCACCTGTCTGCTGCGACGTGTCACCTCTGATGAGATCAGGGGCTAAATGTGACACGCTGGCCTGTGGGAACAGGACTCTGGGTGCTGATACACACTGCCACTGCTTGCAGTGCAGTGCAGTGCAGGGCCCTGCACATACTTTATAGTATACAACCTTATTATGGGGGCCATGAAGGAAGGTTGGAACAAGGTATTGCCTATAAAAATATACCAAATGAAAATGGCGATGCTGGGAAATTGAGGGGAATTTCAGAAAATCAATTAAAGGGTAATTCCACCCATTTTCAAGATTGAAATGCATCTTGATGTCATCAGATGTATTTCACCATGTTAATGATTTTTTTTCAGACCTCCATTTTTTAGGAACTACAGAATTGGGGGAACCTTTTTATGATGTCCACACAACATCTCTAAGGTAAATTAATGACATATTAAAAAGTTGAAAATGGGTGGAGCATGACTAAATCAAAAGCTTTAAATGTAAATGGTGGAAATGTTTTTTCTTATATTTTATTGTATTTTCTGACAAAGCTAAGTGTTTGTAACTGAATAAATATCTTTCATTACTCTTCCCTTCCAGTAACAGCGTGTATTGGTGTCCTGTGATGTCCTGCTCATGTGACTTCCTCCACACAGAGAAGTGTGCCAGGCAGCTGTAAGGTGTCAGTTATTAGCACCTCTCTCTTTGTTTGGACAGGAGTCCCCTCATGTCACACCGTTGCCCTGGGAACCTCAAAGCTCTGCTACCCACGGTGTGTAGTGCTAAAGGCCAAGCTAATACACTACTACAGCGATTTCCAGCATGCAGAACCGACCTGCGAGGATATTGCAACCCCCCCACACCACCCCCAAAAATGTGGTCAAGTGCTCAAGTGGGCCCTGAGTCATCCGTCCATCCAACCGTGATAACTGTACTGTACTGTTGATGATGCATTATGCATCACAGCACTAATAATGATTTCGCAGTAGCCAAATGTGCATCGTGCAGTAATAGAGTCTTATACTGTAGTAAAGAGTCTTATACTGCACATTGTGCAAAGCAAGGCAATTTACCGTATTTTCCGCACTATAAGGCGCACCGGACTATAAGGCGCACTGGATTATAAGGCGCACCTTTTAGAACTGTTTTCATATATAAGGCGCACCTGATTATAAGGCGCAGGGAATAGAAACTACTACAGTTTACATAGAATAGAAGCTACTTCAGTCAAACAATCCATATATAAGGCGCACTGGATTATAAGGCACAGTGTGGATTTTTTAGAAAATTAAAGGCTTTTAGGTGCGCCTTATAGTCCGGAAAATACGGTAATTGTATTTACAGTATAGAGCACCGTTCATACACAAGGCAATTCAAATTCCTTCCAGAATACAAGCAGAATACAAAAGTCCAAACAAGACAGAGGAGTATATAAATACACAAATAGTATATATACTGTATATAAAAACGCAAATTTAAATCCCAAGCAAGACCTAGCTGTTATTCATTGGGATAGGCATTGTTAAATAAATATGCTAGACCCCAGTAACTTACTTGCGTTGCATCCTCTAGAAGTATGGGGGCTATGATGCAATCGCTGTGCCTGTCAAAATCATGAAGCAAACAGCTATCCGCAACAGTGCCGGGTTACCGTGGTGACACATCTATGCAGCGTGTGTCAAACAGACGAAGTAGACACAACGTTTAAGTGTAGGTTCTGCCGTAGTAGGATCAGCTGCATGCTACGGCAGGCAGGTTTATCCATCGGGCACGGATCAACGACGCCGTACCAGACAATGTAGCTGTTGTATGCTTAAAGTCCCTAATGTAAATAGGGTGCTGCAGCAACACACAATTGAGCCTGATGGCTACTGATGAATGTGCGAAATCATAACTATGGAAAATAAGAATTCTTGCTGGCTGTAAATCGCCATGGGTTAAGAGCATCTGCTGAATGCATGAATTGAAAGAGCACTGCACCACTTCCCGCCACTCCATGGTAAACAGTATATCTATCTATAATTGCACCACAATCGCTGTACTTGTGTACTGTATGTAGATCTGTAATGCACGTAACTCGAACGTGCATTACAGTGGTCCAACCCGCCAAACCGTTACACCCACCGACATTAAATATGGCACGCACTGTGCCTGTGACACTTGATGGTTCAACTTCAATTACTTATTTGGTTTGCTTTGGTTTGGTTTGTTATTTACATTCATTGTGACTTGCCTTTATTTTGACTTGTAAGACATGTTTTTTTTTTACTTTTATGAAACTTCTGCTTCCTGCACCGTACACCTGAAATATGCTAGATTCACACACCATTCCAAACATTGTACACAACCAGAGTGGCTCAGGTCATTGCGACACCGGTATGGGATGTTTCTTGTTTGTTTGAAATGCTCAGGTTTACCAAGTTGAATTCATAATGTTGAATCCTGCAAGACATGCTTCAGTTAAGCTTAAGTTAAGTGTACCTTAAGTAAATCAAGGTTCAAGGTTACTTTATTTAGTCGCGTGAGAGAAATTTGTCTTGGACAAATTTCAAGAGGCTTACACTGCCTACACTCCACATTGCCTGCTTTGATGTTGTGTTTGATGTACCAAGTCACAGTGTCCAGTGGTTTGGTATGAAGTTCAACAATTGACTATCGCTGTTATAATTGACATAAATTTGCTATTTTATTGAACACTTTAAAGTTAATTTAATGCACATATTTTAATGTTGAAGACTATGAGATGGTATGACATGATTTAGTAATAATGTAATAGCATTTATATTCTGTTTCTATAGTTTTTCACAGTGATCAAACATTCTTCATCTGTGCCTGAAGAAAAATTAAGACCACCCGTTGAGACCATCCACTTCTCATTCTTTCAACACCGAGGGCACTTACACGCATGTTTTAAACAAAAGAAGGGGACATAATAGAGCTGATCAACAATAGACAATTTGATTGACTTGAATGATATCTCACAGTTTGTATAATGAGTAGGCTATACATTTCAGATAAAAGCACGCTACTGTTACGAGGATACAATTGTAGTACGTAACTAGTAGCAAATTTAAATAAATGTAGTGGTAAATTCACAATATTGCATTTGCAATCTACTGGAGCAGAATAAATTTATTGGAAATTAGAAATACAATACAGTACATGTTAATATAAATGCACTTCGCACCACTGTTATGTTAAGATTCTACAGCTGTTTAGAAGCATATAGGAAAGGTTTAACTTGACCCTTCTCCTCCTCACCTCCTCGTGGCCTCTGTAATAAGGCAGTATACAGTGCTAGGTGTAGGACCCTGCAGTGTGTGGATCAGGTCCCAGAGCTCTGTTCCCACAGCCCAGCGTGTCACATTTAGCTCCTGCTCTTCATCAGAGGTGCAACACCCAGCAGTACACCCTCTGAAGCCTGCCTCACATGGCTTTGGAATGACCCACTGAACCCTTATTGACCGGAGAGAGACCCTGAGACCTCCACACCAACATATTTTCAGCTTTCAGTTATTGTGGAGAAATCTTTTTGAAACGTTAGTTTCTGTGTAAGCTTCAGGACTATTATGCCCATCAACACGTTATTACGCTGTTTGCCAAACACAACAGATCCAAAAAACAGACCCAAATTTGTTGAATGGTGACATATTGTGAGGACCTACTTTCACTAGTAGTTTCGGTACTAGAGACACATCAACTTTCTCTTTTTTTGGTTTAGACTTCAATACATCGACTATTCACAACTTAATTCATCCTTCGTCAGGACACTACACTGCGATAAAAGAAGAAATATATTATAATGTGCAAAACAAAAACAACAAAACATATTAATGCAGACACGTAGGGCATATCAAAAGGACAAATACACAGGAAAAGGAAGAAGACTAGCTACTACTACTTGTAACTTAATGTGTATTCTTAATACACATTCTACCCTTTCTCTGCTCACATGCATAATAATCAACACGGTAGTACCAATTCCTTTCATCACAGTCACCTTTAGCTAAGGGAGCATATTAGGCCCTGGCACACCAACATTCAACACTGCTAATGGCCAAATAGCTCTACCGCCCACATTTTACTCCTACTCCTGACACCTACTACTACTCATTATTAAAAATATATAATCTATAATTTAAACAGAAAAACAATGACTTTATAGCTTTGTCCCCTGATCTTGCACTATACAGATACTGCCCTTTCAACATGTTTTACTGTTGTACAACACACAATCTAACAGTGTCCGTTTGATCAGCCATTTAGTTCCACATTAGTGGCCTCTGTGTTTACTGACGGCCATGCGGCAAATCAGCACCTTAACCTCTTTTGATCCCCCCACAGCTCTGAGAGCGTATTAGCTATACCACCATGGAAGCTTAATAGGCCATCTATCTGTTTGATCACCTTCGAGCTCAAAGAGCGTATTAGCTATAACACCAGGTGAAAGGGTTAATAGCCTATCTGTCTGTTTGATCACTCCTCAGCTCAGAGAGCGTATTAGCTCTAGCTAGCACCCAGGATGGTTGTTAGTATGTGTGTTGGTATGCTAAGCTCTCTATTAGCACATCAAATGAGAGGCATCATCTATGTGGCAAAGCAAACATTCAGGCCTCCTAAGCCATTCAGGCTGAAGTCAAATCACAACAACCTGTATCAACCAGTGACTGGTTTATATGCTCACAAACTGGGTCACAAGATGGATCATGGAGAATAATATTAGTCAATCGTCAAAACTTATTTAGCGCCTAGTCACTCGCAAAATTATGCACATAAGTGAAAGTGCAATCGATTGCATGTCGATAATTATCCTGAGAAGCTTTATTTGGTCAATTAAAACAGAATGGTATACGCATAGACGGATTAAGAAATTATGGGCCCCTGGGCTGCCACCAGCCAAAGAGCCCTTACACCGGAGCATTTCTCTTCCTGGCGCATACTGCACCAGCATTTCAGCAGGATTTACAGCATGGCATTGCCTGGAAATAATAAACACTTAAAATAACTAAATATATGCAAAAATGTTTAAAAGGATCCCTGTCTAATAAGATAAACATTTCTTAAAACATTATACTTTCCCTATATAACTAAAATAAAGAAATAAAATCTTATTGGCATCTTATTTCTTTCATAAATAGAGAATATTTCACTCAACAGGAACTGCTCCTGGCACGGGATGATGATGTCACGTGTGATATAGCTCTATGGAATACATGGATGAACATGCTCTGTGACTTCCTGCGACCTGAGCACCTCCTATTCAGTGAAAGATTCTCTATTTATGAAAGAAATAAAGTATTTAAGGTGTTTATATTTTAGTTATAGAAGGCAAGTATAGTGCTTCAAGGCATATTTGTCTTATTAGCCAGGGATCCTTTTAAACACTTTAAACAAAGCCTCTTAGAAATCACACGGACACAAAGCTCATGGCCTCAGGCTCAGGGGCCCCTGGGCTGGGCCCCAACGTGCCCATTGGATAATCCTTCCTTGGACTGTATACAAGTGTATCAATGAGTCAGTTTTTCAAAAATTCCCCATCATCCACTGGGCCAAGCAAAGCGGACTTATTGGCTTCTCCCATTGTATTTATAGGTATGATCAGTATGTTGGAAATTTGTCCACTGAAAAAGCAGTTTTTAATTTCACTATTGTTTCTCTAATTAATTAATCTCAATTAATCAGTTAAAATCTCTCCCTAGTTCTTTTATATCAGAAATGTCCAACCGACAGGCAGCCAGACAACCAGAAAGATACAGCCTACAGACATATGGGATTCTGCCAGAGCAATTCGGTTGCCATAGCAGTCTAAAACAAGGGCAGGACACATACATGAGAGAAAACAAGATGCCACTATAAAAATGCAAAATATGGAGTAAACAGCAAATATACAGTGATTAGGAATAAGGTGCAACAGCCAAAAGGAGATTGTTGAGGGTCTTTGCCTTCCTCATAGCCCATTTGCTTACACCTAGTTGTGCATTGACTCAAGGTCATATTAAATACAGTATATTGAACCCTGTTGGAACATCTGACCTGCCAATGTTTGCTCCTCAACTTGGCTGGTCATTGAGAAGCCCTCCTCATATCCTCACGGGGGCATTGAGGATATGGGCATCATTAGGACTGGTGTTGGTGTGCTGAGCTCTCTCCATTAGCACATCAAATGACCTGCGTCGGTGTGACAAAGAAAACATCCGGCTCTAATTCTCCCTGGCTTGATAAGCAGAGCAGAGGCGACATGAATATTAAAGTCCTCTGAGCAGGCTCATTACGGTGGAGGAGGTGAGAAGATGAGGCATTAGCGCCGAGACTTGATTCTCTGGTCTAGACTTGGTGGTGCCGAGGCCCTGTGTGGCTGTGTTTGCTCAGCTCCATTTAACAAACACGCTCTAGAATTAGATATAACGGCAGGCTGGGGATGAACCTGGGAATGATGCGGTCGTAAAAAACTTTCAATCCCAGTGACCCCAACCATGAACTGTACTGTCATCATTTATACCACTGTACCACTGTACCCAAACCCCTTACCGTCATCAGGTAAATTAATCTCGACTTAGTTGTGCGTCACCACGCAGCGGTGGGGAAAAATACTTTTGTAAATACCTCAAAATTGTACAAATGTACAGTACTTAAAGAACCACTTCACCACTTTTCAACATATCTTCATATAATAGGTCTTTGTACATGATAAAATACCACTATTTTTTCTACTGAGTCTGTCTCATTGGAGGGCTGTGGACAGTTCAGAAACTCGACCTCCAATTGATGGGGAATCCAAGCTAATAAAAACTGCATGCTTTCTATTCCTGAAAAGTTGCAATGCAAAAACGGCAGCCATCGTTCTCCCGATATATATATATATATATATATATATATATATATATATATATATATATATATATATATATATATATATATATATATATATATATATATATATATATATATATATATATATATATATATATATATATATATATATTTTTTTTTTTTTTTTTTTCAAAAACACAAAACTGCCAAATGACGATGTCATTGGAGGATGGGTTTCTGAACTGCCCACAGCCCTCCTGTGAGACATAGACTGAGCATAAAAAATAGTGCTATAGTAAATATAAAAAATAGTGGTAAAGATATCCTGAAGTGGTGAGGTGGTCCTTTAAGTAAATGTATTTTGTTACTTTCCACCACTGTGGTTCAACACGGCGTGTTACTGCATATCCTTGCTGTCGGGGGGAAACCTCTTATCTCCACATCTCCACTTTAAGTGTTTTTTCGTATCTCAACGCCCTAGTTGATCATCTACATTATACAGCGTCACACAGTAGCATGAAAACAAGGGCAGTTACTGCATGCACCAAAAGAAGTCACTATCATGGCGTGTGATTTGCCAAGATCCATTCATACACCATCACCACCGCCACGTGTCAATTTCCTTCAAATTAGACAGAACATGTAAGAGCCTTAAGTGACACTGATGCTCTTGTGATTTCAGGATAACTTCACAGATTCTTTTCTCACATTGGATCTAAACTGCAGTGGTCTCATTTACTTCCTGCTTCTTGAAGGTATTCTTTGGAAAACAAGGAGGTTTATGGAGAAGAAGAATGAGTTGAAGAGATGTAAACTGATTTTTCATCAACATGATCAACATATACATCAATATAATATATCAAAATAATTTAAAATTAATTGAAACTAGAACAAGTGCCCTTGGCACAGGTCTCCACCAGGACTCAGGAGCATGTGTGGGATGTCTGGCAAAATGTTTAGGAGTGCTCCGCAAAATGTCATAGCTGCAAATGTGCGGGTATGAGTGTTTTCTGAGCAAAACTCATGCTTGTAATGGATTCAGTTATCATGAAAACCCCCTAGTTACCTACATAAAGTGTGATAAAAAATATTTTTTGCCTTCTATAATTTGTTAATAGTACATATGTCACCATGTGACATAATGTATGTACAGGTGTGAAAAAATCCTGGAAAGGGTTTTCCTTTGCCTCTAATGAGGGTGCATACAAGGTTTTACACAGATATTTGAAGTATTATGTAAAAACACTGATGGCCAGTTATAGCCCCACCATGAGGCTGATTTAAAAAAATTCAAATGGCATTTCTTTCTCGCCTAGTGAGAGTGCATGATTTTGCGGAAAGTCACACAATGTTCGTAATTTGTGGCATTATTTTTGAAATGAGCACTCCCGCGAACTTTGAAAGTCTTAGCCAAATCAGGAAGGATTTTGAGAAATTAAACAACCCATCTTGTTCAGGGAGATTATGGAGAGTGTGTGTGCTGATTTGCATGAAATTGGCATAGCATCTGAAGAAGTAATATTAGACATTTGCATATGTCAAGCCTCCTGGTGGCGCTATAAGTATCAGATGTGAAAAATGCATAGCAAAGTTTTTTTCCTTGGCCTCTAGGTAATGTGCATACAATGTTTTACACCAATTAAATGCAATTTAATGCAAACCTTATAGTAAAAACACTAGTCAACCAGTTATTGCCACTATGAGGCATTTCTTCCTCTGCCTACTGGGAATGTGTGTGCAAAATTTCACAGGAATTACACAATGTGTTCACGATTTGCAGCATTTTGGAGCACCCTTGCAAACTTTGAAAGGCAATCTTAACCGATTAGCATGTGTCGATTGTGCCAATTAGCATAACATCAGGCAGAGTAATATGAGAAAATGTGTTGTACATATGTTGCCTCCTGGTGGCGCTATAACAGGCCAAAGTGAAAACACGGCAGAGGTTCGGCTCAAGCATTGAGGAAGTGTCTGTGCAGAGTTTGGCTGCAAAAAGTCAATGGTGCCAGAGAATAGCTGTCCACATGCGAACACACACACACACGACAGGTACACACAAGTATTTATAATCTTGGAAATCACTGAATCACTTTTTAGGGGGGGGGGGGGGGGGGGGATTTCAATAAAGCAGTGCATTGGGATCAAACATGAAAATGCACTTTGTAATTTGTAAATTTGATAAGCATATTTAAAGCATGTGCTATTTAAAGATAAGGGTAAGTGATTTGAAATTCATCGTGTCGTACCAGCCTGGTGCACTAGGGGCGCCCAAGAGTAGCTACACGATGTGAATCTGCTGCTCGATCATGATTGGAGGAGAATTCACCCTCCACCTGAGGAGCTTTTATTAGCTCCTCTAACGTGGGGGATGGGGAAACTCCATATATGGTCTGTGATATCTGACAAAACTGAAATCACTTCCCCTACCTTTAAGTTGATTATTATCGGGTATCTTGGATACCCTGCAGGGGATTCCTTTGGATTTTGGATTTCGTAGTCCTACTGGAGGACTTAAACGCACATGTGGGCAGCGGCAGAGATACTTGGTCTGGCATCATGGAAACGGTCTCCCTGATCTGAACCCGAGTGGTGGTTTGTTATTGGACTTCTGTGCAAGTCATGGACTGACAATAACAAACACCATGTTCAAGCATAGGATGCTCTTAAGTTTACTTGGTACCAGAGCACCCTAGGTCAGGGGTTTTCAACAGGTGGTCCGGGGACCACCAGTGGTCCCTGAGAGGGTTCCAGGTGGTCCCCAGCTAAGTTTGTTAACCAGATGTAACTCTTGAGAACGTAAAAACGAAACCAAATGGACCCTTGCGGGTCCATTTGGTTTCATTTTTACACTCTCAAGAGTTAAAATATTCATCCTCTGAATTAGCCATTTTGGAATGTATGTTTTGGTTGTTTTGTTTCCCAAAATCCAGCCTGGAATTGTGGACAAAAGCAAAATTAATCTTTAGATTTGGGGTCTGTGGGGCTAAAACAGCCTCAAATGGTGGTCCGTGGCTCAAATCCTGAATAAATGGTGGTCCCTGGGATGAAAAAGGTTGAAAACCCCTGCCCTAGGTCAATGATAGATTTTGTAATTGTGTCAACTGATCTGCGGCAGTATGTTTTGGACACTCAGGTAAAGAGAGGGGACTGAACTGTCAACCGATCACCACCTGGTGGTTTGTCCGGATGATACGTAAGAGTGGGCTCTGAGAATTCTGTTTGGTGAAATCTGGTCACAATAAGATGAATAAGCTTGTAGATTTTATACACTACATCTTTAAAAATCAAATGAGGCATTCCACATTAAACACATGACCAAGACCTTTGTCAAATGTGCTAACCTCATCACATGAGTTTAGGAGTGTATTTACTGCAAGACTAATGCTTGAAATGGATTCATAATAATAAAAAATAGTTTGACATATCACATGATACCTAAAGCAAAGGGAATGTGTTTTGCCTGCCATAGGACCCCTATAAATAGATTGTCCAATACTGACAGCTGGTCAACAAGTGGATTCATGAATGTACAGCATGTATAGACAATATTCAGGCAAATAAAATAAAAAAGGCCAAATTTCCCAGAGATTGTTGGCTGCCAGCTATGAGTTTTTTTTTACTATAAAAGAAACCACCAAAAAGCAAAAATATGTTCTTTGAATATATTTTACTACTTTATTATAAACAGTGGCATAAATGATTATAAAAATGATTATATAAAAATAGTTAATACAATTATTACAATATTTACAGGGAGCATTTCATATTACAAAATAAATAAGTAAAATAAGCTATATAAGCTATATACAGTATATATATATGTTTAAAATAAATTAGTTGTTTCACATTGAGACAGTATAATTATGTACACTCTGTTCTTCACAACTGCCTGAGTGCTGAAACCGAGAAAACAAGACACCACAGATGAAAATAGTGAAATGATAATGACAATATTTCTGGGACTAGACTGAGTATGAGCATGATGTCATCATCAGAACACGCAGAACTTGCAGGGACGCCTACTGAGTGGCAAAGAAAAAGGAGTCTGGCCTTGACAGCTCATACATCCAGACAGAAAAGTTCCACCTGACTATATTTAAGTTAAACAACATTAAATAAGGAAAAACTGCCTTTGCAACTCGATTTGACGCACACTGTATGCATGCGCATGCCCTATATAGTTGCGTGTGAGATGTAAGTTATATATGGGATATCCTCAACATATAGTTCTTGATGTTGGCCTTTGAAGGACAGTACAGAATATCTTTAGGGCTGATGATGATGATGATGATGATGATGATGATGATGATGATAATATGATGGGGGTAGCGATCCTTCAGGGGAAACGACTTTCTGCATCGACCCAGCAGTGACTTGCTCAGAGAGAAAGCACCATGGGGAGCAGTTGGAAGTGTCTTGCTCAGTGGGGGGAACTTCCAACAGGGTGACATCCAGCCCCAACGTGATTCCCAGCTGGTCTTCTTGCTCTACCTCCTGATCGGCTGACCTTATGACTGATAATGGTGGTTGTATGACAGCTTACGGTTCAACCCCCAGTAATCTCGTGGGGCCACTGGACTGCAGTCTTTCCCGTACATCTGTAATGAATCATTAAATAGGAAAAAAAAAAAATCGTTAGGATATATATTATTTCTTAGTAATGTTTTAATAATTAAAATCAGGGACACACTAAAACTAATTGTTTGGCTTTCTTAAATGCTTGGCTGTCATCCCGTTTTCTATTCCTGCACACCACATTCATAAACATGAATGCAAAGTTAACTTCAAAATGAGAATGCTAAAATGATTTTTTAAACCTTATGAACTAGTATACTGTAGAATAGATTAGATATTTGTGGTTATAAATATTGCTAAACTTTTCCATGCAGAAGAAGATTAAGTAGTCGTAAACAAATGATATCACATGATGATGATCACAAAGGCTATACACACCGAATGAGAATTACTATTCAATGTGTTCAATGTGTAAACTATTTTTTTTTTTTTCGGACAAGTGAAATCCTTGACGTACCTGGCATGAGATGGGCAGGGTCGCTGGGGGCAACAGCAAGTCACCGCTCTCCATGTTCGAGCCAAAAATGTCTGCCTGAGTCTCCTGGCTGTACTGTCCACTATACTGACACAAGTCCGCTCCGAATCCACAGCTCCCAGAGGAGACTGCAGGCTGGCTCTGATGGTGGAGGTGGTGGTGGTACTGGCTGGTATCCAGGCCCAGGCCAAGACTCTGGCTCTGGGTCCACACACATCCTACTGCGGTGGCGCCACACTGGAAATAGGACGCTCCTCCGCTGCCGTTGAGCGTGTCCGGCGAGGATATCTCGCTGGAGTAGCAGCAGTCGTCTCCTTTCTCCTCCTCCTGCCTCCTCCGCCTGTGGCTCCAGCGCTCCAGCACCTCGTCGCTGAGGCCCAGCTGCTCCGACAGGTCGGAGATGTAGCGGATGGTGAGGCGGAGCGTCTCGATCTTGGTGAGGCTCTGTCCGGCCGGGGCCACGGAGGGAGGCAGGTAGGTCCGGAGGTGGTTGAGGGCTTTGGTCAGGTCTCTCATCCTCAGCTTCTCCTTCTCGCTGGCGCTCTCACGCTGTTTGCTCCTGACCCGGGCCACCCTGCAGGGTCCACGGGCGCCCCCCCGGGCCGTCTTTGTGCGCTTCCCGGCCCCCGACATCGACGTTGACGAGGCACGCTCCAGAAGCTTCCCGTCGGGGTAATCTCCAGTGTTTGCTGCCTGTGCCTTCGGTGTGGACTCTGTGTTCTGGCGCTGCTGGACATACGAGTAACAGGCGGAGGACGCAGGCGACAGGCTGGAGTCCACAGAGGGGACAGGGGAGAGGGTTCCTGGGGAGGACATGTAGGAGAGGTCGGAATCGTCCGATCCGGAGGAGGACCACTGCTGGTAACGCTGAAAGCCGTAGCAGAGGCGAGGGGCAGAGGGAGAGGTATCCATGTTGTGGTGTGTTCTATGTGCAGGGAGACAGTGGTGTGTTGGCTGACAGCTGACTGCTCTCCGGCTTATAAAGGAGCAGGCTGGACCACGGAGGTGTGAAGTGACACCTCTGCAGGCCTGGCAGAAACATCACTGCCTTGGACTGCCTGGGACATGCTGGACACATGCACGCCCCCTATACCATGCCCCTCCATGCACCCACTCCCAGTCCCTACCTCTCTCTCTCTTTCTTAACTGCATTAGTAATAGAAGTGTGAATTTTGACCCGTGCCCAAAACAATAAACAGCTTTTTTGTTTTTGTTTGTTGCCGTTGTCCCTGCAACCACTCTGATGTATTTTACACATGCTTGGATAGGGAAAATTAATTTTGCAGCACAGGAAATAATGCCTGTGAGTCCTAACAATATAAAATAGAAGTGTTGTGGAATAGAAATAGTATCCATTTAGCATCCGAAGAAATGGATCAATCGACTAACTAGGGCATCATTTTCTAGTTACAGGCAATAATAATACACTTAGGAGCCAAATATACTGTTTAAAAATATTAATTTAATAATTGGTCCTGTCCCACTGTTTAGGAAGCAGGGATCTATAGTGGGCCTAATGAGGTTATAATATGGTATAATCACCTCCATTAGCTGTAGTGTAGTGGAGGTGTGATATGCTGTAATGAGTTGACACTGACCACAGGGAACACAACCTCCCATAGGCTGCATGGGGTCAGTCTGGAGGTGTCAGGACACTGACCCTTCCGAGGGTCAGTCTAGGGCTGTGCTTCTCAGGGGGGTCCCCACATGATTTTGGTGGGTTCCATGAAAAAAAAAACAAAAAAAACATTAATTTGGCATTACATTGGCCGTAATGTCAAACAACACCAGAATTGTGAAAATACAAGCTGCCATTTTCACAATCTCAGAGTCAAACAATTCCTCAACTCAAATATAGTTATTTTGGGTGGGTCACAGCCTGAAAAGGCGAAAACCACTGGTTTAGGGACTTGGGACCCATGTGAACATCCCTATTTCCTTCCATTCACAACAACTCTTCTCATTATACTGTACTATATACTTTTTCCTCCTTTTTTAAGTGAAACATTTATTTAGCTACTATTTCAACATACATTTTCCAGAAAAAACAAAAACAAACTAAGAACGAACTAATACAATGGTGTGAGTTTTTAAGAGTGGATATGTTTTCCAGGTGGGTCCCGTCTTGGAAACAGAGATTGCTTTTTTTCCCTTTGGTTCTCAAGGCTAAAAGGTTGCACTGCCCCAGAGGTGCCAGCAGGGTGACCCTGTGTACGGAGGGTCAGTTTGGAGGCGCTAGGCACCATGACCTGAGGGACGGTCAGAGTCCAGAAAGAGGTGTCACTGAGTTGACACCTCGGCTGTGAGAACTCAGACCCACGCGTGGTTCTGGGGACACCTCTCCTGTGAGAACTCGGACCCAACAGCAGTTCTGAAAACATTGGCTGGTCGTATTTCTTGCTCGTTGCATGGCTGCTTAGTTACGCTTCACTCCCACTCTATATCCGTATGCTTTCATTCTCTCTCAACTCACTGGTGACAGGTGACCATACTGTACTGTCAGTACTGCTATTTCGTATAGTTGCAGATGGAGTTTCAACATTGTAACATAAACATGGCAACATTTCTTTTTGCCAGAAACACGTTGGTTCGTTCGGTGTGACAGGGTCAAGGGCAGCAGTGGGTGAGGCCGTGCAAATTGCCCTCGTATAAAAAGGTGCAGTTGCTGTCATTAGTTTTGTGTTTGACCCTTTGGATGGTGTCAATAGGAAATGACAGGACTGCCTGAGTCATTTCTGCCGTTCTATTATCACGCTGTGCACTGCAGAGAATCTTATAACTTTTCATGTCAAGGATGGCCAAATTAATGTGGCTGAATATCCTCTGAAAAGAGTTTATGCATTGTAGATATGTACAAATGTATTATTTTCAAAATATTTTTGATGCATTTGATACTTTAAGTACAAATTTTGAGCCAATTACTAACACCGTACCCGAGTAATACTTTTATTCAAGTACATTTTTAATTTTCCGGAATTTTAAATTGCAGTAGTAAAACACTCCTACACATGTACTTTACCCACCACTGCCCAGGGCACCCCGAGTCTGACCCTGCCGTGCCTCCATAGTCTGTGTGGGTGAGGCTGATGGGAAAGTTGGTCTCCCTGCCTGGGAGTTTGACACCTCCAGGCACACAGATCCCCCTGTGACCCCACAGTGCCGCACACACACAGAACCCAGTCTGCCTGGCACCTGTCTGAGCCTGAGATGAAAATCATTTAAACAGATAGTATAAAATAGAAATACTGGGGTCCATATACATTGTTGTGAGAGCAAAAAGCAAGCAAGAACTTTATCAAATTGCATAAAAAAATGTTTGAAATAAAATGGTGTAAGATAAGATGTGCCAGCGGGTATAAGTAGAACCACCCCCTTTATCTAGAAAACTGTGTCCTCATGTAAAATCCTTAAATCTAGTAAGAATCCATCATGTTTTTTTCCTGGTCAAATTTCACTGGGTAAAATGGCTATTATAACAACAAAAATGTTTCAATGTCTAAAATTGATTATTATGATGTGCTATGATGATGTGCTATTGGTTTGCTTATGGATGGAACTAAGTCAATAATTTTGCAGAGTTTCTAAAGTATTATTTTGGTCATTTGTTATCTAATGGTGGCTGTGGGTAAAATGCACCAATGTCAGGGGTGAAATGAGCCAATTTTCTTTTGTTTATGCCTTTGCTACTCAAGTTATACTGAATGAGCTTTAATTTGGGCTTATATAATCCTTTAGGACAAGTTTGTATTATTGTATTGTAGATATTAAATAGTTTCGGAATAATTTGATTGTCTTCATATTGTTAAAAAATAAATAAATAAATAATATAGACCATATGCAAAAAGGAAAAGTGTTATTCAATGTTTTGACATGTGAACACATTATATTTACCCCTTGACTTACCCCTACCTGGGAAAAATTGGGCCACCTGGCCACTTTTATAAACAAGTCATGTTTTTTAAAAACTCTGTTGTGACTGACTATAGTGTTGGTGCCTAGCTAATTTTCAGTGTTTTGTGTGACGCTGTTGTACAAGTATAAAGTAACATATACCGTAGGAAAAAAATGCTCCTTCATTATTTTTTTTAAATCGTGGGAAACGTAATTCATTAATCAATTACAAAGGTCATGATAATAAAGTAAATATTGTATAGTTCCAGACCTATAGTATTGATGACCTGTTGTGACCTGCAGTATAGTCTGAGGATGAACTCCCAGTGTCTCTGAGAGTCTCTCTAGGACATGAGGAGGTGTGCGGTGGGAGAGAGGCATTCTGCACCTGAGGTGTGAAACACAACACCCAGCCTGCTATACTAAACAGTCCCAGAATGGAATGGCACGGGATAGAATGCAGCACTGAAAGAGTTCTCAAAACATTTTCATGCCAAGGACCTGCAACATACATCAATCGATAGATCGACATTAATCAATTTTTATTGGAACTAAAGGTCGCAGACAGTAAACTATAATGGAACCACGCATCCAAACTGTAGACGTATCTGCCCCAAAGTTATTAGTGAAGTGCCCAACAGCTGGCAAAAACTAGATTCAGCAACAGGCCCGAAAATTAAAATCTTACACTGCATGCCAAAGCATCAGTGCTCAACCAGCAGTCTGCTGTCACCCAGGCAGATGCATGCACCCGGGATCGAACCCTTTAGCTTGAGGTCGCTTTTCTTACTGGCAGTGGTGTCATGCTTGTAGCACGCATTACCATGTTGTGGTAAGAAAATACGCATGAGACTTTCTAGACACATGCACCAAGTAGCCTACCTAAAGTAATGATAGGCTATAGTTTACTGGCGGTGGGCATGTCTGTTCCCCCTATTTTCACACCTTTTCAACTTACTTTGCATAACAACAGCTTTACCTGAGCGCACATTCTCAAACACAGTAAGAGCTATTGCTCCAGTACACTGCTGTGGTGTTCACATACCACTCCTCCTCCATCAATTTGGATAAAGCAATCTTCTTATTTTTTGCTACCGCAGAACAGCAAAGTTGTCTTGTCTGATTATTAACTCTACGTGTGTGTGTCCAAAACATATTGAACTGAAACTACAACATATAAATGGAAGCTGTAAGCTGTTGCTGTCGCCTGTTCTGTGCGCATTGCACACATGTCGGCATGTGCGTGCACGTGTGCAAGTGAGTTAAAATTCTGTGGTACCAGGAAAAAAAACACCATGTCACCCCTCCTTATTAATACGGTATATACTACTAGGGCACTATAGGTTTGTCTCTTGTGCACTACCAGAACAAATGAAGCGGTTTCCTTGCATGAACCTGAGCCTTGGTGAAAATAAGATGTCCCTGATTCTGATTCTGTTGAGGCTAGAAGTTCATGAATGGATGTTTCACACCTCTGCCAGAGTAAACACACTCCCACTAGGGACTCTTGCTCACACTTGTGTGCCATGGTGTTTTACAGTACAACATGCCCCCTTCAGGCCAGCTGCCATAGACATGCAACCCCCAAAATATTGTACAGTTCCACCCACACTCTCTTCTTGTACACAGGCTATTGTGCTGTGTGCTATGAATGGAATACACAGGACAAGAGAAACAAGCCCTCATGGCTCCTTCTGTCATCCTATTGTGTGCAAAAGTGTACTTGCTGTAATGTTTGCAGCAAGTAGCAAGATGCTGTTTGTAAATACAGCACCCAATCAATCAATCAATCAATCAATCAATCAATCAATCAATCAATCAATCAATCAATCCCAAGTTTGCTCTGCAAAAGACCCACCTGACATAAGTAATGGGGGTTCATAAGAAAGAAAGAAAGAAAGAAAGAAAGAAAGAAAGAAAGAAAGAAAGAAAGAAAGAAAGAAAGAAAGAAAGAAAGAAAGAAAGAAAAAAAGAAAGAAAGAAAGAAAGAAAGAAAGAAAGAAAGACATTATTTGCCAGTCATAAACCAATACAGCCATCCTGTCAAAGGATAGAATAATTATAACTCAAGAAGGAGTGGAAGTTATTCACATGTGATGTCATGAACGTCCCCCCACTTCCATCAACGTTCTCCACTTCCACTCTTCACACTAAGGCCCACCTGCTTGAACACTGGAGAGCCTCACTCACTGGGTGCTCACACATAACCTACCGTTTATCAGTCTTCAATGTAAAATTAACAATGGGAATTGGTGACTTACAAATCCCAAAAACCTTAGATAAATCGCAAATTCACTCATAGGATTTTTGAGTGATCAAGAGCCACACAAAGTTTTTTTTTCCTATTACCACTCACACCTCCAACAGCAAATACAACACAACATACTAACTTGCAGATTCACATCAGCATCCAATTCCAAAGCCGCAAACAGTTAATGGACATAATTATTTCATTGCCACGATGACACTAATACTGCAGTGCACTAGCTTGAATCGCACTATTATACACACAGCATGCAACACAATCAGCAACAGCAAAACAAAAAAAAAGTTCCTACCTTGTGTAGCCGTCTTCTACTTGATCATGATGTACTGTAAGTGAGGCCAGGGTCAAACTGTGGAACACCATGCTGGAAACTCTATTTCGAGATGGACATTCTAGTGCTGTCAGCGGTCATCTCCATCCTCCATACATCTGGCATACAGTGGCACAGATCATCCTCATTCTCCTGGCTGTCATCTTCACACTCAGCCTTGGATATTTAGCCCTAAGGTCCAGCATTCACCACACAGCACAGGTGAATGGGACCCTATGAAAGAAAGTGATCTGATTAAGAGCCGCATACAGTAGGCCTACACTCACTAGACACAGCAGACAAGCCTACACAAGCATCTGCTGGTACTTTGATATGGAGGGGAAAAATCAACATGGAATACATTTTGTACTATTGAGGTTATATCAACATATTGAATGTCAGGACAGGTTAACTCCATCAGGGGCGGATGTACATTTCCCAATTGGGGTTGTAGGAGAAAATGGTATGGGTGCGGTTTCATCGCTCGTGGTGCGAAGCGACACGGGTGATGAAGTCGCACCCATACCATTTTCAGTTACAGGACTTTTATTAGTCAAGTAAAGCATCAATAATAACATCAGTTGTTGTTGAAGTTGCAACAGACACGCAGCATGCATAAAGCTAAAGGTCTGACTCAGAGAGTTTTCTGTTTTCAATGATGAAATGCTGTTGGTTTAGTGGTGACACAGCTGTAGTTAGTTAGTAGCAGTAGTAGTGGTTCAAATCATTTTAATTATAAGCACTTCAATTTGAAATATCTTGGGTTGTTTTGCATGCCATCATGTTTGGTGGGACAGAAAGGGCATTTAGTGGGTCATTGCCCCCCCATACCCATGCCTAGATCCGCCCCCGAGCTCCATGCTATAGGCCTATATGATATCTAAGGAGGATAAACAATACATTTTATTTTAAGAAGGAAGCAACAGTGACTTTATTAAACACGCCCAGGTTAATTTGCAACCTATTTGTATGTCCGCCCTCTGACCGTGACCGAGCATGAAAAGCTGCAGAGTAAAGTGGAACAAAGCCCTGGCCTAGACCATTCCTGGGGCTCTGACTGTTAAAGGGAAATTCCACCCATTTTCGTTCATTTGGTTCCATTTGTACACTCTCAGAAAAAAGAAGTTTCACCATGTTTCACCAAGATGTTTCACCAGGTTTTCTTCAGACCTCCATTTCTTGGGAACACAGAATGGGGGAACTTTTTTTATCATGTCCATCCAACACCTTGAAGGTACATTACATCAATGACATAGTAAAATGTTTTTAAAAAATTGTGGAATTCCCCTGTAAGAGCTCTTTTTTAATGATGAATTGATATATAAAAGTATAAAACGTGTTGCAAATTTTGGCCACTGGCTAGACTAGGGTAGGCCTATATGAAATAAATTCACAGATATCTGACAGGCATGCCATTAATGACATTTAACATATATGCTAATATACAGGGAACATGCACACAAGTAGGCCACTGTCACCGAGAAACGAACGAAATACTGTACACACGCGCGCGCGCGCGCACACACACACACACACACACACACACACACACACACACACACACACACACACACACACACACACACACACACACACACACACACACACACACACACACACACACACAGGCTACTTACCTGCAGAATAAAAGCAAAAAAAACGACCAAGATCGACGAACCTTTCTCTCAGTTCAATTCAAAGGCCTTTATTTGCATGAGACACGTCTACATTGCCAAAGCAATAAAAAAAAATAAGGAACGCCGCGGCCTCACAAATTTGCGTGTCATCTCTTTTGCGTGTCAAACTATCACTTCTGACTGAGTACTAATTGTGTACTTCCTGTACCCAGACTACACCACTCCAGCGTGTGACTGTTAAAGGGGAATTTCACCCATTTTCAACATTAAGGCTAGATCCTCCTAAACTCGCATTGAGGCCTAATAGTTCCTAGTTCCTACATAGTACCAATAAAATGGTGGGCAGTTCTAAAACCCCACCAGTGACATTACTGGTAACCCTAACTCAATTTTAGAACCAATCTTACCTGAAGAAGGTCAGTGGACTGAAAGCTGCTCTCATTGTGCACAGATTTGAATGTTTTTTTTACTGCACCTCCTCACTAGAGCATTTGCAGTGGATGAGCGGTGTTTTTTATATATATTTTTGGAACCAATGTTACAAAATATTGTGCCAATGTCTCCTGCCAACCTGGGGAGAGCTCCAAACTGTATTTGGAATAAGAGGGCTACACCTTTTCAATTTCTTTGACCACTTGTGTCCAAAATGGGAACGAACAGATTCCTCAATACTTTATATTCTTTAACCGTGTACTTGAACCTTTTAATGACCAGCAATATGTCTCTCCCTAATGTTTTTGTTAATGTTCATGGTCCCATAGTTGAGCTTCACCCTGCATAAAGGGAAGCTGCATTTAGGCCTACCCGACGCAATAGCATTGTTTACCACCAAGTGTCACTGTTGCACCACTCTCTTCAGACATGTCTGTTTACAAATGCAGTGAGTATAAAGATTACTATGTAAACCAGGCAGAAATGTTTCTAAATATACTCCAAATATGGAGTGTATATTCTTCGCTTAATCACTTATCATGCACTAGAATTACTGGTTAAAATTCTTTCAAGGAAGTGTACAATAACATTTCTCAACAGAAAAGCAAACCACCCCTAGTAAAAAAAAATCCTTTATGATTCCAATAGAAAAGTCCCATAATATTTTGGAACAAATCCTATTGGATATCCAATTGAATTCTTGTAATAATCCTATCAAATTCTATCCTATTGGATTCCTATTGGGGAGGAATATTATAGGATTTTTTTCACTAGGGACAGTGGCAACTAGTATATTGTATATTGAGAAATAAGTATGCAAAATGTGATATTATAACAAAACACAGCAGCAGAGGTAATGCTATTTCTAGTGTTTTTTATTGAACCATGGGAATCAACCATTTTTCATAATTAACAACCGTATAAAATTGTCTATTAACGTTAAACATTTTTTGGCAGGAAACATTGTTTTAAATGCAATTATTCTTTTTGATAAAGGACAAAGACAAACAAATAATAATCCAAAACAAAACAAATCCAAAACCATAATAATTACAACAAAAAGGTACATTCATGTTTTTTCTTTTCAAGGCTATGTGCCTGCTTTCACTGAGAGGTAGAGCAGCGTTGGGTTCCCCTGAGTTTAAACTGTAAAGCCAGAGTTAAATACTTCATTTCACACGCCCGGTTGTCGCACGAGGGAAAGTTTCTCACAATGTCACATAGAGCAGGGGTTTTCAACCTTTTTGACTCCAGGGACCACCATTCATTCAGAATTTGAGCCACGGACCACCATTTGATTACATTTTCACACCAAAGACCTAAAATTAAATAATTCTTTTGGTTTATGTCCACAATTCCAGGCTGTATTATGCCAACAACACAGTGTAAACTTCTTAACTAAGTGGTGCTAATTCAATGATGAATATTTTAACTCTTGGGAGTGTAAAAATGAAACCAAATGGACCCGCAAGGGCCCATTTGGTTTCATTTTTACATTCTCAAGAGTTACACCTGGTTAACCAACTTTCCATCATTTAGCCTGGGGACCACCTGGAACCTTCTCAGGGACCACTGGTGGTCCCCGGACCACCTGTTGAAAACCCCTGACATAGAGGACAGAGCTGCAATTTTCTGGTGCACGACAACAACAAAGTAGATAATCTAACTTTGTAAATGACCCACACTGCCCCACCTGTTGTGCAGCTGAAGCCACCATAGAACACATTTATAAAAAAACGCAACATTACTGCAGAAAGGAGACCGACCGTGAGCAATTCAGTCAAAACAAACACTCTTAAACCCTACACTTTATATTTTTAAATTCACTTTGCATGCTCAAAACAAGAGAAAATACTGTTTCAGCAGAAAAAGGAAAACAAAGTTTGAAAAATGTGAGAGCCACCAACAATATTTCCACTGATGCCAATCTCACAAACATTCATAATGACCCAACAACGTTATCATTATCAGCATCAAATCATCATCACAATAAAACAAAAAGGTAGAATAGTAACCTGAGGTAGACTGTTTTTAAGTCTTATTTTCAACATCTAAAAAGATGTGTATGTAACTATTAACCACAATGAATGGCTACAGCTGACAGTAAGCATTAAGCAACAACCCATGCTGGACAGAAAATCCCCTGATATTGTTCACAAGAGTTTTGATTGAACATTTTAACACAAATCTATTAGCACAAAGAAAGATGTTATTCTGATTTGTTTCGGATTTGACATTTGTAAGCATCAATCCAAGTGGGGTGGTGCCTGCCTTTCATTGTGGAATAAATACTGTATGTTGGATGATTTATGCTGTTTTTGACTTTTTACCAACATATGTGCACTGGATTACAGTTAAAACACAGAACAAATGTTTATGCATTTGGATTACAAAAAAAAGAAGAAAAAAAAACATCTAGGCCTCACACAGTTTCAGACATCATTTGTGTCAAACCTAGAAGTTACATTATCGGTAAATGTATTTGGTAAATAAAGTACAAGCACAGTGTTCTACCATCTGGGCTTGTTGGTTGTCTCGCAAAAAAAGCACACACAGTTGTAATCAAATGATATACAGTGTAGGATTGAGGACATTGAAAATGACAAGGTATTACACAAAGATAGAATGTATTCTTAGACTGAGCTCTTGCCAACACACAACGGTGACCTCAACAATCTTTGGTTTATATTGTTTGCTTGTCAAAAAAGTTAATGTTGATTGTGTCTTCTGCATACGGTCATCCTAATAGATAGGAATCCTCTGATTGAATCATATCACATCATCAAATACAAAAAACATATACATCCCTTCACTTATGATTTCCTGTACTGATGAACAAAATTCAAATAGAATCTTGACTGGGACTAACATTTATGTGAACTTAGTGAGTGAAGAAGGAATTTAAGATGAGTAAGCCTATAGTTTTGCACAGGATAAATAATGTATTCATTCAATTAAATGGAATAAGTCTTTTTCGTTTGTTGTTGGATGTCCATTTTAAATATTATTTCAGAATAATAAGTTAAAGGATGCATACATTTTTTGCATGTGACAACACTGTTGCACCACAGGTTGATAATCCCATATAATATAATTTATAGAACTGCATATAATTTTCACCTACAATGTACAGATACCTGTGTGCAACAGCAACCCTCCTTAAGGACGTCTACATTAGGATAATGATTTAGTGCGCAGATTGGAACTGATTATAATTGTCACTGTACGTAGAAATCCCATGGGCACTTTCTGAGAGTTTTTAACACGCAAGCCAAACTCTTTTGGGTGAGTCATACCTTGATCGTATGCCGCTTTGTGCAAGCCAAAAAAACATAACCGTGCTACAAGCTCACAACGTTGCAAGCTTGTATACCGGAAAATGTTCTTATTGCACGGTCACGGCACACAAAACAAAGTATAAATCAGGCATTTTCATCACAGGACAACAGCACACAATGTGCAAGGCGTTGGTCGAGAAGCAGCACCTCAGCTGATCTCGCAAAAACTGCATTTCTTCTTTGGTCTAACACATAAACATAAACACTTATTCTTTTTTTTTTTTTTTTACAATTTAGCCCTGGAGATCAGCTGAGCATTCAAAAACAAACAAACAAAAAAAATCATAAAAACTGAGGAAGCAAAACAATTCTTTTGGATTCTAGTTGTCAGTCACCGCTGCACATTGGCTGATAATATAAAACTAATTTGCCAGACAAGTGCTAATTTATTTTTTCATCTATTCTACAGTAAAGCATCGACTACTTGGAACAAAAGGAACTACAACGTTGTGTACTCGGTGGTACAAAAATATAGATCTTTTTGGAGGCAAAGGTTTTTGTGGTGTTCATTCGATTCTTCACTTTCATGTCACTGATTAACAAACACTTCCATTGCTTTTCAACAATCATACTTCATAAAGTCTTGCATCCTCATGTGTAGAAGTTGTCACCTCAGAAAGATTAGACTTTGGTTTCAGCGCCTGAGGGATTCCCTTTTCACATTAAAGGCCAATTCTAAAGCTTTAAGGTCACAGCTGTACCGACATGTCAGCACAAGCACTTTTGGTATTTTTCTTTTTCTCTTGTGAATAAAAAGGAAGAAATCAACAAACCAAAGCATATCGTACAACTAGATATTATTCCAACTAGTAACTACACTAAATTAAAGAGTCTTTCTACCATTGAGGCCTGATGTATACTTAGCTGTGTGTCAGTGTGACAAGCTCACATACGCAATCCCTTGTGGACTTACACACATCGGCTAGTTTGTGCATACGACACAGGCACACAATTCAAATTAAATCAGGCTTTCTAAACGGACATCGCAAGCTTCTGCAACAACTGGCACAACGTTGCAGAAATACATTCATCATTCATATTCATCTATTAGGCAATCTCGCTCTACAATAGTTTAGTACTGACAACATACCCTGTGAAGTTCACCATGTAGTATTTTACATGGCTTTTCCGACGTACTAAACCTTGTTCCCTGAGTTTAGGAAAATAATAAGACAATAAAATATTCTTTTGTTTAAAAATGAGGTAGTATAAAACAGGAATTGGCAGGGGCAACTGCACGTAATAAAAAAAAAGAGGAGGGGGGGTGCAGACATTCAACATTTTCAGACACCATTAATCAATAATGGATCCAATGAAATGTGAGTTAATACTGGTTTGGATAAATAAAGGTCAGCAACATTCTGAGGAGGTGATAATGTACAATCCATCTCAGGAGAGTGTACACATGTAAATTAATGATAAAGGTCTTTACACAACCCGGGGGTGTATGAGAAATAAACCATATGAAAATTGATGACTCCACATCAAAAACATATAGTTGATGAGTCTGATGACTCCTTAATACAGGTTGAAGAACATAATTTCTGTTGCCAAATGAAATCTTTTGCTCTATCATGGCGATAATACCACAATCTACAAGCTGTTCTGCCAATTTGGGGATTTTCTTGAAAGTTGTTGTTAATGGTGATGACCTATATAATGACATATCCGGAATGGAGAACGTAGGTGTGAAATAGTTTGCTGTATGTCACAGCGCCCCCGCTCATAATCCTTCAATTCACAACAAAACATAAGGAAAAAAATAAAAAACTAAACAAAAGAAAGAAAAATGGGGATGACTCTAACTTAGCTTGTTAGAAAAAAGGTCATCAGGAAGTATCAAAGGTCACGTGACTGAAGCATCCCGTCACATGATGCAGGTATAAGTAGCTATTAAATACATTAGTATAATCGAGGTAGATAACCGGCAAACCCCCCCTCCCTCCCCCCTCTCTCCCTCTCTCCTTTTGCTCCAGTGATAAACTCTTAAATAATGTCAGAAAACGTAGCAGTCACTTTTCACATTTTTGACAATCTTTTCGAAAACATTCATGGTGGGTGAGAATTTTTTTCTTGCGAAGACATACACACATATAAATGAAAAAAGTACAAATAAGGAGGACGACATTCGACCAACGAAAAGGAATGCGGCAGGAGAAAACGCTCTCAAACGTTGTCCCGGAGGTTCATTCATAATTCTATGCACTCGCCAAAAAGTGCAGCTCTACCCGGTAGAACGGTTCGCTTTTTGGCGAGCATCACCGATATAATACGGAGTATAAATTTGGCTCGAACATAGCATTTGAGGGTTTCTCTCTGTCACACACACACACACACGCCTGCATGCGCACACACACACATACATACACACAAAAAAGACAATAGAAAGTGCAGACTTAGGAGCCGTTTTGGAGCTTGCATCACAAGGCTTCGACCCGTTCAGTGGTCACATCCACCTTCAGCTCCAGGTGGCGTTGTTGCTCGGCCATCTTGCCGTCTGGTCTGCACTCTCGGCCCGGTGGGCCGACGTCTTCCGACCCACCACTGTCCTCTTCCTCCTCCTCCTCCACTCCCAGGGACTCGGGCCGGCTGCCACGGCCACAGGATAGGTTGGTCATCTCTGTCTCGTCGTGAGAGAAGCGTCCCGAGTCTCCCGTCTCGTGGCTGCCCTCGCTGTTGGACGAGCCCTCCGTGTCTCCCAGCAGGACGCGCCTGGTGCCGGCCTCGTTGGGAGACACCCCCGGCAGCTCCTCTTCGTAGCACAGCACGGTGGTGCCTGCCTCATACGAGTGGACGAGTGGTCTGCTCCTCTGAAACTGAAGATATGTTCACCATTAGACACTTAGACACCCAATCTCTTGTCCGCTCTAACCCTCTAAACTACTGTAAATCTTTAGGCAAAATAAATACATTTTAATTAAAATGTTGATAGATGTTAGTGGGATGTGAAGACTTCTTAGCATCAGGATTTCCTCCCGATTATTTTGTCTGTCTAAAAAATACCATTTAAGGTTGGGATGTTTTGAACATATTGCATGGTTTTTCCATGGGGGAAAAGAATATGCCAACATACTGATGAAGTCAAACATACCTGTTCATTAGTCTTCTGTTCACCACTGAAAGAAAACCATTTCTTCTTTCTCTTCTCAGTGTTGGGCAGCACTGGTCCCTGATTATTAATCACCAGATTTGTTCCACCCTAGAATTTCAAGAATATAGTAAGTAATGTGTACACTACAGTCAAATATAACTTCAGCGCTGCCTGAAAAGGTTTGGGAACGCTTGCCTCTAACCAAAGGCAGCATTCAAGAGAATAGCCCTTTCCAAACTTTCCTGAACTTGATTGCAGATGTTTAAAGAAATGTCCCCTGTGTAGAAACCCAGGCCACACGCTGCATCCTCAGAAAACTTTCGTGGAGAGCATAATGAAGCACTTCCAGAGTAAAAGGCTTCATTATACTCAATTGAGTGTGGTGCCGTGCCCCGGGAATAGCTGACTATAATATTCCATCCAAAAGTGCCCATTTAGACATTTCAGCCCTATTCATGGACATTCACTGCTGAACGGTACCTTGGCATCAATGAAGTGATCTCTCATCATGGGCACGGTGACATCAGCACCCTCAGGCGCCCCCTGAGAGCCCAGATGACTGGCGCCCGACGTGGACAATGTGCCTCCTGCCTGGCGGTGCGCTTTAATGGCCGACAGTTTCCTGAAAGAAAACAGAAAGTCAGATGCCATTCACACAGTATAGTCTGTAGCACGCCTGTGGTCTACACCCGTAAACCCTCTATGTACACTATACAGTTCACTTGTGGTGCCGTTTCAGTGAACATTTAAAGTAGATATATATAAATCTCAGAATATGAATGAATTTCGTTTCTTCTTTTTTGTAGACCACCCAATTATTAGTTCACTTCTTGAAAATATCTAGTATCTATGACAATCATAGTGGTCCTTACACATTTGTAGTCATTTTCAAATCTTGACTCGAAACTCATCCTTCCTGAGTGGCACCTTCCCTCCACCAATGACAAAGCTTATAGGGACATTTTTGGAGGGCCACAGCGGCCCCTATGATTGCCATACATACTATATAGTTACAGGAGGTGATCTAATGATGGAAAGGTCTAAAAAAGCTGCATTGATGCATTTTCTGTACAGAACGAGTACCTGTGTTTGCCTCTACAGACGAGGATGAAGGCACAGATGATGATGCAGGTCAGAGCGATGCACACTCCCACGATGATGCCCGTCATGGATCGCTGGTCCAAGTGGTAGAAGCCATCGGAGAACGCTGCAATGTCAGACATTTATTTAACCCATTTTGTCATGACACTAGATTTCTAATTTCTGACACTAGATTCTAGTTTTGGAATCTAGATTCTAGTTTCTGACACTAGATTCTAGTTTCTGACACAAGATTCTAGTTTCTGAGACTAGATTCTAGTTTCTGACGCTAGATTCTAGTTTCTGACACTAGATTCTAGTTTCTGACACCTAGATTCTACTTTCTGCCACTAGATTCTAGTTTTTTGTGTCAGTGATTCTCAAAATATTTCATGCCAAGGACCACCAGAATTATCTATACTTGGCTGCGGACCCCCATATGAAAACACATATGTTCTAGGGATCCCCGAGAAGCAAAGAGTTGAGTTAAAAAGGTTTGCTTCTGAAATAATATAAGTGTGCCACATTTTTATGTTTTTTTCAAAAACAGCAGACCTACAAGCTCACGCTATGAGCTTGTAGGTCTGCTGTTTTTCAATAGACTCAAATCATCTGAATCGACTCTGGACCTTGGATAAAACTTTGGCAGTGCTGGTCAGACTCAACAACATGATCCCCACTGGTACCTGGTACGTGTGCGGAGCCGTGTCCTCCACGTCCGTGTCTGGGGACCTGAGCGTAGGACAAGCCGCTGTCCGTCCTGGCCGGCAGCTCCACGGCGTGGCTGAACGGCCCGTCTCCCATCTGGTTGGACGCAGACACCTTCACCACGTACACCTGCTCCGGCTGCAGGTTCTCCAGCAAGGCCATGGTGATGCTCCCTGCAGGACAGAGCACAGCTTTTAGGTTCCTCCTTCGTCCTACAGCAACACTATGGTGTGTTATAGTAGTGTCAGGAACAGCGAACAACAGCAGCAACATAAGAGGATGCACCAAAACTTTTTCCCTTGTTCCCACTGCCACAAAAAGCAACCGGAGAGAGGAGGGCAACACTTTCATACAGGCATTTCAGAGTGCCAACTTTTGTTTATGCAGAGCTAACACACTTGGCACGAGCCTGTTAAACAGTCAGCTGGCAAAAAACTGAAAAAAACTGAAAATTCGCTAAAACAACAGTTTTACAGATGTCATCTTTTCAATTATCTGATGCACAAAAAAGTTTTTTCAACTGGTGGTATGCTGACTCCTGCTGGTCCACCGAGGTATTGCAAGTGGTCTCTAGCCAGGCAATCAGAAAATCAAACACTGTATCGCACTTTTCCCAAATCAAGCATGTTTTCGCCAAATGATACCCAGGCTCTTTTCCTGGCAACAAATCCAAATCCACAAAGTTACTATTAATTAATTACATTCTAAAAATAAATGCACTTGAGTAAAAAACAATATTTAGAGAAAATTGTAATGGCCAGTACAGACAGAGCCTTGGCACAGTAAAAGTGTATGTTAAGTACAGTAGTTGAGTACATGTACTCAGTTACTTTCCGCCACTGTACGGGGGTACCGGTGAGGTTTGAGGAGGGTCTATTTGTATCCACGTTCTCAGGCTAGAGGAGCAGGAGGTCAGGGTTCAGAGCTATACACATACCCCCTCCCCCCCAGCTGTAACTGTCAGGGGCCCCGGCCGCATTGATTTAAAGTGATGGGGGGATGGGGGGGCGGTGCTGAGGGCAGGGGGCAGAGGGGCTTTGTGAACAGCCTCACTTTTGACCCCCTTCGCCAGCGGTGGCGAGGAGGAAAGCCAGGGGTGTCTTTTCGCTTCCTGGGGTCATCTGTTCTTCATAAGACGAGGCCCATGGCTACCAGGAATCTGGCTCTGTCTGTCCCAGTAGACCAGAGACCACCACGCCTGTTATATATGTACAATGTACATGTAGCGCAATAAGACGGAAACTCTCATGCTATAAAGCAGTGGTTTTTAACCTTTTTGATCCCAGGGACCACTATTTGTGCAGCATTTGAGCCACGGACCACCATTTGATGATATTTTAGCCTCACAGATCCCAAAACTAAAGATTTATTTTGCCTTCGGTCCACAATTCCAGGCTGGATTTAGGAAACAAAACAGGCAAACATAGAGGTCATTATAATCTTCTACATTCTCTAGTTGTGTAGACTTGGGCTAATTCAGATGAGGAATATTTTAACTCTTGAGAGTGTAAAATGAAACCAAGTGGACCCGCAAGGGTCCATTTGGTTTCATTTTTACGCTCTCAAAGAGTTACAGTATACTGTATCTGGTTAAACAACTGTCCTCATTTAGCTGCATGGGGACCACCTGGAACCCTCTCAGGGACCACTGGTGGTCCCCCGGACCACCTGTTGAAAACCCCTGCTATACAGTATCAGACAGAGAAAAGTGTTAGCTTGAAATGCTTGACGTGAAGCGACGCACTGCTACCATTTTTGGACCTTTTGAATCCTGAAATGTCCGTTTTAGGTCCGTCATAATGAGGTTTCCACCTGACAGTGACGACACACTGTACATTTAATGAATGAAACATTATTTTAACCAAACAGCGGAGAGCATGTAACGCAACACAACTGCTGTAGTTGGTCACCATGCTCTTGTTATTGAGACATCCTCTGTGGTCGGGTACAGGACACCTGCTGGCTGTCAAGAGGTATTGCATAATGCTCAAAGGAGCAATATATCATCTGTCTGAACAGGCTTTATGTAATAGACCAGAGATAGGAATGTTTGGTGACGCACGCGACTGACCATCAGTGTGACAGAGTGACACATGGCCATTTTGGAAAAGATTTTAAAAGTATAAAATAGTGCTTAAAGGGGAATCCCACCCATTTTCAAAATTTTCCTCTCAGGGAAAAGGGGTCTGAAAGAAAACTCATTGCCCTGGTGAAATACATCTTGATGATGTCATCAGATGTATTTCACCATCTTATATTAATGACATACCGGTATTAATGACATATTAAAATGTTGAAAATGGGTGGAGTTCCCCTTTAAGAAAGGGTGACCAACACTCATTCATCAATCAACATTGACAATTAAAGCAATCCAGTTCTCCCTCTAAACCGGAATCTCTTGTCTTTGCTGGAAATAGAACCCAGAAATAGGTCTGCTATTTCCTGGCAAATGTTCTGATCAGGACAGGCCAGTGATGCCACGACTCAAGTCCTTGCATTTTGCAATATAGCCTAATTATTATGGTTTATTCTTAAATGTTTTGTTGTTGTTGTTGTTTTCTGTTAGGGGCAGTGGCAAAGCCGCTTTGGAATTGGACGGTCTCTGGTTCGATTGACTTCCGTATGAAGTTGAATATTTTAGAAAATATCACATATTATATCCATTCAGGGACCCAAGTTATCTTAGGGACAGCGTCAAGCGTCCACTATACATTTGGAGAGGTCACCCTGGTGACAAATAGGTCAATCAAATGCTTTCTTCTCTGCTCATATTAATGGTGAGCCGCTCCATAATGAGGAAGATAAGAGCAGAGTGTGAGGCCATGTTGTCTAACAGCAAGCACACAACACACAGAATGAATGTCAAATACACTAATGCGCTCTGCAGGATGAAATGGCTTATTGATTTCCAATCGGCTGTTAAGTCTGTGACTGGGGGCTGTTTGCATGTGTGTGTGTGTGTGTGTGTGTGTGTGTGTGTGTGTGTGTGTGTGTGTGTGTGTGTTATTCTAGTCCTCAGAAGTACTATAATACAAGTACACACTACTTGTATTGTAGTACAAGTACTTCTCAGGACTAAAATAAAAATTATAGTAAAATGTGAAACATAGACAGTGTAAGGAGCATTTTCCTGATATTCACAAGAGAAATGTTTTTTTTTATGAGTTACAAGGGATATGGACAGTTGGGACTTTACAATTGTGGCAACGTTCATGTTAGGTTGGACATTCAGAGGTTATGTAGAGAGGGTTATAATGTTATGCCTGATTCATACTTAGTTATGAGCTGGTGTTGTGCCCGTGTCAGAAATATATAGTGTATATATAGTGTTGTTGTGTTGTTGTAAGTAGGAATAAACACAGAAACACCCGGGGAGGAACTTGGACTGAAAAGGGAGGAGCCAAACAAGTCAACAAGCCCATGCGTGTGCAGTGGCGATTTTCCCTAGACCCCCCCTTACCAAATGGACCCGCTCCTGTAAAATGGTACGCCCCCCCAAGGGATAAAATGATGAACTATTTTTAAACTAAATAACATATTAGATGTGTTTTAAATGTTCAATTCTAGTTATAGAGGATAAGTATAATATATTACCCTTATTAGGCTTATTAGCCTTTCAAAGCGCACGCGTGTGTGTGTGTGTGTGTGTGTGTGTGTGTGTGTGTGTGTGTGTGTGTGTGTGTGTGTGTGTGTGTGTGTGTGTGTGTGTGTGTGTGTGTGTGTGTGTGTACCTTCTCTCTGCAGAACGGTCCATTGTCCTGCCACCCAGGCTGTTCTGGAGGCGTACAGGATGGTGTAGTGTGTCACTGCGATGTTGGCCTCGTCGGGATGCTTCCAGGACACCAGCGCCGTGTCCGCCTCGATCAGGGTTACCTTCACGTTGGCGGGCGGGTGGGTCGGGGCTGGGGGTGGGGTTGGGGGTGGGGTGAGGTAGATGACAACCAGACAGTTAATAAGAGCTGCAGACTCAATCGCAATGTTTTCCGCCGCGATCTGAAGATTCCACCTTATAGCACACGTAGCACTTGACCTAGCCTCGATGAACATGCAGTCTTATTCAGATGCTAGGTTCATCCTAGTTTCAATGTACAAATACAGTAGATTTCTATGGATATTATATTGTTTAGAGACATGTAAATGCTTGGCTCTTGGTTTGCCTAGGATCCAGTTATATCACTAAAGCACTGCACTGTCTATCATAAATTAATAAAGTGATTGATGGCATCAACAGTGACATTTTCATACGTTACATGGGAATACGCCTAATGAGTGCGAAAAAAACTATATTCTGTCTTTGAAAGTCCATACCTCGTACCATACAACGTTAAATTCACTTTGCAACTCAATTCGCCACTCACTTCATGCACGCGTGAATAGTGCATACCCCTCTATATAATGCATGATGAAATGAGATGAGAGTGTGTGCTGGTCCCTACCTTCAGGGAACGTGGTCTCGTAGACGACGGGGCTCCAGGGACTGGCCAGCTGGTCCAGGTGCAGGCGGATGGCGAACTCATACCTGGTGTTGGGTTCCAGGTCCTGAACCATCAGGCTCTGCTCATTGCTGCACCAAGCACAGCACAAACACAAACACATTACCACAAGCCACCAGCAGGTGGAGTAGTGGAGCTGCTCACAGAGCAGACACCAAAAGTAGTGGAAAGTACTGTACTTGTTGTCTACTTGAGTTTTTTTTTTTTTTTTACTTTTTACTTGAGTATTTCAGATATCTAATGCATTCACTTGAGACGAGACATTCTGCATAAATGGTACTATCTACTTTAGGTATTTTATAGGGGAAGTCGACCCATTTTCAACATTTTAATATGTCATTAGTATACCCTAGAGTCCCCATTCTGTGTTCCCAAGGAATGGAGGTCTGAAGAAAGCCACTAACGTGGTGAAACATCTTGATGACATCATCAAGATGCATTTTCACCATGTTAATGGATTTCTTTTTTTTTTTCTGAGAGCGTACAAATGGAACCAAATGAGCCCGTTGTGGTCGCATTTGAATTCCCCTTTAAGTACATTTTGACAGCAATGCATTTATATTTCCGGGGACCTTTCTCTGGAGTATTTCTATATTGCAGTGGTAATACTTTTACTAAAAATCAAATTACAAAATGTGAGTATTTTTCCCCACCACTGGTGACCAGCAGTAAATAGTAGTGCCCCAGCTGGACTTTCCACTTGGGCATTCTTAACCCCCAGGACCCCCTGCAGTTGTAGTAGAACTGGTCTTGAGTTACAACTGTACTCTGACCCACTTGTTCTTTCGGCCACGCCAAATCTCTTTTGCTAAAGAAAAAAAGATGAGCCGACCTACAAGCTCACAACGTTGTATAATTTCCCCCTACTTAGACGACAACTTGTTAGAATAGGTCTCAGTAAAGTGACTCACGTCTGCAGGTACAGCACCAGGGAAGCGTTCTGCAGGCCCACGGGGTTGCAGCGCACCGTGTAGTTGACCGTCTGGCTGGAGGAGAAGGCCGGACGGCCCCAGTGCAGGAAGACTGAGGAAGAGCTGTTCACCTTGGAGTGGACCTGGTGCGGTGGCGGAGGAGGAGGCACCAGGCGGTCTCTGACGGCTGAGAGAGAGACAGAGAGAGAGAGAGACAGACAGAGAGAGAGAGAGAGAGACAGACAGAGAGAGAGACAGAGACAGAGACAGAGACAGAGACAGAGAGAGAGACAGAGACAGAGACAGAGAGAGACAGAGACAGAGAAACAGAGAGAGAGAGAGACAGAGAGAGAGTCAGAAAGAGACCGAGAGACAGAGAGAGAGAGAAAGAGAGAGAGAGACAGAGTGAGGGAGAAAGGCAGAGAGAGATAGAGAGGGAAAAAGGGGGAGAGAGAGAGAGGGAGAAAGGGGGAGAGGAACAGTTAGTTCTATTGCAGTCTTGTACAACGTCACACTGAGCCTTGAAAAATGGAGGTCATCTTATAACCAGAGTCGTCGTATATGGGCACAATACGGTATGTCTATTATTGTATTCCTAACGTAAGTGGGTGATGACCAGAATGCAATGCACATCAAGGCAATGCACTCAAGGTTAACATGTGAGTACTTTCACCCACCGCAGCGCGTCATCCTTGGAAGTGAATGAACAATCACTCATGTGTGTGTGCGTGCATGTGTGTGTGTGTGTGTTTGTGTGTGTGTGTGCGTGCATGCGTGTGTGTGTGTGTGTATGTGTGTGTGTGTGTGTGTGTGTGCGCGTGTGTGCGTGTGTGCATGCGTGTGTGTGTGTGTGTGTGTGTGTGTGTGTGTGTGTGTGTGTGTGTGTGTGTGTGTGTGTGTGTGTGTGTGTGTGTGTGTGTGTGCGCGTGTGTGTGTGTGTGTGTGAGAGAGAGAGAGAGAGAGAGACGTACAGACGCATCCAGGGGTGCTGATGGTCTGGTCTGCCTGGTATCCATCCCCCATGAAGTTGTAGCCCAGGAGCTTCACGTGGTACTTCTTCCTCGGGTCTGTTGGTTCAGAGAGAGAGAGTTGCATTGATATTTTGTTATTTATACAGTAATTGTGATTGTGCTTTGGCAACACTCATACAATGTCATACCAACAAAGCCTGGTGAATTGAAATACTGAAATGAGAGACATGAGAGACAGAAAGTGAAATGAGAGATGCTTGAAGCATGAACAGACAGACTAGAGCTGCCTGCAGGACATCCAACTTCATACTGGATGTTTCATGGGGGGGGGATTTTCTACAAGGGTACATTTTTCTACCAGGCTAAAAATGAATTGGTTTTGGGAATCATAAAAGGACTGGAACCAAAAAATGGCCACCAGTTCCTTGAAAGCATCATGGTCTCAATAATCTAGAATGGAACCTGTTCTAGAACCAAAGTTCTTTTGGTGACAAAGAGGACTGTGAGTGTACACAGAGTTATCAGAGTTAAACTAAGAATGCGGTGCAGGTGCAGAGTGGGGTTCCCAGAACTAACTAACAACCACATCGAATGGAGACCCGTAGCTTAATCTGATCAGGTGTATTTCACCATGTTGATGATTTTTTTCAGACCTCCATTTTTAGGAAATACAGAATGGGGGAACGTTTTATCATGTCCACACAACATCTCTAAGGTATATTAATGACATATTAAAATGTTGAAAATGGGTGGAGTTCCCCTTCCCCTTTAAGCAGGTCTAAAAGGAAGAAAAAGCCAATCCACGACACGCCGTGACGTGTCTGTGACTGAGGGTGAGAGGTTCTGGTAATAACAGATGCTGGTGCAGCCCTGTAGTGTAGTGTACCGCCGGTCAGTTCAGACGGGGTCATTCGGGGCTTCAGGACCAGTGTTGGGCAGTAACTAATTTTAGATTACATATTACTGTAATATTATTACTTTTGCTCCAAAAAGTAAAGTAACGAGATTACTCTGCAAAAATGGGTAATAAGTAACGCATTACTTTGCAAGTAACGCCAAGTTACTTTTTTAAAATGAGCTTGTTGTTGCATGCAAAAATAGAACAGATGTACAAGCTATTGACAGGTACTGTAACAACAGAGATGTGCAGTAGATTGTAGATCCAGTCCACACACTGCATCCTGCGCAGTTATGTACACTACAAATCGCATTGCTGCTTTATTTTGTAATAAACGGATTATGTTGTACTCTAATTTTTCAAAAGCGGTGTTGAGAACTTGGGAAAGTAATAACGTAATATGTAATATATTACTCTTCAAATCCAGTAATAAGTAAAGTAATGATATTACTTTGTCTAAGGGGTAACGAGTAAAGTAAAGAAGTTACTTTCCTAAGTAATATAGACCAACACTGTTCAGGACAGGCTATGGTGGTGTATACCTCTCCGCTATCCATCACCCTCCTGTCACCCGCTCCTTTGGGGGCTCTGGGGACCGGCCCCTGCCCCGGTCCGAGCTGCTCTCCCCCTGCCTGCCTGCCTGCCTGCCTGCCTGACCGGCCACTGGGTCAGTGGTCACTCCTATTCAACTCTCTAGGTTAAAAAAACCTTCTGCCACAATGGCCCCTGGGAAAGGCAGAGCTGCTGGTCATCAGTGGTCACCACAATCAATGACCTTAGAGTGAGAGAGAGGCCCGAATCTGAACAAAAGCTGCTTGAACAAAGAGAAGGCCATTTTATTTCTGAGATAGAGGTTTGACTCCGAATTTGCATGTGGGGTTGAGGTGTTGAACTCTTCTCGGGTCAAAGTGTTATTCCCTTTTTTGGCACTGTACTGCCTCACATGGTGACATGAGAGGAACATGACATAATGAGAGAAGTGTGTTAACTTATGCTATTATTTGCATATTTTGAAATAGATGCAATGATAATAAAGCATATATGGATGAATGATCACAAGGATCACTCCAGGAAACATCCTGACATCCTGTCTCACGGAAGCTTCTATAGCCTTGTTTGATTATTTTGTTTAGCAAATTAGCGTTGCACGTACAGTAACATTTCATATAATTATATTTCATATTTCCGTGCCCATCAGCAAAACAAAAAGGAAGGACAGCTTGCTCTATCAGCCAAATGAAAGGGAAGCTGGAGCATGAATTAGGCGATAACGTGTTTCTTTCATCTCTGGAACCTCAACCTACTCTGCAAAAGAGCTACAGTATATGTAGTGTATATTACTGAGAGTGCATAAATGCATGGAACCGTGCCAGTGTTGTGTACCAATACTAGATAATCTACAAGTGCAGGATTCTTGAGAGAGTTCCAGTGAAATTACTGAAATATGGAAAGTTGGTTAGCGTAAAAATGAAACGAAATAGACCCTTGCGGCTCCATTTTGTTTCATTTTTACACTCTCAAGAGTTAAAATATTCATCATCTGAATTAGCCAGAGAATGTAAAAGAATGGTTTGAATGGCCTGTTTTGTTTGTGAAATCCAGCCTGAAATTGTGGACAAAAACAAAAGCAATCTTTAGTTTTGGGCTCTGTGGGGCTAAACTTTCACCAAATTGTGGTCAGTAGCTCAAATACTGAATAAATTGAGGGCCCTGGTGTCAAAATGGTTGGTCTTACTCTTACTTTTATCTTGAAATTAACTTAATATTACACAGACTTTAATTCAGCCTTTAGTCTTGGTCCTCCACAATATTTTATGTGTCTCATTTGGGCCCTTGGGAAAAATAATTGCCCATCCCTGATATAGCTACAACCCGGTCAGAGCATACAACCTCTTATTATGAAGCAGATATCGATCAGAACAACTTTAGTGTGTGTGTGTTTGGAGGAGGGGGGAGCACTGGGGGCAAAACAATGTCCGGGGTAGGGGTGAGAGGAGATTAAGAAGGGTGGAGTTGACCCTCCTCCTCCTCCACCATCCATAGAGGAGCAGAGGAGTTGGAGGAGTGGAGGAGCCCAAGCGGGGCTATAGGTCAGACCGAGATAAAACTCTCAAAGAATCTGAGGTCACGACGGGGTGTGAAATATGAGACAAGACTCTTTGTTGGGTTGGGGGCAGCCTGTACCTCCCTCGTACCTTCACACTTCATCACAGAACGAAAAAAATCACAGAACGAAAAAAAAATGAACGCCACAACTGGTTGATTGGTTTTCTGAACCCTTTTTAAATTGGACATTAACAGGTCTTGTCTCTCACAGGGATACTGTAGCTCAGGGCTGCCCAAAAGATAGATCGTGATCTACCAGTAGATCACACAGGCCATGCAGGTAAAATGTATAGATCTGTAACTCTTGAGAGCGTTAAATTGAAACCCAATATATATATATATATATATATATTAAACATCTGAATTACGTAATTTCAAGAGTCCATACAATTTAAAAAATGGAGAATAATTGTTATTTTGACCAATGTTTTGCCAGTTCTCTTCCCCAATTGTGGACATCAGTAGTAGCATATACAAGAAAACCTTCCAATTCTCCCCCTCCATTTTTCATTATTCTTAAACACTATAACAGTAAGTAACACCATCACCACTATTTCAAAGTCAAACTTTTTGGGGGACCTTGAAATGGGTAGATATGTGTAGATCTTGTTGAGCCAGTCATTTTGAAAGTAGCTCTACCCCTGCTGTAGCTGTATAATTAAATATCTGATGAAATACAACCAGTTGAACCCTATAGTGTCCCTATTTCGACGTGTTGTGAGTTGGGCAGTATAGATTGGCTCTTTCCAAATAGAAGTGATTGCCTGTAGAGGGAGACAAGGAGGTAGGGCCAAGCACAGACCTCTGGGGGAGTTCAGGTCAGCTGACATATTGGCTGCTATAGGGTTTAAAGGGGAATTCCACCCATTTTCAACATGTTACTATGTCATTGATGTACCTTCAAGGTGTTGGGTGGACATGATAAAAAAGTTACCCCCATTCTGTGTTCCCAAGAAATGGAGGTCTGAAGAAATGGATTTCTTTAGATGCTTCTTTTTTTTTTTTTTGAGAGCGTACAAATGGAACCAAATGAGCCCGTTAGGGTTTATTTGGTTGCATTTGTACACTCTCAGAAAAAAAATATAAAGTGGTCAAGTGGTCAAGGACGGACAGTAAATCCAAAGGTGATATGGACATAAACAGAAAAGGGAATATGTTTTTGTCGCGCAGACCTTTTTGAAGATTCATTCAGGCTACACCAAAAGTTCCTGAGGTCACTTCTTATGATATATGACACCTATGGACAACTCTCTCTCTCTCTCTCTCTCTCCCTCTCTCTATATCTCCTTTCTTGCACCACCACGTCCATTTATTGCCCCCGGCCAGGACGGAGGGGCCAGATTCTGGACAATCTTTTGTCTTGTTTGTGGCTCAGTGTCGACCTCTATAAGAAGAGGAGCAGTCAGTCAGTCAGTCAGTCAGAGGAAGGGTCCCACAATCCTCCACCCACCTCTACCACAGGGGCGGATGTAACATTTCCCAATTGGGGGGGGGGGGGGGGGCAGAAGAAAATGGTATGAGTGCGACTTCATTGCCCGTGTCACTTCGCGCCAGGCAATGAAGTCGTACCCATACCATTTTTAGTTACAGGACTTTTATTAGGCAAGTAAAGCATCAATAATAACATCAGTTGTTGTTGAAGTTGCAACAGACGCGCAGCATGCATAAAGCTTAAAGGTCTGACTCAGAGAGTTTTCTGTTTTCAGTGATGAAATGCTGTTGGTTTAGTGGTGTCACAGCTGTAGTTAGTTAGTAGCAGTAGTAGTAGTGTTTCACATCATTTATAAATATAAGCATATAATATAATATGAGATATCTTGGGTTGATTTGCATGCCATCATGTTTGGTGGGGTAGTCAGGGCGTTTAGGGGGGGCATTGCCCCCCCATGCCCATGCCTAGATCCGCCCCTGCTCTACCACCTCTACCACCTCCACCCTAGGAGGACCCACATCAACACAATGGAGCTGCCAGCATTATGCAGCACACAGAGGGGCTTGGGAGCCAGGGGAGGTTGTGACATCTGGGCCACGACCTTTGACATGGAATCTGGGCAAGCCAAATCCTGCCAAAGGAGGGGCTGTGGGGGCGTGTGTGTGTGTGTGTGTGTGTGTGTGTGTGTGTGTGTGTGTGTGTGTGTGTGTGTGTGTGTGTGTGTGTGTGTGGTTGGGCTCCCTGAATGGGTGGAGGGATCGACCCACATGAGGAAGTGGACGCAGAACTGCGAAAACAACAACAACAACCAGAATAAAATGCACACTTAATAAGGTGATGATACCCAGCAAGGGTCCTGACTCATGGGAGGGGTCAGACAGGATACAGATGGAAGCAGTGCTGTTAGATTGCCTTGTACAGGATGAACAAGTGATACTGGATGTGATGAAATAACAAGATTATGGTAGCATATTCTAGGTCTGCTACTATTTTAGTTTTTTAGTTTTATTTTATTTTTTTGGATTTGTCACAAGTTTGGGTCAAGAACTAATTACAGTAATCTGTTGGGGCTCGAGCTGAAGGCCATTGGAGGTGTCCAGTGATGGGCATGTTACTGGGAAAATGTAGTAAGCTACACTACTTGTTACTCTCACTACACTACAAGCTACACGACAAAAGTAGCTTGCTACATCAACACTACATATATCTGAATACATATCTCAACTTAATGTACAACTTTCGAAAATAATAATCATAATAATAAAATAATATAAATAAAAATAATAATAATAATAATCTAGGGGTGGGTTTGAACCTAAGATGGTGGCATGTCTGTTTTGGGATGTATATTACAGATTTTCTACCCATTAAAAATGGGCGGAATTCGAAAAATGTAGTAAGCTACACTGGGCATTAACCAAACACGTTTTTTGCTAGTCGAATCGAATACTTTGGTAGTCGAATAATTGTCGACTAGTCTATAGTGATATATATATTTGTTTTTTATCCAATAAAATGTGTGATTCTGGACTTCCCATTGAGAAAATACGTGCCTATTACAATACTGTAACTCAGTTACATTATGACATGAAAAATGAGCAATCAACCTACAATTACTACCAACACCACAGCACACATCCACAATGCCTGCTGCAGAAAATATGAAAAATATATATCAAAAAATATTATTACCGAATAACAAATAGTGAATTAATAGTCGAATAGTGTTTTGCTAGTCGAATAATCGACTAGTCGAATATTTAGTTAATGCCCTACTCCTTGTTACTCGAAACAAGTAGTGTAGCTTCACTACAAGCTATTCCCAGAACAAATGTAGTAAGCTACACTACAAGTTGTAAACGGGAAAATGTAGTTAAGCTATGTAGCTTAGCTACTTGTAACAAGTTACTGCCCATCACTGGAGGTGTCCACCAACAACATTGACAGCCTCTCTCATGCTATGCATGACTCAGCAAAAAAGAATTAACCATATAATGATGATGATGATGCACAATAAGCACTTGATTTACAGTCCGCTTCATTGCATTTCACGGGCTAAAGGTGTACAGGCACGTTTCATCTTGCAACGAGCCTCGATCGGTGCACAAGGACCAAGTGTATAAGATAGTTTGAAAATGGGGTGGAGTGCGCCTTTAACACGTTCCAGTATGCTGTCACGCGCGTCATATTCCTAAGGTGCTGAGGTGGTCCGCTCTGCTGTCTTTCCCAGAGGGCTAAATCACTCAGGGTCTTTGCTCCCTCCATAAATTACGGCAGGCTGTATTAAAAGGGACATTTTTGAGCGGTCCGTGGTCACCTGACTTTTACAGCCCCCATGCAGATCCTGTTGGCCTCTCAGGCTTTGTTCGGTGCTGTGAAAGACCCCCCCAACCCCCCTGGACACAGCAAGCAATGCCTGAGCAGTGAGCAGGGGCCATAAATGTCAACTCACGCATGCACGCACGCACGCACACACACATACACACCAATTCCTCTATCTCTCACTCTCTGTCTCTCTCTGCCCAGGGCCTGATCTAGAGGGGGGCAGGGGTGGGCAGAGCCCACCCAAACGTGCATCCTCCTGCCCACCCAATGAAAGGTAATATCAGTGGTTTTCAACCAGTGATCTGGGGACCACTAGTGGTTCTTAGGAGAGTTCCAGGTGGTCCCCAGGCTAAAAGATGGAAAGTTGGTTAACCAGATGTAACTCTTTGAGAGCGTAAAAATGAAACCAAATGGACCCGCTCTCAAGAGTTAAAATATTCATCAAGTGAATTAGCCCAAGTCTACACAACTAGAGAATGTAGATGATTGGTGGTCATTTCGATCTGTAGGTTTGACTGTTTTGTTTCCCAAATCCAGCCTGGAATTGTGGACAAAAGCAAAAAAAAAAATAGTCCTGGTGTCTGTGTGGCTAAAATGTCAAAAAGGTTGAAAACCACTGCTTCATATAGGGTTGCCCAGCCTGCCATTCTTCCAGCCCACCCTAGTAGGGCTGGCTAAATCAGGCCCTGTCTCTGCCCCTCTCTCTCTCTCTCTCTCTCTCTCTCTCTCTCTCTCTCTGTCTCTCTCTCTCGTCACATGCAGAGCCTACAAAGGCTATACAAGGTGACAACGCAAAAAAACAACAAAAACAAAAAAAGGTTCAGCAGTGGTTTTCACACCAGCGGCATGTTTGTTTGTGTGCGACGCCCTGCGTGCTGTATGCTGGCTGTTGTTGTTGTAGCGTCCACTCGGCCATCCAGTCTAGCGGTGCATTTCTACAGCACCTCTATCAAAGACGCTTTACAATGCGCATTACACACATACAGACAAACACACAAACACTCCATTCCTGTTGCTCTGTCCAGGACAATCTTTTAGGGTTTCAGAAAGTTTCTTGCTCAAGGACACTTCATAATTAACCCATGGGCTAGTGGGATTAGTATATCTTTTGCCATTTTGGCAAAATCACAACAAAAGCCCTGCATTCGTCCCACAGCACATTTTTGGAGAGGGACAGTGGTGTAAGTAATTAAGTACATTTACTCAAGTACTGTACTTAAAGCAAAAAAAACAACATCAGGTACTTTACTTCACTGGGGTACTTCCAATTGTCAGTATAGGATTTCTTTAATCGTTTTTCGGAAACACTTTTACTCAAGGATTATTATTATTTATTTTAATTCTGGACTTTTACGTGATTGGCTAAAACCAAATGAACCCTAACAGGTTCATTTGGTTCCATTTGCGTCTAAAGAAATCCATTTCTTCAGACCTCCATTTCAAAGAAAGAATGGGGAAATGTTTTTTTATCATGTCCACCCAGCACCTCTAAGGTATACTAATGTAACATATTAGAATGTTGAAAATGGGTGGAATTCCCCTTAAAAAATGAGTATTTTTTTCCAACACTGTTCAGAGAGGGGGAAAAAACGTACCCCACGTTGGGGCCGCGGCAGCACAGCACATTTAGTGGAGAGAGAGAGTTGAGTTGTGTTTGACTCTTGGCTAATATACTACCTTTGTGTCCCTCCTGGCCAAACACAATGAGGCTCTTTGATGTGCTGTCCTGGCCTGGTCCTCTCCAGCAATGCTGCTCAAAGCAGCCATAAAACAACCTCATAAATCACACGTCACAATAAAACAAGGCCTTTTTTCCTCTTCCTCAGAGCCGTGCAGCTTGCACAGTGCTCTGTCAAAGAGAGGGGGAAAGTTAAAGGAATCCTTCCTTTTCCTTTCTCAACCTAGGAGGTATTCTGTTATGTCACTCCATGCTAGGGCTTGATTTATTCACTCCTTGTGGCAACCGTGCATGCCCATATTTCAGTTCAGTCAATTATGTACTGCCATGTGGGGTTTTATAAATAGGAGCTAATGAAAAAAAAATACTGTTAAAACCTATGTATGTATTCTTCTTCTTATTCTTATTCTTATTATTATTAATAATAATAAGGGGGATTGCACCCATTTTCAACATTTTCCTGAGACCTAGCGGTTCCATATGTAGACTCTCAGGAAAAAAAGGTCACGATCGATGATGTCATCGAGTTGTGTTTCACCATGTTAATGATTTTCTTCAGACCTCCATTTCTAGGAAACATAGAATGGGGGGAACTTTTTATCATGTCCACACAACATCTCTAAGGTATACTGTATTAATAACATAGTAAAATGTTGAAAATGGGTGGAGCTCCCCTTTAAATAATCATAAACTAGGTCCATCGGAACACAGATTCTTCTTTTTATGTCCTTAGAGGTAACAGGTTTGGTCGTACAAGGCTTTGGTCAAACAGAAGTTTTTCAATAGAAAATAATTAAATATTTTGTAATTTTCCACCAGCTGCAGTACCTCTGCATACCTCTAGGCAGCGCAGAGCCGCTGCCAGTCAGGCAGCAGAAAATAGAGGCTCTATTGACAGACAGTCAAAGTCGTGATTGATTAATTGGCCGTACGTGTCTTTTCACGAGTCCCCTTCCTTTAGGCTTTAGAGAGAGAGACCCAACAGCCCCCAGCCCACCCAGCCCTCTCCCTCTCCTCTCTTTCTGCAGGATTTCGATATCCGTCCAACAGCTGGTGGACGTGGGCTGGACGGTAGAGAGGCTCCTTTTGGCCTGTGGGTCAGCTAGGACAGAGAGGGAGAGAGGACAGAGGTCCCAGGCCAACTCACTGGACAACTGACCATCTGTGGGCCTAAAGGAGGGGGAGAGAGAGGGGCAACCAGGTGGCCAGCAGCTGACTTGTAAATCAGTCAGATTGGCAAGTCTGTAGAGCTGCTGCTCGCTATAGGCAAAGAGGAGCACAGCACAGGACCAGGAGGGGGTTAAAACACTATCGCAGCGTTCCAATCCTCACACGGCTGTGCTGATTTGAAGGAAAGGTTGGAGCCTGAGACGAGTCCAGGTGTTGCCTGGTGGAGTGACTGCATGCTCACTGCTGCCGCAAGGTTTATGAATTTTTAAATTGCAATGGTGAATTGCCCAAACACTACTTTGATTCAAAACTACATACATTTGCAAACTTATGGTTCCCTTAAGGAACCATGATGTCAGTGACTTTTAGCCAAAAATCTAAATAAATATATAGCTATATTTTCTGCCTTTACGCCCTCTACTACAGTTTTTTCCCTGCAGACAGACACTTGCTTCGTCCTGCAAACTTTCCAGAACTTTGTTGTTATGACAACAAAAACATTCGTCAGGGAAGGCAGCGTTAATGTGAAGTGGGGGAGGGGGTTGTGTGGGGGGAGGCAGCATTTTAGCCAATCACAGCACAGCTGTCTCCAGCAGTTTCATAATGAGTTAGATTCAGTTTTTAAAAAAGCTGTTTACAAACACAATGTTTGTACATAGTAAATTCGCCTCTATTACCTTTAAATAATGTCATGCACATTGTTCCGGTACATAGCCTATTGTAGGCCTAGTTGAGTAGACTTAGAAGACATTTCACTAGTTCTTGCTAGGGAAATCATCAACTAACATTGATATCATTATTTATATGCAGGCTTCCCGTCATATTTAACATGCACCTCAATGAGTGCACAGCTGGTTAGACCTTGGTCTGACAGAGTGGAGTGGGTATAGGGCTTACTAAGGTCTCCATTGGTGAAGACCTGCGAAAGTCAAATATAAAACATAGACTCACCAAGGCCTCCAATGATGTGAGAGTTGTCTCCGGCTCTCAGCTGGATGGGGGCGTTCTCTGTCTGGCTCTCCTCGTGGTAGAACAGCCTGTAGCCCTGCACACTGGCAGAGTTCCCTGGACTCAGCTGCCAGCGCACCATGATGGTGGTGCAGTTCAGAGGCTCCAGCTGTAGTTCAGGAGCCAGAGGGACTGTTGTAGAGACACGAGAAGAAGGGCCACGTTAATGATTTGACTAGCGCTGTTTCCCAAACCGTCATGTTTGTATTACCGTGTGACCATAGAAGGTGTGCCACAATGTTGATCTTTTGCCAGCCACGTTAATATTTTGACTATGATGCAATGACAAATCACAAATGACATCCAAAACTGGATGTTGGGCAACTGGGCCTGTTTAAAAAGTTGATTTTCAGCGATAAGTAAGTAGTAGTATTGATAAGTACGGTAGTAAATCAGCCAGGGCATGGGAGTCGATACCATTCCAATGCATTAGACCTCTGGGAGATAGATTACTGAGGTTCTAGCTACCAGTATTTATCGCACAACTTCAAGCCATGCTTCTCATACACTTCCCAGAATCAAACCTTGCGGTCGAAAGTCAAGTGCTCTACCGACTGAGCTATTAACGTATAAAGTATGTGAGCAGTTAACTGTAAACACAGCAGTGATCATCACCCCCCCCCCCCCCCTACTGTCTCCCTCTCTTTCTAAGAACCAGCCACAGCAAAGTCCACCTAACCTACACTCGTAGTACCAACATGTAGCAAGCACTGTGGGCAAGTAGCATGATTTATACCATACCTGGGCATTATGTGGCCCGGGGGCCAAATGCAGCCCTTTGGCTGACCGGCCTGGGGACCACCAGTGGTCCTTGAGAGAGTATCAGTTAAATATGGAAAGTTGATTACCCTACATGTAACTCTTTGAGAGCGTAAACATAAAACCAAATGGACCTGCAAGGGTCCATTTGGTTTACACTCTCAAGAGTTAAAATATTCATCATCTGAATTACCTAAAATCTACACAATCAGATAATGTAAAAGAATGGTCATTTTTATCTATGTTTGTCTGTTTTGTTTCCCAAATCCCCAGCCTGGTATTGTGGACAAAAAACAAAGAAATCTTAGAGTTTTGGGGTCTGTGGGGCTAAAATGTCCTCAAATGGTGGTCCGTGGCTCAAATGCTGAATAAATGGTGGGCCCTGGCATCAAAAAGGGTGAAAATCCCTGCAATAGAAGAAACCCTGTTGGTTCCTCCTGTGCATATACATGGAGACAGATAGAAAAAGAAAGCAGAGATAGGAAAAGAAAAGAATCCTCCCCCATGGCATGGCCAAACCCATCCCAACCCCCACCCCAAAGCCTCAGATGTCCAGGTTCTGAACAGGCCCTATTCTCCTGTGCTCCCGGAGGCCTGGGTCCCTCTTCTTTATGACCCATGACTGAAGCCATTCCAATGTTACTGACACTGGGGGCCAAAGGTCACCGAGTAACAAAACGCAATGCCTTAACAAGATTATTAGAGCAAAAGCTCTTCTCATGCGGTTCTGCCATATCCTTAGAACCTTAAGACCTGCATGAGGCCGAAAAAATAAGTTGTCTGAGAAAAAATGATTCATGCGGAAATAGAAATATATACACGTATTTATACCGGCAGTATGTTGCTATCACGGAGGTTAAAACTGAGTTTTCTTTTCTCCAGAAACAGATTTAGATGGTTGCTGGTCATTTTGGAGAGAGTTGCCTCGGTTCCCCTGTTTAGGCACAAGCACACAGGTGCACGCGCGCACACACATGCACGCATGTGCAGGGGCGTTTTTGCCATTAGGCAGACTAGGCAGTTGCCTAGGGTGCCATGAGGGGAAGGGGCGGCATGAGGGGAGGGGGCGACCACCAGACATGCTTTAAAAGGACCCCAGGCTAATAAGACTAATATGGATAAATACATTATACTTGTCCTCTTTAACTAGAATTGAACATAACACATAAAAAAACACATAATATGTTCTATAATTGAGATTTTCCCTGGAGCTCCCCCTTACCAAATGGAAAGGCGGGCTCCAGGGAAAATCTTGCCTAGGGCTCCAAATTGCTTAGAAACGCCACTGTGCATGTGCACGCATGCGTGCGCGCACACACACACACACACACACACACACACACACACACACACACACACACACACACACACACACACACACACACACACACACACACACACACACACACACACACACACACACACACACACACACACACACACTCCTTGCCATATGCGTCAAAGTTGAAAAACAAACCAAAACAAAGAGCATACAGTAAAAACAGCGGCCAGTCTCTGGTGTCCTGGTACAGTACCTTTGGCGCTGGAGGCCTTGGGGGTGCGGTGGGAGGTCCAGGCCGACTGCTCCCCCCAGCCCACGCTGGTGGCGGCGGCGATGCGCAGCAGGTAGATGGTGTCGGGCTGCAGGCGGTCCAGCAGGTGGGCCGTGGTGCCTCCGGGCAGCTCCAGCTGGTTGGCGGCCTGCTCGCCGATGGTGCGGTACGACAGGCGGTAGGCCGACACGCGGCCGCGGCTCAGCTTGTCCGGCAGCGGCTGCCACGACACCTGGATGTCCGTGGGGCTGCGGCTGGTCAGGCTCAGCTCTGGCGCCCGCAGTGGCACTGTGGTGTGGAGGACAAACACGTTCAGTTTGTCCCGGGGAAACATATCTGTGTCGACCTTATGGCTTTAATCAATTTAATCACTATTTTAAATTACAGTATTTCTGTTGAGAAATAACACATGTACAAGCTCATAGGTGTCTCCCCCTCTCAAACGCTGAGCCCTAGCACTAGAAAGACTGAAAAAAGTGGCCAGAATTTGCATTTGCTTAAATTCATATTTAGATTTTTTTTCAGACGACCAAAATTTCTGAGATGATAGAATGATGATGGATGATGATGGTCATGGAAGGAGAACCTTTTGAAAGCTTCATGGGCAAAGATAAACAACTTTAAAATATCCAAAAAACGGTCAAAATGACCTAGTGCTAGTGCTAGAGTATGGACAAACTCCATTCACTTCATGGGCCAATGGCGGCTCTTCTACATAGACTTCACAAACCATGTGACCAGGCTGTTTTCTGCCCCCTCAATATCCCACTAATTTCACTAGACGGCCTTTGCCTACACCTACCCACCTTCAGACCGTGACTCGACGAAACCTGATGTCCATAAGCCCTTGCTCTTCTCGTGCTCTATCCTCTCCTTTCTCTCCACTATCACATCTGTGTCTGTCCCCACCCTCTTACCAGGCCACGTCCGCCTGTCCGGCTGCCTGTGGCCGTGGTTATCTGAAACCCTCAGAGCTGAGCCGGACGCCTCTCAGGGCGGCTGAGAGGAAAGTGGCACAAGACAGGGCGACCGTATGCCCTCTCCCACCTCCACTCGCTCCGTTCTGACTTCTCCCTCCCACTATCCACTGCTAAGTCCTCTTTGTATACACTTCACTTAGAAGAATCCAGTATATATATATACTGTACAGCACTGTTTGGAATTAAAGGGGAATTCCAACCATTTTCAAGATTTTACTATGTCATTAATATACCACAGAGTTGTTGTGTGGACATGATAAAAAGTGCCCCCTATTCTGTGTTTCCTAGAAATGGAGGTCTGAAAAAACTATTTACATGGTGAATCACAACCTGATAATGTTATCAAGTTGTGTATCACCATGTTAATGATTTTTCTTTTAGGACCTTTTTTCCTGAGAGTGTAAAAATTTTGAAAACGGGTGGAATTCCCTTTTATAAACAGGAATGTTACGTACATTAGTGTTTGGAACTACACATCACATTCCAGCCAAACACGTTCTGGCCTTTTCTGTCCTAATAAATCTTCACAGAACCAAATGTTTTGTGCCTCACCGTCCTCGAGGGTGTCCTGGAAGACGTGGTCGGACATGCGGCTGGCTCCCATGGGCATGTAGGCCACGATGTAGAAGGTGTAGTTACGAGCAGGCTCCAGGTCATCGATGATGTAACGTGTCGTATCGTTGCCAATGACAACCTGGTATTCCTCGTTGTTCAACCCTGGGAACAGGGGAAAAAACATACAAATACATGTCAGGTTAATTTCTATGCTGCTGATGTGCTTCTTCTTTTGTGTTGCAGGCCTACATATGATGTCTGTATACCTGTATGTTGAGCATGAATCAAGAGAAATTCCAAGTTGACATGGCAATAAATATCCTGAATCTTGATCTTGAAATGATCAATACAAGATCAAAAGAAACCAACTAGGGATTAAAAAATCATGATATGTTTTACCAAATAGCTATTACCATTGATATTGTGACAATAATGTAATTATGTATTCATTTTTCCAAAATAGCCAATTTATCAGTTCGCAACACGGTGCGATGCTATGGGAATAAGCTTGTATTCTTGCTTTGAAAGATTTTGACAGTTTAATAAGTAATAAGACAAACATAGTTTTACATCGCAAAACTTAATATCTTTAATATGCAGCAACTTAATATATTTAATATACAGCAACTACAATTCAGCAAGGAATGTTGGAGGTTAACAAAAAGCTTGACGCAAATTTCTCCCTGGCCGGCAATTTCATCCCCAAAGCAAAATGTCACTAATTATTCTTGACATTGTCACTTGTTCTCTTAAAGTCTTTCATTAGAGGAGATTATAGGGCCCGGGAAGCCACAGAAGAGCCTAGTAATTCTCGGAAACCGTTGCCTCTGTACACGTCTCATGTGCAGTTGTGCACGCCCGCCGCCCGCGGCAACAGTGCAAATGCGTTGTGCTTTTTTCCCCCCATACGCGGCGCGTAGCTTAAAACAATCTATTGATGCGGAGAGGCCCTTGGTGCGGATCGAAGCGGGTACATACTATAGGGGTTGTTAGATCAGACCTCCCCACACCCAGGGGCGGATGCAACATTTCCCAATTGGGGGGGCAGGAGAAAATGGTATGGGTGCAGCTTCATCGCCCGTGGTTGAACGAGATGACGAGCACACTACACCTTGAAAGAATAAGGTATCTCTTAAAAAACAGGGTGAGGCAATTTGATAAGATATGGCAGCCCCTCGTTCGTTACCTGAGCATGACCAACTAACTATGATTTTAATGACACATGCGGTGTCGCTGAGCAGTAGGGGTGGGACTCGGGATTAGGGATTGTTTTATTTACTTATTTCTTTCCTTCATGTTTACTACTGTTTAAATGTACAGTGTCTTCAATAAAAAACTCAATTGACAAATACTTTTAAATAAGCACTGAAATATCTTGGGTTGTTTTGCATGCCATCATGTTTGGTGGGGCAGGCCGAGCATTTTGGGGGGGCATTGCCCCTCCCCCCCCATGCCCATGCCTAGATCCGCCCCTGCCCACACCCCCCGTGTCTGAAAAGGGCTTAACCAGAGTCACACAAAAACGACTCACTCGTGTGAATGGTTGATTTACGCCGATCTGGTAAACAACATCCTTGAGGTTAATCTAAGAAAACCGTGTCTGTATACTATGTAGCCATGAATGCACCACTGCTCCTCCCTGAATGGTGTAAGAAAACCTGCCTTCCTGTGTGTTTTTTTAAAAAAGAGGGGAAAAAAAACACTTACAGCATTCCATTATCCAGACTAATTAGTCCTTCCATTCAGCTGTGCTTCCATTTAGCCCTGAGCTTCCGCCATGTGAACTCAGGTGCAGTCAGAGAGAGTGTGTGTGTGTGTGTTTAGTATTACTGTCAATGTCAATGAATGATTCTTATTCAAGGGCATGTTGGTTTCTAAAACCCTTATCCCTTTCAAGGACTCCCCAGTTTTGGCATGCATTCAGGGCAGGCCACGATGGGCACCTGTAACTGACAGATACACATTGGTAAGGGTCTGACTGGTTCCTAACTGTCTGGGGACCTGCCAAGAACTGCCCCCCTCATGGACCCCCAGGCCCCACTTTGAGAACCTCCGAACACGAGCACAAAATACTTGACACAACATAGCACAGAAAGGTGGGAAACTCGTTTCTTTTTTCCCCCTTCCTCTCCCTCTATTTCCGTATTAAGCAAATGTAATCCAAGCAGGTGCTTCTTTCTGTACATTTCGCCCCCACCCCTGCTCTCAATGGGAGTCCAGTGGCGTCTAACACTGAAAGGTTAGTGGCTGTGAATTCACAGGCCGAAGACGTTTTTTTTTTGTTTTGTTTTTTCCCCTCTCGGAGATGCTGCATTGTTCCGGAGTGACTCCTTGTTGTGGAAGTGCCGAGGTTCCCAGGAGAAATGAAGGACCCGAGGGGGTCCCTACCACAACACTACAGGCTTTGTGGCTTCATGAATAGTGTGTATCCTGCATCCTGAGCTTAATAAAGCCCAGGGCATCCTGCCCGCGTGTTCTTCTAACTGCCTCTCTCTGCACACGGCCGCAGGCCTTAAGAGCGACGGTCCTCCACCCGCACGGCTGCAGACCACTGCTGGTCTAGGGGAACATGTTGTAACACCAATAAATGTGCATAATGTCTTTGTTTGTTTTTGGCTTCTCTGCATTTATTGAAAGTTTCAAGTGAAGATGGACTTTGGAGAGGGGGAAGGGGAGAGACACCAGAGAGGCAGCCATGGTCGTCATATACGGGACTCGAACACTCGACGTGCCAGGGCATCGGGCCAGAGCCTCTGTGTGGCATATGCCTGGACCCACTAGGCCAGTGGATCTACATTGTTATAGCTCGTTTTGAATAATTATTTTAGAAAAACATTTCCAAAAAAAAGCTTGATGAATTAAAATTCAAAGAATTAAAAATCTGTATTTTCTTAAAAAAAGAAAAACAAATCCATAACACAGAACAAATGTTTAAAGACGTAGTGAAAGTAGCTGACCTAACAAGCTCAAATGGCTGGCGTATCTGTTATTTTCACTAGTTTGTGGGGTGCCCTGCAAATGTCTAATCCGTCTTTTGGGTCTCGACCTGAAAGGTTTTGGGACCCACTGGTGTGTAGAAGAGCATTCCTGTTTGCAGAGAGAAAGCTGTTGTTCTTATTTGGGTGGAGTAATCACCCTCTTCCCCTGACCTCTGCCCACCAGCACCACTATTGACAACAGATGGTTCACCTCCCACATTCCTCCTCTGGAGGGGAAGTGTTTGAAAGTGGCCCGAGGGCTATACGTGGAACTCCATTAGCATTAAACATTAACATTATAAACGTCTCGATACATTCAATATCATGCATGGCGAGAGTATGACCAAAGGTTGACCGCTTAAGCCCATGACATCTTAAGAGAACTGGACTTGAATTGCAACTGTACTACCACTTATTCTTGACCACCAAATAGACGATGTATAAGCTCAATAAGCTTAGCTCTATGACAGAGGTTTTCAACCTTTTTGGTACCAGGACCCACTATTTCTTCTTTGAGCTAGGGACCACCATTTGAGGACATTTTAGCCCCACGGACACCAAAACTAAAGATTTTTTTTATTTTTGTCCACAATTCCAGGCTGAATTTGGGAAACAAAAACAGCCAAACATACAGATCAAAATGACCATTAATCTTCTACATTCTCTAGTTGTGTACACTTTGGCTGATTCACATGATGAATATTTTAACTCTTGACAGTGTAAACATGAAACCAAATGGACCCGCAAGGGTCCATTTGGTTTCATTTTTACGCTCTCAAAGAGTTACACCTGGTTAACCAACTGTCCATCCATCATTTAGCCTGGGGACCACCTGGAACCCTCTCAGGGACCACTGGTGGTCCCCGGACCACTGGTTGAAAACCCCTGCTCTATGAGCTTGTCGATCTGGTATTTTTGGCTGTGTTCATCCCAGCATATGCCCACTATACTCCATGGTATGACAGTGTCAACAGCAAAAAAAAAACACCAACCCGTCTAAAAAGTTAACAACGTGTCTTTGTTGGCTTGTAGATCATATCTTTCTTTGGCAAGTGACGGCATCGCAGTATGGAGTGACAGTTAAAGGAACACTATCTTGCTTGGCCGCCAATTACATCATCATCATCATCATCATCATCATCATCATCATTGGGGAATTCCAAGGCAATGGAAACAAAATACAGCCTTTCTCTTCCTAGAAAGTTGCCATTTGCTGGAACAGAATCCACTGTTCTTCTTACATAAGGTCCGGGGACTCCCAGGGGTCCTGGAGGCCAGGGATTACAGGGGGGCCCCCAGCGAAATGATTGGTAGCTAAAGGAACTCTGAGCGTGTTCAAATGGAACCATTTGGTTTCATGTGTACACGCTCAGAGTTATGGGGGGATCTGTGCGCTCACACTATACCAGGGCTGCCCAAAAGGTAGATCGTGATCTACCAGTAGATCACATGACAGCCCTCTCAGCACTTGGACCCTTATAGATCTGTAACTCTTGAGAGTGTTAAAATGAAACCAAATGGACCCGGTTTCATTTTACACTCTCAAGAGTTAAATTATATTTAAACATTTGAATTACATAATTTTCAAGGGTCCACACAATTAGAAAATGGGGAATAATTGTTATTTTGACCAATGTTTTGCCAGTTCTTTCCCAATTGTGGACAAAAATGTGAAAGGTCTTAGTTCACAAACTGTCAACTCAAACCTCAAATACTGTTTTCAAATGTCATTAATAGCATATACCATAACCTTCCAATTCTCCCCCTATAGTTTTCATAAGTGCATTATTCTGAAACACTATGACTATGAGTAAGTAACACCATCACCAACCATTTCAAAACTCAAACTTTCTAGGGGGCCTTGAAATGGATTTTCACTCATGGAACATTTTTGATGTGTAGATCTTGTTGAGCCGGTCATTTTGAAAGTTGCACTACACCAAACCATACAGCACAGACAAAATACATGATGAAAGTATGATAGTCTACCAGGCCTTTTGGTCGCTCTCTCTCACCTGCAGCCTTCATGTAGTGCACCGAGTAGGCGATGACTTTGTCCGAGTTGTACAGGGGTCTGTCCCAGGCCAGCAGGATGGCCGAGCTGGACACGGTGTCGGCGCGCACGTTGCGTGGCGCGCTGGGCCGGTCCTCGGACATCACCACGATGAGCCGCGCCATGACCAGCACCGAGCCGCGCTCGTTCTCCGCCTGGCACTGGTAGATGGCGTCGTCCTCCGGGATGATCTGGTTGATCACCAGCTTGCTGCAGTGGTGGTGGAGGGATTTGATTGGTTGGTTGATTGAATGAATACTTTATGAACAAAATGCAAACAGCACAGCAAGTACAAATACACAAATGATACTAATAATAAGCATAGCACAAAAATACCAAAAGTACCAAAGCCTTGTTTCCATTGTCGTCTTATACGTATGTATTCTACTCATCATCATTTGTACCCTCTCAGGAAAAAGGGATCTGAAAGAAAAATCATTAACATGGTGAAATACATCTTGATGATGTCATCAGATGTATTTATCCATGTTAATGATTTTTTCAGACCTCCATTTTTAGGGAATACAGAACTGGGGGAACTTTTTTATCATGTCCACACAACATCTCTAAGGTGTATTAATGACATGTTGAAAATTTTGAAAATGGGTGGAGTTCCCCTTTAACTGAGCTTAAAACCATAGCATGTGCAAAAGACAACAACACAGAAATACTTTACGAGTACAATTCTTGGTAGAAGTAGGTTTGTGCAAAAATTGTCTTTCCCAATTCTGTCCCAAAATCTACAAGCTCCTAATGCGTTGCATTTTGACACGTTGTGAGCTTTTTGAACGGACAATGTTGATGCTTTTACGCCAAGAGATTTAACTAGTTACTTAGGTGTAAGTAGTAAGCAGTAAAATGTCGATACAAGGTCTGTGTGACAGATACCTGTTGTACATCTTGATGCGGCCGTTGGAGTGAACCTTCTCTCCGTTCTTCAGCCAGGTGATCAGCGGCGTGGGAACTCCCTCAGCCTGGCACACGAAGCGGGCAGTGCCCGCGCGGGGCCGCGTCAGGCTCTCAGGCCACTCCACCAAGGCCGGGGGCGCTGCACACACACACAACACATGAAAACAATGAGACTTCCCGGTGGCCTGCGCCACCTAGTGGCCTGGACAAGATCCAAAATGCACTAGTGGCACTTCCAAAATGCACTAGAATGTGCTAGATGCTCGCCTGGATACATACAGATCAAAATGACCATTAATCTTCTACATTCTCTAGTTGTGTAGACTAAGTTGGGCTAATTCACATGATGAATATTTTAACTCTTGAGGGTGTAAAAATGAAACCAAATGGACCCGCAAGGGTCCATTTGGTTTCATTTTTACGCTCTCAAAGAGTTACATCTGGTTAACCAGCTTAGTTAACTTTTTTTCGGAGAGTGTACAAATGGAACCAAATGGACCCGCTAGGGTCCATTTGGTTCACATTTGTACACTCTCAGAAAAAGTCATGCAGCGATAGTAGTACTGTAGTCAGTACTACTGCAGCTGCAGCTATAAATAATGGGTCTTTTAGAGTTGCGGGTGTGCACTGACAACACTGTTTACATCCGCCTCTGCTTGCACGTTGACACACCCATGGCTCTGGGCACACTTAAATCCATTTTTAATTCGATTAGTTGCAGCCTTTATGGGGGCTGCAGACCAGGGAGCACATAATTGGGTCTGGAGAGCATCAAACGCCTGGCGAAACACATTAAGGAAAAAAAAGGCACAGCCTGTTGCTAGTAGGAGCAACGAAATACGAAAAATCAGTGCTGTGACATGCAGCAGCAGAACCCCTATCCCCGCTGATAAACTGTTACTTTTCAGCATTCAAATTAAAAAATATATTTTAAATAGCAGAATAACAATTTTAACTCTTGAGAACGTAAAAATGAAACCAAATGGACCCTTGCAGGTCCATTTGGTTTCATTTTTACACTCTCAAGAGTTAAAATATTCATCATCTGAATTAGCCCAAGTCTACACAACTAGAAGATGGACAAAAGCAAAAGAGATCTTTAGTTTTGGGGTATGTGGGGCTAAAATGTCCTCAAGTGGTGGTTCCTGGCTCAAATTCTGAAAAAAAAGGTGGTCCCTGGCATCAAAAAGGTTGAAAACCCCTGCATAAGGTGGTTAATTTACCGAGCACGGTGACATTGGCGGAGGCGATGGTGTAGTTGCGCGTGCCGGGCGTGGTGGCCCTGCACATGTACACTCCTCCGTGCTGCGGCTTGATGTCGGAGATCATGAGGTTGCCGTTGCCCAGCACCTTGGTGTTGTACACGTCGATGGACTTGCTGTCGGCGCGGCTCCAGGAGATGATGGGCCTGGGGTTCCCCGTCGCCATGCACTCCAGGATGGCGCTCTGGTGCAAGGACACGGTGAGGTTCTGCGGCCCGGCCGTGATGCGCGGCCTCTCGGGGAGTTTGGGCCTGGGGGCTGCGAGTGAGAGGAGAAGGGAAGAAGGTGAAGGAGAGGAGGGATGCAGTGGTGAGAGCTCGCAGATGAGATATTCAGTGTTGTAGTGGAACTTTTAGAAGTGGCGGGGCGCCTCTTAAAGGGGAATTCCACCCAATTTCATTTTTTTTCTGAGAGTGTACAAATGTGAACCAAATGGACCCTAGCGGGTCCATTTGGTTCACATTTGTACACTCTCAGAAAAAAAGGAAGCTCATTAACAGGGTGAAGCGCATCTTGATGTTGTCGTCAAGATGTATTTCACCATGCTAATGATTTTTTTCAGAGCTCCATTTAGGAAACACAGAATGGGGGAACTTTTTTTTTACCATGTCCACACAACATCTCTGAAGTACCATGTCCTTTTTTACCATGTCCATCTCTAAAGTATATTAATGACTGAGTAAAATATTGAAAATGAGTGGAATTTCCCTTTCAGACACGTGCATACACACTTGCATTTGCATGCGTATTTGCTTGTTTACAATTCCTAATTGTGTCCATGAAAATAATTGACAAGAGAAAAACACAGGCCTACTTTTGCCCCAAAAAATATTTTAGATGTGAGAAGTGGGGGGACGCCGCGTCCCCCCTGTGTCCCCCCTCCACTACACCCCTGGAGATGTTTTCTTGCGGAAAAACAATAAAGCACACAGAGTGAGATCACACACCTGGGGTGACAGTAAGAGTGGCTTCTGTGCTCCTGCGACGGCTTGCGATGTTGGTAGCCATGCAGCGGTAATTTCCAGCGTCAGCTTGCTGCACGCCGGTGATTTGTATGACCCCGCTGGGCAACACTGTGATTCTGTTGTCAACACAACACAAAGCAAACAACACGGTCATCAAACACAGATGTTAGAAGAGGACACAGCATTGTAACATTGTGGATCTGGGGCTGAGACTACACTAACGTAATTTCCGGACTATCAGCCACTAATTTTTTTTTCACATGCTTTGGACCCTGCGGCTTATACAATGGTGCGGCCAATCTATGGATTTTTACAGGTGTTTTTTTGATCACTTAAGGACAGGGGTTTTCAACAGGTGGTCCGGGGACCACCAGTGGTCCCTGCGAGGGTTCCAGGCGGGCCCTTCAGACTAAATGATGGAAAGTTGGTTAACCAGATGTAACTCTTTGAGAGCGTAGACATGAAACCAAATGGACCCGCAAGGGTCCATTTGGTTTCATTTTTACACTCTCAAGATTCATGATATTCACCTCTAAATTAGCACCACTTAATTAAGTCATGGTCATTTTGATCTCTATGTTTTGCCTGTTTTGTTTGCGAAAATCCATCCTGGAATTGTGGACAAAACCAAAGAAATCGTTAGTTTTGGGTTCTGTGGGGTGAAAATGTTGTCAAATAGTGGTCTGTAGCTCAAATGCTGAATAAATAGTGGGCCCTGGGATCAAAAAGGTTGAAAACACACTGCTCTAACATGAAGCTTGTTGTCTGGTGCGGCTTATAGTCAGGTGCGGCTTGTACATGGAAAAATCAGGATTTTGCACCAAATTTACCTGTCAGTGGCCAGGGGCAACGTAACGCGATTGAACTCCCATGTGATGATGGGAGGAGGGCTGGCGGTGATTTTGCATGAAAACCTGGCGACGGAACCTTCCATCACCACAATGGAAACAGGCTGGATGGCAAAGGAGGAGATACCTGAAGAGAAAACACCATGGATAGAGTTAGCAACTGCACAAATTCTATTTGTACACGACTATCAGATCGAACGATTTGTAGCAAATTACTTATATTATGTATGATTGTAGGTGCAGAAATGTAGATGCAGAAATGTAGGTGCAGAAATGTAAAAATGCTTTACATTTTTGAGTAGGGCAGATTTACACACCTTTGTAGTAGAAATGTGCTGCTATACAAGTAAAACATATCTGGCCTTGCGAGCTACAGGAAGGTGACCATTATAATGTGAAGTCACTCCGCAGCGTACTGCAAGGACCACTAACACCCTTATGGGTTATTATATCAGCCATTAGCTGATATATATAATAACATGAAGAACACACACTGAAATAAAAACGCCTGCATCCAAAGGTCCACAAGATCTCAAGCGTTATTTGTGTTCTAAGTTACTTTTTTGACAGATATATAAATATAAATATATGCTTTATGAGGGGCGGCCGTGGCTCAGACAACAGATCAGGCCTGTTGGGAATTGGAAGGTACTGAACCTCTTATAACTGCCTGATGATCAGGCTGGTTTGTGAATGTAATGCACCTTGTAAAGTGCCCAAAAAGGGCTAAATGGCCATGCTAAATGCTCCATTTATCAAATCATGTTTTATGCATATTTTGCATTCCTGGTGAATAAAATGTCAGATATTCCCTCGGAATGACTTGCGGCATGTCATTTTGTCTCTTCAGTGAATTCGATCCCCCATAATGCATCTGAGCAGCAGTAACATTCTAAATGCCACTAACGTTGTTCCACTGCTGCTATCATCACATCCCCCACGTCAGCTGGAACAGGCCCTCAGGTCAATAATTTGTTAAGATAAATCAATGGTAGTGCTGCTCTTCCTACCCGCCTCCTACGGGACGCCTCATAAAACACTGACCAGGGCCACATATGGACGGAAAGCACTGGGGCTTGCAAATATCTAATTATTTCGTGTAATTTGCAACTTGAACCCTAGCATCCCTATATCCTGTCGCAAACGACGGGTGAGAATAGCAGATCTACAAGCCCACAATGCAGATTGTATGACTGGATTTCTCACTGTGACTTACTCACAACTGCGCACGGACCTATCTCAAGATGCTTACAGGCCACTGCATGTTTTCAGCATGAAGCTATCTCCTCTTAAGTAATGGGTAAATAAACTGAGTGTGGTGCACTTTGACCTCCACACACACATCCAATGAGATTTTGTCCTGAGAAGACCATCAGCCCAGCCTATCAGCACTCTCTTAGAAGAAACAGGATAAAGCAGGATGGCTGGCCGGGGGACATTAAGCTGAAAGCCTGTCTTTCAAAATGTTCAAGGCTATACTCAAGGCACACACACAAAAAAAGAAAAGAAAAACACCTTACTCTTAAAATATGTTGTGGCAACAGACAGGAAACCGGAACAGATACAGAGCTGGTTATAGTAATCTTCTAGGAGCAAACAACACTGGGATGAACAATAAAAACTCCATGTCCAGGCCACAAGGGCATAACGAGTATTAGGTTATATCAGGGGTTTTCAACAGGTGATCCGGGGACCACCAGTGGTCCTTGAGAGGGTTCCAGGTGGTCCCCGGCTAAGTTGTTTAACTCTTGAGAACGTAAAAATGAAACCTAATGGACCCTGGCGAGTCCATTTGGTTTCATTTTTACACTCTCAAGAGTTGAAATATTCATCATGTGAACTAGTCCTAATCTACACAACTAGAAGATTAATGGTCATGGACGGAAGCAAAGGAAATCTTTAGTTTTGGGGGCCCTGCAGGGTTAAAATGTCCTCAAATGGTGGTCCCTAGCTCAAATGCTGAATAAATGGTGGGCCCTGGGATGATAAAGGTTGAAAACCCCTGGGTTATATGAATTCAAGAGGACAAAAGGAAAGTCACAAAACTACAAAATGCACTTGATGGATGTTCAGAAGGACACTTAGGGCTCCATTTTCGTTACGTGCTAAACCCCTTATCCCAAACCCCTTTTTTTTACTATGTTTAAAAGATTTTGGGAATAATTCATGTAGACTCACCATTTGAACTATTGAAAATGTTTTGTTAAATAGTTTAAAAAGGCAAAGAAGTTAAGAGATAAGGGGTTTAGTGACAAAATCTAGGCCTTAGACTCTCTCACTGACTGCTTGGGGACCGAGGCTGCTAGCATATAATACAATGTGACTAATCCTCTGAGCAAGCAGGGAGGCAGTCAACACTGGTGCAGGAACAAATTAGGGGAATAGAAGATGAAAGTTAGAAACCTAAGAGGTTGCCATTCACTTGATATAGATGTCAATCCTGAGGATTATTACGTTGCTGTGTCCAGATCTATAGCCATTCAAATGAAACAGCTGGAAAATGTCATTCATTTGGGAGAAGTTGTACAACGTATTTTGAACAATAACAACTAAAACTCTGACATGGTATTTTAGCCTTAGGCCTACCTGTCCTACATTCATTCACCCACTCCGTGAAACGAGATAACCACTCCATTCCTATAAACAACAACATTGAACACAAAATCCTTGAATCTCCTGAAATCCATTGAATATTAGGACAACATAAAAACAAACAGCAATCCTATATCTTTAGCTAAGAATCAAACAGCAGCAAAGTTGACAATAGCACATATTTCATTCTCAATTTTCTATTCCTAGCACTACTTCGCACAGGCAGTGAAACCCAACAGGCAACTAGGCTGCAGCAAGCGTTGCTTTCTAGAAACAGTGTAAGGAAATCCCTTTGCGGTCATAAACACACAGCAGTGCCTATCCTATAGCCTGATTTATGCTCCCTCTTGCAGCCGTGTCGTTCATCCAATATACCTGGTCTACAAGCTCAGAGCAGGGCCGGGATAGTACTGTATTATGGTGGTGTCGCTCCTCCAAAATACCTGATCTACAAGCTCAGAACGCGAGGCCCGTGGATCGGGTGTTTGGGGAACGCAGTGACCACGGTGATGGATGGGAGTGTGCCAGCTGGTGTTGTTGGCCTGCTAAACAGTAGGAAAGGTGTACATGGCTCATTACCAGAGCACTGACACCGCTCAATTCACTCTGCTAAATTAATAACACCAGACACTAGATTCACTGAGAAGAATACGACAACAAACTGATTTCACTCAGAAAAATACATTACCATTACCAAATAAAAAACTATATCAGGCAGCCAATCAAAAGAAGCTGTGAGGGATAACACACTATTTTTATTGTTTAAATCAAAATTCAGATAATTAAAGGGTTCACATTTGTATCCTCTCAGGAAATTTTTAAAGGGGTCTGAAAGAAAAATCATTAACATGGTGAAATACATCTTGATGATGTCATCAGATGTATTTCACCATGTAAATGATTTTTTTAGACCTCCATTTTTAGGAAATACAGAATTGGGGGAACTTTTTTATCATGTCCACACATGTCGAAAATGGGTGGAGTTCCCCGGCTTTAACACCTGTTTTAATGAAGTCAGGAACCTTGTTATCTATAGACTCAAGGCGACAAACGTGAAGGAATGTGATCTGATCACCATCCACTCTGCACAACCTCCACCTCCCAGCCACTTCACATGGCCTCAGTCGGACATTCTTAATTCAATTATTTCTAAGCGGTTAGACCTCTTCTGTCACAAGCACAGCACTCTGGCCATTGACGTGGGGAGAGGAGAGGTGTGTGTGTGTGTGTGTGTGTGTGTGTGTGTGTGTGTGTGTGTGTGTGTGTGTGTGTGTGTGTGTGTGTGTGTGTGTGAGAGAGAGAGAGAGAGAGAGAGAGAGAGAGAGAGTACATTTGAACACAGGCTGGAAGAAGCTTTACTTACTTTTAAAGGGGAATTCCACCCATTTTCGATTTTTTTTTTCTGAGAGTGTACAAATGTTCATTTGGTTACATCTGTACGCTCTCAGAAAAAAGAAGCGTCTAAAGAAATCCATTAACATGGTGAAAATACATCTTGATGATGTCATCAAGATGTTTCACCATGTTAGTGGCTTTCTTCAGACCTCCATTTCTTGGGAACACAGAATGGGGGAACTTTTTGATCATGTCCACCCAACACCTCTCGGGTATACTAATGACATATTAGAATGTTGAAAATGTTTGGAATTCCCCTTTAAAGATGCTATTATACAGCTTGATTACAGTACACATGAATACTGCTTGCGTGTGCATTTGGAAGCCTCAGTAATGTCTATAAATTAATTGTGGGAGGCTTGCAGAGGAATCGGCTAAAACTCTGTTCAGTGCCTGTGATGATTGCAGTCAATCTTTACACTGAAACACTGACTGGCGATATAGTGCATCTGCTATAGTTTGTGTGAACGCAAATAAAGATGTTAAAAGGTGTTCATTGCCATTATAATGTCCAGCAGAGTCCACATAAAGCTTTGACAAAAAACAACACCAGAGCGACATGACGACACCGGAGGGCAGGAGAAGTGCTGAGCCTTTTCTGCTCAAGTGATGGCGGATTGACAAACAACAGGACGCCCATTGATTATTGATAGAGCACTAAGTCTAGCTGTAAAATCCATGAGGGGTGCATCAGGGCACCGCGTGGCCAGAGCAACGCACCTCCTCCTGACCACTGGGATCAGGGATCTGACCTTCTGCTTTGATGATGGTGACATTTCCTCACTGTTGGGCACAAAAAAAACCTTGCATGTCTCAAAAGTATGGTTTCTCAAACTCTAACCCCTCCCCCAATCTAAAGAATAATTTGTCCCAGGGACCCCCCAGAAGCAAAGGCACAAAACACAAACAAACAAGCACTTTAAAAGTGTCTGAGTAAATCTTCTAAGTCAAATGGCAGTGTTTAGCAGAGAGGTCCATATTGGCCCCCTTTGCTTCTAATGGGAGGCAAATGCTCCAACCATGAGCTGTGACCCTCCGGCCCTCCCTGCAACCTCACCTCTCACCTCTGACCTCTACAAATGCTGGATAGAAGGACCACAACCAAGCCCTGTGTGAGCACCAAAGCCGTATGCTACTCCTGCAAGGAGAAACACAGCAAACATCCAAACTAACAACGTCTGAAACCAAACTGTAACCCAGCTGTGTTCTCACCCCCGGAACTGTACCACTGCATTCTGTTCCCCCAGAAAAGTACAAAACAAAAACCACTTGCTCACAAATCACAATCTACAACTTCAGTTTTCAGATTTGGCAGACACTCTCATCAAGACTCAAGAATGACACAAATATAGATTGCAGAGACACAGATATAGGAGTAAATCAAGAATCTAGCATCAGTCTTTAAAACAATACAATATGTATTGAATAATAATCTGTGCATTGGCAAGACCATACGTAGCATTGGTAAATAACATAACATCTAAATGAGATTGTCATTCTAATATTGTGACAAAAGCATGAAAGCATAAGTCTGCGTGGTAGTCTGGTGTCAGTCTACAGGTGCATTTAGCCTACATGCCTAAGAGTTATGGCTCCCTCTCATCTGCACAAAACTAAGCACTAGTCAATGTTCATTGACTGCATATTACATTCTCCTTAAATAAAGTCAATGAAAGCACCTGCCTGCAGTTGCAAATAGAAATGCAATAATCAATTCGTTGATAGTTGTTTAGAGCACCGATAATTAATCAGTCCATTGATAAGCTGTGTTTTTAGGGCCAAAAGGGTGAAGAGATGCCAGAAACCGAAGTAGAAAAACATATAGTAATTGTTTTTATGTAGAATTGTTCATGTAGCTTTATAGATTCATTATATAATACATTTCAATCAAATGTTTAATGTTTCCTTTAATCAGATAATTTGTCAACAGAAATTGATTACCGTAATTGTTTCCTAATTGCAAAGAACAATTACAACTTTTCCACTGAACCGGCAGGTCGAGCGCTTCTGTGTTCAGCAGCAGCAGTGAGAAATGTGTTGACCTTTCCACTATAGCCTGGGATGACAGGTTGAATTATAATTCACAACAACTCAGAGAACTTTTGTTTGTTGGCTGCGTGTGTGATGTGTCAGAGTGGAGATGCACACTTAAAGGGGAATTCCACCCATTTTCAACATTTTAATGTCATTAATATACTGTACCTTAGAGATGTTGTGTGGACATGATAAAAAAAGTTCCCCCAATTCTGTATTTCCTAAAAATGGAGGTCTGAAAAAATCATTAACATGGTGAAATACATCTAATGACATCATCAAGATGTATTTCACCATGTTAATGACTTTTCTTTCAGACCCCTTTTTTCCTGAGAGCGATTTTGAGGCTAAATTCAAGACCTATTTGCAAAGCAGCAGGCATCTTTACCCTTGTCTTCATGTTTACAGTACTCATTATGTAATTAATTTGTTTCAGTGAGAGCTCAGAATATAATAGTTGTTTTTTTTTTACCCCCAGCAGAAAGTGTGAGCTGCTGACAAATAGCTTAGTACTTGTCAACCACTAGTAGTCCTACCAAACCACAGTATACAAACTCCTCAATAGAATGATCGACTTCGTCTAAGTACATCTCCGATAGTCTTGCTACTTCTGAAGTTTTGCTCACATCAGGGATGTGGGTCATCAGCCCATATCAACCCTAAACCACTGGACTGTGATCCCACACAGAGGGATAAAGGCTACACCCCCCCCCAGCAGCAGCAGATGGGTGTGCTCTGGCCATAGAAGCTTGGCAAACTAAAGGTCAGGTGACAGGTCATGGCGGGACAAAGGTTTCCTCTGGAATCTCAGGAGCGAGTTCGGCCCTCCCGCTCCTCCTCTGTCCCCCCCAGCGTCCTCCGGTTACCATTCTTTTGTTGACTTTGGAGGAATTATGTGCTTCCTGAAAGTTTCAGCAAGCAGCAGCGTGGCGAACCACTCTCATGATAGGATGCGTTCATAATATTAGCCAAAGTACAACAGAGGCCTAAAGACAGGCCTATCATATTGCTCTTTTCCTGATATCATATCTCATTCTGTCATCGACATGTCTATAGTACAAGCCTAACCTCTGTGTAAGAGCATAATTCATCCCGAGGCATTCATATGTCAGCGCACTTGGTGGTGAAACCCTTCTATATCCATATTTCATAGTTCAACCACAAGGTCTATGTCCTCCAAGTCTATGGAATAGGTTTAGAGCTCCTAAACCTGAGCACTACAAACTTTGTAAGGCGGCAACCAGCCACAACTTTACACAAGTGTGTTTTGGAAGTGAAAGTCGGTATTATGAAAATTTGACCATCAATGAGTAGACTTTGGCCAGCGACTAAACATTGTTTAGAAGATACTTAAAGGGGAATTCCACCCATTTTCATTTTTTTTCTCCGAAAAAAAGAAGCGTCTAAAGCAATCCATTAACATGGTGAAAATACATCTTGATGATGTCATCAAGATGTTTCACCATGTTAGTGGTTTTCTTCAGACCTCAATTTCTTGGGAACACAGAATGGGGGAACTTTTTTTTTATCATGTCCACCCAACACCTCGAAGGTACATCATAACATAGTAAAATGTTGAAAATGGGTGGAGTTCCCCTTTAAGGTTTCAGCAACAAGAAGACAGCCTTTTCAGACACATCCACATGATGCATTATGTAATAACCATAACAGACAGACCTAGTAGCTGCTTTGCTTTGGGGGTTGCAGTGCCAGACTTTGTGAGAGAAAAAAGCAACCAGCTCTATTGAAAACATACCGAAAACGTGTCAAATGGGGTTGTGTAAACCAGCGGTTCTGAGTCGAACATTTTTGACGTCTGCCAAATTAATACATATTTTGTTGTTGAACTCAAACAAACCCAAAGTCACTTATAATAAGCAGACGGGGGCGAAAACACTAGTTGCTCAATCCCTCGCTCCTCCTTCTGCGTTTTGTGTGACAGGAGTCATCTGCCCATCCGTCTTCCTGTTAGGAGCCACAGAAGACGTATTGTATGGCAATGAGTCCCCACATCTCCCCCGGGGTCCCATCTTATTCTGGAGTCACCATGATGGATCGCACCGCTGCCCCGGGGCTGAATGTTAGAGGGCTGCAGCGCTGGAGGTCCGCACACACCGCTGGAAGTTGTAAAAACATCTCTCTGCTTACGTGCATCTACTTGATTAAAGATACATCAGAGAACTGGAAAGCGACCCGCTACGCCGCCCTGCGCGCTTTCCGATCTAAGAGCCGTCATACAACATTCATTTGCTTCTGTGTGTGTGTGATTGGTGTGTGTGTGTGGGTAAGTCTGATGGTGTGTGTGTGTTGGGGAGGAATACACTGCATACCAAATGAGTTTGCTTTTCATTTTCTTTAGACAATTCAAACGTACATACAGTACTTCAGTTGACCGGTGTCCCACAGGGGTCTATCCATGGTCCCTTCCATGCAATGCCCCCCTCAGTCCAAACATTGCCACTCAACAAGCTCACAGAACATTGATGTGGCATGACCTGTCACATCAACATGCCGTAGATCGCCTGTTTTTCCATTGAATGTTCGCCTATTATTGTGACATCACGTCACATCAGAGATGCCGATTATGGTTGGTGTGGTAAATGTGTATTCAAAAAAGCCACACTTTATCCAATGTGCAATGGCAAAATAATGGAAACCCAACACAAAGCAAAGCCAACTGAGTGATGAGCCTTTTACAACAATGTTCAACGATGTTCAATGACCCCCACTCCCCCAACACACACACACACACACACACACACACACACACACACACACACACACACACACACACACACACACACACACACACACACACACACACACACACACACACACACACACACACACACACACACACACACACACACACACACACATTAAAAGGGGTTCTGGAAAGAAAAAAAGAAGCTCTCCCCCAGATAAACCAGGAGAGAGAAAGAATGCAAGGCTGAAAAACCCGCACGAATCAATCACCGGGTGGCCTCCAGCCCTTCCACACGTGCGTGCACACACACACACACACACACACACACACACACACACACACACACACACACACACACACACACACACACACACCCTGCAGGACAGTCAAGTGGTCAGTGGGCTGGCTAAACAAAGACCATTCCCATGGGCGCTGTGACCTCTCACAAGCCAGGGGGGGTTTAGAGAGGAGGATGGGGGTTAAGGGGGGAGGGGTGGACTCATCCCTCCCTCCCCCGGCTTCCAATTTCTTATCTTGTGGCAAAGTTTTCCGATCACTCAACACGGAAAACCTCCTCCACTGTGAGCAGAGACAGTGCTGCCATTGTCTTCAATCTAATCTCTGCATCTCACGCGCGCAGAGCTATAGGACGTCAATTCTACTCTTTTGTCATTGCTTTATAATACCGCTGCAGCACACACACACACACACACACACAGGCAACATAATGTCATCATTAGGTTCCAACTAAAAATAGCCTGACAACCTTTTTTTTTAATTAGACATGATGCCATCACTAAACCGGAGCAGTGCAAAAAAGTACATGCGATGATTAGATTGAGGAGCACTAAAAGGTAAATCGATTGGGAAAAAGGACAGGAGCGTTCTGGCTTATTGCAGAGCAGGGGCGGATGTAGCATGTCCCATTGGGGGGGGGGGGGGGGCAAGAGAACATGTTGGAGGGGCAAGAGAAAATGGTATGGGGGCGGGTTCATCGCCCCTGGCGCGAATGAAGCCGCACCCATACCATTTTCGGTTACAGGACTTTTATTAGTCAAGTAAAGCATCAACATAACATACATAACAACATTACAATAACATCAGTACAATAACATCAGTTGTTGTTGAAGTTGCAACAGACACGCAGCATGCATAAAGCTAAAGGTCTGACTCAGAGAGTTTTCTGTTTTCAATGATGAAATGCTGTTGGTTTAGCGGTGCCAAAATTAGCAGTAGTAGTGTTTCAAATCATTTTAAATACAAGCACTTTCATTTGAAATATCTTGGGTTGTTTTGCATGACATCGTGTTTGGGGGGGCAGACTGGGTATTTAGGGTAGGCACTGCCCTCCCATGCCCATGCCTAGATCCGCCCCTGTTGCAGGGGAAGATTTAAGTCGGAGCACACACTCTGGTCTTGGAGGCCATAGCATACGGCCATCTATTGAACAATTCAGCGAAACCTTTGACCTGTGTGGAACTGCCATCCAAGGAAACCATGGCAACCACTGGGTGTCCAGCGGAGGTGAAAAACAGGACTCCGGGTGCTGGGAGTTATTCCACTTAAAAGTGTTTTCATTCATTCGTGTCAGTCACTTACTGCTGCGCCCCGAAAGTTTGTCTTTCCTCTAATTGTGGCCCGAGCTCCATCGCAGGTCTGACCCATTCCTTAGCAACGTAATAATAAGATCCACCACTATGTTATGCCTTGACGCATTAGTGAGAGGAGCAGGCCATACCAGAGCCTGTGTGGATCTGCAGGAATTATTATCAGAAATGTTGTCTTGGTTCTTTACAACAGTGGTTTTCAACCTTTTTCATACCAGGGGCCACTATTTATTCAGCATTTAAGCCATGGACCACCATTTGGTTTCATTTTAGCCCCAATGGACCTGAAACTAAAGATTTCTTTTGTTTTTTGTCCACAATTCCAGGCTCAGTCAAAACAGATCAAGATGACCATTAATATTCTACATTCTCTAGTTGTAGACTTGGGCTAGTTCAGATGATGAATATTTTTAGCTCTTTGAGAGCGTAAAAATGAAACTAAATGGACCCGCAAGGGTCCATTTAGTTTCGTTTTTACACTCAAGAGTGCACAACCCTAAACCTCAAAACCCAAAAAGCGGGTCATCGTGGCCTTTAACTGCAGAAACTAAAAACGCATTCACATCAGGGCAAAGAAAACAGTAGCTGATAGCCAAGAATACATCGTTCATCCAAATAGCTTCCTATAATCCCTGCTGCACGATGTGCCTTTGGTCTGTGTGAGCCCACAGCAGCATGGAACATCTGAAACATGTCAGGAGGCTCTGTCCCATCAATCTGAAACCTATTGACATAAGTCACATGCCTATTCATCAACAACAAATCCTAGTTTCCCACCAAGCAACCAAATGTTTACAGTTATTGCCTGTGGTCACCCTGTTCTAAACCCTCTCTCATCAAATAGGCTTCTAAACTAATGTTTAGAAGTTACTCCCACCTTACAAACCTTCTCCCATCAAACAAACAATATTTAGGGTAATATTCACTTGATAAACCCTCTTCCAACAAACAACAAATGTTTAGGGTTATACCCACAAGGTTCTAAACCCTCTCCAATCCACTTGAAATCATTATACCCATATACCTGCTTTTATTACTATTACAAAATAAAAGCTGATCTACAAACTCTTTGAGCTTGTGGATCGTGTATATCTGCCCGGGTTAGGGGTTAGGGTTAGGGTGTTACAAGTGGTTTGGTGTTTAGTTACCGGTAAGTTAATTGCACATTGTATATGAACTGGTTGATGGCAAGATGTATGATAGAGAAAAGACAGAGGAAGATAGAGGATGATAGAGGAAAGTCTCCTCTTTACTCATTGCACTTCTTCCATCATCATCAAACCAAAATTTGACACAAATATGGCACTATTTAACTCCGAAATAGTGTGGAAATAGTAAATGGCTCGCATTTAGCAGCATAATGGAGGGAGAGGGAACCAATGTACAAGCTCATCTGCTATTGGTGATGCCTTCACTGCCTGTGACGCTGATCAAGTACAAACAAAAACACAAACGTCAAACCAACTTGTGATAATAAGAGGTTTCTGCCTGCTAGCAACCATATAAAATAGCAGCCATATAAAAGAGAAACAGCACGAATCAAAACATTGCTTTAAAGAGCCTGTAAAGCTCTACATATGACAGCAGCGGCTCTGCACTTTGTTCCACCACCCCGCTCACCAAATGTCGTGGGCCGAGAATAATAGGAACGCTGGAGATTTAAGCCAAAAATTAAACTTATCGATCAGTGATTTGACAACGGCGCCATTAGCATAATTAGCCCCAGTGTGGTTGAATAGAGGCCAGCTGTCCCTGTTCACTGATATCTGGTCAAGCAAATGCCCCCGAACAAACACCTCCTTTTCTTCGAGATGGGGGGGCGTCCAGGATAGGGGGGTTAAAGTGGACAAAAAGGGGGTCAGTTGGTGTGAGAAGAAGAGAGAGAAAAAAAGAAGAAGCTTTTCACCATTATTCCCTCCACAGTGGTGCCAGAACAGAACACAATCCTGCCCCCAACTAGACTGGTAAGACCTGCCATAAACTCTGGCTCATTTAGACAATGAGGAAAAGGCTGTGGTATAAGGAAATGGCAATATACGTGTGTGTGTGTGTGTGTGTGTGTGTGTGTGTGTGTGTGTGTGTGTGTGTGTGTGTGTGTGTGTGTGTGTGTGTGTGTGTGTGTGTGTGTGTGTGTGTGTGTGTGTGTGTGTGTTGCTCTCAACCCCCTCTGCTACCTTTGTTTCCTTCAGCGGAGCATTTCTCAGGTATGTGCAAATTTTATGACCTTCCAGATAGACCCTCCGGCAGGCCTAAAAGCAGGCATTTTAAAAACAAACCACTCCACTCCAATCCACTGGGCGCAGTTTATTACCACTTAACTTCAAACTATTAACCAGGTAACCCCCTTCAATTAATTTAATATACAACTGCTCGCGCACTTTTACTGTCCAGTAAAAACTTGACTCTGTCCCATATAGACGCACGCCCCATTTATGTCACTGGAGGTTCTTAAGTGCAGTGTTATAGAGTTGTTTGGACCACTCCGGTTTTCATCTATCTCGCCAGCTGCTTTGCAACTCACACCTCATAAAATGCATTTTATTGGAAAGTATATTTTTACCGTAGTACTGATGTTTCATTGCCTCCAACCATCCCTGACGGGCTATTTCAAAAAGGTTTCTGGTGGTGTGTCCTAGCTGTCCCGTCTGTTCCAGAAGAAATAATCGACGGTGCATTTCTCTACTTTGAAACGGCAATTTCCTTTCCTGTTTTAACTAAATGGAGCTGTCAGACAACAGTTTGGAAAACACTGTTTTATGAACAACAAGCAACAACAAACAACTAAACAAATCTGCAATGTCAAAACGATTTCTATAGTGACGTGTCGTTTGCGAACGTGTCGATGTTTCTTGTAGACCGTTATATCATCTATGATACAACACTGATACAACACAGTTTGTCAAGGCTATAAAATAGGGCTTAATAATGTGGCCTTTGAGTCAGTGTAGAGTCTGAACGATGATCAAAGAGGAGAAGCACAGCACCCCACTAAATACCATGGCTACAAGATTGCTTGTTGATTAAATGGAGCATCAATCTCCCACCCTGAAGCCGAACACAAAGCTTCCTGCTCGCGCAGGGCTCCTTCAGCCCACTGGAATGCAGGGAGGGGTTAAGAACCAAAGGCCAATATCTTTTGTGTGAAAGTGGCACGGCCAGAAGCATGGCCAGCTCAGTGGGGGGCAGTGGGACAAATAACCGAGTACATTTACTCAGCACTTAGAAAGTACAATTTTACTTTCCCATATGAGAATACTATATGTGACCACTGTATATGCCAGGGCTGGGCAATTATTTTTCCCAAGGGGCCAAATGAGATACATAAAATGTTGTGGGGGGGCAAAACTAAAGGCTGAACTAAAGGCTGCGTAATATTAATTTAATTTCAAGATAAAAGTAAGAGTCAAACCAACCATTTTGACACCAGGGCCCTCTATTTATTCAGTATTTGAGCCACGGAGGACCGCCATTTGATGACATTTTAGCCCCACAGACCCCAAAACTAAATATTCCTTTTGCTTTTGTCCACAATACCAGGCTGGATTTCACAAGCAAAACAAGCAAACCTAGATCAAAATTCCCCTTCTTTTACATTCTCTGGCTAATTCAGATAAATATTTTAACTCTTGAGAGTGTAAAAATGAAACCAAATGGACCCGCAAGGGTCCATTTGGTAACTCTTCATTTTTACGCTCTCAAAGAGTTACAACTGGTTAACCAACTTTCCATATTAACTGGAACTCTCTCAAGGACCACTGGGGGTCCCCGGGCGGTCAGAGGCAGCCAAAGGGCCGCATAATGCCCAGGTATGGTATATGCTATACTTCTACTCCATTACTCCATGGAGAAGTAACTTCACTTATAACTCCACATTTTATTTGAAGCCTGCTGGTGACCACACCACAGTGGGAAGACACATTCCAAAAGAGCAATCCATAGTGATCAGGCAGCATTGACATGAAAGCCTGTCGTGTGAATAAGAGTAATCTTCTCTTTAGCATGGAGGGGGCAGGGGGTTATACCTGTAGCCTGGACATGTCCTAAACACTTCAGACCTGCAGCTTCCTTCATTTACACACCAATAGATGCCAATTCTCCTTCCAGATCTTATCTTTCTATCCAAGTGTCCTTCTTTCTCTCTTTATTTCCCCTTTCTCTCAACTGCCAACTCCTCCAGGCCTCAGTAACTTCCTCTCTCTCTATCCTTCATTGATTAGAAGGAGCTCAGAGTGACAGACCAGGAAGATTCATTCAGGTTAGACAGGAAACTCTATGTGGATTCACCCAACATCAACACGGGTGTAAAATAAAAGAAGGCTTGTACGACAAAATCCTTTGACACACACACACGCACAGCTTAACATCTCCATCTTTCCCCCTGACTGCTGTCAACAACATGCGTGTATGCCAGGAAATAACTACGCCTAATTCATTCATACATTGTCAAGTGATAGAAGAGAGAAGACGTTTATTTCCACCAACGTGAGACCTCACATTCCCCCCCCATGCACACATTAGGTGTACCAACCCAACAGGAGAAACTCACTTGCGATTGTAAGACGGGCTTTCTGGCTCAGGATTGCTCCATACTTGTTCTGAGCGAGGCACTGGTAAAACCCTTCGTCTGATTTGTCTCCTCTCCTGTTCTCCACCTCTGAAATAAAGAGGGAGCCGTTGGACAGCGGGTAGACCCGATCGCTCTCCGGCACTTTGACTCCGTTCTTGAGCCACCTGACGGCGATGGGCGCCTCTCCGTGCGCCTGACAGTCCATGAGGAGAGAGTCCTTTCGCATGGCTGTGACATCGTGGGGCTCCTTGATGAAAAATAACTCACTAAAAGACCAACAAACACCTGTGGGGCGAAGGAGGCAAGAGCAAGGAGTGGGGGGTCAGTGAGTGTCCAGAGTCAATACAGTAAACATCCTGGTTGTTAAAGGGTTACGGGCAGCCATGGGCAAGTGATATTTTTTTGTTAAAATGTTTAATCACTATATTCTAATAGTGATTACTGATATACAGTGTGTGTACACTACAGTAACATGAGTATTTAATAAACAGAAACATCATTTTCTGCTAGGAGACACAATTTCAACCAATTAGGAGAGAGTACCCATTTATCATCTTAATTTTTTAGTGTTTCAGTTCCAATTTTGACTGATCTCTTTGTCATAATATGACAAAGAGATCAGTCAAAATTGGAACTGAAACACTAAAAAAGAAATTGGAACTATATTATAGTTCCAATTTCACTTCAATAACTGCATTCACTTCCTCCTGAGTTATTCGTCTGCATGGAGAATTGCTTCCATTGTGGTCCTATGTATTCAATTCAACAGGCCATAGCAATATTACCACATGAATGCATGTCATCAACCAATAGGAAAGCTATATTTAAGAAAGGGAACAGAGGCAGTGTATGACTCCTCATTTAAAAGGGAATTAGGCTTTCTTGACAGTCACAGCAAGTTTTGAAAGAAGCCATGCAGTGATCAACTTAATTTAATGGAGGATTTCAGGCCATTCCACTATGGTATAGAATCCACATTTCTTTTCTTTTCCCCCAATATATAGTATAATTAGCCCCAACAAGATAGGAGTCAAATATCAAGCTCATACTTATTTCTGACATCTTATTATCTCTGTGGATGATATTTTAGTGCACTTAGACAGAATGACACCCTTGTTTGGGAATTAATGTGGATCAGCTAAAAGGGATATTGTCAGTCAGTGTTTGACTTCAAAGTGGGGCAGAGGTGTGTGTCAATGCCCAAGGCTTTAAAGGTGCACAGTGACAAATGATCTGTTGTTGTTAAAGTAATTATGTTATATAGCTCTATATTCAGATAGTATAGGCTAATCATTACTATTGCTTTTTTGTTGGTTTTGGTTCAGGCTACCAAATTGATCTAATCAGGAGAGAGAGAGAGAGAGAGAGAGAGAGAGAGAGAGAGAGAGAGAGAGAGAGAGAGAGAGAGAGAGAGAGAGAGAGAAAGAGAGAGAGAGAGAGAGAGAGAGAGAGAGAGAGAGAGAGAGAGAGAGAGAGAGAGAGAGAGAGAGAGAGAGAGAGAGAGAGAGAGAGAGAGAGAGAGAGAGAGAGAGAGAGAGAGAGAGAGAGAGAGAGAACTCAACATACACCACAAGTGAAATCAGACAAGTTTGGAACTGGAACACTATATGACGCTGAAAACCTGAAATTGACAATTAAAACACCCGAGAATGATTTTTAACTTTCCTAAAAAAGGGCTGGCCCTAACAATAACAATGATTAGCCAGAAAAATAAAACTTTAACAGTCGTATTAACGGTTCTGTTTCAAGCAAATACTATCACTTTCACTACCTTTAACAGGTACATGAGAGCTACACGGTCAGCACTATTTGAGCCCTGGGTTTCAAATGTCTTTCAACGCTTTCATTTCAAAAAGTCACAGAATGAAGGTGGAAGCCATTCTGATCTTTCTTTGTTTTGTTGTTGTTTTTTGACCAAACATCATGACATTAAAATCGCATCAAAGCACCACATATGTCTAATTGATAAACTTAAAAGAACACAGTGGAATTGTCCATTCTATTCCATGCATTTTTAGAACAGGATCCTTGTAGTTTTAACACACCAACAGGCTCCATTACGTGCTTTAAATCGTTACATTATTAATGCAACAGGCTCCATTACGTTCCTTACGATTCTTACATTATTAATTAAGTGCCCCATTATTGCCATAACAATCACTGTTTATGACACCGTTATGTAGCCTATACAGGTTACTGGAGCTCTCCATGCGTAAAGGAACGAGGCCAACAAGCATAATATTTAAACAGCTATATTTGTTCCCCCCCCAAAGTTAACGTGTAGTATGACCTAATTGGTATGACCTAATTGTTAAATATTATGACCGAACTGTCCCAGACTAGAGGTCGTGAAGTGACGCCTAGCTGCTCAGCTCTAAAGTGATGCGATCATTTCTGATCATGATGATAAAACCGTAATGGAAAGTTGGGGACGTTATTTCTAAAGTGATCATATCACAACACGTGGATCGTATTCAATTCAATCTGTAATCGATGTAGCCAATGGATGTTCCGTGCTTACTCTTATAGCCTTCATTGGAACAAGACGATCAGTAGGCCTATAGTAGTTATGATCACAGATATAGGCAAAAACATTGATCAAATGCTTATAGGGCAGTGGTTTTCAACCGGAGATGCTTGTTCCAGGTGGTTCCCAGGCTAAATGATGTAAAGTTAGTTAACCAGATGTAACTTTTTGAGAGCGTAAAAATTAAACCAAATGGACCCGCAGTTAAGGGTCTGTGGGGCTAAATTGTCATCAAGTGGTGGTCCGTGGCTCAAATTCTGAATAAATAGTGGGCCCTGATATCAAAAAGGCTGAAAACCACTGCGCTATCATGACCCAAGTGCTTTAGGGGAATTCCACCCATTTTCAATATTTTTTCTGAGAGTGTACAAATGCAACCAAATGAACCCTTTTTCCATTTGTACACTCTCAGAAAAAAGAAGCGTCTAAAGAAATCCCTTAACATGGTGAAAATACACCATGTTAGTGGTTTTCTTCAGACCTCCATTTCTAGGGAACACAGAACTTTTTATCACGTCCACCCAGCACCTCTAGGGTATACTAGAATGTGAAAATGGGTGGACTTCCCCTTTAACTTGCCCGGCGGTGTGTAATCTCGCTTGATTCATTCATGGATACAAGCCGCAACAAAACTAAATGCTGTATGTTTAGGTTCATAGTATGCTCTGAATTGTCTATAACTAAAGTTTCAATCGCTGCTGCTTGTTGCAGACCCTCCATAGACCAAAGCAGCAGGCTGGGCTGGCTATAATGCAACACAGCGTTTTTCGATCAGGGTCTATCTATGGCAGCCTATAGCCTCTCACAGCACTAATTGATCCAAATTGATGGCTTCTTCTTACCTGAGAATGAAAGAAAAACGAAGAAGAACAGCAAACGCTGGTATAATTTCCTTTTGATAGACGCCATTTAGAGTAATTGTCCGTGCATGCTAAAAGTCTCCACGGTTCCTATGCTCCTATGCTCCTCGCCCGGCCGGCGAACTGACGTCCGAGCGCCTCGACTGACCACAGCCAACTGACTGTCTCTGCTCTCTGCATGGCTCAGAGCAGAGCACCGGCCACACTCACTGGACACACAGGACCGGACAGGGGAAATGTCGCCACCTGCTGGCTGCAGCAGCAACAGCCTGGACGTGCATAGAAAGCAGAGAAGTAAACTTTGATGTTATTATTTAGTCCAGTAGTAATAGGGTTACACCCGGAACAAATTAGTAACAAGCTGAAAATTTCAGGATATGTTCAGAATACCTTTAGGAATGACATACTAAAAGTCCCCGTGAATCCCCCTTGTGCTCTCTGAGATATTCAAGATGGCGTCCAACTTGCCTATTAGATATAATGGCCCTAATCGGGGGTGAAAAAGGCAAAATTTTAAACTGAGAGATATTTCTACGAAAATTCACAGGTTGGTCAATTATATAAATACAAGTATTTTTTGTATTGGAACTTTCCATGAAATCCAATATGGCTGCCCAATATGGCGACCACAATATTAGCGTATTGGCTATTAGATATAATGGGGGTGAATAGGGAAAAAAAATTAAACTGAGAGATATTTCTACAAAAATTCACAGGTTGATCAAGTATATAAATACAAACATTTTTTGTATTGGAACTTTCCATGAAATCCAATATGGCCGTCCAATATGGCGACCAGAATATTAGTGTACCTGTACTATAGTATTAGTGCTAATATTAAGAATGCCATATTGGGCGGACATATTGGATTTCATAGAAAGTTGCAATACAAAAAATGTTTGTATTCATATAATTGATCAACCTGTGAATTTTTGTAGACATATCTCTCAGTTAATTTTTTTGCCCTATTCACCCTCCATTATATCTAATAGCCAATACACTAATATTGTGGTCGCCATATTGGGCAGCCATATTGGATTTCATGGAAACTTCCAATACAAAAAATGCTTGTATTTATATAATTGATCAACCTGTGAATTTTCGTAGAAATATCTCTCAGTTTAAAATTTTGCCTTTTTCACCCCCGATTAGGGCCATTATATCTAATAGGCAAGTTGGACGCCATCTTGAATATCTCAGAGAGCACAAGGGGGATTCACGGGGACTTTTAGTATGTCATTCCTAAAGGTATTCTGAACATATCCTGAAATTTTCAGCTTGTTACTAATTTGTTCCGGGTTTGACTACATTTTGAGCTAATGCTCTTGGACTAATTGAATTTCAGGGGCGGATCTAGGCATGGGCAATGGGCATGGGGGGCAATGCCCCCCTAAATGCCTAGTCTGCCCCACCCAACATGATGGCATGCAAAACAACCCGATATATTTGAAATTAAAGTTCCTATATTTACAATTTGAAACACTACTACTGCTACGAACTAACTACAGTTGTGGCACCACTAAACCCACAGCATTTCATCATAGAAAACAGAAAACTCTCTGAGTCTGACCTTTAGCTTTATGCATGCTGTGTGTCTGATGCAACTTCAACAACAACTGATGTTATTATTGATGCTTTACTTACCTAGTATAAGTCCTGTAACTGAAAATATGTTATGGCTGCGACTTCATGCGATGAAGCCGCCCCCATAACATTTTCTCCTTCCCCCGCAATTGGGAAATGTTACATCCGCCCTGGTTATTATTGAATTTGTATTAACAATTGTTTTGACAATTACAGTGCATTTCAAGCACAACTCAATACAAGACAGATACTGTAAATGTGACCTGTCTCAGGTAGCCAACCCCTGTGGGGTTTCCTGTCCCAATTTGTGGCCTAAATATCACGTAAGATCCATATTAATCCATTTTGGTAATAGTCGAAACTAATATATAAGCTTCTTTGTTTGTATATTCTATGCAGACAAGTATAGGCCACACTGACAGGACACCACTGGAAAGTAGCCTATTCAAGAAATCAAAACTCCTGGTTTGCCTTGCACTTGCAAATGCATGGAGGAGGACCCTGAATGGCATTAACAATATATGGAACTACAAACCCCCCATCAAAACCAACTCATTAGAGTTTTAATATTCATTTCATCCAGGGAGTGTGTATACAGTTTCGCAGCAGACTAACTGTGACAGCCACATTTTATTACCAGAAGAAAAATAAATCTGAGTGAGGGTCGCTCTTATAACTTATCCTCATACATTATCATGACAAGATGACTGTTTTTGACCAAAAATTAAATTCAAAATCTGTCTGGAGCCGCAGAAATGTAAGCCTAATAAGCAGGGGTGTAGTGGAGGGGGGGCGCGGGGGGACGGCGTCCCCCCACTTCTCTAAAATATTTTTGGGGCAAAAGGAAAAAAAAATCATTAGCATTGTGAAATACATCTTAATGACACCATCAAGATGTGTTTCACCATGTTAATGAGTTTCCTTTTTTCTGAGAGTGCACTAATGGAACACATTTGTGCACTCTCAGAAAAAATCGTAAAATGGGTGGAATTTTCCTTTAAGAGGTGTCCCCCCACTTCTTAAAGTACCACTACAACACTGCTAATAAGTGCTTAAAGGTGAATTCCACACTTTTTTTTTCCTGAGAGTGTACAAATGTGAGCCAAATGGACCCTGATGGGTCCATTTGTACACTCTCAGAAAAAAAGGCCCTAAAAGAAAAGTTTCTGGAAAAAAATAAAGGAGTTTTTCAGAACTCCATTTCTAGTCCACACAACATTTCTAAGATATATTAATGACAGTGACAACTGAGTAAACTGTTGAAAATGGGTGGTTCAGATTGAAAGCTCCACCTCTGATAACTGCTGGGCTTTTTTGGCATGGCCAACAAGTGCTACTTTAACTGGCAACTGTCAGACAGCGCAACACATTTTGGGTCTGTGACTGAAATGTTTATTTTTGGTGCGGATCACCCCACTGTGTATGTAATAAAGCTACATCCAGGGAGCCACTAGGGCTGTGTTCTAGAGCCGCATGCGGCTCCTGAGCCGCAGATTGCTGACCCCTGTACTAAACTTTATCAATGGCCTCACTCTAGACCTAGAATAGCAAAGGTTTAAGGCAAATAAGTCATACAACCATGTACAGAAGTAGGGCCAGGGGGCCAGAAGCAAAAAAATGACATGTCATGGCATTTTTGAGGAAAGTTACTTAATGTGTTGTTTCTATATGATTTTAATGTGCACAATACAATTCTGCCGTATGCCGAGTGACCATAGACGGATTATGAAATGAAGGGCCCCTGGGCCGCCACCAGCCAAAGGGCCCCCGTTTTTCTGGATTTTTCTGCCCGGCGCGGCGGAATGATGGTTTAGGACTATTGGGGACACTCAAGCTCATGGGCCCCCCGGCCCCCCCTAGCTCAGGGGCATCTGGGCCTGGGCCCAACGTGCCCGTTGCATAATCCTTCCCTGGATATGACACACACGGTTTCGTCAGAACTTGGATATTAGCATAATCAATTATAAATAAATTGTAAATGATTATCACATTCATTAATAATTGTGCTTAATGTGTCGTTTCCATATGATTTCAATATGCTGAATCCATTTTTGCCATATACCAAGTGATACAAGTGACCGTTTGATCAGAAATTGAGTAATTAAAATAATCACTAAAACTGGAAATTGACTATAATTCTGATAAATTGTATTTGTGTTATTGTTTCTACGTGATTTTTATGTGCTGAATACATTTCTGCCACATGCAGAGTGCTACGAGTTATCATTTAGGTAGGGCACCTACAACAGTACACCTACTGTCAAGGAAGTAAGAGCAGTGCTTCTTTGATGTATGGCTACGAAATGGTGACTCATGGCACTAGGCATATGGCAGAAATGGATTCAGCACATAAAAATATATAAAAAAAAATAGAGACAACAACTTAAGTCTAATGTATCACAATTATAGCCAATTTCCAGTTTTAGTAATTAATTATTCAAATTGCTCAATTTCTGACTAACTGGTGACTTGTATCACTCGGCATATGGCAGAAATGGATTCAGTACATGAAAATCAACCCAACGTGTCCAGTTAGTCATCAAATTCTAGCCATTTTCAGTTTTTATATTGATTAATTATGCTAATTCTGAGTAAACGGTGACTTATCACTCGGCATACGGCAGAAATTGATTCAGCATGTCAGAATCATAACCTTAATCGTAACTTTCCTCAAACATGTCATCAGGGTCATTTTCTTTAGTTTTTTTTGCCATTTGGTTACCAGACTATGGCTAAAAGAATCATCTGTATTGCTTCAAGGCATTACACCCTCACCTCTGACATAGGCCACAAGATGTTTAGCAGATTAGATCTGCACTCAGTAGAGTGCACTCTGCAACGTGGAATTGCATAAGTACTCCATGGCCTACTTGTGCGTGAGCAGAGCGACCAACCACAGAGATCTCTTAAAAACATACTTACAGAGATCTCTTAATTACATTACCATTAACGCTCGTCCTGCTCGTGCAAGTAATAACACTGATCGATCATCCCCTCAACTGTGGCTTTTCACTTTGTCATTTGGATGAAGAAAGAAGACAAGTGTTCGTTTTGTTACTGTCCACTCAGCCATTGCTGTAGGCCTATTAAATCAAATGCTGAACTGATATGTCACTTTGTGCATCCTGTATTGTCTTAATGTACTGTATATCTCTGTGTGACTTTCTGTTGAACAGACTGAGAGACCATCCTTGTGGAACGATAAACCCATTATGAATCGTTCCTGGTCAGTCTGTCTGTCTGTTGGTCCAAGTTTGGGGATTTGTTTCCATGCATTACAGCTGGGTTTAGAATTATAAGGTTCACCTGGTCGTAAATAATGTTTTTTTTTTAGTCTAGATCTAAACCTTCCTATGTAAACTCTATGGACAAGTGTGCCTCAGGAGGTACAGTAGAACAGGTCGTCCAATGATCTGTGGGTCGGGTGTTTGAATCTTTTTTGAATGAAAGTGTCCTTGGGCAAGACCCTGCACCAAACTGACCCTAATCCACCGCAGCATTCCGCACACATGATATACACTACAAGTTGTCACAGATTGTGTTGTGTTATTGTACATCTCTATTCTTTTGTGGGAGGGACGGGGGAACTTGGGAAAGTAATAAAGTAATGCATAACATTACATATTATCTTTGGTTCAAGTAAGAAGTAATATAATATTACTACTTTTTCGAAGTAACAACACTGGTTATTTCATGCATGGATTCTAGCATGTATGGACGTGATGCAACATTGCATTACAGAAAACTAGATCTGCACTCAGTAGAGTGCCAACTTGCACACGTATCTCTGGCCATGGCTTACTTGCGCGCGAGCAGAGCCAACGACCACAGATACTTAGAGAGATCTCTAAATTGCCTCACCATCACGTCATCACCTAAACCAGGGGTGCCCAAAAGGTAGATGGTGATCTACCAGTAGATCACACAGGCCATGCAGGTATATCACATGACAGTCCCCCCAGCACTTGGACCCTTATAGATCTGTAACTCTTGAGAGCGTTAAAATGAAACCAAATGGACCCTTGGGGGGTCCAAAATGAAACCAAATGGACCCTTAGGGGTCCATTTGGTTTCATTTTAACGCTCTCAAGAGTTAAATTATATTTAATATCTGAATTACGTAATTTTCAACAGTCCACACAATTAGAAAATGGAGAATAATTGTTATTTTGACCAATGTTTTGCCAGTTCTCTTTCGCAATTGTGGACAAAAACGTGAAACTTCTTAGTTTTGGGTGCAAGAAACTAGACTATACATCACAAACTGTCAATTCAAATGCATTCATTATAAGTGCATTACTCTTAAACACTAACAGTAAGTAACACCATCAACACTATTTCAAAGCTCAAACTTTCTAGGGGCCTTGAAATGGATCTTGTTGAGCCGGTGATTTTGAAAATACTGTAGCTCTCAAGTCAAAAAGGTTTGGGCACCCCTGACCTAAACTGGCCAGTTTCAGAGTACTTCGAGGGATGACAAAGGACCGACCAATGACCGACGACCGACGACTGAACCGATTAACTTAGCTTAACTAAGCTCGCTCTGCTCACGCAAGTAATGAGGGAGAGTATTCAACTAAGTATACTGTATACACTGCACTCTATTATATAGTGCAGAGTATACAGTATATACTGTATTATCAGATAGCATACTACAATCTGGTAACATACAGTACATTCACTGGCAGAGATGAGCAGTCTGGAAGCGAAAACTTGGGGCACAGAAAACCAGAAAAGTTAGGACAGTAGACCTAGAGTCAGGTAGGCATGGAAACTAAACCCGAATAGAGTGACTGCATCCTCAGATCGAATTATCGGAACAATATGCAAATAAGTAAATAAATAATGCTTGTGGGAATCAGTCAAGTCTCTCTTGTCCTCTAAAAAGTCAGTCCGGCAACGAGGAGGAACGAACCAATGACGGGGGTTGTTGGACAGCTGCTGCGTAAATGCAGATATTGATCCAGTGGTCCATCTCTTATAGTGGAGGAGTGTGGTTTGACCTCCCCCCTTCCCCCTCACTGGACCCTTATTCAGCAGGAAGACCAAGGTCCAGCTGTAGTCACCCCCTGCCCCTCACCCAAAAAAACAAAAGAACAGCCTGCATGTGATGGTCAAGGTAAAATATGCAACCACATGATACGTTGTATAACAACACACCCACACCCCCTAACCCACATAATGTCATTGTACAGATTACTGTTACTTTTTAGAATGACACTAGGTTCTTATGGTTTTAGATTACTGAGGCACTAGTGTTCATGTCTCTTTGCATTTGATGCATGCGTTTATCTTGCTTATTGTAAGTCGCTCTGAGTAAAGAACGTCTGCTAAATCCCATGTATAACTACATGGTAAATTGTTCTCTAACATTTTGTAATATTTCAAACAACCCTCAAGGACCAGCTTGCCGCCCCATAACAATTGGATATTATATATCTTTCTTTATCTTTTATAATAGAGATGTACAATACATGTACATACAATTTCTCTGTTTAGTGAGAACTTGCAGCAACTGCGATAACTTGTAGTGTATGTCCTGTGTGCAGAATGCTGTGGTGGATTAGGATCTACAAACTACAGTGCATCTCTGTTGTTATCTGTTCTATTTCCACATGCAACAATTAAAGCTCAAAAGTAATAAGTAATGCCATGTTTTGGCAGAGTAACATATTACTTATTGCACATTTTGTTGGAAAATGCAATAATATTACAGTAATATTTAATTAGTTACTGCCCAACACATTGCGCCTGGTCCACTGACTAGTGGTCTGTGGAATGGAAGGCTGGTAGAGAAACCGTGTTCTCGGCCTATAGGTGACTTCTCACCACATGAGCGGAGGTGCTCTCATCTCGGTGGGGCCCCGCTCGGGGGGTGTTTGATTAGGAATTCAGTTTGGGCACCTGCCAATACGGCAGTTTGTGGGTGGAATGATGGCCACGCGGCCCCGCCGATGAACGGCAGGGTCAAGCTCCGAGGGCCAGATCAATGCAGTAAAAGTCATTATCAGGTTATGAATGTTGGGAACGGCACGACTGCTGCGGTCGCCTGCTGGCCCTTCCGTCGCCACTGGACGAGCTTCTCTGTGTCATCGGCTTCCACGTATAGCTCCCATCCCCGCTGACCTCAAAAGGGGGTCCAAAAGGGCCGGCCTGAATTGTGTGTGACCTATTCACTGACCCCTGTTGGGGGATTGGGGGGGGGGGGGGGGGGGGGGGGTCCTGTAGCGGTAGGATTGTGGGGGGTTGTGAGTGTGGTTGTTCAGCTCACTAGTTTTTTAACATGGGAGTCTAGGCCTCAGGCAGTGACTGTTTACTTTGCACTTAGTAGTGCCCACTTATTACTCTAAACAAAGTGGCTGTGATTTTTATATACTGTATATATCATACGTGTATACTCCTACAATTCATGGTAGAAGTTTGACACTTGTTTTATTGTTGTTTTTGTTTTGTTGACTGATTGTCTGTTTGATTCATTGTCTGTTTTTTAAATGTGCATCTCATAAAAATGTGCATGTTTGCAAATGTAAAGATTATACTGAGGCTATTCATTGTGCATTTGACGATGCATGAATTTACCTTGTCTACTGTAGGCCAAAAGCTTAAGCTAATTGTCTTGAACTGAGTAACCTTTAGAATGAAAATAGCTGATATACAAGCTTGTATATCTGTTATTTTCCATATTCTATTTCACTATTTCGCTATGGAAACACACACACACACACACACACACACACACACACACACACACACACACACACACACACACACACACACACACACACACACACACACACACACACACACACACACACACACACACACACACACACACACACACACACGATGAAGGAGCCATGGACCTGGACCAGGCGTTTGGGAAACAGGGTCCTTGAAATTAGAAAGGTTGAGAATCAATAGTTTAGCTGAATCAGGCGAAAGCCCCTCAACCACAGGGGGGGGGGGGGGGGTCTTTAGCCGTGGGACTCTGGAGGGTGTAGGGGTTTAGCTGAATCATGCAAAAGACCCCAGCCGTCCCCCATCCATGAGAGTGAGTCCATTGTAATGAGATGGGATCTACGACAGGATGTTCTTCCCTCTGTCATGAGAAGGTTAGGAAGATCTGGGAGAAAACATCCCCCAAACATGCAAAGATAGGGTGACCACCAGATGCCCTGGTTTGACCTGGGATTGTTCCATCTGTGTGTCCACACAGTCCTGACAAAATCTTTATGGTTACAAAAATAAAAAAACATTCATTCAACATTCATTAGTACCAAATTGTCCCCGCTTTCCCCACAGTTGCATTAATCATGTTGTGTTCATGTACTGTAGGCTACATGCAGTTCACCTGACCAATATAAAATACACATATCTAACACAAAACACAATGCATGTTGTAGGTATGCATGTTAATGTACTGGATGTTGAATGAATGTATGTACATCAGGCCTGGGATTTCATTGGTTCATTTAAGCTCTAAGATAGGGCATAAATACTGTACCTACTGAGGGTGCCACAAACTAAATGAAATTGCCAGGGAATGCAGTTCAAAATATAAGTACAAAAACAAATCATACACATAATTATGTTATGTCTACAGTTGGACAGGCACAGCAAACGCACCATGACACTCCTAGCCTAGCAGGATCATCTAGGAATGCAAAGAAGGGATGAGTGTACTACTTACTGCTTTGTCTCCACCCTCTGGAACAACTGAGTATTGCAACAAGATGAGCAACAAGGCAAGTTTTTTAAAAGGATCCCTGTCTAATAAGACAAACATTGCTTAAAAGATTACTTTCCCTATATAACTAAAATAAACAAATGAAAACACCAATGGCATCTTAATTTCCTTCATAAATGGAGAATATTTCCCTCAATAAGAACGGCTCCTGTCGCAGGATGATGATGTCACGTGTGATCCTGCGACTGGAGCACTTCCTATTGAGTGAAAGATTCTCCATTTATGAAAGAAATAAAGTATTGAAGGAGCTTTTATCTGCATGTTTTGGTTATAGAAGGCAAGTATAGTGTTTTATGGCATATTTGTCTTATTAGCCAGGGATCCTTTTAAACCTTCCAATATATTATGGCTTTTACTTTATTTCACTTTATTTTTCTCCACTACATCTCAGAGGCAAATATTTGACTAAACTGCACTTGTTCTAAAACAGTTACTCATGACATGTATGTACAAATTCCAATCTGACTTTGTAAAGGCATGCCATCACCATGCACACAACCTCATATCTCAATTCCTGTTTGTGAAAGAAAGGTCTGAGCAAGGACAGTTTGCAGATTACTTTGCTACTTTACTACTACAAGGAAAACATGCACATGTATATATGATTCTACTTTTCTTTTTTGTGTTGTGTGTACAGTATATACGGGCGTCAAGGGGTGGGGGAAAGTTAGACAATTTTACGGGGGCCCAAAGCCAGGGGCCCCACAAAAAACTTGGATTAATAAGCTTTTATTAGTGTGGTTGCCATGGGGAACCCAACTATTGTTATTGTAATGGCTGTAAACTTTACATTTATTTTCAACTAATATTTATTTTGTAATCCTTCAGGTAATGAGAAACCACTGTTCTATATGATGCAACTAAAACATGTTTTGAATTTGAAATTGGCATTTTGAAATTGGCAGGTCATTGGCTGAGAATGTCTGTACGAGAATGTGTACCGTGAATTTAGATACCTACATTTGGTGAATGATTTACATCATTAATGACGTAAGCAGAATTGAATAAAATATCTTTCAAGAGATATTTACTGTATATTTTTATTCATATTAATTCAAGACATAATAATCTTTCATCATGAGGAAAATACCTCAAGGATAGGGATAATAAAGACTGGAAAAAGAGAACCCCACATTCATTCTAGTTTGTAAGTATTATTATAATTATTATTTGAATCACTATATTATTACCTGAATAAACCAAATGAGCAGTGCAACTAAACATAATGAGTTTTCTTCTGTATTTTGTGGGTTGTCTCACTCATTACAAAAGACGAATGGATCAAGACGCTGGGGCCCTGTGAAAAATGTGTCAGGGGGCCCAAACTTACAGTACAAGATGTGACACCTTGGATCATTATAGGCAAAAATGAGCCTCTGCAAGGCTAAAGTCTTTGCGATCAAAGTGGATGACAACAAGAGTCATCACAAGGAAAGATGAAATTACCTTGTATCTTAGAGCTGAGGTTCCCAAAGACTGGTACTACTGGTTTACTAGAGCTGAGGTTCCCAAAAACTGGCACTAGTACCACTGCAGGCTCTCCAGTTGTGCTGAAATGATTGAGCATGACAGCACACCTAGGCGTTAAAAGAATATTTGAGAACAAATTAATCACATTAGAAATCAGTTGTGCTGATTAGTGAATAGAATGTTCTCAGAGAGGCTTAGGAATGGAACAAAAAGGACAGGTCTACGCTCCCTCATTGTGGAGGAGTGACACATATTTTCTGAGGTGGTAATATAAAATGGCTGGGAACCAATTTCATAGAGGTCAATATCTCAAATAACAAAAATAATCAGACTATTCCTGATCTCCTCTGTGCAGTAGAAACATATGAGACGCAAAGCAGAACAAACAATGTAGCCTCAAAGCCACTGACAATATGCAAAAAATCTTGTTCCTACATAGTCAGGTACAATTGTCAAGGACAAGAAAGAACACCCCCCTTAAAGATGTACACAGAAAACACTTGTGAAGTTGAACATAAAAAAAATCTATACTATGACAAGCTGTTGGCACTAAGTTAGCTAGCAGCCACTGGGAAAAACAAATAAGGAAGAAAAATGCTAAGTGCAATATATAAATAACTATTTACACATGTACTGCATATTTGATTTGGCAATACTTTTTGAATTCCAATTGAAGCAATCCTCTGGCGTTTCTGTCATATTTGTTTGGCATTTTGTACCCAGCGAGCACAGTGGCTCACCTGGAAATTTGGGGGCCTCAGGTTCACGTCCAACATACTACCCTACACTAATCTAAGACTTGATTAGGGTTTGAACATAGTTTAGTCCGCTCTCAATCACACTGAGCTATTTACAAGACATTCTTCCTTTGCCTTTGATTAATTTCGTTTATACAAAATATAAAACAAATAGGTTATTTGTCTATTGTTTGTTGTGATGTTTTTTCCTTACTTTAGATTTTTAAATGTTTGTGAATCAAAATCTATTAATCATGTATTTCTTTTTATGCAATTGATGTGCTTATCCTGTAAGACATATGGTTTGGAGTATGGAGTTCATCTTGCCACTCAGCATGCATTCCCGCATAGCTTCCAGTATGATTTTACGTAAATAACCCTCTATTGTGATCCTAAATCCTACCGTCTTTGACAGACCGTAGGATGCATGGCTTGACTGTGACCATACCTCAGTGAACTCTTCAGAACCATGGACAGCAACTGCACTGCTATCCATGGTACCATGGAGTTTAGCAGGCGTACAGTAGGCCTACTGTACTGTATGGGTGAGAAAACTCAACATTGTGAAAGCCCTTCTCCCTGGCCTGTGTGTGGTCCAACCTGGAGCATGATTGTTACGGTGTGTCGGTACAGTTAATTACAAAAAAAATATTACATTATGGTTTACACAAAAGTATTGTTTTGATTTAATTTTATTACCTCAGGTAGCGACATTCCTGTATTATTTTCTCTTCACTCATCCTCTTTCCCATGTCAATGTCTCTCAGCTTAGTCAAGGCAAAGTAGTGCATTATCTCTTTCCAGGAATCACCATTGGACAAAACAGTGCCAATGTTGTATGTATACACAAAATAAACACTTGTAAAACTTTTCCTTGTAAACACTTTTCCTTGTAAACACTTGTAAACTTTTCTTGACCAGGACCATGACTTTTCTACATCCGAGGTGTGGATTGTGAACACTATTCATAATATTTCTTGGACAACTACAGGTAAAAATGTCTGTCAGATGTTTGATGCTGGATCTCACCGTTCCAACCCCGGCCCCTCCTCTCCTAAGGCCACCGTGGCCAATGACTTAGTCCAGGCTTTCAATTTTGAAACAGCATGGACAAAAATGAAAGCCTGCATATTGAAGCTACATGCTTTTAGCCTGGCTAAAGCCTTGTGGTAGCCTTGGTCCCAGGGTTACTGTCTAAGACAGACAACATGTAGTCCAGGAAGGAATGTGAGACCAGCGTCTATGATATTGACACTTTGAAATACTAAAATATGGGGCAACTTTGAGATCGCCACTATATTTCCTTACTCACTCCAGAGGGACACATTACATAGAGTATTAGCCTAATGTTGTAGCAAAAGATAGCTGATCTACAACTGTACAAGCTCAACACATTGCACTGTGACACGTACCTGTATGTAATAGGCCTAATTTTAACATAAGATTAGACGTGAACAATATAAACCATGTTGTACAGTACTAGCAAGCAGCTGTTGTTGGCAGCTCCTTGAGTGATAAAGAGGAGGGGGTAGGGGTTCTTCAGAGTGAGATGGAACATAGCGTAGTGTAGTTTAATGACCATCACATGACGCCATAACACCAGTCAATTTCTGCAACTTTTATTTGTTTTACAGGAAATAGACCTACACATATACACTCAAATAAAGATATTATACATAATATATACAATACATATTATCTAAAAATATAGTTAATCTAAATGAGGGCTAGCTGGTGTCAGTGAACTTAACAGTTGACTATTTATTGACCTGGGAATGATTTAGTAAATGCCAGAGTCCTCCACAGGAAGAAGCTCAGAGATTTCAGTGTACAATGACTGTTAAAATTAGACGGCAACTAGAATGATGCAATTAGGTTTTACAAGTGTGGTTGACTCTTGTCTAGATCTCTTAAAATATTGATTCATTATTTATATACAGTAAGCAGATATATTGTTGTTATACTATATCTCTGCTGTCGGGAAGAAACCACCACAAGTTAATTTTTTAGGAAATGAAAATTATACATTTTTCAGGAAATTAAAGAAACCTTATATTTTGAAAACAAAGCAAACTGCCTCACAAAGTTGGTGACTTACTTGCATGAGAGGGGGTGAGGTGGAGTTAGCCGTTTTAGTTTGATGGCTCAATGGTGGAGTTGTCCAAAGCACATTTTACTGCTTTCCATTTGTTCAATATGTTCAAAGCAACTCACTCAGACATAAAGGGTGTTCAATAGCACTGATTTAAGCAAAGAAACGATTTCTTCCCTACTGCAACAATATGACAATAATGGAATGGGGAAAAAAAAACCTGGTTATTATGGCATCAGCATGATTATATAGAAAACCCAATAGCCTGACATCATAAGTTCCTCTAGAAAGATACAATATACTGACCAAAACAATAGTCTGGTTGCCCTGTGACCAACAACCACACTAATTAATTACACTTTACTTACACATTACTTGTGCTACAAGACACACAATTGTGATAACTATTATTTAGATGTTAGGACTGTGTCCTTATTAAAGATGGAAGATGAGTGCCCCTGGTTTTAAGGTAGTGGGATGTACATTGGTACATTGTCTGTCAGACCAATGCTTATGCATGCTATGACCATATGGAAGTTAAAACTGTCAAATTAGTATTACCAATAATGACACATTAGAATCAAAGTGGCAAAATTGGCCCAGATTTTGCACTACTGTTTAAGTGACCTTGAACAAGGCACTTGATACAGATGGTGCATGCTGTGCAGTTGCCACTGTATTGCTGTCACCACCCTGTACAGGTTTTATACTAATTGTCTGTATAATATCTTGCCCCAAAAGGATAACGTATTTGTACACCCAAGTTTCTTTCCAAATGCTGGTTCTCTCTATGCCTTCATGTTCTCATCGTTCTGATTTGATCTGGAAAACACAGTCATAAAACAACACATCATTAAAACATGATGCACAAAGAAATAAAAAATAAACACTCAAGGTTGTTGACGTCACAGTTACCGAAATGGTCTACCTCAAGGCTCTTAAAGGGCTATTTCACTGGCACTTCTGAATTCGTTTTAACGTCTAGTCCGAATAATAGGACTTTTATTTTCTTGAATGTTCTGCTCTGTACATTTGTACTGTTTGTCTGCTTTATGCCCAGTACATAAAGTATGACAGAATTGACAATAAAGTTGAGTTGAAATAGGAATCTGGTTTTAAACAAAACAAACAACAGAAATACGGTGTTAGCTTGAGTAGAAATACAGATCAGTCAGGGGAGGAGAAGAGGGTGGCTAACTAGAATTACTGATCTGTCAGTATAATAAAAAAGGTACGGTTTAATAATCAACAGGATTAGGTAGTTTGGTAGAAATCTGGGGATCTATTTAATGCTCTGCTACTCTAAAGTGGGAGTGGGGGGACTATGGACTAGAGCCCGAGCGATATTGCTTTTGTTTTTAGTTAGAATGAAAATAGACCTTTTCTCTTTGTGAATAGTGCAAAGATTTTGTGCCGATATGACCACCTTGCAGTGGTACAGTCACATTTGACAGTAGTACCGGCAAACTGCTTTCTTTAAACCAATGTCTTTTATTCAAGATCTTTCTTTCTTTTTTTAGCTTGTTCAGTCAAGTTCTCAAGGAACAAATTAAGTGGAGTGAAGACAAACACATACTAGTCTAACTCAGCACCATTGGCATCACATTGGCCACATAAACACTGTAGCAGCTAGTAATGAGCACTCTGCACTTTAAAAATTCTATCGGTGACAATTTCACCGATACGATAGGACGACCGATAGAAGGGGGACCCGCCGATATGACCCCTGATACGATATACAGATTCTATCGGTCGGGCTCTACTATGGACTAATAATGGACAGCACAAAACAACGATCAATACTCACAGTGAAATTTGCTCTATAAAAGAATTCAAATGAAATATTTCGTCATTTATTAGATAGACATGAGGCTAAGTGCAATACCATATTTGGCAAAGTGAATAATATTTGTGTTGTTCAACATGCATCTGGTCCTCATTTTGACCAGTTCATGAAGAAGTGTATCCAATGAAATCCATGAAAGTAAACAGCAAATCCTACATTGATTTATTCTCATGTTAATTGCCTACCTTGAAGCCAGTCAACCCCCTCCTGTAAACCTTCTCCCTTGATAGCATCACTGGCACTGAAACACAGCAATGGGGCACATTAAAATAAGACACCAGTTCTCAATGTGGCTTTGACAGGGTTGTAGGAGTAATACTTACTAAATGGCAAGTAAATGGTGTGTGTGTGTGTGTGTGTGTGTGTGTGTGTGTGTGTGTGTGTGTGTGTGTGTGTGTGTGTGTGTGTGTGTGTGTGTGTGTGTGTGTGTGTGTGTGTGTGTGTGTGTGTGTGTGTGTGTGTGCGCGCATGCATACCAGATGTGCCATGGCTTGTCTTTGATGTTCTCCAGGCAAAGCAACTGTGAAACCTTGACTGAAGACTGTGCTTCTCTCACGTCCATCTTGTTGGCAAAAAACAGGATGGGAATTCTCCTGTGTTTAATGTCTGTACCCAGAGCAAGAAAGACAAGAAGTGTTTTATAATGAGTAACGTCTAAGCAACTGTAACAGAAAAAAGCCAAATCACACAGTATACCAAATACTGTAGATGGCTGCCAAATAATCCTTAAAACTAACATCCAGACTTGCAAGGGAGCACACTATCTGATCTGCACCACACTTAAGAGGCCTGGCATGACAATACTGGCACTCAGAAATCTTTGAATATACCTATATTGGGCATCTATTGTAATGTTTAACCACACACCATTGCTTTGATATGAACAACATGGGATTTGGATAATATAGAATAGCTCTAGCCCCATGGCCCAAAGAGGGGGAAAAAGGTGTGCTACCATCATTCTACAGGCACCATAGGTGCACATTGCTGTTTAGATGACTTTGTGTAGTAGAGTGTTCCTAAGGGTGCCTTCACACTACCTTTTGCCACAGTCCATGGTTTGGACTATGACGTCACGTCCTGCATTTTTGAATGGCTTTCAATGGGCACTTCCGACTTGTTCCTGTCCGCATTTTGAACAGTGGTCAGGGTGCAGCAAAGGCCCGCAATTGGTCAAAATGCAGACAGGAACAATCCGGAAGTGCCCATTGAAACCCATTCAAAAATGCAGGACGTGGCGTCACAGCTTGGCCGAAACCACGGACTGCAAAGTATAGTCTGAAGGGGGTCTAATGGGCAAAAGAGGTGGCTGAAATACGTCTGTGCCTGAATAATGAGTTTTATTATATAGTCTGTGCCAAAATATTAACACATTTTAAGGGCAGGATAATAAGCTTAGAGCCAAAGCAGAGTAGGCTACCTATTCAACAGTGTGGGGCAGGTTGGCAGGCAAGCAGAATGCTGGTAAACTCAATCCTAGCAACCAGACACTATGTTGATTCTGGTAGTGGGATTAGAAGGCTGCATGGTAACCTGAAAATCTCGTAGCTCAAAACAAAGTCTGGATAATTCCAAAATAAAATAATCTAAAAAGATCTAAACCCGCCAATCTACAAGCTAACAATTATTTGAGATGTGACATGTTATGAGCCTGTGGATCAGTTATTAAGTGTTTGTATTTTCTGAAAATTAATTAAGAGGTAAAGTTGATATAATGATTCATGCAACCACACAAATACAGCACCAGGATAATAAATATAGCACACATTTACCTGGATGAGCTAGTAATGTGTCCAGCTCTTCTTTGGCGACTACCATCCTCAGTTTGTCTCCACTATCAATGACAAAAATGATGGCTTGACCCTCCCTGAGGAAGACAAAGACACCAGAGGGCCTCGGGTGAAAACAGCACTTGCGGAAAAACAGCACTCGTGGGATCAACTGTATGCTGGTCAGAACACTGCATGGCAGTAAGGACCGGGTGTGATTTGCACACTCACTTGTAGTAGTGTTCCCAGAGGTTTCTGTATCTGCCTTGGCCAGACATGTCGAACACTGTGAAGGAAAGACTGAAGAAAAGAGTGGAGAATAAAACACAACAGAAGACACTTACTGTAACTTCAGTGCAAAGTAATGTCTAACTCTAAAATTGTACCGTTTTGTTTTGACAGACTTGTGTTGGAAAGTAGTGCTGCATGATTCCTGCTCAAAAGTGAATCTCGAGATTACTCCACAGGAATTCATATTTGTCCCATGAAAATATGTTTTTACTTCGTCGTTGACTCGTTGCTGAACATTATTGCGTTCAAAATGTTGCACCTGTACACTAGAAATGAGATCTCAAAGGTGTCTGAATCTAGATCACGAATTGTACAGCACTAATGGAATATAACTATTAGCCATTTTTGAGAAATCTTCTTGTTCCTCTGATTTGTTGAATATGGTACCTTGATGTCTTGAACTTCTCTATACTGAAGCCAATGGTTGGGACAATGTCTTGTGTCTGGGCCTGTGAGAAAACAACAACAAACATTGACATAACCACTGAAAATGTGGTGGAATATATTAATAAAACATATGTAACCCTGCATGACTTAAAGTAACATTTGTGTCCCAAACCCATGGTATGGTGGGGAAATAATTGGGGTCCCAGTTTTTATGCGATACCTTCAAGGACACCGTCTTTTAGTACAAAACATTACTGTTAGTTGTCCAGAGAACACTACACTAAATCATTGCTCACATACATTGGACGGTTTGAGTTTGTTGATGATGGTGGTTTTGCCACTGTTGTCCAGTCCCAGACAAAGTACATTGACCTCTTTCTTCTTCAATCCCAGCCATCCTGCTAGCTTGTCAAACAGCCCCATTGGCAAGCCTGCTACCATGAGCTGCCTCACTCTCTGGTCTTACTGTCAAAGAAAGAAAAAACATCACCATTACACAAATTCAATATTTTTAATTTAATATATGAATACCTTTTGCCCAAGGCTAGATGGTCAATGTTGATTACTTATAGCAGTTCTCAATGATTGCAATTGAACTGAAGTTAGTCTCAACAGTATCAGAGATGCTGCATTTTGAAAATAATATGGAGATCCTTATTATTTATTTGTTTAGTTATTTAAGGGCAGTGGTTCCCAAAGTGGGGTCCAGGGACCCACAAGGGCCCATGAGGGAATTCCATCTGGTTCCAAGCTAAATGACAGTTAGGAACCAAATGGACACTTATTGATTGGTCTGTAAATCTTGAGTGAACAAATGGAACCCAATAGTAGCCTACACTCTCGAGTTAAATTAACATTGATTTTACGTAGACTAATATGCATGTCAAACGGGGGTCCTTGAAATGAAAAATGTTATAAAACGACTACTACTGCTACTGGGTTATTCTCACGAAGCAAGATTTCAACGTGCAAATTTTCAAAATGCTTTTTTTGAAATTTTTCTTTTTGAACCATTATTAACAAGATCTTAACTATATTAAAACAATATTTTGCAAATATTTAATGACAATTTATCACCTTTTTTAGCATATTTTCAAAAATTTGTCCAGAAAAATTCTCATTACCGCAACAGTTTAAAAATGGCCATAACTTTAGGAAAGATGATCATTTTGATTTTTTTTAAATGGATTATTTACAGTTATGCACAGTTAACTTAAACTGTAAAATAATATATATATTTACATTTTCTTTTTTATCAGAATTTGACACATTTGTCTCATTACCGCAACAACTTTGATAATTTACAACCCAATCTTTGAGATATTTCCTTGAAATCTGAGTTGTTTTCAAAATGATATGGCAATCCTGAAAGAACATATTACATAGATTCTAGACATGTATTTAGCAACAGATCTACATTTTGCATGCGCTGAAAAATTGTTAAATAAACACCTGGTTGCGGTAATGATATGTGTGTTTCGGAAATGAGGTTGATGATTGCGGTAATGATAATTACCGTATAGTAGTATAGTGTAGTTAGTATAGTAGTCTGAGGTATGTTTAAAACATAAAATGTGAATTTTGATTTGGCAATGTATTTATTATGAATAATAATAATAACATGCTAACAATGATTCAAACTGCTCACAACTCAGAACATGCACACTATTTAAACTAATAGGCTGTTAGAAAAGAACACACAACCTTAAACATTAAGTTCAAAAGAGAAGTGGCACTCTGTTTCATTGGTATTGAAAATAGCAGATATATCAGCACTTTAACATATTTACAACATCAGAATGAGTTACAAAAGACAGTAGCAATGGCTGTGACAGAGGCAAAGCAGTGGGTGTGAACTGTGGGAAAGTTTGGAGAATCCATAGAGAAGGACTTTCTAGTTAAGCTGATTGAGATTGAAGATCTTGTTTCACTACTACTATTATTTGGAATCACTGTAACAAATCCCTGAAGAAGGCAGGCCTTTTTTCAAGTTATTTGAAAGGTGATTGGCAGCTCCTGCCCGTTGTTGCTGCGGATTGTTCAGAACTATATCCAGTCCATGTCTTTGCAGATTGTGAACTGGTGGAGTCAGGCTACATTTGGAGCAACAAAGTGTTTCTGGAAAACCATCCAACACCTCAGGAAGGGAAAGCAGTGAAACAAAGCTGTGTACAGCAAGAATTGGACATTGTCAACTTAGAATAAGGAAGTCATTGAGTAATGGAAGGAACACTTCAGGAACTCCTGAAGGCTTGGATGTTGAGGGCCGGTCTTGGTTTCTTAAAGAGTAGCACTACTATTCCAGTCTGCCCAATTAAAGCAAGAGCTGTGTCAGAGTGTTGGGCAGTAAGACGCTTTTGTTTCCTGTGGGGGTTGGCCACTGCCTTAACTTTTCACCTATCCGGCTTATAATATTCATGGATGGACAGGATCTTGAGACAGTCATGGACAAGAGGGTATACAGTTTGGGGAGCTATGGGTTGTTTTACTGCTTTTTTCAAATGATGTGGTCCTGATGGCACCATCAGCCCTACACCTTAAGCTCTCACTGGAGTGACTTGCATTTGAGTGTGTGCCCACTGGGGTGAGGATCAGCATCTCCAAATCTGAGGCCATGGTTCTCAGCAGATGTAAAGTATCCCAGGGTCTTATTTACAAGGGGAAGACGGAGTATAGATCAGCAATCAGAGCAGCAAGAGCTGTATTGCTCACGTTGTTGTTTAATAAAGAGAGAGCAGAGTAAGTGCAAGTCCAGTTGTGGGGGATTATATCTCCACACTGGCTTGGGAACAAGCTTTAAATGTTGCTCAGGAAAGGGAAGTATGGACTCTGAAGATGGATGGAAGGTGGTTTCCTGATTAGCCAATCTAAACCTACAGCTTCAGGGATTTGTTTATGCTATAAGTCCCTACTTGGCCACAATGTTCGTTGAGTTTGTCAATAATGTTTTTACTAACGCCTACTAACACTATCATACCAATGAAGCTACAGTGTAAGATGGAGTGTATCAGATCTGCTCAGCTGGGGCCAATTATTTGGGAGCACCTGGTCAGTAGGACTTGAATAACACTGCTCTGTTGCATTTTAAATTAAATACATCCTACCAACCAACCAGAAAGCAACTGTCTACAACTATCTCATGCTAGCCCAATGGTTGTGGCAGTGTACATACAACACATTTTCTAACGTTTACCACCGACAGTCACCTGTGATTGGAAAATCATGAGTTAACAGTAACGAATATTAGAGTGGGGCCCATAGGCTCCACCCAATTATTCTGTTCAAGGTGTCCCTTGTATGCCCATAGATGGAGTTCTTTGTGAGGAATGCCCAAACATGGAACCTATAGATGTCAGAAGAGTTCAAGTGATAGAGTAGTGATCAGTTCCAGAGCCTGGGCAAAGGCCTTTTGTGGCGTTTCTGAACAACCATGGGTCAGACTGACACCTAACACTGTACCCTTTGTGGTGGGGTGGAATACATGTGTCAAATTTGGGTCATGGGGTGAATGGTTCCTGAGTTATGTGCATGGTGTATATGTATATACAGCTGTACAGAGACTTGGTGCATTTATATTTAAAATACACTATGATCCTTGCAAAAGCCACTGAGAGTCCAGCAGAAAAGTATAATGTTACATCTCATTATGGCATGCATTTTGCATTATGTCTTTAAGAAGAATGTTTGGTGCTTCCTATGCCATATTATAAATTGATTATATTAGTGCATTGTAGTGGTTTATACTGTATTATAGGCCATTGTCTTCACTAAACAAGTCAGCAGATTGATCTCCGAATTTTGACAGCCTAGTCTTTGCTCTAAAACTTTCTTTTTAAGAAAAAGGGAATGCATAAAATATCTAGAATTAATTAATAATACTAGAATTATTTTTTTGATCATTATTACATATATTTATTATTAAAAATATAGTCTGACCTTATTAAATTCTCATTACCGAAACAGCCATTCTCTCTACCGCAACTACTTAAAATCATTGCGGAGTATGAGAATGGGTGTTGCGGACGATGAGCAACTTTAGCATTTTTTGCTCATAATAGAGAAGCCATGATGGCTGAGGCATTTTTTATTCAATGTACAGCACTAGACATTAATAAAGTATATTGTCACCAAAAGAAATCTTTCTAACTATTATCTAAATGTGGAAAAGTGCCTGTTTCGGTAATGATAATCAATAATGCGTTTTCAGACTTTTTTAACAGAGATTTTAACTTTGCACTCGATTAATGTAAAGGGATCTGCTAAACTTTTAGCCATGTTGAATGTACTGTCAGATGTATTAAGTTGCTCAAAATCAAAATTTATTTGCAATTCTCTGTTTGAGTTTAAACAGCCCTTCAAAACATAGCGGAGGATGAGAAATTTGCATGTGGACGTTTTTTCCCAATATATATTTAATTCAAATATGTTTTTTTCAAATTATTTCAATTTATGTTTTTAAAAAACATAATGAATAATTTGAATTTATTTTGAGCAAAATCCATAAAGGTTAACCAATAAAAAAATCCAATCTAAGCACCACTAAAATGACTGCGGACGCATTGCGGTAATGAGAATTTCAGCTAAAAACGCATAAAAAAAACAATAATAATTAATTTTCAGATAAATATAAACCTCTGAACAAGAAAGAGAAAAAAATTATCTTTAAAATGGTAATTTCATTGTATTATAAAGTTGTGTTTTTGATGTTGAAATGTTCACGGACATGCAATTTCATGTTTCGTGAGAATGACCCTACTATGCAAGGAAGGCATCGACACATTCGTCATCATTGTGCGTCCTCTCTTCTTACAAGATAAAATAGTCAGTTGTAACAGCAAACGTTGTTACAACATAATACAATGTTTACATTTCAGAGGATACATGTCCACAGTGCGTTAGTGTAAACCGCACCTTAACTGCCATTCAATGCCATGCTTTTATTGTGTGCGACCCGTGTGGATTTCTAACGGGTTTTTTAATCCCTTGCTACGCTAGTAACCAGAACCTTTGACGAGTATAGACAGCGTTCTGACAACTACCTTTACTTTATGGGGCCAGTCCAATGGCGGCTATAATATAATAGGACTTCCATTGAAAATTGGGACAACGAATAGGGACAACACCTGGGCGTAGGCAGAAATATATTGGACTCAGTCTTGCTTCTTAAAATAGCTCTTAGTTGCGCCGCCATCGTTGAAAACAAAGTAGTCAAAACTCCGGTTTGTCCCTATTCAGACTGCACTCCAACCTAACACAGCTCGGTTTCCGATTCCAACCCCTTAATGTCGCAACTCTTCCACTAGATGGCTCTGCGAGTAACTACCTCAGAGTAAGACTATAGCTAATGCTGTTAACCTCGTTAACCTCACGCCGTCGTTAAAGTTTTTACAACTGAGGCTAACATGAACCGTAGCCGCAAAACACTAGTCAGATGAGGCGACACAAAAGCGGCCAAAATCACTACAATCCTACCGTTGGTTAATTATTTGACAAAAGAGCCAGGCCAGATATTAGCCGACACTAATATCAAGTAACGCTAGCTTTGCGAAACACGAGATAATGTCTCACTTACTGCAAATCCCTCAGATCACACTTCCGCAATGCATCCAGTACTATAGTTTGCTATCGTGTCAAATCAACATGTACGTTTCCAAGACAGTTTCCATTCATTTCTCTTGCAGTAGTCCAGACTCCTGGCGTGACCCTGTGTTGAAGTATTTACACATTGTTGCCTGGAAACGAGGGGCTCGAGGCGAGTTGTCTGACCCGACACTGCCATCTATTGGTCTTTATAGTCTACTTGCCAGCCCATATGCCCACTGTGAGTGTGAAGTCAGACATGTCAAGCTTTTTTGTGTTAGTTAGAAACAGTGGTCAACCTTTTTGATACCAGGGCCCACTATTTATTCAGAATGTTTTACACTCTTAAGAGTGTAAAACAACTTTTTTTACGACCTCAAAGCGTTACACCTGACATTTTTATGATCTCAAAGAGTTACACCTGGTTAGCCCACTTTCCATCATTTTTAGCCTGAGGACCACCTGGAACCCTCTCAAGGACCACTAGTGGTCCCCAGACTACTGGTTGAAAACCCACTGTTAGAAATATTGAGTACAGGGGTTCTTATGCCTGTAGATATTAACTTGCATAACATTGAGCCATTTTCATAATTGGCATAAGACCATAACATTAACAACCAATAGAATGTAAAATGCTGTATCAATTATCATGCTTTATGTAGCTTAACTATGCTGAATCCATTACATCCATTAGTTTTGCAAAAAAAAAAAAAAAAAAACACTGGGCTGACTAGGTCACATCCATTAGTTTTGCAATGGTGGTATGGCTGTTTTTAGCCCAAGGAGTGTTTTCTGCTCAAAACTAATGCTTGAAATTGATCAAGCATCATGAAAATGGCCTAGTTAGACATATCACATATTACATACAGCAAGCATGATTTCTTTTTTCTTTTTTTGCCCTGGTTTGGTTGTTAATGGTATGGTCACGGTCACATATGCAAAGTATGAACATTGCTCAACAGACATGTGTGTATGGCCTACTTGTGTGCTATGTGCCAGCTGGCACTCGACAGAGCAGTTCTAGTTAAAACTCAAATCCGCTGTGAAAACAGAACCACCATGGTTTAGTCCAGGGGTGGGCAATTATTTTTCCCAAGGGGCCAAATGAGATCCATAAAATATTGTGGAGGGCCAAGACTAAAGGCTGAACTAAAGTCTGCGTAATATTAATTTAATTTCAAGATAAAAGTAAGAGTAAGACCAACCATTTTGACACCAGGGCCCACTATTTATTCAGTATTTGAGCCACGGACCACCATTTGATGACAGTTTAGCCCCACAGATCCCAAAACCTTCTTCAAGATTTCTTTTGTTTTTGTCCACAATTCCAGGCTGGGTATGGGAAACAAAAATGACCATTGACTCTTGCACATTCTCTGATTGAATTCAGATGATGAATATTTTAACTCTTGAGAGTGTAAAAATGAAAGGTTTCATTTGTACGCTCTCAAAGAGTTACATCTGGTTAACCAACTTTCCATATTTAACCTGGAACTCCCTCAAGGACCACTGGTGGTCCCCGGGCCGGTCAGAGTCAGTCAAAGGGCCGCATTTGGCCCCCGGGCCGCATAATGCCCAGCTATGGTTTAGTCTGAGGTAGGTGGATGTCAAGTTGAGCTGTTATGGCCATGTAGCCTACATTCATGTAAAACATATTTAATTAAATGATTTGTTAAACATTGCAATACCTACAATACGGTCAGCATGTCCATTCACAAACTAGGGGAAATCTTTTTCAATTCTAAAAACTCACAACATTCCACTTGCTCTTTAGTGCTTAGACTTGTTGCGTCGATACAATTTAAGTGTTTGTGACTATATGGATGAGCTTTGGGCATAAAAAGGGACAATCCTGTATGTTAATTTAACTGTGAGAGCATGTTACGAATGAATAAACAAACACTGGCAAAAGGCCCGCTGTTGCATTCACAATAGCCACAAAGAATGAAGGTTAAGACTCAGTTGAGGCGATTCACAGGTCTCAAAGTGAAACTTGAGCGATGCAATTTTGGGAAAATTGCAAAGTGGGATTGCCCTATGGCATTGCCATATGGAAAATCGAAAAAGTGCCTAGATAAGAAAGGTCTGGTTGCCTCGCCTCCTCTAGCCAATAGGAGGGAGCGATGCAACCAGACTTTTCTCATCTAGACACTTTTCCGATTTAGGTGATGTGATGTTGGCGAAATTAAATGTGTTGTCATATCTCCTGGAGGTGAAAAAGGTTACTCTAGAAACAAGAATAATAAAGTGGCACAATAACAATAGTTTGCATTGGTTTGGTTGCTTAAGGCAACCACACTAAAAGTGAATAAAGAGGCCTAAAGTCCCAGTCAATTACTTCCCCTCAAATAGGCCTTCCAAACGATAGTCACTAAAAAATACATCCGTTGTCACAAGCATTCACAACTTAATTTTTACAATATCACTGTATCTGCCTTTCATTTCAATAGAATCAATGTACTGGGTGGCCTCACAGGAATACCCTACTTTGAGTCTGGGTCAGGTTTGGGCCCTGTAACCTAATCAAACCCCCAAGTTGCTGATGGCCAACTCGGATAGTGAAAAGGGCAGAATCTCCACAAATATCATGGGCAGCCTCATCCGTCCTATTCTCACCCTATTGGGTCTCCTCTATTATCGGACTTCCCTCATCGGTTTCAGGATCTTCATCGGGCACGCCTCCGGCATCCAGCACCCTTAACAAGTCTTGTCTCACCTCCAGTTCAAGGGGAGCACTCAGCGGAGCAACGGCAACGTGGAAGACTGCCTGGAGGCCGGCATATATGAACATCATGAGGAAGATTATAATAATGAAGAAGAGGACAGGAATCTGCAGTGTCACGGGTAGATCCTTAAGGAGTGCCCTGATCAACTCGCTGAGGCCCTTGCCAATGTGTTTCAGAGGCTCTGTGACAAAGGTGGTGATCGTGATCGATATTGCTCTGGTCGGCGGTACCAGCAGGATGGGGTTGACCATGAGAACCTCATAGTATCTCTTACAGGGGTCGTCTTGGAGGGTCCATGTCACCCTGAACCACTCCTTCAGGCCATCTTTCCAGTCGGGCTCTCGTACCCCGGTGCATTTGTCGCTGAAGCGTTCCATCTTCACAATGTTGTTCTGGTGTTCGGCAAAGGCGATCTTGTAGAGGTAAAACCAGTTCCAGATTATGCTGATGAAGAAGCAGATAACAAACATTCTCTTGAATTGGACAAACCAGGAGACCATTGACCACAGTTGAGTATTGATGATGGCCACTATGGCCAAAACACACAGGGATAGCTTTAAGGCAGTGTCAAGTGGGGCATCAGTCGTGTCCTCAAAGTATGTGTCAGTTATGTTGATGGACTCATTGTGTTGACCCAGTGTAGCATGTAGTGACAGACTGCACACCGCCAGCACAATGAACAGAAGGCGGGAACGGGGTAGGGACATTATCCAAGATTGTTTGCGGACACGAGGTCAGCAAACGCAAAAAATGCTGGTTTCAATCACACCTTCCGGTTTCATTCTCAGCAATCAACACATTGCTCCATCAGCTGGTTTTATAGTGGCACCTCAATAAGGTCAGATCTCGTATTGTGATTGGCTGAGACATAATGGACTAGCCAATGTGACATCACCCCTCTATAAAACCAGCCGATAAGTGATGTTATAACAAGTCACATGTTCTGTGTGTGATGTTCTTGGAATTATTTGTTAAGGCCCCTCTCGTGTTTGGCGTTGCAACACAGATACCGGGTGTTGTATAGGGTCCTTATTCGGGTAATATCTTTCATGGGTCACTGTCTCCAAGTTTGAATCAAACAACGCTGTTGTGGCTCCTGGCTTCAAACAACTGTCATTTGAGTATTCCATCATGAAACCATATCCTGGAAAGATGTCCCTCCGCTGGGCCAGCTTCCTCATGCTCGCTGTGCTGATAGTGTGCAGCCTGTCACCAGATGCTGCTGTCGCCCCAGCCGACGTGCATGCCGAGGACACATCGGACGCCGGTTTGGCCTTAAAGGTGTCTGTGTGTGTGTTGGCCACAGTGGCCATTGTTAATACTCCACTGTGGTCGGTGGTCCACTGGTTTATCCAATTGAAAAGAATGTTTGCTCTCTGCTTCTTTATCAGCGTCGTCTGGAACTGGATCTACCTCTACCGGATCGCTTATGCTGAACACCTGAACAACATGGCGAAGATGGAACGTTTCAGCGACCAATGTATCGGGATAACTAAGACCGGCTGGAGCGACAGCCTGAAGGAGTGGTTCAGAACGACGTGGACTCTCCAAGACGACCCCTGCAAGACGTACTATGAGCTTCTCACGGTCAACCCCATCTTGCAGGTGCCGCCAACCAACGCGATATCGCTCACCGTCGCTGCCTTCGCCACGGAGCCCCTGAAACACGTAGGCCAGGGGATCAGCGGGTTCTTCAGGGCACTTCTCAAGGACCTACCCGTGACACTGCAGATTCCCGTTCTTCTCACCGTCTCACTCTCCATCCTAGTGTGTGTGCACGGCTGCGTCCGAGCGGCCCTCCAACGTGGTATCATCACCCCGCCTTGCAAGTGTCTGGGGGGCCTGCGTCCCTCGGTGGTGGACAAACAGCGGTCCCAGCCCACCCAGCTGCGGAACGAATCAAAGCAAAGCCCTATTTCCGAAGCTCATTTAAATCAACCGTGGTTGACCACATTGCTGCACAAGATAACAGAAAAGAACCAATATTTACATGTATACGTGCAGCCATACGCACCCAGAACATACAGTGTAAAAACAAAGGATCAAGATATACATATAACCCAGCCCTCATTCACTATGCTCATAATGTCATGCTTACACCATGAACCTTCTCACTGTGAAGGTCAATGCCTAGTAGAAACAATACCTCAGGAAAATGTGACGCCCGGGTTGGAGATGGCTGGGATGGGATCATAACCCAAAGGTTGCTTAAAGATGAGACTCCTGTGGGGAATCGAAAGAAAGGTTGTCCTTGTCCCTACGGGAGGAAGACCCCCGCTGTCCAGATTATTATTAACCACCAAAAATGAAACTAGGATTTTTCTTCTCACCCTTGCGGTTCACTGGGGACAGGGAGGAACCAATTACATGGTCAGCACACAATATTTCGCAGTCGGGACAATACAAGTTCACTAATTGACAGCTGAAATCCTGAAGATAAGCATCAGTATCTGAAAAACACCCACACCAGTCATAAAGCCAGGGCTAAAACTATACTACATAGCTATACTACATTGCTGAATAATAACTTCACACCTTTTGTGAAGTGAGGGGCGCTCCCATCCTACAGCATGGCGTAAGCAGTCCATTTGCTCAGGACACTATGGCGGGCAATTGTCCAAAATGTTTTGATTGCACCGCTCAAAAAAAATGGATTCCATGCTGACTTTTGCATATTTTTTTAATTTTAAAAAATACTATTTTATAATAGTAATATTTTAAAATGTACAACAGCATAGTACAAAACACCAATAAAATACAATTAAAATCAAATTAAATCAACATTGTGGTGAACACGGTTTAACGATACAGTAACTGCCTCCAACAAATCAATTTTAATTTGAACAATTGATAATTACAGTATGTAAATGGAAACAATATGATGTCCTTTGACATTGTATCATTAACGTCCTGCAATGCAAATAATTTGTATCAATAAACATTGTAAATCGTATTTATCCATTCTTTTTTTAACAAAAGTTTTGTCCCCCTATTTTGCATAACGCATTTTTAACCTGTGTTAATTATCTTATCTACAGTAAGGTCATGTAATTCTGGGTTCTACACACCCTCCACTAGCAACCTAGTGGAGTGGGAGGCGGCGTCTTGATTTCTGCATTTCGGTGCCACTGCTGATCTCCCCTCATCCTTCAATCATTCTCAACTTTTAAACAATAAAACACACAAAAACAGCCTGTGTGGCAAAACTGGAGGACGCATCGTACGCCACAGCATGGGGCTAGTCAGATAATGTTCGCTGTATGTATTTCCCAGCCTTAAACAAACATTTGTATAAAGGACCTCCAATATTTACAAGCGACTTCCAGAGCCTAACTAAAATTGGGTCTGGGGGCTTTCCTCAAACTTGCTTTTCTCCCCAGCACCGATTAGGACTATGAATCGGCCTTTGCAGGTGTAGCGTACAAATGGAACCAAATAAGACGCATAAAGCGTCCATTTGTACATTCTCACACTCATGGGGAATCTTGACGATTAAAGTTTGAGAAGCACTGCTTCAAGTAATGCTCAGTTGTGTCCTCCGCGCACTCTTGCTGGAGAGTGTTTAAGGTGGTCCCCGATGGCTAGATCTATGTCATACAGTGTCACATTGGAACAGACTCTGGTACCGGAGCTCCAACTCATCACGGCATCTGAACAAAGACAAAATAAACATACAAAACAAAGTGAAAATTAAATTTGGTTCCCACTGGATAGAATAGGACAGCAGTGACATGTCTGATGAATGCACATGAAGCTAGGGGTTCCATTTTTGTTACCGCTAAACCCCTTATCCAACTTCTTTGCCTTTTTAAACCATTCAAAAAAACATTTTCAGTAGTTCAAATGCCCAGTCTACAAGCTCACAATGTGTTAATAGATTGACATGTTGAAATATTTAAAAACAAAAAATCAAAATAGTAAAAACGAAAAAAGGGATTTAGGATAAGGGGTTTAGCATGCAATGAAAATGGAGCCCCAACGCTGTGATGAAAATTCCAAGGATTCAACAGTTATGTCACCATTATATGGTTATGCAACACGGAAGTAGCAAGGTCACCAGTGACCTGACATCACTGCTTTGAATCCTTGGTATTGCGACTGAATCAACTTTTCTCTGATGGAAGTTTATATTCACAGCTGAGGAACTCAATTCCTGGGAAGCTCTGTTTTTGGATAGAAACTCACGTTTTATAGTCAAGACCTTAACCCATTTAGGCCTAACCTAAGGTTTCTGAAAAACTTGAAATATTATGTATCAGCTTCAAAAAAAAGTTATGTCTGGAATACTGTACATACTGTACAGAATCCAAATATGGATTCCCGTCCTGAAAATTAAGACAAGTGTGCATCAATACATTTATACAGGGTATAATTGGGGGCACCATGTCACACCGTGTGGAAATACCTTGTATCACACCATGCAGAGCTGTACTTGTAAAGCGCCTTTTGCCAAGGTGTCCTCCTCCCATCATGTTGAACTTCGTCATTAAGGGATAGGACATTAATCTGTGGAATCATTTCGTATACAAAACATTTAATCTCAATTAAATATTAAAAACAATTATACAGGGCATAGGGCCCGCACAGTTTTTTTGGTAATGAATTACTTGACTAAAAGAAAATTAAACAATTTGTTTTTTCCAAAATCACATTCCACTTTTGAACTCGTAGTACAATTGTACTTATTGAGTAATATTTCATAAAAGCTTAAAAAACTTTTCATAACTGTGTAAAAGAGAACAACAACACTGTTCCTGTAAGTCACAGTCATGAATGTTAACCCTTTACACGCTACTATATTATTAAAACAAATGTTTGTATGGCTTTTAGATGGAATATGCAAGTAACGCACATGAAAACATGACCCATTCTGGTGGTTTCTTACCTGTCCATAATTGTGAAAATGCAGCCTCTCAGTGAAGCACCACCAATTCTGGACAGCTGTTGAACCTAGGAGGTGGCACCGTAACAGAATCATGTCATATAGTTTTAAATAAAACACAATCCAACAGACTTAAGCTCTCAGTATTCTTACCAAGACCATCCTCTCCTCTTGATTGTTCATTTCTTCTTCAAAAGCATTGAAATCAGCCTCAGTCTCCATTCTTCTTATAGGAGTAGTAGCTGCAGCAGAGAGGCTGCGAATAGCCCCCATACTTCTGTTGATGCGCTGAATTTGCTCTTTCAACTCCTCAAGCATCTCCAACACCATCCTTTGGAACTCTGAGGAAAAAAAACACGGTCAGTGGAAAATACCATATCAATACCACCATACCATATTTAAACTTGTTACATTTTTCAAAGATTGATCATTAATATCCACATGGCGCAAATGCTTGAGATTTTCAAGTGAGCTCTGATCCAGAAATAACTGGGAACTAGACAGTGTTCTGTGTTGAGATAAGCCAAAGCTAAAATATATCCTTCACATATGAAGACCTTTTTAAAAAGGTAATAGTAAACAGATTTGTTTACAAACAGAATCTAACTCCACCTCACTAGATTATTGGCTCATTATGAATCCGCTGGAGACTGCTGTGCTGTGATTGGCCAAAACACTGCCTCATCCCACACAACTCCCCTTGCCCTCACAGATTAGCACTGCCCTTCCTGAGCCCGACATAGCTTTTGTTTTCATGATTTGTTGACAAAGTTCGGGACTGTCTGCAGGACAAAGCAAGTGTCTGTCTGCAAGGAAAGAGCTGCAGCATCAAAGTAGAAGCCACATACTGCAGAACCTATAAATAATATAGCTATATATCCATTTAGATTTTTGGCTAAAAAGTTGCCTCTATTACCTTTAACGGTAAAAAAAACAACAACAGTAAAGACGGTAAAAAAAGACCAAACACACTGAACAAAATGTCTTACCGCCATCTGGGATTGGGTATGAGTCTGGTAAGGCGGGTCTACTCGGGCCACCTTTTGAGTGAGAACAAAATTGACAAATTATAAAGGAATGCATGCATTTGACAACAAATTCTTCGCCTTTTCTCCCAACTCGACCTCTCAGGTCAAATTAATCTCAAATATCTAAATATTGAGTTAAGCTAGGAACTGGGAACCTGCCTGGGGTGCACACTGAAGCCAGCCAGTAGTTAAATACTTTTAACTTTAAAAATATTTTAAAGTTGTTTAAAGTATACCCTGTTATGTCAGCTGATTATGAACAAGAAAATACAACAGAAACTTGCCTCTTTGAGGATGGGCCCCTGGTCTTTGGGAGGAATCGTGAGTTCTTCTCTGTCCTGTGTGAATATAATATAAATGGCAAATGGTGCATTTATATAGCAACATTTATATTATAAAATTCTGATTTAAGAGTTTGTAGAAACGACTGTCTAGTTTCATGCATTACAATGGAACACTTACGTTTCTTGGGTGGTGGGAAACTTTGGCTTGGCCGTGTTGAATCAACATCGCTGAAGTCACTGTCAGTTACTGCCTCCAGGTCTGAAATGGATTTCCAAAGGACAGCGAAAAACAGTTAATTTGAACGACGTTTCATCAAGATTAATCAGAGGGATTCATTTCATAAAAGGAAATAAGGAGTTCATTCATTACCCTCTACCAGCAGGGTTCTGGCATCTCTGGGAAGTTTGTGCCCGTGGCCTCTGAGCAAGTCAAGTAGCTCATTTAACGCCGCCGTCGTCGGCTTCGTAGCCTTCGCCCAAGCTGCCAAGTCTTCGTGTATAGGTGGCGCGTTCACGTTTGCATCGTCCATCTTCTCGGTGTCACTCCCAGTTTCGGATTCATCTTCCGACTGACTGGGTCTGTACGCGAATCCCACGGGGGGAGCCGGACGGGGTAACGCGGAATCCGGCAGTGCGTTCTCCGGCTCCACTTCCGATTCCTCTTCGGAATCCGGAAGCACGACTGCCGTGTTGGTGCCAGAATTGTGTCCACCTGACGGCACCGCTGCCGCCGCGCCCTCGTTTGTGCTGCCTTCCGCCGCCGGGGCGGAACGCTCCGTCTCGGACGTCGGCTCCCTGGACACGCTCGGCACTGCGGCGGACGCCTCTGGTTCTGAATCGCCGCTGTCCATGTTGGCCACTAAGGCTGCCATGGTCCTGTTCCTTTGTCGCAGGCCCTCTCTTCTCGGATGCTCAGCAGACATGGTTAGCAGGCCTGAAATGTCGCAAATAAATGAGGATAAGAGACAGTTCATTTGGACTTGCGTTGTGTTTCATTTGACAACATTAAATTAAGTACAGTTTTCCCTGTGCTGCTTAAAACCTCGTTTAGATGCGCCATGCATATTAACGTTTATATGCACATAAATTGGCACTGATCGGTAGAGACTTTGTATGTCCAAGACCATTTTACCATTTTAACACAGCCAATGTGTTCAAATTGTGTTAAAAGTAATCATGTAGTTATAATATAGTCACACAACCAAACTATTTGTTCATTGGTAATATTGTTTGGTTTTTATTTGAAATATTTGGATTGCCATGCTTTTACTTTTGTTCATTGCTTAGGTAACTCGCTCTGGATTAAGAGTGGCTTGTCAGTCAATGCCAAATTTAGAATTCATTATTATTTATTTCATTTATTTCATATGAAGATACTATCATTACACAGTATTTTTTATTTACATTTACAGTTTATTTTATTTAGTTTTTGCTGCATAGTGAGCCGATCAAAGTGAAATACACATTATGAAAAGGTTTATAGAGCAACTAGATCAGCACTCACCAGAGTGCAAACTTGCAAGTTGAGCACAAGTAGCCCATCCAGGCAGGGGCTCCGCAGCTAAATCATAGTTTGGAGCCAAATGGATGCTTATGCATTGATTTTACAATAGAAATTGGAGGGGTCCAATAGGTAGAAATGGCCATGAATGGGGGGAATCGTTAAATGTCAAACTGGTGGATAATCAGTGGTAGATATTTTCTAACGGGGATCCTGGATTTAGTGGTCCTTGGCATGAAAAAGTTTAGGAAGCACTGCTGTAGGGAACAACATCGTAAACGAGAAGCGTGATTATGACTCACACCGCAGTTCAAGGATAGATCCGCCTTCTACCTGACCTGTCTGTTTTCCCTGGGAGCCAATCAGACGCATGGCAAGACGGCTGTATCCCAGAAGTGCAGTGGGATTCATAATCACGTCAGGAGAACAGTAAAATGCTAGCGTTTAGCCAACTTTAGATCAATTACACGGCGGAAACTGTTAATATGAATTAACGTTGCTTAAACTGGTCAGTAACGTAACATCAGCTTACTTACCACCGACAGCAGTGAATCTATGCGGTTGGATCCTATGAAAACATCAAATAAAGCATAAAAATTAGCACAAACCCAGAGCGCAAAGCAGCGTATTATGTTGTTGTTTTTTACTCGTTGATTTGGCGAACCGGATTATCCGGTCTGGATACAGTGTTGCCAGAGTCTGTGAGAGAAATAAGCAAGCAGGTCTAAACTGGAACGACACCAGAACACCATCAACTACCTTGCGCAGCACTGGCGTATAATAAGCGGTCATGGCAACACTGACTGGATACAGTTAAGAGTAATTTAGCACCACCAGCTGGACTGGGGTATAGAATATTAGTATAGATAGTTTACTTTCTGGAGGGATTCCATGCCTTTTGACTTTTTTAGTATTTCTACACAACATCTCTAAGGTATATTAATGACATAGTAAAATGTTGAAAATGTGTGTATAGCTGTTTCATTGTACAGCATAAAATGTATATATATTGGCCTGTGTTCCAGACTAATATTGATTTAGGACGACTACTGTTCGGTGTGCTGTAGTGAATACACTTTAAAGCAGGTGTACTCTATTCTATTTTGTAGGGACAAGAGTGCCTCTTTGGTCTTCTATCTACTCCATATTTAAACTTCTTTCCAGCTATGGTCACAGTGTTTCCCAATGTTAATACAAAGTTGCAGTGAGACTCTGTAAGCTTGTAGATCCGTTATTTTTGAATAGCCAACTCCCTCAAAGCTGGTGGCAGCCGTTGCTAGGATACAGGTATGGAAAACACTACATTTGGAAATATAAAGTGCGTCTCAGCCAATCACAATGAAAGGTCCGAACAAACTGTGATGTCACCACCAATGTAATATTAAAATTAATGACATTATTTTGCTGGGATCGACGTCCGGTTCGAGTGTTTTGACATGCCTCTGTGCTGAGTTGTTTGCTGCAGAGAGGCTATAGAGGCCAGTCTCTCTCAGAAGGCATTTTCTATAGGACTGTATATCCGTATATCCGTATATCTCTGCAATGATGTGGAAAATCAAATTGACTTTACAGATGCTGGGCATTCTCTTTCTGCTGTGGCTTTTGGTCTGGGTCCAGCATCACCACCACCACCACCACCACGGCAAAACACACAACAACGGTAACACTGGAGATTCATCTTCCAGCAATGGTCAGAGGAATCAAAGCTGCTTCTGTCACTTAACGGGGGTTCTCGATGACTGTTTCTGTGACATCGAGAGCATTGACGCTTTCAACAACAAGATCTACCCTCAAATCAAGACACTCTTGGAAAAGGACTACTTCCGATACTACAAAGTCAACCTGGAACGATCGTGTCCCTTCTGGCCCGATGACGGGCAGTGCTTCATCAGGGACTGTAACGTAGAGTCTTGTCCGCCGAGTCAAATCCCACACGGCATGAAGTTCCCCATCAACATCTACAACAAGGAGACCACGTCAGACATGACAGACTGTGAACAGACAAACGACCTGGGAGCCATCAACAGCACTCTGAGCAGCCAGAGCAAAGAGGCGTTTGTGGACTGGGCCCGACACGACGACGCCCAGGACAACTTCTGCGAGCTGGACGACGAGACCTCCCCCGACGCCGAGTATGTGGATCTTCTGTTGAACCCTGAACGCTACACCGGATATAAAGGCCCCACAGCCTGGAGGGTGTGGAACACCATCTATGAGGAGAACTGCTTCAAGCCCAGGTCAGTGTATCGACCCCTGATCCCTCTGGCACCCAGCAGCAAAGGCGGTGATGACGGGGCAAGTTTCTACAACTGGCTGGAAGGTGTGTGTTTAGAGAAGAGGATTTTTTACAGGCTGATCTCCGGCCTCCACAGCAGCATCAACATCCACCTCAGTGCCGAGTATCTGTTGGACGAGACCTGGGGTGAGCAACGGTGGGGCCCGAATGTTGAGGAGTTTCGTCGACGTTTTGATCCAGACGAGACGGAAGGCGAAGAAGGAACGCGGCGCCTGAAGAACCTGTACATCCTGTACCTGATTGAGCTGAGGGCTCTGTCCAAAGTGGCGCCCTACTTCGAACGGGCCTTCGTCAATCTGTACACCGGATACCCCACCAAAGACAACGCCACTAAGGAATTGTTGCTGCAGATTTTGAATGCGACCAAAGCTTTTCCGATGCACTTTGACGAGAGGTCCATGTTTGCGGGCAACCAGACGGAAGCCAGAGTGCTGAAGGAGGAGTTCCGTCTTCATTTCAAGAACATCTCCAGGATCATGGACTGCGTCGGCTGTAGTAGGTGCCGTCTCTGGGGAAAGCTGCAGACTCAGGGTCTAGGCACGGCCCTGAAGATCCTGTTTTCCGAGAAGGAGATCAAGAGCCTTCCAAAACACGGCCCTTCTCAAGGCTTCCAGCTCAACAGACAAGAGATCGGTGCCTTGCTCAACGGTTTCGGCAGGTTGTCCACCAGTATACACCAACTCCAAAATTTCCGTTCCTTGCTTTCTAAGTAAAGCAAGGAATAAGTAGTCTCATCTTAAAGAGCATTACATTGATGAATGCTCGCATTATTGCAGCAATTCCATTGTGCCCTTCACCTGATGACAGGGAGATAATCAGTCAGTGTGAATAAAATCTCTCAGAATGGAGGACTAAAATCAGACGTGGGCATGTGCATGAAACGAGCATGGGTGCAACAAACAACACTGGACGCCATGCCATAATGCCCGGCGTCACACGCTGCTTTATTGCCAGCGTTTTTCAAGCACAAAACACCGCTCCCGTTGATAATGAACTAGAGGCGTGATTTATTACTTCCTGTGGGAAAAGCTATTAATCCAGAATAGTATTAGCAAAAATATTGCCATTTATCAGGTACATGTATATGTATATTTATAAATTCGAAACAGTAATGTTTGCAGTAACTCTAGCTGAATGAAACAAGGTTATGCCTTTGCCTCCTTTTTTAATCGAGTAAAGCCCTTACCAGCTACCTATTTTCTTTTTTTCCTGGCATCCCATTTATACTTGCTCCAAGCTCCACTGGCTCAAGTTTCACTGCTTGATTCTACTTGCAAGGCATGCAGAATCATAGAACCAGTGGAGCTATGGACCTGAGCTGTTTGTTACAGTTACTAAAGAAAAATACTGCATCCAACATGCAACGTTTTGTTACTTATTACACAGGTGCTTTTAAGACAAAGCATGTCTTTAGCTAGGAGACTAATCAGCAATTTGGGAACGTTCCCGACAAATGTCTTCACCAATGTGTTTCCAATAACATGTATTAAAAGATTGAAATTCAACTCTCGTGTGAATTAAACCTCATAAAAGCAGCCTGTTTTGCCTTTTATAGGTTGTGACTCGTACCCCAACTTTGACCAGTTTTTATGAGGTTTCCAATGGAAGTTGAATTTCGATCTTTTAGTACATGTTATTATACACCACACAGTTACAAACACATTGGTATGATTTTGATTATCCACAATCAACAGTCCATGATTATACAATGCAATTCAGAATTAACCAACATAATACTACAACACATAATAAACAAAAAACTTACAAATGAATCACGCCATAATGATGTCATATAAGGGCATAAAACGGACAAGGGCCGTCAGATACTGAGATTGGATTTGGCTGTCTGAAACGCAGATCAGATCTGGTTACTTTAAAATGGCAGTGTGAATGGTCGGGCCCAAAGATCAGACTTAATAAATCATAAAAGACTCCTAAAATCGATATTAGTCTGCAATACTGGCTATTAGTATGCTTTTTATGCTAATTGAAACTTGCAATGAAAACATCAGTGCTATCCTGGAAACCATCCAAAACTGCCACAGGAAAAAAATGTGTGATATTATTAGTGTTGTCCATGCCAGGTTAGGATAGTGCTGTGATTAATTTTGTCCATTCTGAACAAAGTGACACAAAGTGCAATTTGACATTTTTGATTTAAATAAATATGCATTTTCTGTTTATAAAGAACTGAGGATACACATAAAAGCCATACGTGGTTGTATTAATATTGCTATTGTAATCTTAATTGAAAATGAAACAAGTACAAGTACTGGTGATGGAACTTGATGACATCTTGAACACATTTCAAAATACAATTCAAACTCTGTATGCTTGTATGAAAATTGATTAATGTTTTGGCCTGGTGATGGACTTGTTTACTAAATCAGTGTTTCTGAGGTCATATCGGATAAATGAGTGCTTAGATTAACTTTGTTGCAACTACTCTTTAGAATTATTTCAATTAGGCCTACTACTGAGATGTAATTCACTTTTGAACAGCCAATTCAATGCTATCCTCGTTGTGCATATACTGATACTCTCTAGGGGCCTACTTGCACTCTACCACACAAGTAGGCCATGGCCTACTCGTGCGTGAGTGGGGCGAGCTAATACTCATGACTTTAGCTATGAACTTTCATCACCATTACATCATTACCAAACCAGCCAATCGGAGTACCCCGATGGACGACGGCCGTCGATTGTGCACCATCGAACACATCGCTTAACTAGCACCCGTTCCGCTAACGCAAGTAATTATATCTCTTTAGTTACTTATTAAGCATGTTTTCTCTTCACAGAGGCGTGTCATGCGAGGGCTCTGGGGTCTCATAGAAGGGCCCTGGGGCCCCTGTATGAGAGGGGTGAACTGAGGGTCGCTGACGTACGCCCCCCTCTCTGATCTTCATGGATTTGTAGAGGCTGTCTAGCGCCTTTCGGCTGTCCTGTGGACACACACTGATTCCACTGCTTTTAGCATCAAGGGCTACTCCAACAGCAAAGTAGGGGAAGAGCTTCTCAGTGAAGGTGTGTTTATGGCTGTAGAGGTGAGTCATGTTCTCGGAGTCATGGAAATACACATGTCCTCCGTCGTAGTCCAGCGTGACTTTGATCTTCTCAGGTTTCGTCTGGACTCGAATGTTTTTCCCATAGCCATCATCGTACTCTCCTGTTGGTGAGACAATTAATTAATTTTATTTTTATTCTTAATTTTATTCTTATATATTATGTATTGTGGATGGATCCCACCCAGAAGTGTGGTAGTTGAAGATTATCTCCCTTAAGTGACCATAACGTGATATTATAGTAGTCACACACCTTTTATACTTGTCAGGTGCCTGGAACAGCCAACAGTGTGTGTGTGTGTGTGTGTGTGTGTGTGTGTGTGTGTGTGTGTGTGTGTGTGTGTGTGTGTGTGTGTGTGTGTGTGTGTGTGTGTGTGTGTGTGTGTGTGTGTGTGTGTGTGTGTGTGTGTGTGTGTGTGCACACAGGTTTTTATAGGAGTTAATAAGTGAGTAAAGTGACCATAGCATTAACAGACATAATCATAGTCAAGCCTTCATAGATTCAGTGCCCTCAGTGCCCTCAATGTAAATTATTTCAAGATTTTTTTTTATCATTACACCTTTGCCTTCCAGCTCATAAAACCCACCAAAACAGGATTTGGGGTATCAGGTTTTGAGCTCTATCCAGCAGAAATGTTTGAGATTTGTACATGTTTACAGTACATTGTAGTTACGTTGTAAATAGTTTGAAGTTTGTATGTTGCCCTTCCTTTGACAATCAATGGTGTGCAAGATAATTTGTGGCAAAGTTAGCAGGCTTTAAAATGATCTGTTGTCTTTTTCCTGTTTTGGTGGGTTTTGTGAGCTGTAAGCCAAAACTGAAAAACAAATACTGAAATTAAATCATTTACATTGTGGCACTGAATCTATATTTAAATCTAAGGGTTTTTTTATGAAACCTTTTGAGTGCAGTTATGGAAACAATAAACCAACTTTTCCATGATATTCAGATTTTTTTTGGAAAGGTGTTGTATGCAGCATTGTACCTCTAATTATCCTACTCACCATCTCTTAAAGTTAAACACCAGATTCCATGGTTTGGCGTGGCGAAAATCTGTCCCTTCTTGTCAACAGACATGTTAGCAACACCTATAGTCCAGTCAGGATGATCTCCAACCTGCACGTCCCAGCAGTGTGTTCTTGAACTGAAGCCTGTGGAACCCATGACAGTGGCAGAGTAGCTGTTCCTCTCTGGGTTGTCAGGGACATCCTGCGGTGTGTCTGAACATCTCACACTGCTCAGGTCGTCAGACAGCCACAGGTGGGGGTTGGCTGTGTTGGGGTCCAGGATGACAGGAGTGAAGTGCACCGTGTGCTTCATCTTCTGCCAGATTCTGAAGCCCAGGTTACCCACATGTTTGGCCACGTCTACCAGAACTCCTTTCAACAACATAGGGTCTGGACATCCGCTGCACTGGTCTCTGGCGCTGGTCTGAACCTCTTTATAACTGTCGAGGAATGGCGCGTCAGGTTTCTGTAGCTCTCGCTCTACAGCAGAGATGTTTTTTGACAGAGCGGAGATGTGCTCCTTGATGATCTCCATCTCTCTCATGATAGCCCTCTTCTTGCCTTCCCTTTCCTCCCTCAGAAGCTTCAGTCTGAATTCTTCATCCTCTCTCAAGAACTGCTGAATCCGTATAAACTCTTCCCTGATCTGCTTCTCTGTGTCCTCTACCTGCTTCTCTGAGTGGTCGATCATCTGCTTGTAGGTCTCTTCCTTCGCTTTGAATCTGTCCCTCTTGTCCTGCAGAGCCTTGAGGTCAGAGCTTACATCCTTCTTCAGATTTTTCACTGTGTCTTCCACAGGAAGCACAGTGTGACTGGGGTCATGTTGGAAGTCACAGATCAAGCACAAACCTATCTGTTCGACCTGACAGAACATAAGCCCTTTGTCAGGATGTTTCCTGCACACCAAAAGTCACGACGTTTCGGCCATGTTTGGCCTTCATCAGTTGAAGGCCAAACATGGCCGAAACGTCGTGACACTTTCGGTCTTTTAATTTAATAAACACTGTGGAGCTTATCTGTGTGCGGACTTCCTTCATTATTTTAATCATTAATGTAATCATGTAATTGTCTCCACCAGGCCGAAGGCATGGTGAAGACTATGTTTTGCACTCTGTCCGTTCATTCGTTCGTTTGTGTGTGTGTGTGTGTGTGTGTGTGTGTGTGTGTGTGTGTGTGTGTGTGTGTGTGTGTGTGTGTGTGTGTGTGTGTGTGTGTGTGTGTGTGTGTGTGTGTCCTTTCATCTGTCACCAGCTCTGGCACTGTTAATCCGATGCCAAACTTTGGACTCCTTGGATGCCAACGATGACACAATGCACTAGGCGGACAAATCACCACACCTTTTTCACATTGGCCTGTTATGGCACCACCAGCATCAAGGGCATAAGGAGAAATGCACCCTTTTCACATTAGCCTATAAGCACCACCAATAGGCCACAGCCTCACCTGGTGGAGACCTGTACCAGAAAGTACAGTAATTATAATTAGGTACAGTAATTATAATTAATTATCTAATTATAGTAGTGTAGCTTTAGTTATTGTGGTGTAGTTATTGGTGAGTATTATCTCCAGTATAGCTTTCCCCTTGCTGACTTCTCAGGTCTCATATATTGATGCCATATTCTCAAATCATACCCCAGCTATTTATGCTGGACATGTTGATGATTTTATGGAGTTTGTTCTTAACCAATGATCGAGCCATACCAGGAAACAGAACAAAATGTCAATGCACTCTCCATGTAGAATCAATGTAGAAGAGTACAGAGTACATTCCCCCTGATGGAAATAAATTGAAAATTATCTCCATACTTGAGTGACAATATGAAGGACTGTAATCCTTCGATAACACAGCAAATAACTTAGGAGGAAGGACCACCGGCTACAAGACAGCCAGAAAACAGAGTGTACTTGAGTTGAATCCAATCATAATTGTCTCAAGTAACACAAAGTATAAGTACTGAGCCAAAATGTACTTTAAGCTTTAAGAGCATATTAGGATTGTTTAGCATATTCACTTGTAATTCAGAGCAGAATGGAACGGAGGGTTACAAAGTAACCCAGGTACACAGAGAAAATATGAAATGAGTGAATGCACTCCTGAACAACAAACTGTAACCACATGGACGCTGAGACCAAAGACATTCAAACAAAGTATATTACCAGTCCATGAAGTTAAGTTTCTGTTGAATAATCCAGTCGTATTCTGGTGGAGAGCATAATTGGAAGCCACAGACAAGCACCATAGTTGCAACAGAGCTCTCCCAACGTTTGATAAAAATGATCAAGTATTTAAAGCATTGTAATCAAACTTTGGATGTGTCACAGTTACACATGGATAGATATGACAAAAAAAACGTGAAAGATTATACTGGATGAAAACTGGTTCAGAGATCAGAGTGACCTAAGCTAAGTGTCTCCAGATATCAACCATTGGTGACAGAAAACTCAAACAATAACTGCGCATTAGTAATGATAAACAGGTTACAATCAGAAACAGCTAGGACGTTCTGAAAACAGATAATGTCAAGATGAACTTTATGTGATGAGCAGATGTATTGTCCAGAGACATGGTGGCACGTTTCTCAAAATAGCAGATCTTCAAGTTCAAGGTGGTAGGCCACCCAGTTACAATCCAATGGTATGACATATGTAAAATCTTTCACCCCCCCCCCCCCCCCCATACTGTTTATACTGCCTCAGTATAAAACACAAACCAAAGGTCCTCCAAAGTTGTACAATTACACAGTTTAATCTAATGTAATTATGTAATGGCAGAGTCAGGAGCAGCTGATAGGCCAGCTTCAAGGCCAGGGACAGGGCAACAACAGCATATCTACAAATGTGGCACTTGCATTTCTTTCACCATAGTACATTCTGCATCCATGGTCTGGAAAGGGCAGTTGTTTTACAGACGGATAAAACCCAGGCTGGGGTAATAGTATACCTGTATGGACTGAAATGCTTTCGCTGCCTCTGATAACCAGGGTGATATGATAGTGAGGAGTCCAGCCATATCACTTTTATGAGCTGGGCAAGTCTCAGGGCAGACTAGTCAAAGTGATTGAGGGAAATTTAGATTATAAAAATGTTATTTTGTAATATGAATTTGTAATATGAAATAACAAATTATTGAAATTGAAATAGAAGGACTGTGTATACCTTATTTACTAAATGCTATGGGGAGGGGGTCCTTATAGGACAAGCAGATGTGTATAGCCTGTTTAGAATTAGGGTGTACAACAATGTGTAATCATATCCATAAAAGCACATGACAAGTAAAAAGGGGATGGCCAGCATTAGTTTTGCACAAAATATTGAATTATGACAATCAAATAATCGCTATATAGGCGATCAACCAATTACGAGTCGATGTTTGCGTTTATACAAACCTGAAAAAATGAGCATAGGAGGAGGCCTTGTACAGTAGGCCTACAGTACCATTCCAAGTCCATATGGGTCAGATTTCAGTATACTTCGGTAAACTTGACTTTCACTCTGTAACAGTCTGTCTACTCATTGCTATTTTTTTTGCAAAATACTATTTGGTTACAGTTCTACATGAAATAGGGATGATAGAGTTAAAGTAGTTAATGTAAAAATATGAGGATTTGTGGGATTTGTGGGATTTGTGTATTGCACAAGGATTTGTGCAATAAGAATCTCTTATTACACAGTATCACTGAGGGGCCATTTAGGGTTCCAGACTCCCTGTATAAGTAATAACCAGTTCAACACTTGAAACAGTAGTCAGAATGGTTCCAAGAAATAAGAAATGTTTTCTTTTGTTATGAGGTTATCCTCAGGTTGAACATCAAAGAGGGCTGTCATGTATGGGGAATTTGTTCAGTGCTACTTTGATTTTGGGAGGTCTGCTACACTAATCATCATGACCTCCATGCCAGCTGGCAGAGTTGAATTATGTAAAATAAATAGTTTGATTGGATATGGTCTTATTTAGAAACGGTCTACCTTATCCACCTACAGTAGCCTATGTTCCTCTCCTGCCAAATAACCACACCATCTACCATTCACATAATCGTTAAATCTTAAATTGCAACCCATTTCACTGCTTGGGGCCTTTGACCAGGGTCCCCCACTCTTCAAATCTATACAACAAACCTCTTTGCCGAAAATAGTCAATCTAAGCTGTCTTTGTTGGTTAAAATCAAGATGAAACCTCAGCTGAGATGTCTATAGTTTGGTGGTAATGTTTTACCATATAAATAATTATTTTCTGTTTCTCTTGTTCTTTTAAGAGGTGTAACTGTATGCAAAATATTCAAGCTTCTGTTCAGAATGTTACAATATAGTCCAGATCCACAGGGGGGCACTGTAAGCTTGAGTCTAAACGTGCTGTTATAACTTAACCTTCACATTATTAGACAACATCAATATTCTAAAATAGGCGCTTTAAGGGATCTAAATGAATTTCCTGTTACAGTGTTTGTGAATATCCAGGCTAAGCTGCCTCACGGTCTGATAAGTTGATAACTGATGGCATGACACCATAAATTTGCATTGCAAAGGCCAGTCAAGGGGGATTCAAGACGTGGCAACACAAAAAGCATGTCATATACCTGTAGATCTCACAGTCTTGTCACATGATAATCTATGGCATGTCCAGAAAAGAGATGCTTGGGTTAAGTGCTTTTATAACACCCTAGCAGGGGGTCCCAATAATATTTTTACAGCTTTAGCAGTGATTTTTCCATTTCAATTTCAAGGACCTCGGCTTTGACATCCATTAGGCTACAGACACTCATTTAATGTCACTTCAATTTCTGGGACCCTGAAATAAATCCATGTTGATTGAACTCGAGGGGACTAGACAGGTCCATTTGGTTAAGCCGGGTTGCTCCTGGAACTGCCTCGAGGATCACTAGGGGTCCACTGCTTTACAGTTACACAAGCCTTAATATGACACCAGTGCCACGGGTCAGTGATTCACTTCAATGGATCACTCTGGCCATCAATCACGATCATGTTCATTTGGAACCAATCAATTGCCACATGATGATTGAAGCCTGCCTGGGCCTAAATTTGAAAATAGAACAGTTCCCAATGATGTCCGAATGGATAGACTACTTAACCAACATCTGGTCAGTGGCTGTTTAGTACCTTTTGCATCCTGTTGATGCAAAACAAAATGCATCAACGGGTTGATGGGTTTTACTTTTATCCCAATCCTAATTGAATGAGATAAACAAATATGCACACACACACACACACACACACACACACACACACACACACACACACACACACACACACACACACACACACACACACACACACACACACACACACACACACACACACACACACACACACACACACACACACAAATCCCTCAATATTATCGTGCCAGATCTACAATCTCAACACATTGCATCACGATGGTTTGAGATGCAGCGAGATGAGAAATGTAGATTGGCTGTTTTGGGTGCCTCCAGGCTTGGACAAATAGGGGAACAGCTGGATTCATTTTGACCTCAAAGTAATCAAAATGCATTTCAATTGACCGGGTTATGCTCCTATAGTTAAACTATTTCATGGATAGCACCATTTGCAATGTAGTGATTATAGAACGCTGAAAATGAATGACCCACATTAACCTTGTGTGTGACGTCACTGACTGGTTCGTCAGAGCAGAGATAGCTGTGATGCTGCAAAGGGACCATTGTGCCTGGAACAGCCTGGCCCCTCACACATAGACAAAGAACCCATGTGTTTGGCCTTTTCAATATCTTCGAGCACTGAAACTGACCCTCACGTCAACACACACGCACACATGCAGGCACAGACACTCGCATTGTGAAATAGTCCTTTAGGTGTGTTATATTAGAAATCACTTGTCATTTATTCTTTACACCAGTAAAAATATCAGAGTGTCACAAACAGTCTGCGTGACGTGTAGTACCACCAGGCTTTGTCATGCATTGCTGCTGTCTGTTTATCTTGTGGATTATGGTGATTAGTGACCCAATAAGCAGACTTTTCGGGATCATAGTGAAAGCCGGCCATCTTTACGGTGCTTAACGGACCATTCTGAGCGGCCGGCTGGGGTCACAGTATCTGGCTCTTATGTCTCAATAAGCTGATTGGTGTGATCATGGAGAATGATTGCTTCCGCTTGTTCCCTGCCTTAAAAAACAAGACCCAAACAGCAGCCGAAGAGCCGAAGTGACCCGAAATGACATCAGTGTTGGTCAAGCAAGGGTTTCTCATCCAAATCATGAATCATGATTGGAATATAACATGGGACTTGGTGAGACTCATTGCCACTGCCACAGCATCATCGGTCCCCTTGCCTTGCTACACCCATTTATCAAATTGTTACCTGAACCCTGCCCGGCAACCGTGAGAAAGAGCACAGTGAGACACAAGTCAGAGATCAGAGGGGTTTTAACAACATATTAAATCCTAGGACTAAAGGATTATAGTCCAACAACAACACAACACAACAACAGAATGTGGTTTTACTGGCCTGCCCAGGTCTCCGGTTCGCCAGAATAGGTAAACTGTTTGTGAGATACCTGGCTGTGAGTTAATCACTTAAGCCTTCTTAATAACAATAACAACAATAATCTACAGTTCATAACACATTTTCTCTGTTCTCAGGCTTTAATCACCTAAAATAACATATAAGCCAGTGGTTCTCAAACCCCTTGGGGCCGGGGACCATCAGAGGTAGTACAAACATAAAGGTCTGAGCACCACTGATAGGCTACCCAAAATGAGAATGCCAGGTTAAGATATTTAAGTTGTAACATATATGTATATGTCCTGACTAGTTCCTGTCTAGCTGTCTGTTTAACTTTCATTACTTGGCACTTTATAACTATACCTGGTTGTAGCTTAGCACCTTCACCCCCACTTTATGCTGTTACAGTTGCACTTTAATGCTCTAGCCAGTTGCACTACGTCACTTACTGTTTCTTGTATTGTTTGTATTTGTCCTTTTTCTTATTGCACTGTCTATTGTCTTATTGCACTGGGGAACAATGGAAACGTTATTTCATCCCTGTATATGTCCTGACATACACTGGAATGACAAATAAAGAACCTTGAACCTTAAGGCTACATTTTTGTCACCAACAAACGCCTTATCCCTAAACTTCTACATTTTGGATACCATAATTAAAATGCCCAGTTCACAATGTGTCAATGTACTGTAGATTAGATTGTTGAACTGTTCAAAAATGTTTTTTTCAAAATACTAAAGAGGTTTAGGGATTAGGGGTTTAGCAGTGACGAAAATGGAGCCTATAGGCTCCAAACCCCTCTCCATTCATAAACCTGCGAACAGAATACATTCTCATGTCAGGGATGATGAACTGAGCGATGATAAGCTCGAGAATTTGCCTGTGTAACAGATGCACGCATTATGCTCACCCGCGACTTCCCTTGTTGCAAATAGATTGGATCTCCTCACAGATAGAGGGATGACAGGGATCAGGGAACAGGAACAAGGCAGGAAGTTTTGGTAGATCTCCTCTCATCTTTGATGTGGCCTGCGATCTTATCTGACAGGCACACCGTATTGTCAAATGTCCTTTATGTTCTAATGGAGCAATACATTTGACTACAGGTTGTTCTGACCTGCCAAATACAGTACACCGAGTAGTCATCTTTCATTTTAGCGAATGGCAGTGGAGTAATTAAGTAAATTACTACTACTGTACTGACTGCATTTCTTGCTGTTATGTTCTTGCTTTGGCAATGCAAATGTATGTTTTCCCATGCCAATGAAGCCATTTGAATTGAATTGTACTGTAATTGAGGGTAGCGTTAAAATTGTATTCATCACTAAAGCATAGTTATGGATTACAGCTTTATTCAGCACAACTTCTGCACCTTTTCAGAGAGCCAGAAAACATCCAGGCCAACACTATCACTATAACAAATAATCTAATGATCTTGAATTTCCTTAATATAGGAGGAGATGACTTTAATGTTGAATCAGTTGTTCATTTTTTAACACTTTCCTCATGCCAAGTTTGCATAGTTTTGTCAGCATGCTCTTAGTTTCTAGTCTATAAGTTGGCAAAGACAAATGAGCTAAAAGAACTTTGACCTCCACGTCTCATGTGTACAAATACATCTTTGTCCCCTTCACAGATTTCCAGCCTTGGGATCAGTACAGGGCCACTGGGAAGAGGCTGCGTCTGCAGATAGCGTGCCAATTGATTCTGTTGATCATGTAAACACATGACAGAGACAGAAGTTCCATATACTGTAACTTGTCGCTGTCTGACAGAAACATTGTATCTCCACAGTCAACCTTTGTTTTGTGTTCCCAAAAATGAAATGCACAATTTGCAACAATTAGCAACTCTCTGGACGTACAAGGTTTCCACACGACCTCAAGTACCCTTTAGCTGTGTGTTGTGTAAAAGCAGCCCATTCAGCCTGTGGGTTGGTTAGCTCAATATTTTTGCTGATATGGGAAAATTCGGATGCTAATGATGAATACACCGTACACACCCATTTCTTTCTTTATGCCCAATACTGCATGAACCTCCTCATGGTTTATTGCAGGACAGGACTTCATACAAGGATACACGTGTACAATTGCAGCTAGGAGGCAGACGTGGGAGATACAGTAGAGTGGGCATTTTGAGATGGTTGTCATGGTTTGATCCCAACGTATGCCAAATGTCCTTGATCAAGACAATGGACTGCTCACCGAATGCCGTTCAGTAGTTGCCCTCCTCCTAATAGGATGGGTAGAATTGCACCGCCATCATTTACAGGCAGGACAAAATATTCTGCTACATGACGAACGTACATGAGCAACATTAAGTCAGTCACTGGTTCTAAATATTGTCCAGCCTTTATTTACTGTAGATATACTAGTTCAGAAAGGAAGATCTTTCCTTTCATGTTCACATGTCATTTTCTTGTAAATTCCACTACGTACATACATCACTTCCTCTTTCAATCCCAGGCTGCGTGTGAAAACCTTTCATTCACAATTACATGCATGAGCAAGTGATTCTTTACCTCTGCAATCAGCCAATCTAAGCAGGTGGTCTCAGTTTTACAAATCACTATAGAGGTGCAACACAAATCAATAAAACTAAATGATTAAATAAATTAATAAGAGTCATAAGGCCCCTAGGTCAAGATAAGCATCTCTGTAGCGCTGTGGGGAAGTTGTACAAGATGCACCTTCAGGATATGGTGCTACCGTACGCTAGTACGTCACAGGGACTTACCCCTGTTACCCGAGTGAAAAGCAGGAAGGCATTGGCTCCCATTTTTCCAGAGGCTTTGGTATGACCTGCTGGGGGATTGAACCCTGATCTCAGTCTTTGGGAAACAGTCTACCCACAAGGCCACTGAGCTGGTAAACGATCATAAAATATATACTGTAAAACATCAGCCAATAGTCAATTCACAATCTCACAGCGTGCCACAATGTGGCACAACATTTGGAAACCACTGGTCTAATGCACGGACTGGACCTTTATACCGCTATGTAATGTAATCCATGCTTCTTGCAGCATTGTGTGGATTTGAGAGGATATACAAATATGGACTTCCTCCAGACGATTGCTGCATTTTAACCACTTAAGAGGAACAAGGAACTTGGACGAGGCGCTCACTAATCATATCTTATTCATGACAAGTAGGGTCAGGTCTGCCCATGTGTGAAACCGTGCACATTTTACATTTTTTATCCTTACTGATCATCTACCGCCTGACGCCACAGCGTGAGCTTTTAACATTTTAAAGAAACATTCGAGTTAACACTATTCGCCTAGAATGTCAAGCCCAATATAAGTATCGATTAATTGATAGATATTATCGATCATCTTTTAATCGATGTAAATCGATTCGTGTGTGAACTAACGTGCACACACACTAAGTTCAAGGCGTACATGAACTGAAGAGTGTGCGTGTGGGAAGGCTGTTATCAGTGACGAAGCAGGCAGAAGCAGGCTTGTCTTCCAGGATGTAAGTCAGCGCTTTTATTTCTGCAATTCTGAGAAATGAACGCAGGGGAGGATGTGTCGCTTGAGGCCTGCTCCGACAGGCCTACCTACCACCGTGTGGGGGAGTAGAGGAAATAGCTGTGGCGATATTCACGTTCTTGCAGTCCCATCTCAACGCATGCGCACCTTAAAAAAAGTGTTAAGCCGCATTTTATGCTTTGCTACTCTAAAAAAACATATCAGCTGAAAATGCATCGATCGCACATTGTGAGCATGATCAGCCATTTTTAAGTGGAGCCTGGACTACAAAGAAACCACTCCTTTGCGCCTGTAAACCAATTATACAACAATAAAGCAGTGAAGTATTTTTTTTTTTTTTTTTTTTTCATTCAGAGAACTAGGGACCCCAGTGTTAAAGATGCACTATGTAACTTTTCTCTTCCCCGTTTTTGAATGTCGTATGTTTGGGCCATGCACGCTCAGCTTGGGCCACTACTGCACTTTCGGACTCCAGCCGATTCCAGTGGACGTACAGTAGTAAGTTTCATTTGATGACAAAATTTGTATTGTTTTTAAAACATCTTAATCTCATTTTAAAAAGGCATCTTTTCCAGTTGTTACAGTGCTTTCTGTGTGGACTTTGCATGTTTTCCCTGTGTTCCAGTTGCTCACTACATCCTACCGGGGAAAACTCACCTACCAGGGGATGAGAAGCAGCCTGCTCACTGGTCCTGCATTGAAAGAAGCATGAGCTCAGTTCGGGGCTCTACCCAGATTGGCAGGCAGAGACTACCACCCAGTATTACTGCTTAGGCAAATTGGACACCGGGTGAAAAATGCATCACAAAATCACAGAATGAAAGTAGCTAGCTACTAATAATATTAGCTAGAAGATAAAAGCCAATTTCACCCCAGCTAACCTGCATCCAATTATATTAAGACAGTAAGACAACTTCAAAATTTCAACTCTTTTATTATAAAAAACAAAAGTGACATAAATAAATAGTAAAACAATGTAAAAATATAATGCTTCAAGGAAACTTGTGGGTCAAAAAATAAAATAAAATGCCATAGTAAGGATTTTGTTCTAAGAGCAATTCAGATTGGTCCCCATTTTACTTTTTTTTTTCTCTGTAGAGGAAACATGAAACTGGTAGCACCGCTGACAGGTCAGCCAAAATGAGGTCACACAGCTACGGCGACCACGTAAACCAAAGGAGATTTCACATCAATCATGTTGGGAAGGCCAGAAGAGAAGGAGGTTTCAATAACAGCCACGGGTCAACTGGTAGAAATGGCCACTGTTCCCAATTTAATGACATATAAATATAATATATTAATTTATACGTTTTTTTTTCCACTAGAATGGCTCTATAGCACATAACACAACTCGGGTCGAACGTGTGATGGAACAAAGGCAGCCGACAAAAGTCAAAAACAAAAGACTTGAACCAAAATGGAGTCGGCGAATAAAAAAAAAGTCACTTTTTTTTTAGCTGCACGGCTGAAAATACAAAACTTTTTTGACGGGTGGCACACACAGTCGTGCTGTGCAGAAACCTGTGCTTTGACATGTCCAGGAAAGATATGCAAACTGATATCACTTCACTCCCGTCATTTGTGAAGGCATTCAGATCATTTTTTGTACAATCTTAAGAAAAAACGGGAGTAAGTACAGAACATCAGTCGGTTGGAATTATGTGCAAACATTCATTTGATGACTTTAATGATCCAAACCCTGAATTCCAAAAGAGAACGCAACTCGTCTCAAACATGGTGAACACACCAAAAACAAACAAACAAAAGAAACAATTCTCTACTTAACTGGTGCGAAATGAAATGGAGCATGTGGATGTAGACGTGTGGCATGGAGGATGTAGGATGAAAAGGAGCCGTCCCCTAGCCTAGCGCACCAACAGGAACGTGAGCCCGGCGATGCCCACTCCGGCAGCAGCGAACAGAGCAGTCTTCATGGAGGAGTCACTTTTCACATCTCTGGCACAGCGAGAGAACTTACAGAATCCCTCCTGCAACACACATATAGATACATACACAGTTCACACGCTTGCTTTTAATTTCATTCGAGTCCATGTTAGTTTTTTGACATTGGCTTTCTTTGTTTTTGTATGCATGCTTATAACTCGTCGACATTTCTTTGCGTTTCTTGCTTGTTCTGTTTGGCTTTTGTCAATGTTAGCACTTTTGTCAATCTTAGTTGTTTTACACATGCCATGTAAATAAGGTTTTAATTTGAATTCAGCTTTAGGTGTTATCACCTTGTCACAGAAAACTCAAATCTCCTACAACATGCAGCAAAGTATAGGGCTTCAGTGGTTAAGCAAGAGTAATTACTTTCACAATAGTACAGTATATTAATCTGAAAACCACCAACTTGTATTGTTGGAAGACTGATCCAGTTTGCGTTAATATGCTAAACAAGTTCTGTTTCCCCCCCCCCCTCCCCTTCACCCATTCAGAGTGGACTGACTTGAGACAGATCATATCTGCTATCAAAGGACAGAGTCAAGTAACCTGCGGGGCTTGTGCTTGGCTGTATTTTCTTCAGCGTGTTTTTTCAGGGCAGAGGCCACATAGCTGGGAGAGCACCTGTTCGCCAGGTGCTGCACTGCTGTACAGCCCCCCCCCTCTTGTTTTTCTACTCATACCACTGAAACTCAGAGTTTTGGCAAGCCTGAATTCAAAGCACTGACTGGGGCTTTTGACTGTTACTACAAAGTCCATCTGGCAGAGGCAGTTGGTTGTCTGTTTGGAACCAGCTGCCAGTTGAAGGGAGGAGGGAGGGGTATGTGCGTGTTTGTCTTTTTGGGGGGCGGGGCCAGGGCGAGTCCATTCACAAAAGCCGCCGTTGAGCTTTGCTAATCTTTGTGGGGCCAGCTCCATGCATCTCTCCATGAGTCTTACTAAAACGGTTACCAAGAGACATATTAGAACTTGCCCACAGGTGCAGTTTCATCTAAAGGACGGTTAAAATGAGTGGAACTCAGCAGGTATGACATTAACGTTTTGTCTTTTTTGATTCACAACAGATGAGTCACCCTTACGGTCACAAGACAGCCCTTGGCCCTACCATTACAGATCCCATCTGTGTCATCTATTTGGATCGGAGGACTATACGTAGAAGAGTGGTGTGGTTTGGTTTATGCCTCGTTACGGCATACTTGCATTCTTCGGATTCTTGGTTGATGCCGCTCTCTAATTCCTATAATCACTGCAGCCCGCATGAGGCGCCTGAATGAATGCTCCCCCTCCTCTTCTCTACAATGACATTTTGTAATCCAGTCCAACTATGTAGACTTCACAAGGCCTCGTTTGCACCTAGGAGAGAGATGTCTGAGTCTACATTGACCCAGACATGCACACACAATAGGCCCGTTTAAACACAGTTGTAAATAGAACCCTATAAAAAAAAGAAGAGGATTGCAATTTAATTTGGCTAAACCACATGTTTTACAAGAATAGTTTCGTTTAAGATAAGACAAGATAAACGTGTCTCTTATCTCCAAAGGCAGTACAAGTCTAAGCAAGAAGAAAGAAAAAAACTCCAGGATGACGAATTCAAAAACGGTACCTGGAATCAACAACTATGACCGTTTATAGTGTACACAACATGTTACATTGTGAGCTTGTCTGCAATTTTGAAACTTGCACCTGCACTGTTCCAGTCAGGGGGCAAACCCTCTTGCTGTTGATCCTATAAATGTTAATGGCCCAGCAGATGTCCCCATTTCACCTTCTAGTGTTCGCAATACAGTACATTATGGGCTCAAAAGAAATCTATGAGGTTTTGGGAGTACTTTCGTTTACACTTGCTTTTATTACCCTAATAAACCTTTTCATACCAATGCACGACTTTTGATTAAAGATTACATGATGTGACAGCCAAGTCTAGGTTTTTGCTTGTGTAGAGCATGTGAATAATTTCCATTACGTAAATGGACTTTAATGTGGCGGTGTTACCAGCGTAAGACTCTGTGTGGCAAATATAAATACATCTTGTGAGTTTATAACAACACTGCAGTCATGTCAGCAGGATTATGATGGCAAGTCTTTTACTTTTGCTTTATGCAGGCTCCTGTGTGACGTTGTGTGGCAGCCACATTGGGTTTCCCCTCTCTTCACCCAAGTGCGCTTTAAAGTTTTTTTTTTATAAAAAATAATATATCATGATTTGCGTTCAGTACATTTTGGCCCCATATTCATTCCCAAACGAATGATAATACTAGTAGGCTATGTTTCTAAGGTTTCTACAGGTTCCACTGAGTGAAGACTTGCTACGTTTGCAGCCAATGGCATCGGACCCGGCTATAGAAAAGACAGTAGTCAGATTTGAAATCTCTGAAAAACGGAGAGGTCAGTTGACCCCTAGCATCCATATTCAGGCATGTCATAATAGGTGGACATTCATAAACAGCCTGCATACACGCAAACAACACATCAAATTTGTAACCTAGATCAGAAATTGGTTTTGTGTGGAAGGAGAAAATGAAAGAAAGACTCCTGGGGAAACCAGTAAAGTATCTATAGGTTAGTAGTTTGCCTCTTTCACTCTGAAACCCTAACAGTACATTTTAACAGCGGGCGATGGACAAACTACGTCAGCCGACATTTTCGACGTCGCCCAACCACGGCGCTGCTTGCTGCGCTGCTTGCCTGAATCGACGGCTCTCATAGACAAATAATGGCTGTCGGCCAGTGGCGTTTGTCCATCGCCCACTATTACAACATACTGTAACAGTACGTTCTAACAGTGGGCGATAGACACAATTTCTCTATAATTTCTCTATGGGACCTAACGAGTACTGCCGATAGCGGGTGAACAGTGGGTGGAGCAACGTTGTATGAAAAGATAAATACCGTTATAAAGAGAGATTGAGATTTTTGGACGATTTAGACAAATAGTCAAAGCAATTCAAGGGAGTACAAACGACACTCGCCTTTGGTTAAAAACATATTCTAACTCATTGTTGAAGCAATGACAACTCATTTAAAACCTACCCAGCCCTCATTCTCCAACAGCCAGTCTTTCTTCTCCTCTCCAAGGTAATCGGCTATGGTCTCAGCCAGCTTTCTGCAGCTTGCGGGCCCCAGGCCCAGTTCTTTCCCCCGCTTCCGGGCCCCAGTCCCGGTAGTACCGCTGCCGGGCCCCAGTCCCGGTTCCCTCCCCTGCCCGAGGTCCAGCCCCGTCTTGGTGTCGCCGATGTGGTCCTCGTCCTCCTCTTCCTCGCTGTCCTGCTCCCGTAGCTGCCTGGCCAGCACCCCAGTGAAGGTGAAGAGGGACACCACCCTCCCCCAGTTCAACTGTCCGTCGCCCACCAGCTCCTCCATGACCTTGGTGAGGCTAGAGCAAGGGTCCGGCCCACACTGGCACAGGAAGGTCTGTGCCAGCGAGTGGAAGCGAGCGTGGTGCTGGAGCTCCATGTCCTGGGCCAGGCAGCGCATGGCGGCCGCTGACTCGCTGGGAGGGGGAGAAGAGCCCGTCGATGGCTGCCTCGACGCGCTGCTGCAGAAGGTCAGGTAGTCTTCTGCCAGAGCCAGGGTCTCTCTCCACAGCCGACATGACATTTTCTATTCCACACGAGGGTGAGGGGGAAATTAAATTTGTCAGTCAACATGTTTCTAGGGCAGTGGTTGTCAAACTTTTACATGTCAAGACATGTAAAAGTCTTCAGAATAAAAAACAGATTTTTGTTCCACAGTCGTTTTCCTGACTTTTCTAAAAAAAAATAGCACACCTACCAGCTTATTAACCAATCATATCTGCTGTTTGTCTATAGGTTTCAAACTCAAATACTGGTTAAAAGCTGCAGGGACACAGATGTGTTCCACATCTTAAAGGGTTAAACTTTCGGCCCTGTATTGGACAATCTTCCTAACCTTGAGAATCTTCTTGAAGTCTGATACTATCCTGAAAATCAAATACCAAAAAAGATAAATAAACAACCCCTTCTTTTTATGAATGAGGCTTTATAGACCTGACAAAGACATGTCAAGTTGAAAGAGAAGAGCCCTAATAGGCTACTGAAGTCTGACGTCAAAACCACACCCCCCTCCAGGGTCAGGAAGAAATGAATTGTCCCATTCAAAAAAATATCTCACTGACTAGAGGGAAAACAAATGAGTCTGAGCATTCGATCTAGTCTGGTGACTGTGTAGTGTGTACCATTTATGACGTTTAGTGATTTGATAACATGTGTGCACTGCATGCACTCAATCGGGCTTGACTTTGGACCAGTACTTTTCTGGCATGCATTCGTGCTTGGTATTGGTAACCATGGAGTTAAAATCCCCAACTACCATAATTCATCTAGTTTTGGAATACAGCTCATTTGTTTAGTAACGGTTTTCACTGGCATTGACAAGTGAACTTCCCCCAATGGGATGAATGAATTTCTACTAGTTGGGAAATTCCGTATGAATGAGTGACACACAAACCTCTAAAGTATATTAGTTCCCCTTTCCCTCTCCCACCCATCATACACATTTGAAATCAAACTACAGCTAGGAGCTTTCAACGCATCACAATGGACATAAAAAATAAATTAATACATATCCTGTGGTTGAACAACTTCGTCAATTCCCTCATTTAAAAAGTGAAAAATACCAAGCAGTTCTGTAAGCTCAGCGAGCTGGTGTAAAATCCTGCTTGCCAGTTATCATTTCCCAAAACGACGCAATCACCACAACTTGTAGCTCTGTAATTTTGTATAAATTCAGCTTCAGCAAGGTTGGTGGTCGTATAGTCTCGCGATGCCACATAGTCAAGTCCATGACTTGATCGCGAGAGTACGTCGGATAAAGAAATTTGTTGCAGTGTCTTATCTCTATCTACATATTAAAATCATCTTCCGTTGCAAAACTGGACATTTAACTATGTAGGGGAAATACATATATGCACGTACAGCACATTTTCACGTAACATCAGACAATAAACAAACCCTAGAGGCAACAATTATAGCTAGAAATGCAAGCCCAGGTAATAAATGAAGCTACCGCAAATGAATGCCATGGTGCCATTTACTACTAGTACTAGCTATAGTAGTATACCGGCATACGGCGTTTAGTCAGCCATCACTGAATAAACCAGCAATGAATAGGTGTGTACTGTAAAGGGTAGCAGCGTGGTGGTTTGGTTAGTTGTGTGTTTAAGCAGCAGCTGTCAGCACAGCGGTGTCATGGAGGAGGTTTGTATTAAATAAAGAACAAGACACAAAGGAAAAGGACCAGGCAGGCAGTAGACCTAACCGGGACTATATAGGCTAAAACGATGGGCGAAAGGAAAAAAAATAGGCCTATTGCTGCTGCTGTGCATGGAAAATGTAAAGCCTTTCCATCTAGATTTTTATAGTATCTCTCTGTCCCCGTGAGGGGAAAAACACGTAAACGCGGCCTGATTTCGTTCCAGTAAGAAAGAAATGAAAGAAAAGCTCTCTCTCACCCTCCCAGCGATATCAGACAGCTCTCTCCACGTACATACAGCGGAAGGAAGGAAGGAAGGACAGACGAGCTCACAGCAGCTGCGCCACACACTGACGACAAAACCAACTCACTGCAGCCCTAGTGTTCATCCGCTGCATATTTATGCACAGGCTCCGCCCCCTGGATGGAGGGACACCCCCCCAAAAAATCCTCATGTATCAGTGCTTCCCCAGGTTCTTTCTTTCACCTCAATGACCCACATGTTGACCCCGTGGACCCCCCACTATACCCCGTGAATATATGCCAGGGGCCCTACAAATAAAATGAACCCTCAGAGTTACAGACAAACCGTGGGTAAAATGGGCCCTTGTACCCTTTTTAGTTCCAAACATCATTGTCCTCCTTCAAGGACCCCTAGGGCTACGGGTCCCCCGGACCCCACTTTGGGAAACAATGTGTTCAACCAGTGTTTTCAATTTATTAGTATTAATTCTGCCTTTGAGCCAGGAGATTTTAGCCTCTATTTTGTCCACATCAGCTCCATGCTGTATCCATGCTGGCCCTACACATCCTCACAGCCTAAAAGGTAAAACTTGCCTTTTATCCAGACCGGCCTGGTATGCCAATATATTTTTACACTTTCTAATAGATTACTTGTAAATAAAGTATTGCAGATGTAGGCCTACTGTATAAGAATAATACAACTATTGAGAGTGTATAACCTGAAACCAAATGGACCCCTTTAATTTTACACTCTCAAGAGTTAAAGATCCAGTAAGAGTCCATTTGGTTACCAACTCTGACTGCATTATTTGTCTGGAAACCACCTAAAACCCCTCACCACATAGATTTAGTTTTGACATTGACCACACATTTCTGTATTAGTTTTAGTTCTTCATTTTCTAGTTGACTGGTTCTCTTCTCAATCAGTCATGTTGTGAAGGTGAAGAATGGCTGCTTTTGAAATGCCAAACATAAACATTTGAACTAACTCAGCCATGTCGTAGACTAGCATAGAACATCAGTATAATGTTTCCTACCTCACCGGCACAGTAATTATGGAAATAACTAACATACTGTACTGTACTGTAAATTATGTAGAGTCTATAGCGTATAGTCTGTGTGTGCATGCACACACACGTGTGCGTGTGTCCCAGTGAGGTGTTGTGCGACCCATGAGAGTATTATTTACACAGTACCGAGTACACAGTGTGCTCCCATTATTTCATAAACAATAATATTGTTGTCTGACCATTTAGGGTTTGTAAACAATCTTGAACTCAAGGCCACAGGCTGTCTGTGTTGGCAAGAAAAAGAAAAGATAGGGGGGAAATCTATCAATATGAAAACTTAAAATGGGTTAAACCAGCTATAGGCTAATATAGCAATGGTTTATAGGCTTGTTGCAATAGTACACTGACTTGACTGGGTGTGCAAGTATCCAGCTGTGTGGGTCAATTAATATCACGTGCTTATACAGTAATTAAATCAACCAACCATTGACAAGACTACTTCATCTTGGACTTTGTTCATCATTTACACATATCCCTCTTAACACATCACACAAGGCTTCCAAATCAATATACGGTACTGTACCTGTGCTTGTCTACCCACTAGCAGAGGTACTTAACACCACAGTAGGCCTATTTACCAGAATTAAGAGTTAATAATGTATGTTTATCTTTACCTTTATTGTTTACTGTAATCTATTTGAGCCCATAAGATAGTAGATTTGAATTAGAATTCCATTTAAACTGTAGCTGTTGATATCCCATGCTTAAAATATTGATTGGAAATGGATGGAAACAGTCAGACTGGGTATCAAGCTAAGAAAAACTCACAGCAAATCAACTTATTTTTGTTTGATAATAGCAGGATTGAGAGGTCTTATATTTGCCCATGAAGCTTTCAGAAGTTCCCTGTTCCATATGACCATTGTCATTGGTTGTCACAAGCATTTGTGTCTACTAACACTCTTCATTCTTTTCAGAATCAAGAGTCAAATTAGAAACAATGGCTTCTAATTCAGCGCGCTAACTTTCCAAAAAGTGAAAGCCTGTCTGCATTAGGTTCCGTTTAATCTATTCTTGGTAGTAAGAGAACCCCCTGTCATCAGTCTCAAATACATCATGAGAGTCAACAGCCACAAATGTGCTACTTCAATGTTCCACAATCAGTGTCATGGAATCACCGTCTCTTTTCTGCCACTCTCACTTCCTCCATATCATTTGCTCTACTCCACGCTGTTCTTTCATAGAAATCTGGACCTAAATTGTGACATCATCTGCCATGCAGGGGCAGAATGGCTTGGGGGGAGGGGGCTGCCATTGTGCCCCTGCAGTGCAATTAGTAAAAAAGAAAAAAAAAAAAAGAAAAGAAAAAGGCCTTGACCTTGTTATGATGAGCATTTGACAACAGCTGCAATAATACCTCCACAGCTATAAATAAAATGGCATTCACTTCCACCTGATGTAAAGTATGTGTCATCACATCACATGATGATGATGATGATTGAAGAGACAATAAATCCAGATTTCAATTTGCACAAGATAATCTCCCACAGTCATTCGAATGTAAACGAGGTTTCTTTTGCAGATTCAATGATGTGGTATGCACATACAGTAGGAACACACACACACACACACGCGCACGCACGCACACACGCACGCACGCACGCACACACACACACACACACACACACACACACACACACACACACACACACACACACACACACACACACACACACACACACACACACACACACACACACACACACACACACACAAACGGTGCTACATCCATGGTGATGTGGATGCAGAACGTTGGTCTTTGACCGACCAATGTCTAAAACACAAAACAGAGACAACACCATTCTGGTAAATCAATATTATACCACGTCCTGGAAATAACATCTCACAGGATCACTGATCATGATCACTGTGACCTGCCAGAAAAAAGTCAGCTGAGAACAGAGTTGCTGGAGAGAGAGAAGTCAAATTCATGGAAACATGACAGAGAGAGAATATGAATTTAACCTGCACATGGTACAAGTTCTTCATTATTATTGCATTACATTACTGTAATGTAATGCAGATCTGCAAACTTTCAGAATTGTACATAATTGACTGCATCTGTATGGACCCATGACTTATGCATGTCTCGTTTATTTTTAAAGTTTTCATGCTGTCTTGATGTCAGTTTGGAGGAGTTGAATGGTCGATGTAAACTAAAATCAAGGAAAAGAAAAAATACATCTGTATCTGATGCGTATGCACATTCTATCGAACCAGTGGCACTGTGGCAGTTACCCTACAAGGATGGTGTTCCAGTACCTGACCAAATGGATTTTAAAAGAACAACAAAATGGAATAACACATTATTTCAAATATTATAGTTTTTATTGTCCCCTTGGTGTGTGCAGTCAAGGATCAGAATAAAATATAAAAATCCATAGTTTCTATACGCAGAAATTTCTGTTCAGTGCATTTTATGGACAATCGGACTAATAGAACAGGGTTGGTGTAGTTCTACAGAACTGGTTCTCAAAGTGTGGTCCGGGGACCCCCTTGTGCCCTTGAAGGGTTCCAGGCTGTCCCTAGGAAAATGTGGAACAGTGTATGCCTTATCTTATTTCAAATTAAATGCCTATATTAAAAATAGCCTACAAACTCACATATTTTAAGCTTGTATTATGGCTATTCTCTGAAAAATTTACGTTGTAGTAGACATGCTCTGATAATCGGCCACCAATCTTTGATATTTACCCTATCTGTGATCGACAATTTACACTATCTCAAGAAACTGATAATTTACACCATTTAAGTGTCAATAGTTTTGATGGTTATTTTGACATTTAATTTTTGAAATATTCCATACCGGTATTTGCCTGTTATGCACAAGATCGGTATCAGAATATCATGAGAAAATCTGGTCTCCAAATGATGTGATCGGAGCATCCAGTTTGGGGGTCTTTGAAATGAAGAGAAACATGAACAAAATGTGCTTTGATAAAACTTGCTTGCATTTTTATTATATAGCAGTCTTTAGAGAAACTGAGCATTGGCAGTGAGATAATGTACATTATGTACAAGACAAGAGGTACTTGTCTGCAGTTACACTACATTTCCAGGGCAGTAACTAGACATGCTGCTGGAGGGTTATACTGTAGACTCGGCCATACAATTACACACCTTTCACTCTGCCTTTTCTTTCTTCACATCATCAACCCATAATGCTAGTGGTGGACAGCAACATTTACTTTACTTTCACTCCACTGCATTTCAAAGACAAATACTGTATGGTATTTCTGACTCATGGGACCCAATATGAGACCCAAACAAAAATACACTATAATTTATTTGTTCTACATTGGGTTCTATATTTCAAGTGATATTACAAAGAACATTTACTTTGTACTTTTGTTTTACTCAAGTACTGCCCTTGAATACTCCACTAATGAATACTGCTATTAATAGAATTACTCAACATCAGTTCTCGAGCTAAAATAATAATAAAACATCGGGAATACAAACTCAACGAACAAGCATTCATGTTGCATTTTGTGGCTTCCAACGTGCCAAAGTGTCAAACGCAAAACTTACATTGCAAGGATATATCCAGATACATGGCCTGAGGTGAGCTACAGTAACCGTGTGCATATTGTACAGTATACGGTATTATGTGAGTTCATCAAGATGACTAAAGGGATGGCAACAAAACACACATTCTTACAGCAGTGTTCAACTTCAGGGTCAGGATTCTGAACCCCGTCTTCTTTATAGCCCTATTCCAGACTGAGGATCTCAGTGGTGCAGCTGACAGCTTCAGGCCCAGATCTATGGGAGACGAGAGAACAGGACAGGGACACACATTATGGTATTTTTTCCCATAACTGTGAAACTAATTCCCATTATAGTAGTCCAGTCCATTCTGTGGCATTCTAAATGTACCCACTGAGCGCTACATGACATGAACATGACAAATGGTTAATTCTGCCGATTACATGATATTCCGTATTTCAAATTAGACCTGTTGTCTGCCGATTACGGAATACACTTGGAGATGTATCAATACACTTCTCAGCCCTCATAAGATAGCCAGTAACCTGAGACCTCTTGTGGCTCATTGCCAAAAGTGGTTTCTTTCCCAGTGAACTCCAAAGTTTGAAGTTTTTAACTCAAATTTCTTCTCCTGGGGCGTCCCTGGGACAACATATGTTTAGATGAATTTGATCACAGGTATAAGTGGATAAAGAAGTAGTGATAATAGACGATCTACAAGCTCACAACAGGGTACAAAGCAACACGGCTTGTAGATTTACTGTTTTGATTCGTTTGGGCTACGGGACAAACATCTTAATCTCTACTTTGGTTCTCCACCTGAAAGGTTTGGGGAATCACTTACTCTACAATATAAAACACAACAATAAGCCAAGACTCACTCTCAGAGTGTTGTCCCAGGAGGCTGTGCAGAATGCAGTGCCATCGGGCGACACTTTGAGGGAACTGATGCGGTTCTCATGACCGAAGAGGATGGAGACGCGTGTTCCCTTTAGCACATCCCAGGCGTTCACAGTGTAATCGTTGTAGCCAGCAAACAGCAGGCGTCCTGGCAGGGGAGAGGACATGGCACAAGAGAGCGGTGGAAGAAATGTACAAACAATCACACCTCCATTATAACCAAGCAGTCACTGAACCTGACACATGCACACATAGCAGTAAACCAGTGCTCCCTACTTGTATTCTTTCATAGAAGAACATGCATTTTAAAAATAATTGTCTTCTTTATCTTGTGTCTTAAAAAACTGTTAATGAACCACTGTTCTCTCTGCCTTGTTCTCTTTCTATAAAAAGGCTAGAAGTGTTTATGTTTCTCTTCCTGACAAATCCTGCTTCAGCAGCAAAGAAAGGAATTGGTGTGCTCATCTGCTCAACTCAAATGACGTCTGTGATTGTTGCTGCTACTGATCCAAAAGACACAGAAATACCGGTAGCAAATGTAGTCTTCAACACTCGCAAATGCATAGCCCACAACAATAAAATGAAACCCCACAAAGCCCTACTGTACGCCTAGCTCAGCATTCCTGAGACATGTGGGGCAGTGGGAGTGAAGAATGGTTTTAGGTAAGACGTGGCTAGCATCTGGCTAGCGTGTGTACGCTACAAGGCTACCTACATGAGGGTACCTGGTTTCCAAAACCCTAACACTAGCTCTGAGAGCATTGTCCCCTAATGTACTGCTGAACCAATGAGAGCTCTGTGGCCTTACCGCTCTGAGAAAAGTCCACACTTGTAGCACCGAAAATGATGCTGTCCTTCTGGTAGACGGCGACCTCGCGGTCAGCACGCAGGTCATAGAGACGACACTGAAAAACACACATATTTATTTATGTACACATAATAGAGAAACCTACAGGGATGCAAATATAATAGTTGCAGTAAAGTTACATTCAGAAATTCATGGCTTCATGGATTGATGGTTTTCGTGTCACTCTATGTACTCTATGAGTAGCAACAGCATCTCCGCCATAATATATGATGGCTGCTTCTTAAATGCGTGTAAGAGGCAGAGTTGTCATTATGCATGTTGCTTTGACTACGCAAGTCAACACACACCGTATCATCAACGACAGTACGTCAGCACTCAAGCCACAACCACATTTCTAAACAGCTTTTCCACTCAGCTCTGCATGGTACTGTTCTGTTGAACAAGGCCTGAACCTACTGGAACACTTTTTCTTTGACAGACCATTTCAATAGTTGGGATTACCTCCCTTCATGTGGGTTGTTTGTTCCCCCCGTGAGAACTGCCTTTCCTTTGTGGATATACCATGAGGATTGTTTCCTACAGGGACATTCTATCCTAATGCGGCTATGCGGTACTTCTTATGTGGAACGGCTGTTGTGTTGTGAAACCTTTTATACCTCATGTCTAACATTATGTATAAAACTGCTGCTATAAAACTGGATGTTGATTTGAGCTTTCCTGCTTGACTAGACTTCTCTGTTGGCACAATTACCTACTTTACTGCAGTGTGTAGACAGCTGAATTAACATTTAACACAGCCAGATGTAGTTAAATGATAGAGATTCATCATGGAGCCAATAGCAGATGAGAGGAAAACTAAAGAAACTTTACAGACATACTAATAAAACAAAATCGGACGAGCTGAATGCGTTGCAGATTCACGTCTGAAATATTTCTTTTGTGTCTTTTGTGTGCTTTAATGCTTGGCATCTTTCTTTCAAGCCACTTGATGAGCTATTTGATTTGACTGAACTCGCCCTGTAAAATAATGAAGTGCCTGTGTGTACATAGTGCAGTGCACCGTCCACTTCCCACAATGTCTTGTAAAAACAACACTAAACACTCCAAATCCATATTGTAAAAGTGTTCCTTTAAAGCAATGGTGCTCAACCCATGGACCGGGGGGCACTGGTGGGCTGTGAAGGAACAGCAAGTGGCAATAGACTGCAAAAAAGCCTTGTTCCTCCTACATTCAGGTACTGGGGGCGGCAGTGGTTCAGGAGTGGAGTCACTGGATGGTGCCAGTTCGATCCCGGGGTCCCACAGAGTTAGTGTTGAAGTGTCCTTGAGCAAGACACTGAACCCCTAATTGCTCCTGATGTGCTAGTAGGTACCTTGCATGGTTTCCACTTCCATCAGTGTGTGAATGTGAGTGTGAATGGGTGAATGTGATGCACAAGCTATGTAAAGCGCCTTGGATAAAGGAGCTATATAAATGCACCATTTACCATTTATTGTACACCCCCTCCTGTTTGCAGATCCAACCTCAACACCTTCTACCAATATACTCACTATGCCTCCTCTGTACAAACGTTTTCCCTCTGATAAACTCTTTCCTGATCCTATCCGTTCTTGTTATCCCAGAGAGAACCTCACCATGTTAGTCTCTACTATTTGTCTTTTCCAGTTTGTCGCTAAACCAGTGGTTTTCAACCAGTGGTCCGGGGACCACAAGTGGTCCTTGAGAGAGTTCCAAGGTGGTCCCCAGCTTAATGATGATTAAACAAGTGACCTTTAACCTGTGTCATCCAAGAGAGTCACATGCGTCCATGTGATGAAAACATGACTTGCAGAAAAGTGAAAACATGTTGACATCGGCAGGAAGACACATTTTGCAGCAGGTCACTGTCAGTTCACTGTCTTATCTCTAAACCAAGACCTTTATGGCATTCTTCAGTCTACTGTTTAATAAAGAAAAACAATAAACAAAATAAAAAAGAAAGTATAGATAAATGCTGGCAGAACTCACAGTTGCATCATCAGAGGCAGAGGCAAAAGCATCTCCGCTGGGGTAGTACCTGAACACAAACACAATATAGGGAAAAAATGGTCCATTATTTTATTATACACAGATGGGGTCAACAATAGGTATTTGTGAAAGAGATAAAGGAGCATTTGGGGTAACCCTTAAAAAAATATAATTACAACATAGTTGTATTGTACTTGTATGCAAAGCGGAACAATGTCTGAACTACAATGAAAATGGTGGCACATTTTGTGTGCCATCCAGTACAATGTCTGTTTCAAGTACTTTTATGGACAGGGAGTAGGAGATCACCTTTCTTTTGAGATATTTGGTATTTACATAGTCATAAAATGAAGCATTCTGTCTTGAAAGATGAATAAGAATGCTCAAACCCAGCAGTAAATGAGTTATTACGCTATCTCTCGATACTTATTTGTCACTAGAGCATTTGATTCATTAAGAAAAGTCCCCCATTGTAGCTGGGACTCACTAATTGCGACCTGAACTCACCTGACACAGTTGACATCGGAGTCGTGTGTCTCGAAGGACTGAACGTTCTGGCCAGAGCGCATGTCCCATACGTTACATCTCTTATCACAGCCCTGCATGATAAGCACACACATGTATAGGCACACACACACCGATATGCAGCACACACACGCACGCACACACATACACACACTTAATAATAATTACATGTTATCCAATTTTACCGTTACCTGAAAATGAATGGTTTAGGACATACCAACAGCAATATGCATACCACACACAGCAGCATACCAACATGAATATGTATATGATGAATATGATATTTGTCTTAGAGAGAGCTTTGCTCACCGGATTTAATTGTAAGTAAAACATCTTGAAAACTGGGGTGTTTTTTCTCCTTTAACTTCTAATCAATTTGCACCAGCTGTGCTAATTATGCTGCTATGGCAACAATATACCGTATGAGCCAAAAATTGCATTGCTGATTAATATTAAAGTTAGAGCTCTCTCTAACCAGAGGCCTCTGTGGTTTTGAATTCAGCTGAAGGCAGCATTTACTGTGAGTGTGACCACTCAGGCAGGCATGCTTACCCCACTTAACACTTACACAATCTTTACATGCCAAGAAGAGATCACTGTGGTGGGTGCTTGCAATGGTCCTATGTTTCTCAGTCAACTAAAATCTTAAAATATAAAATATGCTGTATATTGGGGCAATGGTGAACTGTGGTGAACATATCAAATAAGTCATTCTAAAGATATATATCAGACATTGATTTATAAAAAAAACACCAACTGTATATTTTGATGCCAATACTCTCACTGAAGATGAAATGCGTTGTTTTTTTCCTTCTACTTTTTTGCCTTTTACTTACAGGGTGTTTATTATAGCGGTATTGCTATTTTTACATCACAATACACATGCGCACGCACACATATGCACACACACACACTACTCACCCCAGACACAAAGGTGTTGCCGGTCTCGGAGGGGGCGAGGTGCAGGGAGAGCACATCAGCCGTGTGACCATGGAAACTCTGCAGCAGCTGAGAGCTCTCCACATCCCACAAGGCACATGTGCCGTCACCACTGGAAGTCAAGATCTAGAACACACACACACACACACACACACACACACACACACACACACACACACACACACACACACACACACACACACACACACACACACACACACACACACACACACACACACACAAATTATACTCAATGGAACGGACCATTGCTGTGTTACTCCCCTTCTCTATCCCCATTCTATGCCAGGAAATGTACCTTCTGTATAAATACAAAAATCTGTATCAATAAAGGCAAAATTACACCCTCAAAAAATACATACGTAATGCGAATAAAATCAACAACAAAGAGCATGTGTATTTCATAGGTTAAATTGTGTAAAAAAAAGTTAAAGCTCTGTATTAACATCCTAAAGGGCGTTTCAAGTGATTATGAACATCCTGACTAACCTGGGGACCACTGTTGTGTTGGGAGAGATTGAAATACATTTTTGACTCTTAAGTGCTTCATTTCATTTCTTAATATGAGGCAAATCAAAACCAACATATCGGTATGCTAATGGTCCAGAGCTCCAACAAGACTGAGATTGAGAACCACTGATTTCTTTCCCATAGTTACCCATATCTTGTTCTCTTAACCTTCCATTATTAATGTATGTATGAGCAAGCAGACACATGCACGACTGAATCATCAGTATATGGAAATGTACATATACTTTAATCAACCAGTCAATCTAGTTCTTGACATTCGACTTCCCAGTAAATGACAACTCAGACAGCGTCATTGTACTGTCGTACAGCCGACAGTACAATGACAGTCCCTGAATATAGTAATATATAAAGGTTATGTACATATTATCTTCAGTGTTGGGCAGTAACTAATTAAATATTACTATTACTTTAATTTTCCGGCAAAAGTAAAGTATTACTCTGCTGAAATGTGTAATAAAGTAATGTTAATCTACCAAAACATGTCTCTTTACTTACTTTTGAGATTGTTTTTGCAAGTGAAAATAGAACAGATTTACAAGCTATCAACAGATGACAACAGAGATGCACTGTAGTTTGTAGACAGGACATACACTACAAGTTATCGCAGTTGTCGCAAGTTGTCACTAAACAGATTGTGTTGTACATCTCTATTCCTTTGTGGGTGGGAGGGGGGAAAGTATTATTATTATTATTTGATTCAAATAAGTAATGTAATATTATTACCTTTTCTAATGGGTCATACGTAAAGCTATTACTCTCCTAAGTAATATTGCCTAACACTGGTTATGTTTGACAGAACTGTTCCGTGGAAGCGCACTAGTGTTAGTTACTGAGGTAGTTTTACAGAGGTTAAGAGGGTACACAGAAAAGGGAGTTAGATTCTCAAGAAAGCTTGCTTGATGAGTCATCATTCTTAGGAAGTGTGACCATAAGTATCATAATGTTATGTGTATTGTATATCAGTTCATCACTTCAGAGTTTAATGTAAGGTTGGATGAAGTAAGAGAATGGAATTAGGAATTAGCCAAGTTCATGATTAATTAGGGTTATGGTGCCCATAAACGGTTCATAAACAGTTGAAAACCTCTGATCTAGAGCACCGTTATATCTACTGTATTTCCTAATATGATATCATCTTAAAATGTTTACATTCAAGGTGAAATCAAAGTAGAATATTGTACATTTTCTCAAACCCTGTATTGTATATTTACCAGTAGTATATATTATTATTATTGTTATTATTATTATTATTATTATTATTTAATATCAGGTCTACATTTAATATCAGAATCCCATTGTTGCACGGTGCACAATAAATGGACAGCTTAGGTATGATACTGCCCCTTAGTGATAAACAGAGGGAGGTGCAAGACATTGCAGACCAGTTACCATGAAGATCCAATAGTACACTTCATTGCTAGCTGCTACAAAGTGCTTCTTTTTGTTCTCGCAGCCTCTTCCGCTCTTTAATTCATAGACAAATATGGTGGGTTGCCACTACCAGAGACCCAGCTTTATCTTTTTAATTTTGTCAACTTATCAGTTCTCTCCACTGACTGGTTAAGACTGTAAACTTAAATGAAAAATAGTGTTTGTTAAAGACCAAACAAAGTAGCAACATTCTGACAATATCTAATGTGTGTGTGTGTGTGTGTGTGTGTGTGTGTGTGTGTGTGTGTGTGTGTGTGTGTGTGTGTGTGTGTGTGTGTGTGTGTGTGTGTGTGTGTGTGTGTGTGCGTGTGTGTGTGTGTGTTTTGCAGTGGCCCTGTCCTGTGTGTGTGGTTGGTGTGTGTGGTTGTGCTGCATGCGAGACATACAGTACTATGCAATACAGTATGGCTAAGAAACCCTATTTGTGTGTGCTCACATTGCCATGCAGTATGTGATTGTGAGCGTGTGTGCACACACGATAACGTGTGTGTGTGTGTTGAATACTGTGGCCTCAGGTCACAGCACGCTCCCTTCACAGTCAGATAAAGGCACTCTCAGTGTCTATTAATACTCCCACAATGAGTGACCATAAAGTCCGTCACGTTCTTGTCTCACATCCCCTGCTCCTCACTCCCCCTCCCCTGCGGGCTTGCTCCCATCGGTGGTCTGCCTGGCTACACTAAATAATTCACATCACAAATATTGCATAAACTGTACGAGGTGGGGCTTTTGTACGCTGTGTGACTGTGTATAAAGGCATCAAACTGTACGTATTAATATAATATAATACAATACAAATTATATTAATCTTTTTGAAATGCTCTACCCCTTAAAAGGAACCCTGCATAATGAGATAAATATGGATAATACAATACATTATACTTGCCCTCTATAACTAGAATTGAACATTTAAAACACAAAGAATAAGCTCCTTAGTTTAAAAATAGTTAATGTTTTTATCCCATGGTGGACGCCATTTCAGTGTGCCTGTCACATGACCTGTAACAGTGATGACGTCACAGAACATTGCTCCGCAGTAGAAGTGAATGGAATGGAATGTAAACAACTATACATTTCTCTTCCTATGGTCCATTTTACAGTTCTTTATTTCACAGAACAGTGTATATACTTTGATGTTTTTATTGTTTTACGTTTTAATCCTGGATAATCATGGAACGTCCCCTACTATCACCTCACATACAGCAGCTGTCAACGTTATTTTGCATGCCTGTGTTGTGGAACATTTACACCGCTTACGTTAAGTTACACGACTCACCCACCCAGGTGATGACAACAATACTAATCACTGTAATCTTATCATGAATTACCAAAATGTTGATTGAGTTCGATAATGTTTGTCCTTCATTTCCATTTTTTATTTCCATACAAATTACCGGTCAAATAATCATGATTGGTATCGGGCCTACACCTGGCATCGATCAGACAATGATTGGTCTGTGGCTTCTTACCTGCATGTCCGAGTTGGTGAAGCTGCAAGCTGATAGGTAGTTGGTGTGCATAGCAACATTTTTCTTCTTGGCTGCCAGGTTCTCGTTCTTATCCAATGACAATGGAAACACACAGCACTTGTTATCCAATCCACTGTTGGAGAGAAGAGAAAGGTCAAAGGTCAAATGGAGGTCATGGAGTTCCAAAACATTGTAACAGTCGGTGGACATTTAATGTCTCTTTGTTTGAAAACTGTGATCGATACGTTTAGTTTAATGAACACAACATTGTTTTGACCAGTATATATGGTACAATAGGTCAATATACAATACACAACTTCTCTGGTTGTATTCGGTCCTCCTGCTCAGCTAATGAGAAATATAATTTACTGTAAGTGTAAGTGGGGCATGATTTGGGGTCCCACACACGGAAAAGAACCCGCCCTGATGCTCAGAAACCAATGAAAACACTGCAAACCCCGCCCATGCTGATCTTAAAAGGCAGAGAGTTCTTTTAATAATTTATCGCCAGAGCTGTGAAAATTGCAGACTGCCTTGGGTTTACACAAATAAATAAATTCACTCACAGACAAATGTCGAAAATAAAGTAAAGTCGTAATTGACAATGTAAAAATGCCTCAAAAATACAAAGTATAGGGCTGCACAGGATCAAGTGCTATTGTGGCAAAGGAAAAAGCTTAGAGCGCCAGGCCCGACCCTGCATAGTGTCCAATCTGCTTAGCTTCCGAGATCGGGCATGTTCAGGGTGGTATGGCCGTAAGCGATAGCTGCTGGGGCCGGTCGGGCTTTTGTAGCTGACAGCGGCCCCGCGCCACGCACACAAGGAAGGGAGGAAATGCAATGCCCATGCTGCGGTGTTTGTTCCAGTCTGACCTGGCCTGCTAAAAAAGGTTACAAGTGCCGTTCTTCGTTCAGCAGTGCCCAATTAGTTACTCTAAAGGTTATTTCCACCACTGCTGTTAAGAAATCCTCTTAATCTAATAAAGTTCCTAATTGTGCACTTTTTTCATGTCATTTCATTTTGTAACATTACATTTTGTTTGCCTCATGGGGCGAAGGCAAGATTCTCTGTTCTGCCCCCAAGGTTCTCAACAGAGGTAGTTATATTAAATCTCATTTGGTATATCCCAAACTAATATAGCCCCTGCCATTGATTGAAATTGCTTTAATTGTACATAGTCGGTTCCACGATTTCCTCGAGTTCATGATGGCTATACAGATTAGGCCTAGCCTGTGTTCTTTACGTTTGATAAAGAGCATCTTCCATAAAATGCCTATATTTAATAATAGAATATATTATTAATTATTAATATAATATGCAGTGAATGCCTGGATTAGTGGGCCTATTAAGAACAGAGTTTAAAATAACTAGTTAGCAAAATTGTAAAAATATGCAATTGAAAAAGAAAAATAACACATTTTAGAATCATCATGCCAGCGCAAATCATTGCAACGCAGCCGAGCCAAAGCAAAGTTTCCTGAGGAAACTCTCCTTATTGATATCTCAAAACATACAGTTTTGCTGTGTCATCCACACAGCTGAGCTGGTTTGCCCAGAACCAACATGGGATCCCCAGTCGTCAGTTGGTGAAGCTCAAAATGCTATATGTCCTCAGCCAGTTTTCTGTATTACCTCAGCAACAGAAATTTAGTAGCTTGTGCAAGGGACCATGCAGGTTTGAAGCCCATATGCACTTGAGGTAAAATTGGGGAAAGTCTGGTTCATTATAGAAGACAGCGGTTCAAAATGAGCCCAGCAACCCACAGGGGTCTTTGGGTGGGTTTGAGGGTAATGAAAAAAAGAAAATGTCTGAGAGATGGTACTTACCCACAGGCTATAGCGCAACCTGATGGGGCATAGGAACATGCCATCACCCATGTACAAGGCATAGTCACTCCATGTTCCTGGTCACACACACAGAGAGCACCCAACACAGTAGAGCATTAGATACATATAGCTGGTTTAAGTTAATAAGGGAAGCTTTTAGTATAGAGTCGGCTATATGGTTAATGCTGTCGCACCAAAGAGCCAGGATTAGTCAGGCAGTACAACGTATGTTGTACAGTAAGTGCACTCTCTACCACACAAGGGCACACATACACACACTTCAGTGTCAGTTGATGGATAGATAATCTTTGGTCTCCTCTCTGGAAGGCATACATACATTATCCTCCTGTGCTATGCTCTCTCAGGAGTACATGGTCAGTCCATCCATGGACGACAGTAAAAGCTGTACATGGAGAGCATTAGGTTTCGGTCTAAAATGAGATAGCTGCCATTTCCACAGATTACACTGGCCTCGAATACTGACATTAAAGATAAATGGCCAGTTCTCCAAAGACCTTTAACACAGAAACAGCTATGTTTTCACAGGAAGGGATTACATAATAATAATCTTTATTGTCCCATAGGATATTCATGATATTCACACGCCACAGACAAATCATTACACCAAAACAACACAAAACCCACCCTGTACACAGAACGTTGTATCTGGCACGGCATTTTGCTTAATGTCGATGGCTGAGGTGACAAAACTCCTACTAAAACTGACATTTTCAATGGAAATGCTCTATATCTTTGTCTTGATGGTTCTGTTGTTATTTACAACATACAAAAGAATGACCATTTGTGACATATTTATATAGGTCACTGGTTGGAAAATCAGTTTGAAGCATCGGAGGTGCGGGACTTCACCTTCAGTCAACTTAGCATCCTCCGAGTGATGTCCCGATAGTGAAACATATAATTAATTCTACTAATATTTGAGCCTTTTTTCCTGATTTCTATCTACAGGTATCTCTATTTTTTCCTTTCTTGAGAACATCAAATTGTGGCTGCTTTACTAACCTTGTTGAGGGTGAAAGCATCCCAGACGATCACTTTCCCATCCTAGAAACAGGAGATGTATTAGTGTTACACAGAGGAAATACAGACTAACACCAGTGACTGAAAGGTCAATGCGATTGACTGATTGATTGATTATCTTATTAAGAGTTTGCAGAGTGGGTACAGTTCAACTAGTATGGGTCAATAAAAAATATGCTAAGAGAAAAAGCACTAACTCTTGTTTACATGAGGGTCCTCCATTCTCAATTCATCAAAACATTTAAAGACATACAATTATGCACTTCAATTCATAATTAGAAACACAGGAGAACATTCTCACTGGGGCCAGTTTGGAAATGCAGCTGTGCGTAAGTGCTCTTTTAGAGTGGCCTATCTACAGGTATTTCTATAGATATTCCAAATCTAAATTAAATTGGAATAAGAACGACAAAATCTACATCTGTTCCCATAGACGTTCCAATGCTAAATTAAGATGGTGTTCTCCAAGGGACTTTCTATGGAGATTTACAAGTAGGGTACGATGTTCAGCCCTGGGAAACTGAGGCACAATGCAAACTCAATGGTAGCCCAAGCTCCACCCTTGCTTGCCTCTTCCTGGACGCGTGTTCCTGTCAGAGGCCAGATGATTTTTTTCAACACCAAATGATTATAACGGGCAGGTGCTTCTTCAAAAGTTAGTTAAAAACTAGGCTGTCAATGGGGAATTGGGATTAATTAATCTCGCATCTCGAGGAAGCGTTTTTACTGTGTTCATTGGTTCAATGTGTGTGTGTCCGTGTGTGTGTATGTGCGTGCATGCGCACATGTGCGTATACCTGTGATGAGCTGACAAGGCGTCTCTTGTCTTTGCACCAGTCCATACAGAGCACCTTATTGGAATGGCCCTTCAGGACACGCCTGGTCTTAATGGTGAGAGCACCCAGAACCTCCACCTTCTCAGCCACCTTGTGGACTACACACACACGCACGCACGCACGCACGCACGCACGCACGCACGCACGCACGCACGCACGCACGCACGCACGCACGCACGCACGCACGCACGCACGCACGCACGCACGCACACACACACACACACACACACACACACACACACACACACACACACACACACACACACAATATACAACAATATATTATGCTAATTTATTTCCTCTAGGTTAAGGTTAAGTTAAGCACCTCAAAGTATAGAATAATGACAATAAAATCACAAACACACAGGATATGATAAATATGGGCATTGCTTGACAGTGTGTTATCATGGTTAACTGAATAATGTAACAATACACAGTATATGGCAAAATGTGTTATGATATGATACATATATAACAATGTTTTCTGATGATTACACTGATTCTGTATATAACAATACTATGATATAATGTGATTAAAGTACAACTATAACAGTATGTGTGTTATTATTACTTAAACGGGCTAACAACAATAGGCTATTTGATATGATATGACAAGGCTACATTCATATTTTAGCAATAGCTCATATGGTAGGCTATGTACGTTATTTACGATTATATCGATACTCCAACCAACATTAGGACATATTATATAAAATACTGAAAGTGTGTGTGGGGGGAGGGGGGTGTTATTATTAATTACCATTAGGCTATAATGTGTATGAAGAATTATATCAGGATCATAATGTAGCATTCATGCATCATTATCGTATTGTTACATACCCAATATCAGAATCGTAAAAAGGCAGTCTCATACCGGTATATCGACCACTTCTAAAATCCAGTATCCCATCAACATCCTAATCTATGCTGTCGTTTATCCATTTCCATATCATATGATCAAAATAAGAGTGATATGACTATTATGTAGCTCTTTATATCTACTTGCTGCCAATGTAGCGAGTCTGAAAATATAGAATATGGAATTGTAACAACGTTGCAATATAAGATCGGATAAGTACCGAGATATGTCATTTTGCCAATATCGTGTAGCCCTTTAGCATGCATGCATGCATGCATCCATCCATCCATCCATCCATCCATGCATGATGCTCTGACACTCACGCTCCACATCGTGCAGCTTGTTCCTCTCCTCCTCCAGCTTCTTCTTCAGGTTGTCGCTCTCGTTCTTCAGCGTCGACAGGGTCTCTCCCTTCGTCAGACCCTCACACGCCATCTTTTAGGAAACAAACACAATGCACGCCAAGAGAATTATGATGTATATACGTATAATAACACGAATCGCCTCCTCCTCCTCCTCCTACTGTCCGGCTTCTGTCCTGTCTGCTGCTGCCCAGTGTCGACGAGGAGGCATCTGGTTCTCTCCTCCTCCATCCATTCGAGTTATCTACTGAGTTTACCCGTACGACGGTGCCGCGTTGCTCAGAGTAGCAGATCTGCAAGATCACAGCACACCACGACGGCGACGCGCTCTGAGCTTGTAAATCTGCTCTTTCCGTCGTACGGGCCAGCGCCAACTAGTTAGAAGAGTTGCGACATTGAGCGGTCAGCGGTCACTGAAGCGCTCGCTGTTCATTCAGCCTGAATAGGGACAAACTGGATGGGAGATACATTGTTTTCAATAATGGCAACGCAAAATAAGAGCTGTTTTATTCATTGTGCAACATGACAACTGCTTTCAAGTATTGTCCAGAATTAACTAAAGTATCTGTGATGTTTCTGTTGTACTACAACAAAGGGATTTAAGACAGATCATTTAAGCTGGAGTACTTCCGGTATACGACCCGTCAACAACAAATTTTGTTGTCTCAATTCTCATTAGAAGTCTATGGTCTGGTGTTTGGCATTTTATAGAAAAGTCACTCTTTAACCCTATAAGGCTCAGTTATACTTCTACTTGAAAAAAAAAAGACTGTTTTCAACCTTACTACTAGTTTGTACTACCATGATCTATTAAAAAAGGCAAATTAATTCATTATAATACATTAAAAATATATTTTATGTTTACATTATGTACTGTAGTTTAGTTTCAAAATCAATACATACTATTTATTTTATTTCAGAAAATCAGAACATAGCTTTAATCCGTTGGAACCAAAAATATAACTTAAACCGGTACTGAACAATATATGCCAAATGAACAATGGGCCTGGAAATTAAAAGGTTTAAGAAATGGCAGCTATATATTATTCATGTTTCCTGCATGAACCTTTCTGGAACCACCGCAGTGAAGTTAGTTTTAAGTTGGATATTCGACAGACATTCGCTCCGAAATGCTAATATTTACAGATTTGAAATGTAAAAATAAGAGGTGTATCTCATGCAGCCAGGAGAGTACTATGATCCCACACTGATTTTGAGTCAATTGATCACATGACCTGGAAGCTATTGAGCAAAAATGCTAATATTTACATATAAAAATTAATCAAAAATATTTTTAGAAATTGATCAAAAATATTTACAGTTTTGAAATGTAAAAATAAGAGGTGTATCTCATGCAGCCAGGAGAGTACTATGATCCCACACTGATTTTGAGTCAATTGATCACATGACCTGGAAGCTATTGAGCAAAAATGCTAATATTTACATATATAGATTAATCAAAAATATTTTTAAAAATTAATCAAAAATATTTACAGATTTGAAATGTAAAAATAAGAGGTGTATCTCATGCAGCCAGGAGAGTACTATGATCCCACACTGATTTTGAGTCAATTGATCACATGACCTGGAAGCTATTGAGCAAAAATGCTAATATTTACATATAAAAATTAATCAAATATATTTTTAAAAATTAATCAAAAATATTTACAGATTTGAAATGTAAAAATAAGAGGTGTATCTCATGCAGCCAGGAGAGTACTATGATCCCACACTGATTTTGAGTCAATTGATCACATGACCTGGAAGCTATTGAGCAAAAATGCTAATATTTACATATAAAAATTAATCAAAAATATTTTTAAAAATTAATCAAAAATATTTACAGATTTGAAATGTAAAAATAAGAGGTGTATCTCATGCAGCCAGGAGAGTACTATGATCCCACACTGATTTTGAGTCAATTGATCACATGACCTGGAAGCTATTGAGCAAAAATGCTAATATTTACATATAAAAATTAATCAAAAATATTTTTAAAAATTAATCAAAAATATTTACAGATTTGAAATGTAAAAATAAGAGGTGTATCTCATGCAGCCAGGAGAGTACTATGATCCCACACTGATTTTGAGTCAATTGATCACGTGACCTGGAAGCTATTGAGCAAAAATAATAATATTTACATATAAAAATTAATCAAAAATATTTTTAAAAATTAATCAAAAATATTTACAGATTTGAAATGTAAAAATAAGAGGTGTATCTCATGCAGCCAGGAGAGTACTATGATCCCACACTGATTTTGAGTCAATTGATCACATGACCTGGAAGCTATTGAGCAAAAATGCTAATATTTACATATAAAAATTAATCAAAAATATTTTTAAAAATTGATCAAAAATATTTACAGATTTGAAATGTAAAAATAAGAGGTGTATCTCATGCAGCCAGGAGAGTACTATGATCCCACACTGATTTTGAGTCAATTGATCACATGACCTGGAAGCTATTGAGCAAAAATGCTAATATTTACATATAAAGATTAATCAAAAATATTTTTAAAAATTAATCAAAAATATTTACAGATTTGAAATGTAAAAATAAGAGGTGTATCTCATGCAGCCAGGAGAGTACTATGATCCCACACTGATTTTGAGTCAATTGATCACATGACCTGGAAGCTATTGAGCAAAAATGCTAATATTTACATATAAAAATTAATCAAAAATATTTTTAAAAATTAATCAAAAATATTTACAGATTTGAAATGTAAAAATAAGAGGTGTATCTCATGCAGCCAGGAGAGTACTATGATCCCACACTGATTTTGAGTCAATTGATCACATGACCTGGAAGCTATTGAGCAAAAATGCTAACATTTACATATAAAAATTAATCAAAAATATTTACAGATTTAAAATGCAAAAATAAGAGGTGTATCTCATGCAGCCAGTAGAGTACTATGATCCCACACTGATTTTGAGTCAATTGATCACATGACCTGGAAGCTATTGAGCAAAAATGCTAATATTTACATATAAAAATTACTCAAAGATATTTACAGTTTTGAAATCTAAAAATAAGAGGTGTATCTCATGCAGCCAGGAGAGTACTATGATCCCACACTGATTTTGAGTCAATTGATCACATGACCTGGAAGCTATTGAGCAAAAATGCTAATAATTACATATAAAAATTAATCAAAAATATTTACAGATTTGAAATGTAAAAATAAGAGGTGTATCTCATGCAGCCAGGAGAGTACTATGATCCCACACTGATTTTGAGTCAATTGATCACATGACCTGGAAGCTATTGAGCAAAAATGCTAACATTTACATATAAAAATTAATCAAGATATTTACAGATTTAAAATGTAAAAATAAGAGGTGTATCTCATGCAGCCAGTGGAGTACTATGATCCCACACTGATTTTGAGTCAATAGCTTCCAGGTCATGTGATCAATTGACTCAAAATCAGTGTGGGATCATAGTACTCCACTGGCTGCATGAGATACACCTCTTATTTTTACATTTCAAATCTGTAAATATTTTTGATTAATTTTTATATGTAAATATTAGCATTTTTGCTCAATAGCTTCCAGGTCATGTGATCAATTGACTCAAAATCAGTGTGGGATCATAGTACTCTCCTGGCTGCATGAGATACACCTCTTATTTTTACATTTCAAATCTGGAAATATTTTTGATTAATTGTTATATGTAAATATTAGCATTTTTGCTCAATAGCTTCCAGGTCATGTGATCAATTGACTCAAAATCAGTGTGGGATCATAGTACTCTCCTGGCTGCATGAGATACACCTCTTATTTTTACATTTCAAATCTGTAAATATTTTTGATTAATTTTTATATGTAATTATTAGCATTTTTGCTCAATAGCTTCCAGGTCATGTGATCAATTGACTCAAAATCAGTGTGGGATCATAGTACTCTCCTGGCTGCATGAGATACACCTCTTATTTTTACATTTCAAATCTGTAAATATTTTTGATTAATTTTTAAAAATATTTTTGATTAATTTTTATATGTAAATATTAGCATTTTTGCTCAATAGCTTCCAGGTCATGTGATCAATTAACTCAAAATCAGTGTGGGATCATACTACTCTCCTGGCTGCATGAGATACACCTATTTTTACATTTTAAATCTGTAAATATTTTTGATTATTTTTTATATGTAAATATTAGCATTTTTGCTCAATAGCTTCCAGGTCATGTGATCAATTGACTCAAAATCAGTGTGGGATCATAGTACTCCACTGGCTGCATGAGATACACCTCTTATTTTTACATTTCAAATCTGTAAATATTTTTGATTAATTTTTATATGGAATTATTAGTATTTTTGCTCAATAGCTTCCAGGTCATGTGATCAATTGACTCAAAATCAGTGTGGGATCATAGTACTCCACTGGCTGCATGAGATACACCTCTTATTTTTACATTTCAAATCTGTAAATATTTTTGATTAATTTTTATATGTAATTATTAGCATTTTTGCTCAATAGCTTCCAGGTCATGTGATCAATTGACTCAAAATCAGTGTGGGATCATAGTACTCTCCTGGCTGCATGAGATACACCTCTTATTTTTACATTTCAAATCTTTAAATATTTTTGATTAATTTTTATATGTAATTATTAGCATTTTTGCTCAATAGCTTCCAGGTCATGTGATCAATTGACTCAAAATCAGTGTGGGATCATAGTACTCTCCTGGCTGCATGAGATACACCTCTTATTTTTACATTTCAAATCTGTAAATATTTTTGATTAATTTTAAAAAATATTTTTGATTAATTTCTATATGTAAATATTAGCATTTTTGCTCAATAGCTTCCAGGCCATGTGATCAATTGACTCAAAATCAGTGTGGGATCATAGTACTCTCCTGGCTGCATGAGATACACCTCTTATTTTTACATTTCAAATCTGTAAATATTTTTGATTAATTTTTAAAAATATTTTTGATTAATTTTTATATGTAAATATTAGCATTTTTGCTCAATAGCTTCCAGGTCATGTGATCAATTGACTCCAAATCAGTGTGGGATCATAGTACTCTCCTGGCTGCATGAGATACACCTCTTATTTTTACATTTCAAATCTGTAAATATTTTTGATTAATTTTTATATGTAAATATTAGCATTTCGGAGCGAATGTCTGTCGAATGTCTGTCGAATATCCAACTTAAAACTAACTTCACTGCGGTTCTGGAACCCCCGATCCCACTTTGAGAACCACTGTTAGAACAAGATAAAAGCTGGCAAAGGCCTACAGAACACAGAGGCCCCTGGCATGTCAATCTCTCACTTAAAGTTTGTGAGTGTTTGTGTGTGTGTGTGTGTGTGTGTGTGTGTGTGTGTGTGTGTGTGTGTGTGTGTGTGTGTGTGTGTGTGTGTGTGTGTGTGTGTGTGTGTGTGTGTGTGTGTGTGTAAGGGGGGGGGGGGTAGAATTCAAGATAACAGATACAGTACTAGCATTGTGTGTGTGGTGTGTGTGTGGTGGGGGGATGCGTGTGTGCATGCGTGTGTGCATTTGACAGGAGTTGGAGGAGAGAAGGCTGACAGCATACGTTCTGTGGGTATTCCCCCTTCATCCCATCAATAAACACATGGCGGCCAGCCAGCTCCCAACACCAAGCTGGGCAGGGGCCAGCTTGGTTATGTGCTTTTAAGCTAATAATATTATAAAGCCTTGTAAATAGATCAGGCATTATATACTGTATATAATATTAAATATAATGCTTTACTATTATCATTATTTAATGGTAATAATTATCACTATTATGATCATTAAAAGCTTGAATCATTCAACTGCCCTAGTAGGAATATGACATTTCAATGTAGGCCGATAAAAAAAGGCAACATAAATCCTTAATAAGTGAATAAGTGTGTTCAAACTCATTGGTTTGTAATCAGATTGACAGCATAATGAACAGTAAAGACATTAGGATTAGGCTAAACCTGGCTGTTGGCCTTGTCCGCAGCATTAGTTTCCATGGTAACTATTGTGGCATTGCTTTCAATCAAGCTTCAACATATCCAGGTTAGCTGGCCAAATTAATCTGACAAGATCCAGTTTTCATGAAACTGGATACCTGTTAAATCCTGGGTTAATCCCTAATCCAGGTTTCGTGAAATTGGACCATGGGAAGATATACGTTTCCAGTTATCAAACCATACAGTCAGTACTGATAAGGAGATTGTTATTGCTGATCAATGTTGTTTTCTGATAATAATGTTTTCATTCTGCATGACCCATTATTCAGCAGATAAATTAGTTATAAACGCCAGGCAGGCTTTGAATGTAGCCTCACATAGCATAGCCCACATCAGAGATCTCTGTGACCGCCTGCTACCGGAGATTAAATCGATATTATAAATGAAAGATGGCAGGGAGTCAAACAAACCACATTTTGGGGTACTTGGTTCAGCCAGGTAGTCTACCTCATACCACTAACACAATTCCCAGGGCCACAATAAAATAGAAATCCAACAAATTAGAATTATCCATAACCCCGGCATCCAAGGTCATTATTGTTGAACATAAAATAATAAATGGTTCAAATAAGTGAAAAAGAAATATACTATGTGTACACAGGGGTCTGGTTAAAGGTCCATACTGTACCTTCTCCACACAGAAGGAGCAGTAGGTGACAGGTTCACCCTTGATGTAGATGCTCATCAAGGGTAAGGCCTTTGTGCAGCTGTCACAGGGGCCAAAAGTAATGGCCACGAACGTCTGGTCACACATGGCTGTAGCTGGTCACTCACACAGCACACCTAGGAGGGTAGGAGATGTGAAAAAGCAAAAAAAACAAAACAAAACAAAACAAAACACTCATTTATTTTTAACAACATAAAATAAAGGAGGACCACTTAAATAATTCACTTAATACTCATTATTAGACTGCACAATTTCTGGCTTTACTTTGTTTCATTAATGCTTAAACTACAGAGTCAGCCTGCCAATGTCAAAGATTTGTAGGTTGTATTACAGTAGCTCGCAACACTAACATTCCAGGATCAAAAGTTTTTAGTTTCTATTGGCAGTCCACCAATGAGACGCAGAGTGAGCGAAACCAAGAATATGAGAATAAGTTTGAAAATGTCTGTTGGAGTGGACATTCAAGCACATTCATACCCAATTACACACCACATACAGTACATAAAACACGACATAGCCTACAATACACACACACTAAATGTACTGTATGTATCAGGATGTCCTGATACACTTTTTCCGTTCCAGATCCAATACTACAATTTCTTTGTTAGCCGATGCCTTGTTTAATAGCCGACTACTCATATGGGCACATTATGTTTGGGGAACTCAAAAGCAAACTCCTATACATTACCTGCCTGCTATATAGTGTTACGCTTGTGTTGGAGCTGTGATTAGACTGCATACTCGCCGATACTGACATGACAAAGATGGGCTGATCCCAATAAACTATTCCATGTGTCTGTATGGGCTTTTATAGTCTGCACAGTCATACACATACAATAACAGGTACATGTACAGTGCATGTACCTGGATACACAAAGCACAATCACAGTGGTGTGAGTGTGTGTGCACACGTGCACACCACTGTGTGTCAAGCTGCATAGGGGTTAAGTCGCGTTGTAAGCTACTGTAATTCAATCTCTCACTGAGCTCCAGACAGAGTGGAGTAGAACTATTCTGGGAAACATTATACTCCATTAGCCCTCAGAGAGAAATGTTGGACTATCTTTGAATTTCAAAACGGTATAGCCAAATTATATATATATATTTTTTGGCACTAGTTCTTTCACCACTGTGTGTACATGTTAGTAACATGGTCTATTGGTGGACATCAGATGAACACAAATAGCAAAGGCTATCTTTTAGAAGCACAAGCAGGTTGTTTTAATTAAAGTACAACTACAATTTAAGTCATGTTAAATTCACCTTGAGACTAATCCTGCAAGTAGCTGACAGAAACTATTAATTTACATGTATTATGGTTATCGGAAAAATAATAAGGCATTTCAAGGTCCCATTAGCATCTTTGTCTTTGACTTATGATCTTAAATAATCCTTTTCCCTCCAACTGAAAACATAACATGATTACCGCTCCTGCCTAAAATGATTATATTTTATGTATATAAGCCATACGTTTATGTGAAATCACCATCACAAATTATCTTGGGGCAAGTGTCAGTATAAATAAATATAACATCGACATAAGAGGTGACTCAGTATTGTACATTATGAATGGTGTTCTGTGATCATGCTCTTACATAATCTGAATATATTCAGAATTAGAATTAAATTAAAATCTTGAACTCTAGTCAACCACCATGACAATACAGTATATCAAGCATAAAAAAGGAGAATCATATCTTACCTCAAAAGAATAATGTATTTCCCCTGTGCACCACGGTACGTATATTTTTGCTAGAGAGAACCAAGGCGATTTCTACGGTGAAGAGGATTGGAGAGGAACGCTAATCTTCTTACTGAAGCATTTAAGATGTGACACTGCTTTGCTATTACTGTGCCACAATGCAGACGCAGACTTACCGGTACCTTTAACATTAGCTGCAGGCCAATAATGTTGCCTACTTAAAAAGCAATCAATAATCAATTCAATCAATCAATTAAAATGGTGAATTAATGCATTAATTGACTGATTTAAATCAATTCATTCATTCATTCATTCATTCAAATGCAAATGGTTGAAATATGCACAAGTTGCATATAAAACCACCAATTTAATTGTGCTTTCACTCCAGATCAATTAGCCATACATGACAATAAAGAGATAAAGCAATTGATTCACTGAATTAAAAACAAACAAACAAAAAAAGAAACCGTAGACAGCTTAGACAGTGCTGTAATTCTTTTATTTTACTTTTACAGATTTGACAAGTCAATTTTATTCCATTTTTTTTTCTTCTTCTTCTTTGAAATGGTGAACACATTCACTATAAGCACAGCTACCAGGAACTACAAACAGTCCAGTGTTGTCAAATGTACAGATGAGGGTCATATAAGAGGAAACCGCAGTTACCAGCCAGCTTCAGCATGTTCAGACCGGTATCACATGAGAATTATTACAGCTCGACGTCTTTTAACATCTCAGTATGGTTAGGTCGATGCTCGTGTTGATAGGAATAATGATACCTCATAGTGCTTCATTACTTATGTCATATACAACCCAGTGATGACGAGGGTCATTTTAGAGAGAACAGTGCGTGGGGCTGAGACTCAGAAACTCAGCTCCACTAAACAACACAAGCTGGTGATGAATGAATGAATAACGTTCCTCTCTCTCTGAAAACAAAGCCAGCGGTTCAATAAGGGAGTAAATGAGCCCAAAAGGACAGCAGCATGACAAGAGTCGTGTGTCACGTACGCATAACCCCAAGACTGAGGCCATCTTTATGAACTGTAGCTTTAAGCGAGTTAATGTAGAAGCAGTCTGGGAAGGAAGCGGCCACTAGGTAAGATGAAGGACATGTCTTGAGAGATATTAACGTGGAAGTGCTTTGGGTGGAACAGGGGCAAAAAAAACATAAACTAAGACTCAAAACTAAATCAACATTCACTCTTTTCGAGTGACCTGAGAGGCAAATGTCACCTCCTCATCAAAGGAATGTGATAAGATGAGTGTATGCCGTTTGCAGTGCCAGAACTCTGCAAACAGCGCCAGAACTTATACCATACATAAAATCCACTGTTCTGAGCTGAACATTTGTAGTTATGTTTTAGACTAGGCTATACCGTATACGAGTTGGTATTTGACTTCCTCTGCAATATTTAAAAGTGCATTAAAATAGATTGCTAAACAGTGTAACCCATCTCTGACATTGAAGGACAAAGGGATGCCTTAAGACAAACATTTTAAACTCTTTTTTACAGTGGTTCCAACTCAAGTACTGCAGAGAAAAACAGAAAAGATAAATATGTAAGTTGATATGACAAGTCATTCAGATAGTTCAGATAAGGCTCAAAATCATATTTTGCATGATGAACGGTTTTATTTTTTAACATTCGAGTGTTTAAAAGTCCTTCAGTATTGCCCTTTCCTCAGGGTTTGTCCTATAGATATGTACTCTTCACAAAAGGACTTTGTCCTTAAACCACCCATTTATCCATACAATGTAAAAATGTAACAAAAAGGCAATTTCACAACAATACTACGTGGTCCCAATTAGAACAACATGAACAATAAAGTCATTTTATCTGACAAATGCACCACAAAAAATAATACAAAACAAAAAAAACGTGATATTAAAACCAAGACTCCCAACAGATCTAATGATACATTTATGACGCTATTTTGTCTTGTAACTTTGTCTCCCTGTCTGGAAGACGATAGATGACATCTAAAGTGGGGTTTCACTTTGGTCAGACAGTTTTGCTTCCACACAGAGAAGCACAGAATGCAGTGTGTGTGTGTTTGTGTGTTTATCCATGTTTGGTATTGTGTGTGGATGAGACACAGAGAGACAAAGAGAGGAATTCAAGGACAGCCTCAAGCATTATCTTCCCTGGGTGGTGATCTCTTTAGCTCTAAATAATGCAAAAACACGATAATATATGCAATATGTCCAACTGTGATGATGAATGCATGTCCTCCAACGCAGCAAATGTCGGTAGCTTAACATTTTTATATGAGAGAGATCTGTCACGATAAAAAACAAACAAATGTTCCAGTTCTACCACCACTTTAAGAGGGTAAGGTTTGCGGGCAATTTAAATAAGGTTCATATAAGGGTAAGAGGCAAACATGGTTCATAATGAATAATACTAATATGGCACAGCAGGGACAACGTAAACATACAGTAATAAGCAGCAGCAAAAAAGGAAGGAAAACTAAATACTGAAATAAATAACAACAAGTTGATCGTAATAGGATGCTCAGAGCTCTTACGCAGACCTGGGAGGGACTATGCTTATATCTACTTCTCTATACAGAGAAGACAGCACTGGGGAGAATCCAGTGCTCTTCTGTGCAAAAACAAACAAACAAAACCCCTTGAGATACAGCAGTAAGCCAAAAGCAATGTCTGTGCATGTTAAGTTCATGTGAACGCATCACATTTGGGTCAAAACAGCAAATAATTGTAATTGCATTGTTTTAAATGCACAGGAATGGGAGGCAGGATGGGTTTGCAATGTAGCGCAAAGGAGGGGCAACCCACCCACCTACAGAATAGTATCATTCCTCTGTGGTGAGTTTAAACACCTCAGTCAGAACAACCACCATTTCAGAAATAATATTAATAGTCACTCTTAGGGTTGGACAATTAACCGTGAATATTTAAAAACTGACAAACTAATAACCGACTTAATCCTGCTCAAGTCGGCATTAGTCGAATAATTGAGAAGGATTTTTTATTATATATAAATATTTAAATGTTATATACTGTATCATATGTTGACACAAATACGTTATAATCAACTAAATCCTTAGCCTCATTAGCGACTTAAGCTCTATGTCATACTTAATTTATTATAAACGAGGAATGTTCTATATTTTTTAAGTTATCCCATGATTTTGTCATTTTTTTCCACCTGGTGCAATTAAAAATTGAGGCAAAGGTTCGAAATAATCGTCATCTAAATTTGACATCATATTGCCCGGACCTACCTCAGAACAACCATCCTAATGAAAAATAAATAAAACAAAAACTAAACAGTGCTACATGGGTGCCCCGCTTCATCTGTTAGAAATACAGGTCTAAAACTAACGCCACAATTACGTGAGCTAAAGGAAGAAGGAAACTATACTACCAACCATTAAATGGGTGAGCACTCAGATTTATCTATGTTAACAGCAGGTTTTCTCCATCACGTGGGTCACTCACGACACAACCTTTCATTTTTGTCCGAACTTCAAAGATGAGAAGGCGGATGTCCTCACAAGTCTTCTGTGAAGAGTAAGCTTATTTCAAACTTGGCATGGGTGTGTTGGAGAGCACGGGAGGAAGCTAGCGTCATAAATAAAACACCCCTGATATATAGATATATATAGAATCAAATGTATGTATATTTATTTATATATATGTATACGCAGTATGGTACAGACAACCGGCTCGGAGTGTGGTGGGATATGGGAACAGAACCGGGTCTTTTGAATGGGATTCTTGAAAAGTAACAGTTTTGGAGATAATGAGGTTTCCAACATCATGTGATCTCGCACTGCTCAGGAGGTGGCACTAGAACAAGTTCACAATGCAAGTCATTGTGAGCTTATAGATCTGAAAGTGGTTCAACCACTTCCTTAGACATCTCTCTGGGCCCCAGGGTGCCTGGTACCTGGGTATCTACCACTTCAGGGGTGTTTTTTGATTACGGAAACGGACAAAAAGGTTTAGGTGCGAGTTGTTCAAAAGGAAGAGCTTCGTGAAGTAGTGAACCAGAACATCGTACAAGGCGCCTGATGTCTTGTCTGTCCATGACCCCCTGCCGAGGACAGCCCGCATTCCAGCCTTTGCACCGCCCCACCCACCCCCCCATCGGGAACTACCAAGTATAGATGAGGGCCGCTGGTGTTCGTGCTGTACATCGACATGTTCCCCCGTGGAATGAAACTATGAAAGCATGACTAACAAGATGAGCGACTATTTAACAGTGCGTAAAACCTTGGGAGAGCTGGAGCTAAGAGTGGAGTGGGACGAAGCCGGGCCTCTGCGTTGTCTCAGAGTTGCAGGGTGGACTACAGGGGTTGCGATGTTTTTTGTTTTGTTTTTATCTACAGAGAGGCATTGGGGAGCAATGCTGATCTAAACTGGTGGAAAACTCTCAAGACAAGTGGTTCCAAACCTTTCTTTCTTTGAAGGCACCCACTCCCACTTTCTTACACCTGGCTAAAGCGGAGACCCCACCCGCTACCACACATAATGGCGCGCGCACGCACGCACGCGCGCGCGCACACACACACACACACACACACACACACACACACACACACACACACACACACACACACACACACACACACACACACACACACACACACACACACACACACACACACACACACACACACACACACACACACACACACACACACACACACACACACACACACACGGTTAATTTTCAACCTTTCTATATTATTATTATTTTTTACTATTATGTATGTATTTATTTATTTTTGCGTTATTATTATTATTAGCTTCAAACAGACCAGATAACGCCTTTCAGCACAGTGCAATCCAGTTCAAATATGATTATTTGGGTGATGGGAGTCGCTGCCTTGAAAGGTTAAGAACCACTGCTTTAAGAGGTGTAGTGTTTCTAAAAGCTAATGTAGTGATTGTGTTTGTTTAACTGTATGTGTGTGTGTGTGTACAGTATCTCCTGGGTGTGGTGGTGCTTTAGACACGGGTGAGGAAGCCCAGGTTGAGGGAGCTGGGGATCTGGATGGTCTCCAGGGCCAGGGAGGACGGGTTGAAGGGGAAGGTCACCGGGTAGATCATCTTGTGATCCATCAGCAGCTGCGGCGTCTCGCAACGATCCCGCAGGCGAGTCTAATGGGGGACAGAAAGAGAGAGAGGGGAGGGATGGAAGGACGTTGGTTTTAGTTTGGCAGGATCCAGTGTGGCGCATCGACGGCTGACCAGATCCGATCACGTGATAAAAATCGGGCCCGGCCGCGTCACCTTCAAAGGGCCCAAACTATGTAGATGGGGAGCCAAAACACTTAATCGGGACATTGCTGGTATCTATATTACTGCACATCCATATCATAATATTAGACTAGATATTGTCTTTCATTTGGGATATTGTATATGCCATAAATTCTCTATAAAAATAAATAAACATAAAAGACTGTACTGTACAGTAGACAGAGTGTGGTTCCCCACAGTTGACGATAATTGTGAAGACATCAGTACCTGTATTGATCGTATGAAAGCCAAAGCCACTCTCTCTTCAAACTCATTGACCGGAGTGTATAAGTTCAGGACCCTCACGATCTGGAAGATAGCATAACACATTACAAGTTAGCAGAGTGGTTAAACAATTAAAAACAACACATAAAAAACAGCATTCAGTGATGAAAACTCAATACAATGAAATAAGATTATGTGAAAGTCATTTCACACAATTCAAAATACTTCCACAATGTCAAGAAAGTCCACGATCAGAATACCACAAATTACCATTTTCAACCCAGATTCGGCTCAAACAATGGGTTCAATTTTGCTCCTATAGTAAATACAAATTTCCATCAATCAACCGTGTCACTACTTTGAACTAGTAAAGTTGCCAGTGACTGGTGCTGCTGTACCTGAGCGGTGGTGAGGGCGTGACACATGGTGCAGATGGCCTCGGCGTCCTCATCCGTCTTCTTCTTGACCTGCAGCAGCTGTGCAGCCTGGATGAGAGGCTCCAGGGTCTCCTTGGCTCCACACACCATCAGGCTCTTGTCTCGGAGCCACTCCTCCAGCTGGCTCACATTGTACCTGCACACAAGTACACGCACAGAATAGATGAAGGCTCAAATACTCAGACCAGCGAGATCGTTGCGACATTGAGGGGTCATAAAACTGAGCTCTCGGGAGGGCTGTCTTGGGGTAGCCGGAAAGAGGGACATTTCCAAATTTTTTCTGAGTGTGCGCAAATGTGGACCAAATGGACCCTAGCGGGTCCATTTGGTCCACATTAGCACACTCTCAGGAAAAATCATTAACATGGTGAAACACAGCTTGATGATGGAGCCGGCATTGGAGTTTGTGACAGCGTTACTCTGTCTATACTCAGGGCCGAGCAGAAGGCAAGCTATACCATCTTCCAGATCTGCTACTTTTTGTCACACTGTAGAAAGTACGGCATTCATTTGCCAAAAAAAAAACATACAAAAAGATTGAATACAGAGATAAGTGGTATCTGTCCAGCACTGATGTATCGGGACGATACTATTGGCCATCATTTGCGGTTATCGGTCAATATTGGTATTGGCAAATAAAATAACATTAACCGATGGCAGTAGCCATTTTTAGCTGTAGATTCAGAATATTTATTTCTTTGATTGAACATACAGTATGAATATTGAATGTAATGTATTTGTTTCCCAGGCACAAACATGGGAAATTAAAAACAAACAAACAAACAAAAAAAGAAATAAACATATCTGTATCATTATCGATTAAATTGTCGGCAAAGAATTTCCAAATTAGCGTATGCCTGATATTTACATTTTTTCTGATTGTGACACTGTCGACTAAAAAGAAAAAAACAACAACAACACAATTTCAAAAAGACGTTTTGAGAAGCACTTCACCACACTACTCAGCAGCACATGTACCTGATCTGCATGCCCTTGCTCCAGGAGCACATGTCCTTGCGCAGCAGCAGGTTGTTGAGGGTGCAGGCGCCGATGATGTAGAACTGCTGCTTGACCACCTGCTTGATGAGCTCGGGGTCGGTGCCGTGCTGGCACATGGTGGAGTGGAAGGTGCTCAGCTGCCGCAGGATGCTGTCCAGCGTGTACGTGCCCTCGTCGGCGATGCTGGACGTCCGCTTACGCAGGCCGGTCGGCTTGACCCCCGACACGCCCTGGATGGTCTCGTGCTCCAGCATGCCCGACACTTATGGGGGGAGGGAGGGAGGAACGAAATACCTCTCATTGATGTATTTTAAACTTTAAATAAACCCATTGTGTCCTGTCTAGATTTCTAGTTTCTGAATAACATAATATTCAAACTAAAGGTTTGCACCACGTTTTCACGATTCTTCAAAAATAGCAGAGATACAAGCTCATAGCGCGCCACTCGGTGGCGCGCTATGAGCTTGTAGATCTGCTATTTTTCAATAGTTAAAACATAATGCTTAGAACACCAAAACACGTTCAGTACACTAAGGGTTAAATAAAGCCTTTGTGTACTGAACGCATTTTGGTGTTCAAAGCATTATGTTACCCTTAAACTATTGAAAAATATCAGACCTACAAGCTCACAGCGCGCCACTCGAGATTGTAGCTCTGATATTTTTGAAAAATTGTGAAAATGTGATGCAAATCTTTGAATATATATTCTTTCGGAAGCAAATATTTTGAACTAAAATCGTTGCTTGCTTCTGGGGGATCCCTACAACAACATGTTTTCAGATGGGGGGTCCGCAGCCAAATATAGATAATTCTGGTGGTCCTTGGGATGAAATTATGTTAAGCATCACTGACACAGGAACATAGATTTTAGCATCAGAAACTAGAAACTAGTTTCATCATACAACAGCATCACACAAACCATAAACAATAGCTGCCAATCTCCTATTGTTCAATTTCTCCTAAAAAAGATCCTAAAAAGTTACATTTTTGAACGAGGACAGATAGGATATTAAAGATCTGATCAATTAATTATGGGTGAGAACAAAGAATCTCTTAGCATTATACTGTATACACATACAGATGCATACTTATGTACTGTATATATCGGTCGAGGTGACTGATTAGAAAAAAGGGTCAAACAGAATTTAAATACTACTGAAAGATCTAGGTCTAGCATTCCAGTTCCTTTCACGCACCAAATGTCTGAACCTGTTGTCACAGACAGATACTGAGCGGGATTAACAGCACACCTTCAGTAGCGTGCGCACACGCACACGCACACGCACGCACACGCACACACACACACACACACACACACACACACACCTACCTATCATGGGTTGGAGGATGCTCTCCATGCATTTGATGAGCTGCTGGTAGATCTGGATGGCCAGGTCACTGATCACCTGTCTGTACTCGGCCAGGTCGAAGTTAGACAGGCAATGTTCTGTCTGCCGCGGAGTGTTGTGCTTCATGAAGGCCTGACGCACGCACATGGAAAAATTACACAGAATGAATACATTCACAAAGACAGCATATGTATTTACTCGGTGTGTGTGTGTGTGTGTGTGTGTCTCACCTCGTCCCCACTGTACTGTTTCAAACAGTGCAGGAACCTGCATGTGTTGGACAACCAGAAAGACACCGTTTCAAAGTCGTCTCCTCGTTTCTGAAAGAGAGAGAAAAAAAGAACACACCACACTTACTTCAACTCCCATCATGCACTGCTCAAATATACCCCATGTACATGCTCAGTCAAACACTATTCAGTTACTGTATTTACCCAGGGCAATAGTGTTGTGTACTTCTCTTACTACTAACAGTTGACAATATAAAATAAAAGCCTGACTGAGAGCAGCACATACACACACATACCTTTAGGATCTTCTTTATGCTGTTGATGGTGGAGGTGAGCAGAGTGCGGACTTTCTGGTCATCGTTGACGTAGTCTGCATGTCTGAGGCACATGAAGAGGATGTAGGCTGGCAGGCCTGGGATCAGATTCACCGCTACGCCGCGGGGCTTCAGCTCTGGTCACACACACACACACACACAGAACACAGGAACATGAGACAAAATTCTGCTGCCTAGGGCATCAAAGTCCTCGCTGTTGAGAGCAGAGCTTACCTAGGATGAGGTTCTTGACCAGCCGGAGTTCGTCCTCCTTCTTGTACTCCAGCATACCCTGGAAGTCCTTCTCCCGGCGAGGGAGGGTGACCGCCCTGACCGGTTCATCCACCATCTGACCCGGTGAGGTCTGACCCTCGCCCTGACCTGCTGGGACGCGCACACACAGCACAGGTTAAAGACATGGCAAAATGGAAAAATGGACTGTTCATTACTAGTTTGCTTATGAAAACGTTAAGAGATGAAAAATGGGCAATAAATAAGTCTCAACCAGAACCACATCTCTCCTGACGAGAGGTAGTCGGGCCTCTGATTAGTGTTGCTCAAACCCGGGGGAACAGTGCAGTTACCCTCACAGAGACGAATGACCTCACCTCCCATCTCTCCGATCTTCTTAGAGTAAACCTTCAGCTGCTTCTTCAGCTTCCGAATGGTTCGGTCCTGCTTCTCCAGCTGTTCCATCAGGTCCTAACAGACACACACACGGAGGGGAGAGAGAATGGAGTGATGGAGGGGAAGAGAGTGAATATGAACAAAGCATTGAGGTAAACACCGGCACAAGCGAGAGGGTGTGAGAAAATATGTGTGAGAGAGAGAGTTGGAGGGACAAACATAAAGAGAAATGATAGAGGAAGATAGATGTGAAGAGAGAGAGAGAGGGAAGAAAGAGGGAGAAACAGACAGAAGCAGAGGGAGAAGGAAACAAAGAGTGAAGGCCACAGCAGTCAAGCTCGTTTACTTAGAACAGCGGTAGAGACTGGAAACACGGGGGATGTCGCCCCCCAGCTGCAGAGAGGAACACTACAATGATCTTTCTGATAGCTGTTTCAATTATTAAAACCTAACCACTTATACCCTCCATAGTAACTGTATGTATAGGTTAGCGGATCCCAAACTTTTAGAGCTGTTGTGCTGCCTTCCTAGAGTAACTAAAGCCCCCCACCCTAGACAGAAAGTAAATATATGATGTGTGCCATTTTATTCAAAATTGTCTGTAAGCATATACAGTACAGTATCCATATACTGTATGTGCTGTATATGATTGCATGTAGGCTAATATATGGCTCAAGTCTACATTCTTGATGGTTATTTTTCTGACCTTTACACTCATTAATTATATTTGTCATTGTCAACTTTGGTTGTGATCTTTCCATTAAATCACCTTTAGAAAAGTTGAGTATTCCACTTTGGCGTGTCATTTGGCAGAACGATTCAAGGAAAAAATGTTATATAATCAAACGAGGTATTGTTGCTGTAGTCATCGACTTGTCAGTGTAAAAGGTGCGTGTGCGTGTGTTAGGAGGCGAAAGCGTGTGTGTTCAGCCTGTGGGTTGGAACACTCTGCGTAAAGAGTTAACACACACACGCTCCTCAGTTAGTTACACATGCAGAAAAATGTTAACAATAACAGGCCCACATAAATGCACACGGTTCTCTACATACAACCATCCGTCGTAAAATGATGACTCGAGCTTCCCGGGATGCTGTTGGGTCTTCTGCCAGTATTTCCTGTTAGGTGACACCATCCACACAGTTGAGAGTGTGTGTGTGTGTGTGTGTGTGTGTGTGTACGCACACACGCACGTGTCCTTAATTGTGTTCTTAATTATACATTTTTATGTTTTAATAATTACATATTATTTATGTATTTTCTATTTAGAAATACTGGATGTGTTCTTTTGCTTGTTTGCTTCTTTTGCATGTATAAAACTAGTTAAATATAATAAATAAAAAAAACTATATGCAGTATATACTGTAGTGTGGATCCTTTTGAAGTGAAAAACATTTTTCAGTCAAAAGAAAATGGGATTTTTATTCAAGTTGTCCTTTGCCGTGGTTAAAGGTCAGTTTGTCAAGAGTTTTGTCTCCTTGGGCATGGTGCCATTAAAGTGACATTTCACCATTTCCGCAATAAAATAAAATGACATAAAATAAATAAATCAAATATGTACATTAATGACATTAGGAATATTTAAAACACTTTCCTAGGAGACCTTACTGTATGTCTGTAATATGTGGTTTTAGGTACTTTATATTATAGCAATGTGTCTTTGAGGTTATCGACGCTACTTCCTGGAGTACAGGTTGTCTCAGTAAGACGCACGCAGATGCACACACAAGGAGGGGAGCAGTGTACCAAACCATCATGGGAATTCTAGTCCAGGAAGTAGTGCCGATGACATCAGATACACTGACTTCAGAGCTAAAATCTAATGAACCGAAATTACACAAATAAAGAGCCCCGGAAAGTGTTCTAAATCTTCTAAATGTCATGAACATATATCTTTGCAAAAATGACAAAGTGTCCCTTTAAGCAAATTGGGCAACCCATGTTTTTGTGTCGTCTTGGAGTAATGTTTTCTGTATGTGTAGTTTTGTTGTGGGTGATTGAGCGGACCTGTGAAGATGAATATCCCTCAGACAATTAAGATCATCATTATAAATAAAATCCCGATCGACCCACTGTTTCGGGTTTCCGTATGGTGTGACAGTTACCAGGTTCTCGTTGGTGAGGCGTGTGATCTCGTGCTGCAGGCTGGCCTCGATGCGCGCCTCTGGCGGCAGCTGCAGGTTCTGCGCCAGCAGCTGCTGCTGCCGGTTGTTCTCCTCCTTGACGTTCTGCAGCTCGCCGCGCAGCGCCTCCACCTCCGAGTCGTAGCTGCGCCGCTGCGCCTGCAGCTGCGTCTCCAGCAGCCTGCGCGAGGGTGGGAGGGGAAGATGGAAGAGAGACAGAGAAAGAGAATAAGAGAATAATCAAATTTGCATCGTAAAGTGAGAGTTGAAAGTATTCCCGGGTGTTTCCAGGTCAGAGGAGAGAGCGTTAGGTTAGTTTTCACCCGACAGGGTGTCAGACAGCTGCAACATGCAAGCTGTATACATGCTGGTGAGATATTAAGCATTATTAACCCACATCATCGACTCTGGTGTCCCTATTCTGGAACATAACTGGTGGACATTTTGCAAAAATAACAGATTGCAAGGCATCGTTGCAACACGAAATCTGCTGTTTTCAGCAATGAGGTTCAGTGTAAAGGGAGAAAACAAAGGAAAGAGCCAAGTACAGACCCCTGGGTGACCTCTGACAAGTTTATAGGGGTTTAGGTGCTTAAGATCAGAAAATCCTCCACTCTCCTCTGTACCACATCAGGTCTGTTTGAAAACAATGGGCCGCAGACATTTTGTGACTAAATACCTGCCGTTGTGGGACAGATTGTATTATCACAGCTGCCCCAAATAGCAACAAAAAAGGTTATATTCCTTTAAGGAATTCTGCACACATTCGAAGTACAGTATGTGGTTTAGAGACGTATCTGATACACATCTGAATATGACATTGTTGTGTTTTTGATATTTTGTCTGTCGGAAGCACTGCTCACAATGTCTGATCTGAATCTTTGACACAGAGGAGAGTTGATAGTGGTTATACGTTGTAGGACAGAGAAAGATATCTGTAAATCGAAAATGCTGCACATGTCCATGACCTGCCAATCAGGTTAAATGGAGAGTTTGACTGCCACGAGAGCGTAAGAGTAAGAGTCACACTCAAGTAGTCTTGTGTAGCCAGACAACTCTTCTACCATCTCCAAATACTATAGATGGAAATATATGTATTTTTAAATAACTTTACATTTTATTGTAGAATTGACATTTCTGATCAGCAAGCTAAATATACTTTGATTATCTAGATTCATATTAGGAGCATTTTGCATGACTGACTGTAAAGTAGAGATGGAAGTAGAGATGGAAGCCTCAGATTATCAGTTTATCCTCTGATCGTTTTCAGAGCTTCTGTGCTCCAGACGGCATGAAGACAGCGTTTGAAATGTGTGTGAAGCAACAGTCTGGCTTGTGAGACTACACTGCAGGAAAGTAGAACTATAGGAAACTGCAAGAAACTAGAACTATAATAGAATGAGACTGCAATGCCACTTTTCCATGCCATGTGTACATTACTACTCCTTATTCTTTTCCATTTGATAAATGTGGTACTTTTCCAAGTGAGCCGAGGCAATACCAAACGTTGGCATGAATCATTGTAGGTCTCTACAATGTGAAATGAAACAATATCGAGCAAATGTCACTGCCTCATTTATATCTTAAAATGTTAATAGAAACTGGATTTGTTGGACAGATACAGTACTTATAATGTCTGCAGTGGAAAACTAAATGTCATCATGGTACAAAAAACGAGAGCAGAGCCGAGTCAAACAAGGGCTTTTCACATGGGAAGCAACGCGCCTTGTCATTTGTTTTCAATGACAGTAACTCAGCAAGTGTAGATTGCCTGCTATTTTCTAGCAGAGTGATTTTTGTCAGTGTGCTCAAATGAGAAGCACAGAGTAATCCTGCTGATCCAAGCGAGATCACAGTCACAGTGTCGCGTCCCCTCTGAATAGCCCTTCAAGCCACGAAAGTACTATAAGAGAGTTAGGCCTATTTCTTCTGCATAATTATTATGAGTTGTACTTTAAACTGCCAGAGAGGGACACCGCAAAGAGAATTTGAAATGTCATTCAAAAGAAAAGGAAAGAGTATAGAACAAATGCATTCATCCCGTTTGTGAGAAGAAGGCGACCAATGTCATGCACACCAAGTCCAACAAGAGAGCAGACATGTGCTGGAGAACACTGTTCCACCTGTTGGTTTCCTTCAACCCTTCATAAACCAGGTACAGTTCTCCGTCCTCATTCAGCTTATGGAGGTCTGGAGTGGGGGATCTGAACCACACACGGCCCACAGGGACATGAAAAGCAAAACACACACACACACACACACACATTGAGGAGGGGAGGGAGGCGTTAACTGTTAGGTATGATGAGATTGGACACTGTGTGTCCACACTGTGGAAATGGTCCAGTTACATTCTAGTGGTCCACAAACCTTTAAATTCACAAGTACACGCATATACATTGAGTGTGCAAATTGTTCCATGTTGTTTGTACACTCTCAGAGTCAGAGACTGGTAATTGTCCAACCTCACTCAAAGAACCTCAAGGACCCCCTGGACCTCTGAGGACCACCTCAGAATGTTGCTATGTAACATTGTTAAAATACACAAAATAAACATCTAAAAATACCATGCAGGGATAAAGCAATGGTCTTCAATACACAACACCCTGTTATTGTATCTGGCACCACATGTATCTGTATACTATTATTATTATTATTATTATTTTACCCATATGTATTTTATTTTTTTCTTTGAAAATGTTGAACTACTATTTAGAAGGCATTGCACGAAGTGCTTGTACTGTATATATCGATATGTTTAATAGCCTACATCTAATAAAAACAACACATCTAACAAAACAACACTCTTTCCTGGATTTAATGGGTGAACAAATCCCAGAGACAGCCGCCATCACCTTGCCCATGACACAGCCATTCCAAAGCTGCCATGCAGGTAAAGGTCAACCTGACAGCTACAGCTGTCCTTAAAATGCTTCTCCTTCACCGGAATCCATCTTTGGGTTTGAGAGAAGGCCCTATAATCCATGCCAAAGCCAAACGTGTGCCACTTGTCAGTTTAGCTAAAGGTGAAGACAGCCATGCTACAGTATAGTTCCCCCCAACAAGGAATAATAGCTGAGGGAAAGAAAGCAACTGAAACTTTGTCTCTGAAATTAAATACACACATCATTAAAATAATTCACCCTCAAATGTATTATTTTCAATTACTTGTTGATGGACAGTTTGTTTTTCTTGTGTCTCTCTACACACAATCACGCATAGTGAATGAAGAATCCAAATACAAAGAATAGAAATTAACATGACAGCATGAGAAAATTATGAAAAGTATTTTCATACAGTTTGCATAAAGTCATGTATTTGATTGCATCCCCATCTGGGATAGGTGAGCAGCCATTCTGCGGTGCTCAGGGAGCAAATTACAGTAGGGGTTGCTCAGGAACACATTGCTGGCCTGGAATCTAACCTGTGACAACCAGGGCTAACTGACCACTTGGCTATGAATATTCTCCATTCACCGTGGAGGCATGCAAGAAACAAATAAAAAAATCTCCACCAGGCAAAGGCATCACAGCACTAGAGCTACGGAGATATAAGTAATTGGTAGAAAAAGCTATGTTGTGGGTAAAGTAAATCATTAACACTGGTCATAGTGAACACTGAACACAGCCACCAATTTGGTTGTTAGCCAGTAACCATCATTTTACATGCTGTTAACACTGGCCAGTGAACAACACTGCCACCATCTGTTAGCTAGCGGTACTGCATCACTTTGCTTCACATGCTGTTCTGTGCAGAACTGCTACAAAAGGCCCCCATCTCAAATTTTGCCATCTCTCATCATGCTGCTTATAGTGCTCCGCCCTGCTAAGCACAGCTGACCAAGCTTTGCTGAATCAGGAACCAACAAAACAACCAAGCTAAGCCACTTGCATTCCTTTCTGTGTTATTGTTTTTTTCTGCGCTAGATAATGTGCGTGGCCTTGTGTGCCGGCTCCCATGATGCACAGGCCACGTTTTTATTGTTGGTTACCTTAGCCTACTCAGGAGTTCATTGCCTTCCAGCGGCTTACGTAAGAACCTAGGGGATCTGCATGGAACAGAGAGAAGGGTTCACACACAGACAACACACACTTTTGCAAAAGCTGAGACACACCTCACACGGACATGATTATGCACAAACACGCGCCCACACACCCACGCGCTGGCGCTTGTGCAGTAAGTAACAGACACAAGCAATAGAGTGCGGGTGGACGAGGTCCATTTGTAGGCCAAAGTGGAAGTTGCATCCACTGTGGATTTGCACCACAGAGAGTGTATATGAAAATAAACTCAAATAAAGCCTTATGATACTTAAATCATTTGAGCAATTGTACAAATACATTTGTATAACCACACAGAGATCTTGGGAACCCTTTTGTGAAATAACTTCCGGCCTGTTAGGACTACAAACTGTGACACTTTAGTGGGGTGGGGGTAGAGTCAACATGTAGAGAAGCAGCAGCTGGTAACACAGTACCTGTTGGAGTCCTTGAGACCCACGTAGGCTTGCTTGAGTTCATCAGAGCCTTTCAACTTGGACACATCCTCCACGTAGTGAGAAGGCTCCGTCATGGTCTCCTGCAGACAGACGGAGAGAGAGAGGTAGACAGAGAGAGAGAAAGAGGGAGACAGAGAGAGAGACAGAGAAAGAGAGAGACGCACACAGAGAGGGGAACTCATTCCAGCTCTTTACAATAAACAGGGCTGGATGAGTGGAACAAAATCTCCAAGGAAATTCAATTTACCCAGTCTTTGAACCGTTTTAAAGAACGCTGTTGAAAACATGGCTGTTGGGCAAGACAGAGTTTTTGTGGAATGTTACTTTACAGTGTTTTTTATTTTATTTTATAGCTATAATAGAATGACACATGCCGTTAGTTAGATATCACAAACCATAAAAAGAGTCCACACACAATTTTCTGCTTTCAGAAATATCTCTACTTTAGGTGGTTAACATTTACGTTTTTATAAATATATTTTTGCGAACAGAAAGTGGTGTGCACTATTTCATCAACCAGATCAAACAAATTGTTGGATCAAGAATAACTTGATCTAATAATTTCTTTGATCTGGTTGATGACCCAGCTTATGAGGGTGCTTAGATGCTTAATCTGCCACATCAAAACGGCTGGGTTTCCGAGGCTAGTGGGATTTGTGATAAAAGTGATTGTTAGAGGCATTTGGGGGTAAAAGTGGGGAACCAGTCCATTTTACACAATTCAAGGGTGCTGAATCCGAAAAAAATGGTTCCCAAGCAAAATTTTGAGTCCTTACCCCCCAAATCAAAGATTTTGGGGGGTAACCAAAGGTTTTTCAGACATAACTTGAAATGCATTGATTTTACGCCCCATAAGTGTATTGAACGTTAATATAAAGTTGGGCATTACGGACGATTTGGTATCAAGTACATGTCTGTACCTCCTACGGTTCTTGAGATACAGCATTTAGGTACTTTCACAGATTGAGGAGAGCAGGACATCTGTAACACTGATTCTTAAGTCCACCAAATGGTGATACAGGCGTGAAAATTGGTACACACACTCCTCAAACCCAACTATTTCCAAAAGTACTGCGTGTCCTGCAAAATTCCAAGATGGCAGCCACCAAAATCCAAGATGTCCGTCCAAAAATGTGGTTTTTCATTAATAACTCGAAATACGAAGATTTTAAGCCCCATACATGTATTGAACGTTAATATAAAGTTGGGCATTACGGACATTTTGATACCAAGTACATGTCTGTATGTACTACGGTTCTTGAGTTACAGCATATAGGTAGTGATGAGGAACCATAAGGGTAACATTTTGGCACGTTTGACTCTTTTACTCAAAGATCCCTTTATCATCATGTCAACCATTTTCAGGAAACGGACCTACATGTGTCCGCTATCATAAACCACTTCAAGTTTTTTAATTGATGAAACGGGTCGGGAGTTATTAAACCAAACGTGAATGCTGTTTCAGTGTTAAATTTGCTGCGTATATTTTGCAAAGATAAGCCACCCAGAAATGTCTGTCTGTGCATCATCACACTGAGTCTGTCCTTCACAATAAGAGTAAATGTGAACTGGACGCACCAAGTGTAGCATGTGTCATACAGTAATGGTATAATATGCTAATAAGTGTAACAGTGTAATAGGCTAATACGTGCAATAGCATAATATATGTACAATATGGTAATAGTGTAATATGCAATAGTGTCATAGGATATTATGTGTAATAGTGCAATATATGTGCATTAGGATAATAGTGTAATATATGCAATAGTGTAATAGGGATAATAGTGTAATATATGTGCAATAGGCAAATTATAGTGTATTATATACAATAATGTCATAGTGTAATAAGTACAGTGGGCTAATATGTGTAATAGTGTAGTATACATGGAATAATGTCATAGGCTAATATTTGTAATAGTGAAATACATGTGCATTAGGGTGATAGTGTAATATATGCAATAGTGTAATAGGGATAATATTGTAATAGTGTAATATATGTGCAATAGGCTAATAGTGTATTATATACAATAATGTCATAGTGTAATAAGTACAGTAGGCTAATATGTGTAATAGTGTAGTACATGGAATAATGTCATAGGCTAATATGTGTATTAGTGAAATACGTGTGCATTAGGGTGATAGTGTAATATATGCAATAGTGTAATAGGGCTAATAGTGTAATAGTGTAATATATGTGCAATAGGCTAATAGTGGATTATATACAATAATGTCATAGTGTAATAAGTACAGTAGGCTATTATGTGTAATAGTGTAGTACATGGAATAATGCCATAGGCTAATATGTGTAATAGTGAAATACATGTGCTTTAGGGTGATAGTGTAATATATGCAATAGTGTAATAGAGCTAATAGTGTAATAGTGTAATATATGTGCAATAGGCTAGTGTATTATATACAATAATGTTATAGTGTAATAAGTACAGTAGGCTAATACGTGTAATAATGTAATATATGCAATAGTGCAATGGGGAAATGTGTAATAGTGCAATATTTGTGCATTAGGGTAATAGTGTAATATATGCAAAAGTAGTATAGTTTAATTACACTATTACACATATTGCTCTAACACCATTACATATTTTACACTATTACCCTATTGTACATATATTACACTATTGCACTTATCAGCCTATTACACATATTACACATATTACACTACAAAATTATTACACATATCACGCTATTACACTATACCACTATTGCATATATTACACTATTACACTTATTAGCCAACTGTACTTATTACACTATTACACTATTGTATATAATGCACTATTAGCCTGTTGCACATATATTACAGTATTAGCCCTATTACACTATTGCATATATTACACTTTCACCCCAATGCACATGTATTGCACTATTACACATATTAGCCTATGACACTATTCCATGTATTACACTATTACACATATTAGCCTGCTGTACTTATTACACTATGGTGTTATTGTATATAATACACTGTTAGCCTATTGCACATATATTACACTATTAGCCCTATTACACTATTGCATATATAACACTTTCACCCCAATGCACATGTATTGCACTATTACACATATTAGCCTACGACGCTATTCCATGTATTACACTATTACACATATTAGTCTACTGTACTTATTACGCTATGACGTTATTGTATATAATACACTATTAGCCTATTGCACATACATTACACTATTTCACTATTACACTATTGGCCTATTGTACATATATTATGCTATTACACGTATTAGCCTATTACACTATTACACAGCATACTTACTTACAGCATATTATACCATTACTATATGGCACATGCTACACTTGGTGCGTCCGATTCACATGTACTCTTATTGTGAAGGACAGACTCAGTGTGATGCACAGACAAACATTTCTGGGTGGCTTATCTTTGCAAAATATACGCAGCAAATTTAACACTAAAACAGCATTCACGTTCGGTTTAATAACTCCTGACCCGTTTCATCAATTAAAAAACTTGAAGTGGTTTATGATAGCGGACACATGTAGGTCCGTTTCCTGAAAATGGTTGACATGATGATAAAGGGATCTTTGAGTAAAAGAGTCAAACGTGCCAAAATGTTACCATTATGGTTCCTCATCACTACCGATATGTTGTAACTCAAGAACCATAGTACATACAGACATGTACTTGGTATCAAAATGTCCGTAATGCCCAACTTTATATTAACGTTCAATACATGTATGGGGCTTAAAATCTTCATATTTCGAGTTATTAATGAAAAACCACATTTTTGGACGGACATCTTGGATTTTGGTGGCTGCCATCTTGGAATTTTGCAGGACACGCAGTACTTTTGGAAATAGTTGGGTTTGAGGAGTGTGTGTACCAATTTTCACGCCTGTATCACCTTTTGGTGGACTTAAGAATCAGTGTTACAGATGTCCTGCTCTCCTGAATCCGTGAAAGTACCTAAATGCTGTATCTCAAGAACCGTAGGAGGTACAGACATATACTTGGTACCAAATCGTCCGTAATGCCCAACTTTATATTAACGTTCAATACACTTATGGGGCGTAAAATCAATGCATTTCAAGTTATGTCTGAAAAACCTTTGGTTACCCCCCAAAATCTTGGATTTGGGGGGTAAGGACTCAAAATTTTGCTTGGGAACCATTTTTTTCGGATTCAGCACCCTTGAATTGTGTAAAATGGACTGGTTCCCCACTTTTACCCCCAAATGCCCCTAACCTCTTATAGGAGGCCTTTTTTCTGAAATCCCACCAGACTATTCCAAGGCTACTGCCGCATAAGTTAGATCCAAAAAAAAAACAGAAAAACAAATTGACTGCCCTGCAGATCCAATGCAAAGAATTTAAGATGGTCCTTCGTATTACTATACGAAGGACCGGCTCTGTCGCAAAGCAGAAGGCATAGGTTGGTTAGCGGAGGTTTCCTCCACTTAGCCTGTACATTGTACACTGTACATTCAAATTTAGATTTCCTCTGATGATCGGTAGGTGAATCTTCCAATCTTCTGTCTGAGCAATGATGTCATGTTGCGATGCTCTACCATGCACAGTACCAATATCTTTCATGCTGCTAAAATGACATACGTTCTAATGCCTAATAATCATGTGTTATACACACCGCAGCATGTACTGTAATACATACATGTTGCAGTGTCACAGTACATTTGAGAAATATGTGTACAATTGGAAAATAAATGATTTGTCAAATGTACTGTGTAACATAATGTTCTTGACATCACTGAAAGCTTACTAGTTCAGTGGTCTACATGCAGTATGGCATGGGGTCATACAAGAATTACCCCAAGAAGTACTCCATAGTACACTGTTTTAAGTGTGGTAAACTGTAGGGCAATAGCCACATTGTGTACATTTTGAATTGGCTGTTTAGTCAATACAGTATACAGTATCTGCCTGAGAGTGGTTTCTGACACAAAGGCGAGATATGTGGTCGACACACATGCATTCATGTAAGCCACTCCACTCATCAAACCTCTTCAAATCAAGGACTCCCAAATTGATATGAATTTTTGCTCACAACGTACATCTGAAGAAGATTTTGTACCAGAGACCATCAAGATAGTGACAAGTGATTTTACAGTGTACATCAGGGTTCCAGCCAGGGCTGTCTGTGGCCAAATGTCAATCAAACTGGGGGTTCCTTGAAATTAAAAGGTTTGAGAATGAGCTGAGTTTGCTGTACTGTACCTTCTCATCCTGAGGGACAGCATGTGAGGGGAGAAGAGACGGCTCAGTTAGACACAAACACATGAAAGCTGATCCTCCTAAAACCTAAACAGAAGCTGCTGGTGGAGTCTCATTTTATTAGCCTGTAAGGCTTTTACTGAACAAACACTCATGACATAGCCATTCAAAGCTCATTTCCAAAAACATATCACCTAACTTAAAACATGACTACAATACCCAGAATGCTTCACATGCTAACATGAGGGCCGGTGCATACCTTGTGCTGCATGGCCTCCTTCTGGCTGACCAGCTGTGAGCGGAGGATCAGAACCTCCTCTTTACGCACGTCCAGCTCCTCGCAGGACGAGTTCAGCTGGTCCAGGAGCACCTTGTAGGCCGGAGAGCCCGGCGCGCCGGCTCCCGCAGCCGCGTTACCCAGCAGGCTTTGCCTCATCTCCGCCAGGTTATGCTTCAGCTTCTTGTTCTCCGACTCCAGCTCCTGGCGCTGGAGGGGCGGGATAGAGATGTGGTTATTATTGTTGTTTTTTTTTTTGTTTTTTTTACTGTAGACCAGTGGTTTTCAATCAGTGGCCCTTGAGAGTATTCCAGGTGGTCCCCAGGTTAATGATGGAAAGTTTATTAACACAATAACTGTCTCGCGTGATCGTGGGTTTCCTCGGTAGGTGCCACGGCTCAATCAAGTAAATTCGGTAAAAAACCCTTATTTTGAAGCTCAGATCTCCTAAACAGGATGTGCTGTTTCTGTCATGCTGTTTCTGTTGTCTTGGCTAACCGGTCTTCTGGCGATCTGAGCAAAAACATCCGGGTCACAAGTCAGGAAGAGCCGTCTAGCGTTGGTTGATTTACCAATGCGCTCACGACATTCAGGGGGCAAACCGGAGGAGAGGCGTTTGAATGCATTGGATTGAATGGGTGTGAATGAGAGAAAAAAAAAAGTTGTCGCCGCAATTCTGTTCCAAATGAAAGTGAGCAACGGGATCATCATCAGACGATGCGCTCGGACTAATAGTTGGATTAAAGAATGGAATCTACATTTCGTCGTGATACGAGCCGTCGTCGTGACCGGCGGGAGTAATCTAACGGGAACTCTTTGAGAGCTTAAAATGTAACCATATTTACACTAAATAGAGTTAAAATATTCATGCTCTGAATTAGCTTGTGGGGTTAAAATGTCATCAAATGGTGGTCCGTGGCTCAAATGCTGAATAAATAGTGGGCCCTGCTATCAAAACAGTTGAAACCCACTGCTGTACATAATGCTTTTATTGATTAACAACATCTCCACAGTTGTCTTATATGTCCCGATCCAAATCACGCCATTTTTAAAATGCTTTCCCTCTACACCTTTGTAGGTGTAGAGGGAAACAAGATATCTCATACTTGGTTTAGAATAAATGAATAGCTCACCTTCAGGGATTCATACTCCAGCTCCGCCCCGCGGGCCTTCTTATGCTCTGCATCATCCTGAAATGGAAGAACATGGGAGTGAACTGGAGGTAACGGTATTGAACAAAAAATAAATACTATGTAAGTTAAAACAAAAAGGGAGTCAACCATGAACACACACATGCATGCTCTGACCTCATATCAATCCCGAACAACCCAGTGTAACCAAAACGAATTGTAGATCTGTATAACTGTACCCTAGTATTGACTGGTGCGAGTATAACCCAGGCTCTATAACCGTGCATCACTTGTGAACAGTGTGAGTAAGTAATAACCTGGCTATACAGACCCATGCATCATGTGCAATAGACCCGTGCAGAATCACTTTATGTTCAGTGTAAGTACAGTACTGTGGCTATAGACCCGTGAGTTGAGAAATATTACCCGAGAAGCTGTGCTTTACCGCCAATAATGGCACAGAAGTGCACTCAATGACAGTAAAGCACATGCTTGAGTGTAATATTATGATTATACAACAGTAAAATACATTTCTTAATGACAGATGACAAAAATAAATAAATGTTCCAAGAAAAACAAAAACCTAGCCTGTCTCTGCTCTGGGAGAGCAGCACAGCCAAATTTTTATTATGTTTTTATTACGTGTTCCATTATGCTCGTTTGAAGCATGGGCTACTTCAACCAATCAAATTGCTTCCTCGACATGACCTGTTGTATAATGTACAGTAGCACACCCATGCATCACTAGTGTACAGTATACTGTTAAGTACCCTGGCTCTAGACGTGGGGGTGGGACGGACAGGATACGTCCCACCCAGTTCCATAGCGACCCCAATCCATCCCACCCACTTTTTAAAAAAAAGAGGAAAAAAAAAACAAAAAAAGAAATCATGAGCAGAATCACAGACGTCTAAAATTAATTAATTTAATGCCCTTGTTTTGAACATCTGAAGAAAAGCATGATGGTCTCGAAACATTACTGCCAGTAAACATACAGTACATTTGGGAGCATTAATGTGCTCTTTTATAATAGCTTTCAAGATTATATTGCTTGGTTGTAAAGCTCTAAATGGCTGCTTACATCTGGGATCTTTTATCTCCCTGTAAGTTTTATTTAGTGCCATTTCTCAGCTTCTTTCAACATATTTGGGCCGCATGCCTTACTACAAGGTACCCTGGCTTCTTCTAACCATGTGCATCATCACTAGTGTGTACAGTATAGCGTACCCTGGCTCTAGCCCGCTGGAACTGGTCTTCTTTGCTTTCCAGCTCGTTGCGGAGGGACTGGTTTTCTTGCTCCAGTACCGTGAGGCGCTTCTGCAGCTTGAGGGTTAATGATGTATCCATTCCACGAGTCACATCCTGAAACAACGCGAAGCAATCGTGTTAGTTTGTTTGTGCAGGGCACAGGAATCACATACTATACCAGGGGGCTCAGTGGAGTGTACAAACATTTTCAGGGGCAGTGCTCAAATGAAAAAATGGCACCTGTATGTGGCGTGTGGAACCGCCGGCTGCTTGTTATTGTGTGAGATTTATTGATTTTGTGACCTAAATAAATATATTACACGCCTTTATCAGTCTACTCATAAAAGCGTTATCAGACAGCAATGCGTTACCCACACACCAGCCAAAGTTCATTCCCTCAACGACGCAGCCTGATTGACAACCTGTATTGAAATTCATGTGTGTGTTAATGCCTGGGATTCGAACTCGGGTCTCCCACAAGAAAGTTTAACCACTCCGGCCCGCGAGATCCGGCCAGCGAGATGATTTAATCCGGCCCTGTCTGAGTCTATCAAAAAAAAAGTCAGTCTCTAGCACGTTCCTATCAAAAGTTATGATAGTTTAAAGAAATGCTTTTTGAGCTCTCTTCTGAACGGCATGGAATGCATGTTGTCCAGCAGGGGGAGTCATTTTACCAGGCTAGGCTGCTGGCACTGCAAAGTGAGAACTATACTTCAGCAGTACTAGGGTGTACAACCGAGAACTATACTCCAGCAGTACAAGGGTGTATAACCGAGAACTATACTTGAGCAGTACAAGGGTATATAAGAGAGAACTATACTTAGTTAACTTTACATACTTGCTTAAATTATTTGAAATTTAAATGCTATTTTCGTATGGTTTATTGACGCTCTGTAAATAAAAATAGCATCTTTCATAGCAAATGTCTTAATTTAGGCTACAAGTATAAAACCAATAATATATATTAATATCTCTTCTTAATAATATATATGACTTGTGTGATATACTGTAGTGTAGAAGTAACGGCTGTGTACGTAAACATGCGTGTGCCATGCATGCTTGCGGTCTGCGACTGGTTGCACCGCGGCGCTCCGGCCCCCATGAAGTCACATTAAGTCCAATGTGGCCCCCACCCCAAATGAGTTTGACACCACTGCTTAACGACTAGACCATCATGGCTAAGGTTCTGAGCAACTCTGGTACATGTACATGGCTCTGAAGTCAACTGAAATACGAGTGTACATGGCTGTAGTCTAAAGTAAACTGAAATTCAATGTTTGCCTGACTGGAATACTGTATATACTGTAGAGTATAGCTTTCAATAAATGTACACAACCTATACAGTAAACAATTGTATAGATACTGTATAATATGGAGTAATTATCATTTTCAACACTACTGCCAGTTTTTCTACAATTCTCCAAAAGTGTCCAAGTGCACATGCCTCACTGAGCACTGAAATGTTTCCTTTCCAGGAGATAAAATTCCTGCAACAAGCCCCGTCCACTCGGTTACCTCGGCCGCGCGGGAGCCGTCTTCCGATTCGGCGAATTCGGAGTTGTAGGTGCACTCTGATTCGTTGCTGCTGTGTGTGGAATCTGTTCTCCTGTGGCCAGGCTTGGGGGGGTGCTAGAGATGGTCGGAGTTAAACAGGAGTCAAAAAAGGTCAATGCCCACTAGTACGTAACTGTACTTACACTAACGTTTCATATCGTATGTCGTAAATGTCTTGAGTGTGTGCGTGCTCATCTCACCGAGAGAGCTATGTCCTCTTTCAAATCGTCGTATCTCTCTTCGAGGCGACGGTGTTCTGTCAGGAGATTCTGGTAGCGGGATCGCTCCTCGTTCAGGTCCGTCTCCAGCTGCTGCGTCTCCTCCGCTATCGCACGTGCCATTTTGGCTGACGTAGTGGAGGAAGGTGGAGGAGAGAAAAAAGGAGAAGTGCAAGAGGGAGAGATGTTAGAGCTTCCATCACATTAACATGACAACTCTATCATTGCTATCATTCTTACATGCACAAACATGGACATAAAATTAGCAGCTGGAACCAGAGTGGAAGCATTTAGGGCGTATGGGCTCCATTTTCGTCACCGCTAAACCCCTTATGCCTTATCTTCTTTGCCTTTTTGCTGTTTACTTGAGTGAGAGGAGCAGGCGCAAGTTAAGCGATCGGTGCACAGTGTTAGACGGTTGGTCCTTCAGGGTACTCTGAGTGGCCGGTTGGGGGGGTGACATGAGTAACACCTTTATAGCCAATGACGTAAGTATTAGTCCGCTCTGCTCATGCATTAGTAGGCCATGGCCTGCTTGTGCGCAATTTTGCATTCTACAAACTGCAAAGTGCTGATCTATTTTGAAAGACATTTTTTGAACAGTCCAACTAGCCAATCTGCATTGACATGTGAGATTATAGGCAGGCCTTTTAACTATTCAAAAATGTCTTTCAAAATAGTAAAATAAAGCAAAGAAAGTGTCTTGCTCGGATGGCACTGTGGTGCAAGTAGTTGCCCACCATCATGGAGTCTGGGGTTGTTTGAGTACACTGCAGTGCCTGCACAGCTTTGTCAAACGTCTATCTATATGAACACAATGGGCTCTATGCACACACACCGTTTTGTAAAGCAACTCACCGCACCTCCTTCACAGGTGTTACCTTACCGATGATACGTACTAATAAAGGCTCTGTTCCATTCGGTCAAACAGACATGTTATTGTGCATGTTGGCTCGCCAGAAAAACCAGGGGGTCTCAAAGTGTCCTTGTGTGTTTTCCAAACGGCCCTGTTTGGTACGTAACTCTGAATGCACAAATGGAACCAAAGGACGCTCACGGGTCGATTTGTACACTCTCAAAGTTATGGGTGTCCTTGTAATTAAAGCCACTCTACATGGAACAGAGCCTTAATTACTACCATTGCTAAAAACTGGAGGGCGATCATTGTCACAGTATGTATCGCATGCTCCTACACCCTGGGGCGATGGAGGCCAGCAAATGAACCTACGTGAACCTACGTACGTACCTGTCATCTGTTGACCCTGTTCCTGAATCAGACGGTTCAAATCGTTCTTCTCCGTCTTCAACAGCCCATTCTGTTCCTTCAGATCTGCTACCATCTGCACACGCACGCACAGAAAACACAACAACAGTTACATTAACGTGTGTCCGGTGCAAAAAGTGGAAACCTGTCGTCTGCTTGTTGAACATGACCCGGGTAGACTAGTGGGAGCCGTGTCACAGAACTACAGGAGCAGCGTAGTCGTCCCACTTCTATTGTACACTGACGGTCATTCATAAGTTCACCTACAACCTCCTCCTATCAGGTTACTGGGTGGAGTCTACTCGGCTGCACACAAACACACAGGCGGGGAGTTAAACGGACGAGGAGGAGCTTTGATTTGGTTTGAGAAGGAAAAGAAAAATCCTGTCAAGCTTTGATGACAAGATAAACAAAAACAAGGACAAAATAGGGGGCACACATAGACTGCAAGGTTTCAGGTAGGACACTACTACTCTAATCGTCCAACTTGGCCATACGCATACACACAGTTATGTGTATGAGTGTGCTACTGTGTACAGACTAGAGCAGTGATTCTCAAAGTGAGGTCAGGGGACCCCCAGCAGGACTTGAGAGGGTTCCAGGGGGTCCCCAGCTGAATGATGATAGTTCAAATTGAATGTTGTGTTGTTGCAAAAATGGAAGAACCAAGTGGATGGGCAATGGTCAGAGTTACTGTACGGCTATACACATATTCATACCAAAGCTGGGGGCACCTTTTTGAGAAGTACTGCCTTAGAGACGATGGCTATTGACTACCTCACTAGTCTATCTCCTGCGCTCACCTGCCCCAGCAGGGCACCTGTATGCCCTCTGGCCAACAGGCTCCCACCACTGCCCCCTCCATCTCTCTGGCCCCTGGATTCAAAAGGGATCATATTGTTTCTTTGTCCTGTGCCTAAACAGGTCATAGTATATGCTAGGGAAACTAGAAACAGGTCATACTGTATGCTGGGGAAACCTATAGATACACACTTCAGGCTGGATCGTTTATCGCAATTGTGATTTGTTATCAGCAGTCTTGGCAGGGAGAAAGTGCAAGAAAGAACGCATTTAGTTGGCAGATACTGTATGAAATGTGAAAGAGAGATGGTAGGGGGCTAATGTTACTGCTGCAATGAAAAACTTCTACTGTACAGGCACTACTGTCTGTAGAAGACACAGAGTCATGCATTCAATCCGTTTCGTTCAGCTCTTCCATGTGCTGTAGAACTGCAGACTCACTCACAATTTTCCGCCGTAGCTCTTCCCCTAGCCTCGACCATCGCACAGGTGTATGCAATGTAATTAGATTCATAACTTATTCTATATAAACGTAACACACATCTACCACTAGCCAGAGCTTAGCTCTTTGCTTGCTTATGGCTCTTGATGACTATTTCTATGCTGTGATGTATTATTTCCTTGTATTGTTCCTGCCAACAGTAAGTCTCTGAATTATACTGTATAAAGGACAAAAACAAGGAGCTGAGTGAGAATTTTACTGGGAGAACATTACACCGTCAGATATGGAACAGATGCCACCACCAACCAGCAAAGGTTGGTGGTTAAAAAAGAAGCCAGTTTCCCACCGACTACAGACAGGCACTGTCCCTGCATTTATTGGGAGTATCCTGTAGACACACACACCCTCGCTTCGACTACCATTCCCTCAAAAGCTGAATTATCTTCAAAGCTTTGGTCAGAGAATCCAATAAGAGACGAACAAGCGATGAAAAGAGTGAGCAGAGAGTGTGTGGTAGTACTATATGTGCTGTACCTTCTCCATCTCGTCCCGGTACTTCTGCGCCCAGTCCTCGATGGTCTTCTTCTCCTTCTGGGTGGAGCTCAGCTCCTTCCTCAGCCTCTCCAGCTCCTCCTCCAGCGTCAGTACGCGGTTCGAGTTGTTGCGCGCCTCCTCCTCGGCGCCACGTAGCCGTGTCACCTCGGCGCGCATGCGGTCGTTCTCCGCCCGGTCCGTGCTCTCCTGGGCCGTCAGCCTCTCGATGATGGCACGGTTCTCTTTGTTCTGGTCGGAACGGAATGAGGGAAGGAACGGGAGAAGGTGAGGGACAGATGATTTGGATATCAGTGGGTGATAATTTCATCATAATTTTAAGAATAACTCTGTCTCTGAGGCTAATATTACAACAGGGGTTGAACTGGTTCAGTTTTTGTTTTCGTTCCGATATTGAACCAATTCAGAGCATTTCCACTGAAAATGAAGTGGTCCAGAAGTTGTTTTGGAACTGAAACCAAAAACAAATAGCTGTCGGTTCTGTGAAGGCACCAACATTTCAAGAACTATTGGTTCTAAAACTGGTTCTGTGATTCAGATAGTATAAGATATTAGATAGATATACTGTAACTTGTGGCTCCATTTGTACATTTGTTTCTCAGTTACAGACCTGTAAATGTGAGGACCACTGATTTAGACGTACATAAAAAGAAAACGTATTGGTAAAATGCTGTTCTATAATCTGATGTAATCATTTGTAGAATGTTTGTTGCATAACATTCTCCCCATCTCTCCAGCTCTTTCTTCAACAGAAATATTACCTGAAGATGTACAGTATCTTTGATTATTACTATGGAAGTCGGTGGCAAATTAGATACAATTAAATAATACAGTATAACCATATCATATCATGACAAAAGTCATGATTTAGAAGACGTCTTGAAGAAATCACCTGATCGTCCATCTTCCTCTGGAGCTGCATGATCTTGTTCTCCATGCCGATGTTGAGCTTCTTGAAGTGCTCCACCGAGCGCGCCTCGATCTTCAGCTTCTTCAGCTCGCGCTTGGCGATCAGCCTCCTCACGCAGCACTGCAGGTAGACGATGGCCCGCAGGCAGCGCTTGCACCAGCGCCGCGCCAGCATGCCGCGTGCATACTTCTGGATGATGATGGCCTTGGTGTTCCGCAGCAGCTACGTGGGAGAAGGAGGAGGTGGACAGAGTCAATTTACGCACAGAATGAGGTGTCACCTGTTCTGTACTGTAGTGCAGGCATGACGGGAATTCCCCATATTTTGCCGGAACAGTTGGGGGGCAATGGGAGTAGGGCATGTGGTCCCTGACCTTACAATTTACAATTTAGGCATTTAGCAGACGCTCTTGATCCAGAGCGACTTACAATGGTGAAAAGTTTACAATTTAATCAGGATTTACAATACATTTTACAATATACAATGAAGTGCTAAAAAACATTGTAATACATTAGGCAACCTATTTCATCAAGTCATTGCAGTCATTGCACCTTACATTTACTATTATAGTTCAAGAGTTTTCAATCATTTTCAAACCAGGGCCCACTATTTATTCTATTTTTAGCCACAGACCCAAATCTCTCAAAATAACAATTATTTTACATTTTCTAATTGTGTAGATTCTTGGAAATTAAGTCATCCAGATGTTTAAATATAATTTAACTCTTGAGAGCGTAAAATGAAAGCAAATGGTCCTGTAAGTGTCCATTTGGTTTCATTTTACGCTCTCAAGAGTTACAGATCTATAAGTGTCCATTTGGTTACCAACTGTCCATCATTTAGCTGGGGACCACCTGGAATCCTCTCAAGGGTAACTGGTGGACCCCGGACCACTGGTTAAAAACCACAGCACTAGTTAAAAAAACACAGACTGAGTGACCTGCTGACCTATGGTGACTATCTATGTTGCAATTTTACTGACAAGTTGGAGCTCAAGAAATTCACCAGAAAAAGGGAGTTACAGTCTTAACCTAAATGGTTGAGAAACAGTGGGATGCATTGCATAGGAAGTGATACAAAAGCAGTATCCCCACCCAACACAACATTGGTCCACAGGGTGACAGGGTGGTGGTCCCGTGTACACAATCAATTGAAATCCTGTAACTTTGAAATGGTAGATGCGTATTTTATCGACTATATCATTCATAAATTAGAGTGAAGGAAATGCATGCATATCTAGGTCGCACATAACCCGCTAGCCGGGTCCACTCCACAACTGCCTGGACTCTTTGTCCATTAATGTTAGAGCAGTAGCCAAGAACCTTGGTGTCCTCCTGGACTCCAAACTTTCCCTCAATGACCAAATAAAAAATACAGTTCGCACCTGCTTCTATCATCTTCGCAACATTCACAGAATCCGTCCAATACTCTCCACCCCTAATCTCCACAAAATCATCAACACCCTTATTTATTCACGTCTAGATTATTGTAATGCCCTATATTCACATCTCACCAAACAGTCCATACATCACCTACAGTTGGTCCAAAATGCTGCAGCCAGATTAATCACCGGAACTAGAAGGTCAGAACACATCACCCCTGTTTTAGCAACCCTGCATTGGCTTCCCATTTCTTTTAGAATTGATTTTAAAATTTTATTATTGACTTTTAAAGCCCCCAATGGCCTGGCTCCTCCCTACCTGTCAGACCTTCTGGTACCACATGTTCCGGCCCGCTCACTAAGGTCCTCAAACCTAGCCCTGTTAGTCGTACCCAAAACTAATATGGTGACCAGGGGTGACAGGGCCTTTGCGGCCAGGGCCCCTAGGCTCTGGAACAAACTCCCACTGGACATCAGGCTGGCTAATTCCCTCCAAAGATTTAAATTGAAACTCAAAACACATTTTTACAGAGAGGCCTTTTTAACCTGACTCCTTGCTTGTTTTATTGTTTTACTGTTTCACTATTTGTTTCTATTTTGTAATTATGATGTGTGTGTTGTTGGATTGTTTAATTATGTTGTTAAGCACTTTGGAACATTGTTCAAAAAGGTGCTATATAAATAAAGTTTATTATTATTATTTGGTTGGCACACTCTCAGGAAAATTTTGCAAATAGAGAGCTCAGAGAGCTCAGTTTTCTGACCCCTCAATGTCGCAACATTTCGGCTGGTCCGAGTATTATTTGGGCCGAGCCTTCATGTATTTGTGTGGTTTTGTGCGTGCATGTGTGCAGCCTGTGTCTCACCCTCTGGTACTTCTGCCTGGCCATGTAAGCTCTGAGGATGGTCTGCATGATGAGGGCAGCGGCCTGCTTCTGCCTGTAGATCTTCCTCTGCACGTACATCCTCTGCCACTTCTGGATGGTGATGGCCGCCCGCGTACGCCGCATGAAGGTCACCAGGCTGGGATTGGGAAGCGGTGGGGTGGGGGTTGTTGATGGGACAGGAAGAGGGATGGGGTGAGGGGAGATTGGTTTGATGTGATGGTGTAGGGTAGTTGGAGGAGGTGTGTTTGGTAGGAGAGGATAAACGTGGTGGTGGGATGGCATAAAAGTGAGTGATTATGAGGGGAGGGACGGGAGATAATTTCAAAAAATGTGCGGGAGAGAAAACAGGAGAGAAAGGCAGAGTTTAGTGGCCATTCCACATCCAACACTCACATACCACACAAACCGACTTCAATAACGCTACGAGGTTATTGGTTATATTGTCTGTCTTGGAGAGATCCAGACACTTTGTCTGGATGAAAACCCACATTAATATGCAGAGATGGAACAATGCCTACATTCATATCTGAAGACCATTTGAATTGAATATCTAGTCAAGTCATGGAAGGGCAACCTTCTGAGAGCTAGAGGGCAAACATAATCAACTGCAAAATCTCAAAACGGGTACAAAAAAAAACCTCACAGACACTCAAGTGTTGACACTAATTTAGCCATGAGTCTCGGCTCCAGTTTATAGTTTATATATTTTTCAAACGGAATTCCGGGAAGAGTAATAAAACATGGATTTTACACAGGCAGCCTTTAATGCTATTCATCCCAAATTGCCACATTTATTTGCTCGGAATAGCTTCGGTTTGATGTCACTTTCAAAAATGCTTTGACTATAACAGATTGAATTTGAAGGGTCCGAACCACTGGGATGCAACAATCCAACATGTGTCCTCCTGTCTCGGCAGTAGTGGTCAAATAAAGGCCAAGTTGAGTCGCTCTCAGGTCTTTCTTTGTCAACAGTTCACATTTTGAAATAAGAGCTCCTTACAAGCCTACACGCACACACAGATCTGTAGACAAAGGCCTTCTGGAGACCCCCAACAGCCCAGCTCAACACAATGGTTGAAGGGGATTTTGCAATGCAGGTGCCTACGTTTTGGAACACCCTTCTGTTAATTTAAGATGGGAAAAAATCTGTGTCATTGTTTAAATCTCTTAAAAAAAACCTCAGGGCCTTAACGTTAGGGCCTTAATTCTCTTAAATTTACCGATATCTTGTCAAAACAATCCTTTCTGGGAGAAGATCAAAATTAATGGTATGGCAGATACATACCATTACTCATTTTTCATTTTTACGGGATCTGAACAGGAGCTACTTGACTTACTTCTCAAATATGTTTGTACATCAACATATTTAGGATAAATAGTGATTGCAATTCTATCCTAAGAGCAGACAGCTACCATCGGGCACTACATAGAAAGTGATTCTGCGTGATTATGACTTTGAGAAACAAGCTGTCAACATGCCGAAATTTACACAGAGGGGCTATAAAGGCCACACACTGAACCATGCCAAAGCTCTAGAATCAAGTGACCCTCCACATAAATCCAGACAGTTCCAAACTTTCATTTCACGGCCAAATATAGGACATTTGCCCAGGACATCAAGCACATTATGCAAAAGAACTGGGACATTACACATCCTGATTTAAAACCTGTGTTTCATGATTCCGCTTTCTCTTTTTGTTCCAACTGTCCTTATGAGCTCATAAGGAATACTACTCCCTTATAAGTTGACAAGCCCACTTGTTAACTTATAGATCTCCTATTTGTTAGGTCCAGAGGTTTCCTTACTATGAGACGTCCAGAATTAGGGACTATACGGATTCATGTGGTTAATTAATACTTCTTTTTGCTCAGTTCAACACCAGGCATGCCAATATTACTCGACAAAACTAAAGACAACGCCTAACTGGGTGCTGTTTGTCTGGCACTGTGGCCTGTACTGCTCACCGGCGGGCCTGGTATCCTCTGGTGAACCTCTGGATGGTAATGGCAGCGCGGCGCTGACGGAGGAACTTCTTGCGCGCCAGCCAGCAGCGGATGGTTTTCTGGATGCGGATGCAGGCAGCACGCAGCTTGTCTGCCCTCAGCTTCTCCAGGTAGGCCACCTGGCCGGCCCTGAAGAAGATCTTGGTCTTACCAAACTGGTACTTGTCCTGGTCCTGAGGACGGAGAGAGAGAGACAAAGAGAGAAAGACAAAGAGAGAAAGAGAGAGAGAGGGTTGATAAAATCTAGTACCAAGGGCAGGAATTTCATGGCGACCTTGAAGGCAGCCGTTGCAGAGTTAAAGGATTTGTTTTGCAGACCACCCATCTGACCTCTTAGCACAGCAGCGTATCAGCTGCTGTGCTACCTGGTCATTCAATCAATGGATTATGTTTCCGGCTTGGATAATTGGAACTAAAGTGGTAGTAATCTTTAAGTAGCTATTTATTTTTAAAGCTTTTAAAGAAGAGGATTTTGTTTGTTTGTTTCACATGTGTTCTTTTTCGTTAATGCACAATAACACTCTGTGTCTCGCCGTCAGCAAATTCTTCATATCGAGCGAAACTGCCAAGATTGTTTATTTTTGGAACCCAGTTCTTAAGTGTCTATTACATCAGACTTTGGTGCTCTATTATTATTACTACTACAGTCTTTAGTGTTCTGGAATATCCTCACATCCCACACACAGGTTGAGAACCTCTGGTTTCATCAACAGAGAACAACAACATAAACTAATTCAATGACATCCATCAGTACTCTACTGACCTCTACTAGTTTCTCCAGAACGTTCCTGCAGGTCATCCTCTTATCAGGAAGAACGTCCTTCTGTTTCATCAGCACCCTGTAACGGCTGAAGAACTCCTGGTAGGTCCACCTGACACACACACACACACACACACACCAACAATGTAATCAAACCTAGTACTGGTGTTACAGTGTCAAAGCAAAAGCAAAAAGGGGGCTGTGGTTGCAAAGCTAAAACTTAAAGGGGAATTCCACCCATTTTCATTTTTTTCAAAAAGGGGTCTGAAAGAAAAATCGTTAACATGGTGAAATACATCTTGATGATGTCATTCACCATGTTAATGATTTTTTCAGACTTCCATTTCTAGGAAATACAGAATTGGGGGAACCTTTTTTGTCCACACAACATCTCTAAGGAATATTAATGACATATTAAAATGTTGAAAATGGGTGGAGCTCCCCTTTAAGGGCACTTAAATGGGAGAGTTATCCTACCTGGATGGGAATCCAGCAGCTGAGATGCGGATTGTCTCCAGGACACCACAGGCTCTGAGCTGTTGTACTGCACGCTTTGGATCAAAGCTGCACACGCACACGCACACACACACACACACGCACACGTGCACACACACACGCACACACACACAAAATCAGTGTTGGGCAGTAACGAATTTTAGATTACATATTACTGTAATATTATTACTTTTGCAAAAAAGTAAAGGAAACAAGATTACTTTGCAAAAATGGGTAATAAGTAATGCATTTCTTTGCAAGTAATGTTACTTGTTTAAAATGAGCTTGTTGTTGCATGCAAAAATAGAACAATCAACAGGTACTGTCACAACAGAGATGTGCAGTAGATCCAGTCCACACGCGGCATCCTGCACACAGTTATGTACACTACAAACCGCTTGCTGCTTTATTTCGTATTTTATTTTTAAATACAAGACCTCAACTGTCTTAAGTCTGGTAAAAAAAATCTGGTATTGTTAAATGTTAAAATGTTCCCATTGCATCTCTCTGCTCCTTTTATTTTTTATCTAAGAAAGACATTTACAATGTCGAATTTTTTTGTCTTTGTTTTCAGGTGCAGTTTGTGGGATTGGAGACTGTTATTATTCCAATAAATTGGATTCAGTTCTAAAAAAGAGCTTGCTAAATGTTGTACATCTCTATTTTTTCAAAGGTGGGAGTTGAGAACTTGGGAAAGTAATAACGTAATATGTAATATCACTATTCGATTCCAGTAATTCCAGTCCGATTCCAGTAAAGTAAAGTAGTGATATTACTTTGTCTAAGGGGTAACGAGTAAAGTAAAGAAGTTACTTTCCTAATTTTTCCTAATTCCTACTTTCCTAGTAATATTGACCAACACTGCACACAATACCAATACTATCAAACTTCCAACTAGGCCACTGAACATAATCCCAAAGCCCTCTGTGTGCGATCCCTACAGTATTTGGCTGCTTTTTTACTCTCTTCTTCTGCAAAGCACTTTGTAGAAAATCAAAATTGTGCTGATTCAATATACAGGATAGACAAAGGCAGTGTAGGAGAATACAGAGAGAGAGAGGACTCACGAGAAGGGCAGTTTGTAGTCATTAGGTTTGATGCAGCGCACATAGTGAGGCGTTGTAGCGTTCAGTGTCTCCATCAGCATCTGAAGAGAGTTACGGAACTACAGGAGAGGAGATAACAGTTTTAGGTTTAGGACCATCAACAACAATCACTCATGTAGTATAATGTCAGCATGTTCTACACCAGTGGTGCCCACACTTTTTTGACTTGAGAGCTACTTTCAAAATGACCGGCTCAACAAGATCTACACAAAAAAAAAAAACTATTTCAAGGCCCCCAAGAAAGTTTGACTTTGAAATCAGTGGTGATGGTGTTACTTACTGTTATAGTGTTTAAGAATAAGGCACTTATAAAAAAAAAAAATGGATGGGGAGAATTGAAAGGTTTTCTTGTACTGTATATGCTACATGCGTTTGAAAACAGTATTTGGGGTTTGAGTTGACAGTTTGTGATGTTGAATTTAGTCTCTTGCCCCCAAAGCTAATAACTTTCACGTTTTTGTCCACAATCGGGAAAGAGAACTGGCAAAACGTTGGTCAAAATAACAATTATTCTCCATTTTTCTAATTTCTAATTTAAAATTACATAATTCAGATGTTTAAATATAATATAACTCTTGAGAGTGTAGCGTGGCACCAAATTGACATACTTCAGGCTTGTTGATCTTTTTAAAAAAAATTTTTTTTAGTTTTGAAAAGTACCGTAACAGCTTTGGACATAATGACATTTCCACCCTACAGTGACAAATCAAAAGAGGTCAGTCAGGTCAGGTGCTGCTGCCATGTGACAGAAACAATCAAAATGTCCTCCTCCCATTATAAATGATGCTGTTTAAAGGGCCACGGGACACAGGTCTAAATGTAGCTTGAAGAAATTTTAGCCCTGTGGTGATGTCACCGAGGTAAAAAAAAAAAGATTTTGAGTGTGAGAAATAAAAAACTTATTTCCTTGGCTCATGGCCACCGGGACCCCGGGAGGGTTACGATAATACGACATTGTCCTTGCTTGCCGTATTTCCAAGAGGAAATATTTCAATGATGTTACACTGCGGTAGCAAGCTAGCAAGCAGTGCAGAGGGAAAGTGGATCAAAGTGAGGTTATTCTAGATCTAGTGGAAAAAAACTTTGGTAAATGTTAAATGGTGCATTTATATAGCGCCTTTATCCAAGGCGCTTTACATAGATTGAGCATCTGCCGCCCCATGCCGGGTAATTCAGGAGAAAACCTTTAGGCAAAACCTCAGGTTTGGCAGTGTAAGTGAATGTTTCCATAACTCAAATATTTGTAGGTCCTTAGGGGGCACGGTGGTACAGTGGTTAGTGCTGTCGCCTCACAGCTAGAAGGTCCTGGGCACTGAACTACCTCCCCCCGGCCAGCCGGGGCGCCTGATGGAGGGGACTGGAACTGGTTGGAATAACGTGTTCCTTCCACGCGCTACGTCCAACCAGGGAAACTCCCCCCTGTCGGGTGAAAAGAAGGCAGCTTGGACTCCTCATGCATTGAAGGAAGCATGAGGCCAGTCCGCTGCCTCCCCAGGTTGGTGGAGGATGTGTAGAGCCCAGGATCACATTAGGAATTGGCACTGGGTGAAAAAATGGGTTACAAAATCGTGGGATAAAATATTTATAAAAAATATATATTTGTAGGTCCTTGACATGAAATGCACCGCTGACACAGACCCCTGCTTTAAGAGAAATAAAACAACAGGTTTACTGGGACTGCTCTACCTGGCAGCCGACGGTCTTCTTGTGCTCCTTGCTGGTGGTCCCCGTCCGGCTCTTGTCAGGCTTAACACTGAGGCGCGTGCGTCCCCCGGCCCCCGGGGCCTGACCCGTGGGACTGGTGGCCTTTTCATCGTCTTGAAACAGCTCCATCAGCAGGTTGAACTGGGAACAGCAGCCAGCAGACAGACAACAGTGACTGGTAGGCATGAACCTATTGCATAGTAATTCCACTAACCCAGGGGTTTTCAACAGGTGGTCCGGGACGACCTGTTAACCAGATGTAACTCTAAAATTAAACCAACTGGACCCGCAAGGGTCCATTTGGTTTCATTTTTACACTCTCAAGAGTTAAAATATCTCTACACAAATATAAGATTAATGGTCAATTTGGTCTGTACAGTATATGTTTTGCCTGTTTTGTTTCCCAAATATAGCCTGGTATTGTGGACAAAAGCAAAATAAATCTTTAGTTTTGGGGTCCATGGCTCGAATACTGAATAAATGGAGGGCCCTGGTATCAAAAAGGTTGAAAACCACTGCACTAACCGAATCAGAACAGGGTCCATGCAGTGTCTGGATGCTGCTATAAGGGCAGAGCTTACCAGTACTCCACTTGCCTCCACATTTTCACAAGACTATTCAATAAGCTTATTAAACCCTACCTTCAATGTGTTCACAAATAGTTAAAGGTATAGTAAGTTATTTCACGTAATTCAAATATTGCTATTGTTTTCCATCTTTTTCAGCTAATCCTGCCTACTATAAAGTGTGTCTATATGTAGCAGGTGGCTACAGCCTCTGCCGTGATGGCCTCGAAAAAACAATATCTGCCCCCGGACCAAGGGGATGTCCTCTTGGTCTAGTGGTTAAGATGTTGGGCTTTCACGCGGGAGACCCGGGTTCGAATCCCGGGCGTTACATATATAAGGAGCTCCTCCCTGTCTCCAGTGAGCTAGGTAAAAAAAAAAAAAAGCTTCAGTTTGGGCTTTGGCAGATTTTGTCCATTCAGGGTGTGGGTCCAATAGGGGTCAAATCTAAATTGTATGCATGTATGCATCTAGTTACCAGGGAGACTGGATGGTTTTCCAAATCACTGCAGGGTCCTTTAATATAAAATGTATAAATTCAGGCACAATTCAGCCACATTTTCCGACCATTGGGACCACTCTACACAACATCATCAAACAGTGGCACACAACTGCGGTGTGTCACTGTTTGAGAGTTTCTAGTTGGACTACTAAACGTACTGGCCGCTGCAAAGCAAATTTATGGCATTTTTTTGTTGTAAATCTATAACTGTAGTATAACTGTTTCAGTGTACTAGTGTCTTATTAAGTGTTTCATGAATTTACGTCTTCTTCATTATGAAATCCTCATTTTAATAAACACTCTCTTATTAACCTTAGTACTTACTACTTACCATGAATACGTGCACATGCGTACAAAGCATGGCTGCAGGTGCATTTCGAACAAGCAAGGACAATAGGTTTATTTTCCAGCACCAGACTTTAACATCAGTAGGATTATGTGAGATGCTAGTGAAACGTTATTTTTTTTTTAGCTGATAAAGTGGTTAGTTACTGGCAGATCCGTATTGGTTAAAAATTAAAACCATCAAATAGGGTTATAAAAAGGTAATAAATGTTATCAAAAATAAAGAATATGACATATATGACGAAACACACGCACACCACTGTCATATATGTATATGAATGGAAAGTCACAAAATGTTACAGTATGAGACAAAGTCATGTATGTGAAGCTCACAACATGACAGTATGAGTTGCAGTAGTCAGACATACGGTACAACCCTGCTTGTCAATGTCTGTCCGGGGACCACCAGTGGACACTAACGGGACTGCAGCCCAGAGTTTGTGCTAAATAGACCTGCGCAGTGTCCACGTCACCAACCCTGTTCCACTAGTGGATTCCTCAATCATTTTCCTCATAGACTTTCCGAAAACGGTTAATAAAAACATGATCGCGCCGCAGCCAAAGCCAACTCGGGTTGTGACAAATCATGGCAACAAACACAATATCGTCATATAATATCCAATTAGCAAGAAGTAGAAAACGGCATGATACAAGATTTTTTGTTTCGCTTTTCATCTTAGAAATTATTTGATTGTCCCAAAATATTGTGTGTGTCATCATGATTCGTCATGACCCGAGTTGGCTTTGTCCGCGGCGTAATCGTCTTTATATAAATTATTTTTGAAAAGTCTATGAGAAAAATGAATGGGGAATCCGTTTCTGGAACAGGGGCGGTGACATCACTGCGCAGGTCGAAATGGCATCTATATCTCTGCTTTCGGAGAGAAACTGGAGGTAAAGTTAGCTGCTTTAGCAGACTGTTTGGGGTCCAATTGAACGGGTGCATGTGTTCTGTCCGACCTATCAGTGGTCCGATTCACCTAAACCTAACCACTGGACCGATGCCTAACCCTAATCTCTCAAGGGGTTGACGCCTCAACCTAACGGTGGGTCTTCTGCTATGTCGGACAGAAGTCTGCCTCCCGTATATAGCACTGATCTATGCTGAAAAAAATATATAGTTTGAGTTACAGGGTTTGAGTAAAGTGTCACAAATTCGAAGCTCACTGATGGTCCCCGGGAGCCGACGCTGAGAACCAATGGCATCGTCATACATGGTTGCATGTTGTCCCATATAAAGACCTATAAAAGGCTTATATGGATGGATGAGGAGGCTTTTGGTCCAGATGCTGACCCCTGTTGCATTCTGGTCCTCCTTCTGTGTGCACAGAGCTGCTGCTGCCATGCTGTGTGAACTCCCCCCCCAAGCAGAGCTCCTCTTTCTACACACAGAGCTTTGTTACGCTGTGCACCCTCCCTCCCCTCCCTCCAGATGTGCAAAGCATGGACCCACAGCCACGTGTGTTGTCCACAAGCTGCTTGCTCCCTGCAGCGTGGCTCGCAAAACAAATGAACCGAAAACGCTGAAACAAATGTCTCTGGTTCCCTTGTCTCCTTGTCTTGTCTTTTCCTCTGTGAAATATCATACATGTTTAGCTTATGTACAGTATCTTATGAAGCCTTAACCTCACCTTATTGCTGCACCAACATCGTGTCTAGCCTTATGTACATAACTGCAACTTATAGGTATATGAACGTACCTTCTATCTCTTCTACTCTCTCTCTTCTTTGTGTTTTGTAATTATTGTTACAAACACTACTGTTTTGTGTCTCTCTACGCTCGCCTGTACTTGTGCTTCATGCTCCCATGAAAAGTTAGTCACAAACAGACGATTATTTTGATCCCAATTTAGTCGTTATCGAAGGACGTAGTGCCACCCAGGGCCTTAAGGCTCAATCATACTCCAGGGTGAAAACTACACTGCAGGGAAAACCTTTCACCTAAACTCACTTCATCTTGGAGTATGCTTGAGCCTTTATAGTATAGACTGAGTTATGACAACTATGTTCAACTATGCCTACTGGCGGCTTCTCTACATAGACAAAAAAATACATTTCAAACTCCAGCAGGTGTCCCTTTCAGGCTGCATGAACCATGTGACCATGCTGTTCTGTACCCTCAACGTCACAACTCTTCTACTAGATGTTTCTGGCACCACCTGTCCTATCCTACTCTCGTTCCACACATTCTCCGTTAAGCCCAGCTTGTAGAGTAGCTAGTAGCTAGTACAGAAATTGACTAAAGGCCCATTCATAGATGGAAGATCAAACCACCACTCTTCCCCGCCCTGCTCTGCTTTTGCTCACCGCCTAAGCGGTGATGTCCTCTTCACAAGAAAACTCAACTATGAATAGGTCTTTAGCCCTCTCCCGCCCGGCTCCCCTTTGCGAAACAAGGCCAGTTGTGTCCGTAAAAATAGACACGGTAGATGCACGGCCAAGACTGATGCAACAAACACCGTGCAAAACACACACAAAGATCACTTCAATCCCCTGGAGCTGTTATGGTGCAGTGAGGCAAAGTGAGTAAAACAGTCTTGAGAGAGAGACTGAGAGAACGTAAAGGAGACAGAAGGAGATGGAGAGCGAGAGCTACAGCTGAAGGCGGGCCAGCGTTGGGGAGAACAACGCTCTGTGTTTTACCTTCTGCTGGGCGGGGAAGGGTTGTCATGATGGAGGACAGAACCAACATACATGGACAACACACAGGGACACATGAAAACAATGACATTAAAACATACAAACGTTTTTTTTTAAATGCCGCTATACCACAACCCAGAAAAAAACACACACACCTAAAAAATAATACAAAATCATCAACACCAACATTACAAAAGGCGTAGATATAGGACTATGATTTGAACTAAATTAGAAAAAATAAATAAATAAAATCTGATAGATTTAAATGCATGATGGGACAATGAGTGCATGACAAAATGAAGTTGCTCTGGCACTGGGTGCACCGTCGCAGAGTATCATGGGACATATTTCACAGGTTCGGTCTGCATTGTTCTCATAAGCTGCAGCTAGGTTTCACAGACGGTTCCCAGAACCTAGTTTGGGCTCCACTAAGGGTGGGTCAGTTCTACAGTAACTTGAAGGTTTCGGATTCTGGAAGTTTCTGGGCAAACCTTTGCAAGTTGAAAATGGCCAGTTGTGAGAGCATTCCCAGTAATACCATGGCAAGTGACATTTAACACATACAGTAGTGGTTCTCATACTCTAAGTAGGTCGGCTAGCGGACACATGCATGTGCGCGCATACACACACACACACACACACACACACACACACACACACACACACACACACACACACACACACACACACACACACACACACACACACACACACACACACACACACACACACACACACATACAGTCGCACACGCACACACACACCCTTGTTACATACGTAATTACAAACTAATGGGGAATTTTATTAGACCCATTACAATTTGCTACACCATTTAACCTTTTCGCTGCCTGTACTTCTCATTTGCCGCTATGCTGCCACCCATTAACGTCCATTCTATCAGTCACTATAAACAGTTGGATGACAGCAGTGATGTAAGAGAAAGACACAAACATTTGAAAACAGGTTGTGTGTCAGGACTGGACGCTAAAGAATGGATGCTTTGGAAAGCTTTGGAAGTAAACAGAGTTGGAATTCCAAATCAAACTGTCACAGGAGTCCAGGAGCATGGCCGTCACAGGAAATTTTGGGCCCCCTGCAATTTTTTTTATCTCTGGGCCCCCACTGTGCAGCTTTACAATATAAATACACATAAAAAAACTATTAATCTATTTTCATGTGTAAAAACTGGCTAACCCCCCACCCCCCACCCCTAACGACGCCACTGACCAGGAGGGTGACGTCATCAAAGAAGAAAGATACAAGGTTAACAGAGTCTCGGCACTAGGATAAATATAACAAGCAGCTATGTACGAACGCGTATGTAAATAGCGCTGTGAGGGACCTATAGAATAGATTAGCTATAGCTTATGTAATTATTGAGTGTGGTGTTAGAGGTTAGATATGATACTGCACTTCTCAACCCTTACCCAAGTCTGCTCTTCATGTGGTCTACAACACAAACAGTCATAGGGCATTTGTGAACATCATATTGCAGTGTGTGTGTGTGTGTGTGTGTGTGTGTGTGTGTGTGTGTGTGTGTGTGTGTGTGTGTGTGTGTGTGTGTGTGTGTGTGTGTGTGTGTGTGTGTGCGTGCGCGTGCTGTTTTCAGCCTTATGGTAATTATTACAAAAGGCACTAAATCATGCTGTCATTGCCCTCCATGAGACGTCATCTTTTAGCACCATCTTCACACAGACAGCAGGGGGTGCTATAAACTAACACTAGCCATCAAATGTAGTGTACTGTACTGCATATTATGACATGTATCTGGTTATGTTTATTGGCTGTACATTTGTCACATGTTGGGTGAGTTTTTACATTTTAAGCTTCATGTGTCATTGTGGGACATAGCCGGTTGCAGCAGCTTGTTCAACCTGTCTCCATTAGGAAAATCTGTTAAGTAAATGTAATGATCCATGAGGACCATTTCTATACAGGTATCAGAAGTATTGCCATGTGCTGTTCTTGCTCATTGTACTGTAAGTCACTCCAGATTAATTACATGCTAAGAGCCTACATTGAAATTGTAACTTGTCTTTAACAACTAATTCTTAGTTACAAACAACTTACAGATTTGATCGTATCTATATCACATAGGGTCTCTGACCGAAGCTGTAGATCATCTATTTTTCTCATATGATGTAAATCATATACAGTACATCATGCTATACAGTGGTGTAAATGAACTAAGTACATTTAATTGTATATTACTTCACTCTTGAGCAATTTGTACTTTTTTGAGCATTCCCAATACTTCATTTTGAGCAAATTTCCAATAGTTTTACTTCTACTCCACTAGACTTTCAAAGACTAAAACCGATACTTTTTACTCCAATTGAAACAACTACAATTATTTGGAAGGTTTAGTGACTAGGGAAAACATACATGAACCACTTCAACCATAACATACATTTCAGCAAATTGAAAACAGCAGATCAACAAGCTCACAATGCATCACAATGTATTATGAGCTTGTAGATCAGCTACTTTCAAAAGATTTTGTACACATTTTAGCAGTGCTTTACATTAAGTACGTTTTGATTGATACATTTAGAATATGGGACATCTGAGTGCTTTCCCCACTTCAGTGTACAGTATATTCTCTGTACTCACCTTGCTGGCCTTCAGTACGTTGATCTGCTCTTCATTGACTGTGTCTTTGTTCTTCTCTAAGAAGCCCTCACACTGGTACTCCACCTGTGGGAAACAACAACAACAGCACAATAAGACAACTCACAGCTAAAAGCAACAGAAGAGAAAAGTGCAACACACAGATCCACTCACTTAGGCCTCTTTTCCACCAGATTTCAACTGGTTCAGTTCTTTTTGTTTTTTTTAGTCCATGAGCCAGACCTCCAAAATTGGAAAGTTAATTATGGGCAAAACCAAATCTAAATTAAATTGTTATCATAATGAATGAACTTCCCCAGTTGATTACTTACATTAAGACAAATATGAATTGCATTACTAACCTTACATTTTATATACTATAAGCGATTAGGCATTCTATAGATACAAATATGAAAACGCTACTACTGTGAACCTTAAAAAAAATCTTTAAAAGCTTTTGGAGCATTACCCAACATGTGGACTGTTCTTTTTGTTCTAAAACAACAACAAACCCAGATTCTAAATGAATTGTGCATTTGTTTTCTTCTATTAGCTCTAATGCACAACTCATTTTTTGTCCCATTGTCAGGGCTAGAAAAACACAGTGGAAATTGACCCTTATGGGAATATCACTCTGAAACTGTATAAATGGAACCAAAAGGGATCCTTAGCGGTCCCAAACATGGTGCCCAAAATAGTTATTAGGCACAAACAGATCTTACAGACCTCACCAAAAACAAGCACATATAAATTTTACTAAACGAAAACCAAGCCTAATCCAAATGTTTGTTTGCCCATGATCCATCCTTTTAGTTGGACCTTAAAGAGAAGGATGGACAGTTGGACACTCGCATACGGTTATGTTAGTTGGAGGTAGATTGTCACAAAATTCACAAATTTTGCTCCCATGAACTGAAACTGAAAAACTGAAGGCCTCAAGTTTACCAGCCATACAGAGTTATGGTGCAGAGCAGCAATGTTAAAGTTAAAAGCCAAGGGAAAGACATGCTGGAGTCTCAAATAAACCAGTTGGCTCACCTGAAATCAGTTATGGTGACTTAGTACCTTGATCCACATACTTTGTAAAGGTAACTATGTGCAATAAAAGCTATCTTTGTACCTAATGCAGATGTTAATCACCGAGGACATTTATGTTGGGCCTCATTCACAAAGCTTAAAATAAACTATATTTTAGTGTATATTTTGGTGTATTATTTTTTGTATAGGTACACCACGACGAGCGAATCTCAAATGGTGTGAAGCACATGTACAGTATGTCTAGAGTATTAGGATTACTCCGTGCCCAATTAGCCCTTCAATAAGTGCCTCCTTGTACAATAGGCATGTTAGCAGCAAGGGGACAATACAAGAAAACTTAACTTGGCATTAGATAGTGGCTTTTGGGGTTCAGGTTTATTGAAGGGTTAATTTAACATCATAACAACAAATGTAACATCCAACATGAAGGCGCAAGACAAATTTCAGTGCAATGACAATGTAAATATATCATATCGAATGTCAAGTTCAAATTGCACTTAATTCACGCTCCATTGACCCATTGACTAAATAAACATAATAATGAGTGCATAAAAGCTACAGATAAAATGGAGACGGAGAACTGCACTCAAAAGTCATTGTATTGTATTGTATTTTGTGATGCTGGAAGTTGTTGCAAGCCTGCCAGCGATACGTAACATCATGATGGTTTATGCACTGCCCTTCATTTGTCATCTTTATAGAAATCAATCGATTCGAACACAAAGGCAAATTTGCAGATAGACAGGACCCCCACAAAGGTCCTGACCCCACGTTTGGGAAAGCCCACTGTGGCAGCGGTCCCACTTTTATGTAAAGTGAGACCAAGTACCTTTAAATAGAGCAGAAATACTAGGTCAACTATCACTTCATCAGTGACTGTGACGCCTGTTGCAACGTATTACATCATATTCGACACATGTTCACACACACGCACAGACACGCTCTCTCTGACACACACACACACACACGTTTGTGTGTGGGAAGAACAGGTGCTGCTATATTCAAGTCACACTATCTGAAATTCTAATACACCGCATAAACACACCTGCATGCGCACACGCACACGCACACACACACACACACACACACACACACACACACACATTCCTATAAAAATGCAGGAAAATAAAAGTATGTTTTGTTAAATAGAGGAAAGTCTGTCTAACAGAGTGCTTGCAGACAAGCACACACGGAAACCCATGCAGGTGTGTGCATGTAGAACCACACAGGGATATTACAGACACAAAACACGTGTGTGTGTGTGTGCGCACACACAGCAGCTATGGTTACTAGAGAGTGAACACGAGAGTGAGAGAGAGAGACGGGGAGAGAGAGAGAGAGAGAGAGAGAGAGAGAGAGAACGATAGAGAGAGAGAGAACGAGAAGGAGAGAGAGAGGTAGAGAGAGAGAGAACGAGAAGGAGAGAGAGAGAGGTAGAGGTAGAGAGACAGAGGTTCTCCCTGCGTTGGCAGAACGCTCTGTGTTTTACCTGCTGCTGGGTGGGAAGGGTTGTCATGATGGGGACAGACATACAGTACATGGACGACATAACGGACACACACCGACAAATACAACCACATAAACACAGGAAACGTTAAAGTATAAAACACGCACAATGAACAAAACTCACTACCAGAGTTGGGTTGGGTCTGTATCCAAGTATAGGAACTGAATCCAAATATAATATGGTGAATGGTCAGAAGCTTTCGAAAAACTGCCACTGCTTTACATTGTGTTTTAGAAAATAGGAAAATAGAGTTAATTTAAGCCGGTATTTTCGGGAAAAAATGTTTCAGCTTTGGCTCCATCTCAGGTATTACCAATATATAATTCTAAATATATATATATATATATATATATATATATATATATATATATATATATATATATATATATATATAATTCTAAATATTTCAGAATGGCAAAATCAATTTGCGATCACGGACATACGTCATGACGGGTAACCAACGGTCATGACTGATGGGCAAAACGGCCGCGACAAATTTATGTTGATCACAACAAATTTATATTATTTTTCCAACTTTTGTAACATCATTTTACAACCATGCCATATGTTGTGACCATTTTTCCCCACAATCTGAAATTTTCATAAAGACGAAACAAAAATTAAAACAGTTAAAGTAAATAGGAAACTGTATAATTAAATCATTAGATACACTTCCACAAAAGCAAACAAAACAAAAAAGTTGTGACCGTTTCACCACCTGTTGTGACGGTACATCGTGTTCACAAATTGATCCCGCTGTCTCTCAAATACTTCAGTTAACACTGAATGATTTTATTATTTTGTGATCTAAACAATCAATACCAAAACAGGGAATGAATGAGTAGAATCAGAAGCGACAGATCCCAACATTACCCAACCCTACCTATAACCCACAAAAAAACAACACAAAAATCACCAACATTAACAAACAGGATATAGGACTACGATTTGAACTGAGAAGGAAACACACAAACGAAACAAAAATATGACTGCTGAATGAAGGTTTGCTTTTTTTTTCTCATTTCCCTTGACTGACAGGTGTTCCTGCAACAGTACTAACAGCGGTTGATGTAAGGCATTTTTTCAAACATTTAGCTACAGTAGGAACGTACAGTAACTTATCAAAGTACTTGCTTTTTCAAAGAGGAGACAAACTACACCGTCATTGTCATAGTGTAAGGTTGTGTCAACCAGAGGTCACACTGGGACATCAAGCAGAGTGATCGCAGCTAATTTGCCGGACATCTGGCATAGAACTAAAACGGCCAGACGGCCACATACATTTATAATGAGCGTTGAACAGGTGCTGTTAACGACGTAGCCTAAGTAACAACAATATGTAACAGAAATTTCTTCATTTTCTAAGAGGGAGAGGGAGATAGAGAGAGGCAGAGTTTTTTCTGTTTCATTTTTTTAATTTCTTTTTACCGGCCAGAATGTCCAGAGGGGATTATATTCACCCATATTTGCTACAACAATGGCCAAAATCCAATAATTACCGTCTAACGTGCAACATTGGCCACCAACAACGAGTAGGCTATGCAGTACCGCACACTCGCAACAGACCAACCGGCTTGAACTCAGGAACAGCTCACCTTGTCAGCGAAATGCTGGATAATGAAGGCGCGGTTGGACATGCGGGGCTTCTCAAACAGGGAGCAGGTCTTCAGGTGGGTGTTGTACAGCTTCTGGGCCCAGGAGTCATCAGAACCTTTAGGCATCTGCAACACACACACACACACAAAATACTGTATGTTCATCTCAGGGACAAAGCACACATCATAGCACTAAGCACATATTCATTCATGAGGACAAAGGCATATTACTTACATGCACTAACTGCCTAAATTGCCTGCCTAAATTGCCTTGCAGTTTTTGAGTTTTTCTTTTGTATTTTCATAAATACAGTGCATTTGAACACCCTTCACATATGCGTATTTGTTAAAACTATATTGAAAAAGTGCTTAGGGGTGGCGCCGGCTGGCCTGGTGGTCCAGGCGCATGCTACACTAACCCTGCCAGGCTTTGGCCTGGCAGCCTGCTCATGATGACCTTTGCTGCATGTCTGTCCCCTTCTTTCTCCCTCTTTCCTGTCTATTTTCACTTGAAACTATCAATGAAGGCAAAAAGACAAAAGCGAAAAAGTGGTCAAAACTCCAAAACTCTGTCTGTGATGTTGTGATAATCCTACTGAGTCACTGTCCCCAGTCAAGAATATTGGTTATTGCTGCTAATGGGCAGAAACCGGACATTTCTGCCTGGCTTTCATAGTAATATGGATTACTGTGTTCGCAACTACTGAAAGTGTCTAACCCCAAGTAAAGTAAAACAATTAGAAAGACCAGAAAAATCTCATCAAATAGTGGTCTGGGTTGAAAACCACTGATTTCATGGATGCAGGTGTGTTGTACTGTATGTTGTGTTGCTGCAGTGCTGTAAGAGGAGGCAGTAACAGGTAGACTGTTGAAGCAGCAAGGAGGCATACATGAACAGATGGACTCACTGACTCCAATGCACATTTTCCATCATGCACGAACGTGTGCGCGCGCACACACACACGTACACAACCCCCATTCACACTGCTGCTCCATCTGGCCCATGCAGGTCACTGCAGGGGCAGGGCATGAACGCACACACACACATGCGCACGCACACACACTCGCTCATGTCTTGATTCCTCCTTAGATAACAGAGAACTGTAACATTTCAGGGTTGCAACTATCCAATAACTTCTTAGGATTGTGCTATACCACAAACTTTTTGAGATTATTCAAATCAAATAATCGAGAAGCACATATCTTTAAATTATTTACCTTTTGTTTAAAATGTAATTTTACAAGAAACTGATTTTTTAAAGAAAGCTTTTTTCCACAACAGTGTCAAAATCACTGCATTGCATAATTCTTTTTGGCAAATCTTTTGCCTAATTATATTAATGGACATAATAGGGATTCATTATGAATTTATGAAGCAATTATCATTATTTTTTCATAATCAATGAATTACAGTATAAACTGTAGCACAACCTACAAATAGGGATGTAATGATAGCAGCCTGCACATAACAGTAACAGACGATATTTACCATTTTTCTTATAGAAGATGACCAAAAATAGCGACGCCATGGTGTAAAGTGATTAATGCAATGGTAAAAGTAACCTTGCAATCTTCATCCAGCACAATCATTAATATCGTAAGTCCGGTAGAAACCAGGTATGTCCATCGATCTGTGGCACGATTCGAGCTTTTAGATCTACTACTTTTGGTACGTTGTAGTATGATCAAGTAGGGCATTAATTTAGGAAAAACACAATCAGTAAAAAAAATGGAGATAAGCGGTTTCTGCCCGACAGCATAAAAACGTAACCTAATATTATGTTCATGTAAAATAATATTAGTAAAGGAGACCTTGCACTCTTCATCTAGAAGGTCCAGGATGCCCATCTTGGCTTCGATCAGGTTGATGCACGGCTGGTTGTCGTAGAAATCAATCAGGGTCCACGGAATCTGCTCCTTCATGTACTCCTCCTGCTCCAGCTTAAACACATGCTGCACACACACGCACGCGCACGCGCACACACACACACACACACACACACACACACACACACAGTTAGTAATGCATGCATACATACAGCACCACCCTATGTTTACAGCATCACGTATTGCAAAATGTATTCATACTGTACTTGCATATTATTTGGCATAATTAGTTGCATTTGCTCTAGATCAGGGGTGCCCAACCTTTTTTGACCCAAGATCTACTTTTTAGCAGCCAACCCCTCCGGGATCTACCAGTCCAATATCAACATTTCAAACCACACGCATCGTTGCCAGCCTGCAGTAACTTCACAACAACACAACACTACTTTGTTTTACCACTTTACTTTATGTCCATATAAGCATAAAGTGCAACAGACTTGTCATAAATAGGCCTACAACAGTACAACATAAGTACAACAGACATGGACAAACACTGCCATTGCAAATGCATCACACACACAGACGAAAATCGCTCTTTTTTCTTTTCCACCCCATTTTTTTTCTTTCCCCCCCACATCTCCCGAGATCTACTTGTGATCAGGCCGAGATCTACCGGTAGATCCCGATCTACTGGTTGGGCTCCCCTGCTCTAGAAAATAAATGTGATGCTCTTTAAAGGGGAATTCCACCCATTTTCAAGATTTTTTCTGAGAGCGTACAAATGCAACCAAATGCAACCAAATGAACCAAATGAACGGGTTCATTTGGTTCCATTTGTACGCTCTCAGAAAAAAGAAGCGCCTAAAGAAATCCACTAACATGGTGAAAATACTTCTTGATGATGTCATCAAGATGTTTCACCATGTTAGTGGTTTTCTTCAGACCTCCATTTCCTGGGAACACAGAATGGGGGAACATTTTTATCATGTCCACCCAGCACCTCTAGGGTATACTAATGACATATTAGAATGTTGAAAATGGGTGGAGTTCCCCTTTAATGCAAAACGAAATTATGATTATAAATGTCCTAAACACATTTAATACTGACCAAACACATTATCACTCTGATATCAGGGGACCATTTTGTCTAGAGCAGCTTTCAACTTTAATGACAGCTGAAACCAATATGCTGTGGTCTATACACCATTGTTTCTCATAGTGGTGTCTGGGGACCCCCAGGGGTCATTGGGGGGGGATTTATCATACAGTCTGCCCTGCTGTAGTCCGTCTCAAGAGACCAGTGTTGATTTCGGTAACAAGGGTGTCCCCAAACAAAATGTGTTAATACAGCGTCCCAACCATTATAACCACTTTAAAAATATTTTGGTATACACAATTCTGAGTGTCACTGTGAGTGTGTAGATATTCTATTTTTTCAAGCACTGGTTTGTGCAAAATCTTTGAATTTTAAAATTGTTTAACTCCAACTTTTGCTTCTGATTAAGGGCCCTGGATCTCGCACACACACACGCACACGCACACGCACACACACACACACACCTCACCATGTTAAACTGTTGCTGGAGTTTCTCATTGGCGTAGTTGATGCAGAACTGCTCGAAGCTGTTGATCTCAAACGTCTCAAACCTGTCAGGAGGGAGGGAGGGAGAGACAACAGGAAGAAAGGATGGATGAGAGAATAAACATTGAGGTGACAACAAGCTGCTACCAGCCACTCTTGTAGAGAGGGTGTCACTGTCACCGTTGACTGAATCTACCACGACTACTGTGACATGACCCCCCCATACTGTAAGCCAGTCTGTGTTGTTCCATCTTCTCCATTCCCTTTAGTCCACTTCATTTTCTACAATCACAATTATGTGTAATGCCAGGCGACCTTTTCAGATACAATAAGGAGCTCACTGTGTCTCACTGCGTTTGTTCCCCCCCGCAAGTCATGCCATGCTAATGTCAGGACAGAACAAATGTGTCTCCTGGGGCTGCATCAGGCCATGACAGATGCATTTGACAGGTCACAAACACAGACCACCTGGTGGGGAACTTTAATTGAAGCCCATAACAACAAATCTCGCACGGACACGCACACACACACGCACGCACACGCACACACACACACACACACACACACACACAGTGGTAGCTCTATAAATGAGACATACAATATATAGATTGTGTTATTGGCATGGCATCTATACTTAAAGAGCATGGACATCACATAAACATGCAAGGCGAGGACGAAAACAGAGGCGCGCACACACACACACGCACACACGCACACACACACACACACACACACACACACACACACACACACACACACACACACACACACACACACACACACACACACACACACACACACACACACACACACACACACACACACACACACACACACACACACACACACAGAAGCTCCTCTTCAGTCCTTTGCTATCCCTCGCCTCCAGTTGCTGAACCCTGTTTTGTAGATAGCATTCATTGCTGTTTTCTGAGTCTATAGTGCAGGCTGTGTCCCTGATGCCTTGGTGCTTAAGCTATAATTTTAATAAAGAGGAGGGTAGCTTGGTAGGGGTGCGCCGCCATTTAATTTACCTCTTTTAATTTTTACATTGTTTATGTTTCATAAGGGGTGGTTTAGATAGTTTGGGTTGCTGTAGCTTTCCCTTGTCAGGTCAGGTAAAGGTTTGTTTGTTGTGTTTGGCATTAGCCTCCATGACTATACAGTATATATATACCTCAACTTCATTCTATTTTTTATATAGTTACTTAATTATACATTATATTACTCTATTATACCTTATAATAAAATACCTTATTATATGTGATTCAGATAGCTGAATCACATGGGAGTTTCTGCTATCTTCACTGCTTCAATTGTATCTTTCAGTGCCTGTGTTGTGACAGAGGCCCTGTCCAGAGCGCTGTCTTTTTTTTTTAGGAACTTAGGCCCTCATTTATCAACGTGGTGTACACCCAAAAATGAACGTAGGACATGCGTAGAGCAGAATTCCCACCTTGTTTGACATATATCATTCCCACCATGAACTTGAAGTTGATCCCACGTCCGGACAAAACCCACGTCAGGTCGGGAGCTGTCGTAGGATTTGTCCTTGCCTGTTTTTCTGTCCTAAACAAGCGGAGCAGCATTGTCTGAACTGCAGAAAGGTATCTAAAGTTATCTATTCACTCCTAATAGCTATAAAACCTAATAAAAGATAGCCTACAGATGAAAAATATAATATAGGTTTGAAAAGGCATATTATGCGAGATTACATCCCTGATCCCGGTGGGGTGAAAATAAAATAAAAGCCACTTTTATTTGCAGTGACAAATACATGCACAGCCTGACTATTTAAAATGATATGCTACGTTAGTACAGGTAGATAAACTGCGATTAAACTGAGATTGCATCGATGTGGATCTACAGTAGCCTACGTCTGGTTTGTACAACGGTCTGCACGAAGGATAGAAAGCTTGAGGGGGAGATAGGTAGGCTACGTGCGCTCTTCCTAAAAATGCATGGATTTAATCCTACACTACAGAATACAAACCTTTAGCCTATTCCATTTACTGCGATGCAATAAAAAAAATGTGGTCCGATGACCACCAGTGGTTCTTGAGAGGGTTCCAGGTGGTCCCCAGGCTAAGTTGGTTAACCAGATGAAAAGTTGGTTTAGCCAGATGTAACTAAAAATAAAACCGAATGGACCCTTGCGGGTCCAAATACCATGCTATTATTTTACTTACTTAATAAACAACGGCAACTTGCGTGTGTCCGTGTGAAACAGAGAGGGGGGCGCCGCGGCAAGCAGCGCAATCGGTGGAAAGTTTTTATTCATTAATGCCTAATCCTGATGAAAAAAAGAATTAAATAAAAGCCACTTTTATTTGCACTTTTATTTGCAGTGACAATTAGCCTACATGCACAGCCTCACTATTTACAATGATCCTACGTTAGGTGCTTATATGTTCGCCTGAGTCACTCAAATAAACTGCAGACCTACAGTACTACAGTAGGCTGCTTGTGAGAGCAATTTCGGGAGTTGTGATCGCGGATTGGCGGGAGATTGCGCCGCTGTGGAGTAGCCTACACTGGTTTGTAGGCTATTGTACAATGGTCTGCACGAAGGATAGAAAGCTTGCAAATCAGCATCATCACACTAATATGTAACACCTGCACTCCTGCAGTCATGTGCCTGCTCTTGAGAGTGTAAACTAAAAATAAAACCAAATGCCATGCTATTATTTTACTTACTACTTAAAACAACGGCGAACGGAGTTGCGTGTGTCTATGTGAAAGAGGGGGGGGGGGGCTGTCGCGCCGCGGGAAGCAGCGCAATCGGGCGGGGGGGGGCTGGCTGGCTGGCTGGCTGGCTGGCTGGCTGGCTGGCTGGCTGGCTGGCCGCATGAAGCAGCGCGATCGGTGGAAAGTTATTTTCTTCCCCTCATCACCATGGTTGCTGGTCGTATTGCAGTTGTTAATGTCGCAAAGAAAGGGAGGAGCGGCCTGTTTCCAAGGGCGTGCCAGATTGATTTCAGCCGTCACATTTATCATCGTAGGAAGGAAATTAGGATGGACTCAGCTGTTTGGGATCGCTTGATATATGCCGGGTGGAGTTGTGTGCACTCCAAAACTCACGTTGAAATTTGGGGACGAATATGCACTCCTTTTGATAAATGAGGGCCTTAGTTTTTATTTCCAGTTTTTTATACAAAGGGGAAACCCCCAAACATGAAAAAAAATAAAAAATAAAAGTATAACTTAAATGAAAAAGAAAAAAAAAAGAAAGAAAAAATGACAGACTAACTTTAGGGCATTTACAGCTCATAGGTTTGTTAAACTCATACTTGGTGGCAGGAAAAGGGGATATGTCATCAGGCAGTACTAATAATTGTCACAGGCCCGGCCTGCACCCGGATACGGGGCCCGCACCCACAGGGACCAGGCACCAAAGACCTCCCGCCGCAAGGCATGCCAGAAGCCTCCGGTCACCGCGGCCCCCAAGCCGAGCGCTGTCTTTTTGGGGCGGTTCTTGACAATAGTGGATCCGATCGACATGACACTAGACTGCATCCTGTGCGTGTGGAACGTGGCGTGTCGAATTTGTGGGGGGGGGGGGACTGTTCTCGAGTTGCTTGAATTACACACAGACAGACAGAGACATGGTGCATTTATAGATATACTGTGGATATAAAAAGGACAGTACAGTGTAGTAAACACACATACCCGTAGATGTCGAGGACTCCGATGAAGGAGTGCTGCTTGACGCTGGTCATCAGGGCCTTGTTGATGTGCTCCACGATCCAGCTGAACAGCTTGGCGTAGATGTGCTTGGCCAGGGCGTCGCGCGAGTTGGTGGCCTGCAGGCGCGGGATGGTCTTTATGTAGGTCTCCGTGGCCGTCTTCAGCTTCCTGTGGCACAGCCAATGGGACATGTCCTGGTAGGACACGCCCACCAGCTCGCAGAACGCCGTCAGGTGCATGTTGTTGGGCTGACGAGGGACAGGGGGGAAAGAAACTCGTTATTAAACAGCACCGCCATCTGAATTCCCATTTAAATGCTGAAGCAATGTTGGGTAACTTATTCATTTAAACAAATCTTAAATATGATGTGACTGGCATATTTGTCACATAACACAGTTCCTGAATTTCGGCAAAACCTGTTATAAATGTCTATATATATTTCTCTATTGAAAGGTGATGGGGGAATATCTCACTTTTGTGGAAAAGGCTAAATTCTGAAAGAAAAAAAAAGTAAAAAAAATAAATAGCTACTCATTTATGGGCTATATAATTGGCATTTCACCAATCATTAAACTCACACAGGATGTGAAGGCAGTACAATGGCCTAAAACACCATATCTCCGTTTTGTGGAAAAGGATTCATTGTGGAAAAGGCTTGAATTCTGATACCGGCAGTGACCAGCAGCGAAACTACCCAGTAGTACTTTAAAGCAATTATCTAAGAAAATCTATAGTTCCACAGGATCCCATTCTAGTGACCTCTGTTAGAGTGGTATGCTAAACATTGGGTAAGTTGGGCATCTGGGAGTGGCAAAACAAGTCAATACAAACAGCAGAATAAAGCGTTTGGTTGTGGAGTGTTTTAAAACGCTGCATTCACTCAATGGTCCATTCATTCATACATTGGGAGGTGAAGCAGCAAACAGTCCACGCCAGCGTTGTTACTTCACACTCATTCACACACCAGTGGTGGCATCACTGGAGGCAATGTGGGGTTCAGTGATTTGCCCAAGGACACTTCGTCAATGTGTGTGTGTGGATGTGGATGTGTTTGAGTGCGTCCTCACAGGGATGCTGCTGCTGTCGGAATCTCTGTCCTTGATGTCCACGTTGCCAAGATGGAGGATGGCAGCCAGGACCTGGAACAACCCCATCTGGTTGGCCTCACTGATACCTGCGCAACACACACGCACATGCATGCACGCATAGGGTTAAGTTAAGTGCTAAACACAGTTAAGTGCTGTGATCTCTGGACCAGCCTTGTTTGAATTTAGGCTGTTTCATGAGCCTCTACTGTACGTGCTGGAGTTGGAATACGACTGTGTACACGCCAAATTTACATTTTAGCCATTCATTCCTTCAATTCTACTATGTTAAAAACATGCAAACGTACACATGCCTCGCCCCCGCCTAGGCTGGTACACAGGAGAGGAATGACTTGAGTTGAACAGCTGCTTGACTGTAGTCAGGTGACATGTTAACGTCTAGCACGTCCCACGGCAAACAAACCACTCATTCATGCTGTCCCAAAGCTTGAGGCAACTAAACAGTTTAACTGTTCACATCTGTCTACTGGCTGGTTGGCCAGTGAATCAAAAGCTTCACGATGCCGCCTATCAAATGTCCCTGGTTAGGTTTTCGTGCAGCCAGATGAAAACCTGGCATACAGCCCAGTTTTTAATAGCGACCCAGTCATGATCGGCTGACCCGGCCTTAGCTAATGATAGTCTGACCACATACCGGTACTCTGAAGTGCCGCCTAAGGCAATGGGAGAATGACCCCATACTCTGAAACTCCAACAGCCAATCGCGTGGTAGCGACCTAGTCGTGATTGGCTGCCTCCTAAGATGTGACACTGCAATGCCACAGCCAGGAGCCACTGTGACTACAGGAAAGCCAGAACAAAACACAGTGATTGAACCAACAAAAGAATGTTGGAATTTAATCCAAACATCGGCTGTGAGGTTCTGACGCAGAAACATACACGTAATTAAAAAAAAGAAAAAGAAAAAGGAGGCAGTTGCACAGTGAAGAGCACTTGTTCACCATGGCAGTTAATGATAACGTGTGTCATCCTTGATTCAAGTTTTATTACCATTCTATTTTGACTACATAGAATTAATTAAGCATTCTATACTGAGTAAACTAATACTTGGATGCCTGGGGTCGGCTCTGAACCTTGTGCCCGTGATTTGCTGCAAAGCTATTCCCCACACACTGTCAAACAGGACAACAGTAGACAGTAACACATTGTACACGCAATGAATGACCATTTGTCATCTGATCAATGTCTTAATGTCAAAAAAATGAAACAGAAAGATGTTCTAGTAGTAAGTTATAATGTCACAATATAATCGTGTGTGTGTGTGTGTGTGTGTGTGTGTGTGTGTGTGTGTGTGTGTGTGTGTGTGTGTGTGTGTGTGTGTGTGTGTGTGTGTGTGTGTGTTACCCAGCAGACTGAAGGCATTGCGGGTGGTACAGAGTTCCTGGGTATCATTCACTCCATCGATGACAGGACTCCGGCCCTGCTTGGTGAACCAGAAGTCGTTTGCGTGGCCTGAGGAGGAGGAAGGGGGGTGAAGCACACATATTTTAACTTAGAGCGTCCCGAGAGGGAATCTAACCCTTTAAAAATTATATAGAGTATTACAGCGTTTTTTTTAACCTTCTCATTGCGTTGAAACTCTGAGTGTATAGTACAAATCCAAATAAAGGTCCATTTGTATACCCCTGAGGGACCCTGAACACCTGGTTGAGGTGCCACTGCCCAATTCATTTATACAAAAAAAAGAGAGATTATGTTCCTGTGTTTGCTTTTTATCTATCTAACCGGGAGTCCATTGGACAATGATGCCAGCAAGTGGATGCACATACACACACGCACAGACACATGCACAGACACACGCACAGACACACGCACAGACACACGCGCACACACACACACACACACACACACACACACACACACACACACACACACACACACACACACACACACACACACACACACACACACACACACACACACACACACACACACACACACACACACACACACACACACACACACACACACACACGCAAACACGCACACACACACCTGCACTACCAGTAGCAGCAGATGGGGTTCAGATCATAGATGTGATTGGGGTTACCGAATAAAGCATGAAAACAAGAATATAATCTCATGCCATGGTTAGAACATTTGCACAAAAACAGCTTAACCTGGAGTCCCTATTCTGGCCATGTCATTATAGGGCCCTTTCCTACTGAAAATAGTAGATATATAAGCTTACAACACTTTTTTTCCTTTGCTTTTTGTCCTATGTTGCACAATGTTTAAACATCGTGCTGCACTCACATGAGAGAGAATTGTGTGAAAAGAGTGTGAAAATGAAGCGAGGGTCACATAGGAAGGTACTCTGAATGAATGTGTGCAAATATATCATACCTAACTATTGTATATTTGCATGTTATTTAGGCATTTATGTATTACTAAATGAGCCAGGCGCAGGGCTCAATAGGCTGTCCACTTGGACTTTCAACGTTTCCCTGGTGATTGTGCCTTGCCCAATCTGCATGATAATTGCTAATGTACACATGCATTTATGTTGTCCAAAACAGATGGAAATAGATAAAAAAAAACTGAACTGAAGGATCAGTACTGTAGGTCGACACCCACACACGCGCAGCTGCCTTGATGAGGGCTCCATGTCTTTAGAATGCAGGGTGAACTAAAGCAGAGGCTTGTGTCTCTCACACGCACACGCACACACGCACACACACACACACACACACTCTGACCTCCGACTGCCAACAACCAACTCCTTTACACAGTCTGTGTATACACACAATTAATGCAGTGCTAGTTTCCCGGCAACAAGAGGCCCTGATATTACCGTGACAACCCCTCCATTTACTGAGCCAGGAAGTAAGCAGGGAGAGAGAGAAGCAACAGTGGTGCGCTGTGTGTGTGTGTGTGTGTGTGTGTGTGTGTGTGTGTGTGTGTGTGTGTGTGTGTGTGTGTGTGTGTCATGTGTGCGTCTGAGAGATACAGTATATAGAGAAAGAGTAAGAAAGATATTGAGAAAGATTAAGACCGCAAGAGAGAGATAATGAAAGAGATTGAAAGATATTGAAAGGGAGAGTGTGCATATCAAAAGATTGCCAACTGTTAGCCAACGCGCGGTAGTGCCAGTAGAGTGTGTGTGTGTGTGTGTGTGTGTGTGTGTGTGTGTGTGTGTGTGTGTGTGTGTGTGTGTGTGTGTGTGTGTGTGTGTGTGTGTGTGTGTGTGTGTGCGTGAGCATGCATGCAACATGACGTTGAGTGTAATGAGCAGGTGCACACACATACACAGTGGGTGATCAGTGACTCAGCGCACCGTATACATGGTAGTTAGTAAGGCTTGCCTGTAGGCCCAAAGCAAGAAGGCAATAGAAAGATACAACATACATTGCCACACACAAATCCACTAACTAATCGCCAGGTGTCAGGCTGAGGTCAATAATCAAAACTAAAATAAGGTCCACTTGTGGGTAAGGAACCTTAAATAATTGTTTAAGCTTTGGAGCTTAGTCCATGCTTAAAGATAGAGTGCCATGCTTTTTCCTGGCCCAAAAAGATGATCATCAGGTGTTATTATAACATAATCAGGAAGATTTTTTTCAAAAAAAGTGTATAGTATTTGTTAGTGTATAGTATATGAGTTTAGCAGTAAGCCTGTATAATACCTTACAACAGTTGTCATGATGAACAAATTCCTAAATTAGCTCTTATTTGTGCCGCCCTCGTTGATAAACAATGCATTTCCAACAGTTTGTCACTTTATCTCATTTGCGCTCGGCTTCTGGCCCCTCAATGTCGCAACTCTTGTCCACCTAGAGTACACATATCTACGCAACCGACAGAGAAAACAACGGCGCATGCGCAGGTACCGCCGTTTTGTCTCATCTGATCATAGAAGAGTTGCGACATTGAGGGGTCAGAAACTAAGCACTCGAGCTGCTGTTCATGCAGCTCAGATGATGCAGCTGAATAGGGACTTATTTAAGATTTAAGATCATTAACGCTGGGCTGTTGCCTGAGTCCAATGCTTCAGGTCCAGGAGTTGTCCCCATTCTCTATTGAAGTCTAAGCAGAAGAGCCGCCATTGGACTACTCCATGAAGTGGATGCAGTTGTCACTCTGTCTATACTCTATGGCTCTGTTTCAACACAGACCGTTTTAAAAGTTTTCTTCAACACATCAACTCATTTATTCACAGCATCTTAACAGCAGACACCTGGGGGTTGGTGCGACTACCATTATATGCCCCATACGATGTTTGGAGGCGATCTTAGAGAAGAGAAACTAAATCCTACAGCTCTATGATGGTGCTTGTCACAGACATACACAAAAAGCAGTATACAACAGCAAAACCGATACGTTCTTTTTTTTTCTCTCTCGCCTTTTTACGTTCACCCGAGTTCCTATGGCACCGTAGGCATGCATTAAGAAGTATTAAGTAATAATATTGCTTTAATCCTCCATCAGCTGGTAATGTTTGAAGCCACCTCGATCCGCCATGATCAAACGTAACCCATCATCCCATCATGTGTCACTGCCAACGGCCCCGCCGCAGGAAGAAATACTAAATACATTTTTTGTACACCACTGCCCATAAAAACGATCTCAGGAGGTCTAATGAAGTACTGAGACCTAATAAACACGTGAAAAACTGGGAAAAGACCAAATTTCATGGAACTGCACCTTTAACTGTGACATCTGGTATTAGCCCGATAGGATCCAAAAGTATTCGTACTGGACCAAAAACCAGAAACCAGCCCGATACTTTGATAACATTTTTTTTTTTTTTTTTCAAAATCATTTCAGGCTATTATTATTATAATAGAGTAATAATAGAACATAGACAATAGAACACAACTACTTACTACAAGTACAAGGCATGACGATGAAAATGCATAGGATAAAAGTGGGGGTCAAATAAGTAGTTATATTAAAAAGTACTCGTATCGGTACAAAAAATGTACTACCCAAGTACCCAGCCTGAAAAAGATGATACTAGAAGATGTATTGATAAATGTCCTGCACCAGTGCCTTCTTCCTTCATCGGTACTGTCTGACAGAAACCTTATGTTTTAACCTTTTGTGAACAGTTTTGTGTTTTTAACACCATACTAGCAAATCCCCAAAGGAGGTTAGCGTTAGAGGTTGTTTTTATAGCGCAGAGGTGTGTGTGTGTGTGTGTGTGTGTGTGTGTGTGTGTGTGTGTGTGTGTGTGTGTGTGTGTGTGTGTGTGTCTTACTCAGTTTCAGAGGTTTGAACTCCGGCAGATGGGCTGAAGCACACAGCTGATAAAAGATATGGTAATTTCTTTCCTCATCCGCCTGAAAATACACACACACACACACACACACACACACACACACACACACACACACACACACACACACACACACACACACACACACACACACACACACACACACACACACACACACACACACACAGCAGAGTATTTATTTATCATTTATTCATTATATTTATTTATTTTCTCTCAATATTTATATTGAGAGAAAAAAATGAACAGGTGCATGCTGCAAGGTGCATGTTAGAGCCGAGCACGAATGGAATGTTGTAGGAAATGTTGGCACAGACTGTACTACATCCTCATTCTTCAACAGAGTGCCGTCTGGGGAGGGGCTGGGGCGGGGTGTGGGACTGTGATACTGAGAAAGCACACACACACACGCGCATGCATGCACGCACACACACAGGTATGAAGGAAACAAGGAGAACAAGAAATGGGAAGGAAATAAAACCAAGAGAGAAAGAGGGGAAAAAGGGGGGATTAACTGAGCAGCAGGTGGAGTGAAGACTTTTACAACACTTGGTTTGCGTATCAGTTTGTTGGTCCTGTACTCATATTCTTAATATGAAATACATATACATAAATGATAAAAGTATGATTCTTCATGTGACATACAGCATATACTGTACATAAAAAATATGTTTTATCCTATTCTTGTCAAATTTATTTGAATATGTATTGTACATAGTATTTTACCCATTTTTTCTTACACCTATATAGAACTGTCTTGTGACAACCTTTAGGTTGTGTTTGGTTCATCTTCTCTCTGAACGCCAAATTGTTTCCAACATGTAGGTTGGTTCCTTGCATGGTTTCCTCCACCATCGGTGTATGAATTTGTGCACAGAAATGGGTGAATGTAATGCAGGATGTATTTAAAGTGCCTTGGATAAAAGCATTATATAAATAATATCCATTTAGTTCCTCTGATCTCAAGTGGACCTGAGTTGGACTGACAGCTACTTCAGCTGTATGCTTATATAACACTGCGTATCGTACATTCTTTAGTTTTTGCGGGGAATCCCAAGGACAGAAAGAGAAGAAAAGTGACTGCTTCCTCGTTTGGTGCTTTGTTGGTAGACTAGAACAACTAGAAAATCCTGAAATGGACTTTTCCCACTTTTTGTTTAAAGTAAGTGAACTGCACTGATGTTGAACTGTTAAAGGTAGGGACTAGAAGTGATTTGAAATTCATGGTGTAGTACCAGCCTGGTGCACTAGGGGCCCCCAACAGTAGCTACACTATGTGAACCTGCTGCTCGATCCTGATTGGAGGAGAATTGGTGGCAACCTGGGGAACTTTTATTAGCTCCTCTGCTAACGTGGGGGAGGGGGAAACTCCATATGTGGTTTCCACACCTTATAATAGAGCATTTTAACAGAAAAAAATTTTTTTTGGGTGATATCTGACAAAAGTGAAATCACTTCCCCTACCTTTAACTGCTCTAGTGACTATAGATGATAGTGGTAATAGACAGGCCTGGATTTCCCAATTGGGGGCGCAGGAGAAAATGGTATGGGGGCGGGTTCCTAGCCTGTGACGCGAAGTGTCACATGCAACAGACACAAAGCATGCATAAAGGTAAAGGTCTGACTCAGAGAGTTTTCTGCTTTGAATGATGAAATGGTGTTGGTTTAGTGGTGCCACAGTTGTATTTGTATAGCGTAGTGTAGTAGCATAGCGTTTCAATTATTTCAATTATTTTAATTATAAGCACTTCAATTTGAAATATCTTTGAAATGTGAGTTGTTTTGCATGCCATCATGTTTGGTGGAGCAGTCTGGGCATTTGGACAGGGGGGGCTCCCCATGCCCATGCCTAGATCCATATTATCAGGGCCGATAATAGAGACGGGAAATAGCAAAAAGTTACAAGCATGTGTGTGTGTGTGTGTATGCATGCGTGCAGTGATTATGTCAGTTTTACATGCTGTCCTGCTAACCTGAAACACGACTCTTGATTTCTCCAGCAGATATGTCCTCATGTTGGCCCCGATGATGCGGTAACGGTTGTCGAAGCCGATCTCGATGTACTTCCCAAAGCGACTGCTGTTGTCGTTCCGAGTGGTCTTGGCGTTTCCTATGGCCTGAAGGACAAATGACGTGGACAAGTTGGCACATGATGAACATGGACATTTTGACTCATTTTAGAAGAGAGAGGATGTCCGCACACTGTTCTTGAGCTCCATTAACTTTATTCTGTTTAGGTTCTGTTCTGTTTAGGAACATGGACATTTTGACTCATTTCAGCGCCAGCAGAGGTAGGGGTTCAATCCCCTGCTAGAAATAAACAAAATAAATGGCCCTCATAGTGCCCATATGAGATAACAAACTTTGGAAAAAATGCCATACATACATTAAAACCATGCCTATAGGACAAAGCTAGTGGCTCTCACACTATGGGTTAGGATTCACAAGGTCAGTGCACAACAATGCACTGTGTGTGTGTGTGTGTGTGTGTGTGTGTGTGTGTGTGTGTGTGTGTGTGTGTGTGTGTGTGTGTGTGTGTGTGTGTGTGTGTGTGTGTGTGTGTGTGTGTGTGTGTGCGCGCGTGTGTGTGGTAAGCATATTTCTGCTGTTTAATTAGACAGAGAAGTAGGACAGGGGAGAGGCCCACATGGCTCTGACATGGATGTGAACCACTATGAATTTGTTGCTGTATGAAATAATTGAAAAATTGTAAACAAATCCATAAATTAGAAAATATTTAGAAAATATTTAATGTTGAAGAAGTTTCTGCCGGCCAACAGCGATATACAGTGATAAACGGTGCAGCATGACAAAACCAATCAGAGTCTTTGATGTGGTTTAATTACTTCCTTTTAGTTACGGTTGAGAAAATGTTGATTCTGAGACTCGACCAGACGTCACAGTTAATACATAGGAGTGTAATCTCCTTATCGCAATTACTTTACATAATAGTCAGAATCATTTCTGATCATCTGCAGAGATTCATCTGCTGCAAGATGTTCATACACATTCAAATATTTTCCTCCGAAAAATAGATAAAAACATCTGCTATTTTTGTAATGGTGTAAATTATAAATGGGGCATCGATTTACAAACAAACAAACTCAAAAATCCATCTTCAACCGCTTATCCATAGTCGAGTTGCAGGGGGGGTAACAGCCGCATAAGCTGGCTTCTTTCAAGGCAAAGGAGCAACAGCAGTAATAATGTGGACAAGCCATATTTAGGGGTAGGACGATTCACTTACCTCACAATACGATACAATATTGACATAGGGTTCTGAATCAATTTATATTGAGATTCTTAATTGTGCTGCGATTCAATTTGATATATCAATATATTTTTTCCACACAAACGACTGTTGCTTTTATTATACTAGAACATTTTGAAGGGGATTCCACCCATTTTCAAGATTTTTTCTGAGAGCGTACACCCTCAGAAAAAAAAAAGGTCCTAAAAGAAAAATCATTAACACACACAACACAAAAACAACTTGATGATGTCATGAAGTTGTCATCAAGGTGTGTTTCACCATGTAATGGTTTATTTCAGACCTATATAATTATTATATTAAGACTGATTTATTTCAGACCTATCATGTCCACACAACATCTAAAGTACAGTAAAATGTAGAAAATGGGTGGAATCCCCCTTTTAAAACAATTCTTTCTGACATGAACAAATTAATGAATAGGCCTACATAAATATAACAAAAAAAAGATTTTGAATCGATATTGATATCATGGCAGTAAGAATTGTGATATATTGCCATATCGATTTTTTGCCCACCCCTAGCGATATTAAGATTATTGCAGTGTTCAGTTTGCATTGGGGAAACAGAGGGGACGGGGTGGGGCTTAATGAGACATGGGGGTCTCCAGCCAAGAACGTTGACAACCCCTGATCTATAGTGGCAGTAGCAACACAGTGTCCTCTTGGTGGGGGTCCTGACATGACACCCGCTGTGTTTTCCTGGCCAGGCAGGAGGTACAGTATGGCTTTTCCTGTTGGAACTCTGGGGAATAAAGTCCTGCTGCGTCTGCACACACACATAGCTGCAGTAAGCATCCTTTACATCCCCGCCTGTACACAGAACGGATCGATAGTAGCGCTTGAAGACTCAGTGGTTGGTGTGCGCATGCGCACGCACGCACGCACACACACACGCACGCACACACACACGCACACGCACGCACACACACACGCACGCGCACACACACACACACACACACACACACACCCACACACCCACCCACCCACACACACCCACACACACACACACACACACACACACACACACACACACACACACACACACACACACCTAGGTTGGCAGGGAGTCTATAAGAGTGCTGAGTTAAAACAAACACATGGTCAGTGTTTCATTGCAGACAAGGCGGCTTTCAGCAGCCAGATATTCCAATTCCTGTGCGTGTGCGTGCATGCACACACATATGCACGCACACGGCTAAAACAGCTGATGCAACCTGGAAGCACATGCAAAAAGAAAAAACAAACAGAAGAAACACATCGACATCATCGCTGCAGAGAAAGAAGGCCCTTCTTTCTATTCATGCTTCCAGCTCTGTTCACCGATTGGTGGTCGTGGGCTGGGATAAGAGTGATGTCATCAGAGAGGGGGAGGGGGGATGCTGTGTGTAGAGTAGTAGCAGCATATGGGCACAGCTAGGAGAGATCTCTGATGACCACCCCCCCCATTTATCACACACACCTCCCACACACGCAATTATTCACAACAGAGTGACGCCAGAGGGGGAAAGACACAAAGAAGAGGGTGAGGAGGTGGAGGGGAGGGGAGTGGAGGCAAGCAGGGGTGAAGAAAAGAAAGATGGGAGGAGAGAGGAGGAAGAATGAGGAAAGACTAGGGAAGGATACGAGAGAGATGACATCAGGAGAGGGGAAGAAATAATGCAAGGTTGGAGGAGAGGAGAGGCTTGTTTCCAAAGCCCAACAACTGCTCCATGAAAGATGTTTTGGGACCTTATTCTCCTCTGATCCTACTCTAATCCAGTGGTTAGCAGAGATTGATTATATCGTGGACGTGGTCAAGGACGGATTTCACATTTCATGTACCGTATTTTCCGCACTATAAGTCGCACCGGATTATAAAGCGCACTGGATTATAAGGCGCACCTTGTAAAACTGATTTCATATATAAGGCGCACTGGATTATAAGGCGCAGAGAATAGAAGCTATTACAGTTAACACAGAATAGAAGCACCTGCAGTCAAACAATCCATATATAAGGCGCACTGGATTATAAGGCGCACTGTGGATTTTTGAGAAAATGAAAGGCTTTTAAGGGCGCCTTATAGTCCGAAAAATACGGTAGTTGGCAGAGATTCTTTTTTAAAAAGGCCTTGCTGGAGCTCCCTCGAAGGCCCCTAGCAGTCCTCGGACCTCATTTTGAGCACCACTTATCTATGGTATGCATCGTTCAAGAGACTCTGCCTTCCCTTTGTTTCATTGTTCATTATCATTCAATCCATTTTCATCTTGCATGTAAATATGTACAAAAAATAGAGTAGCTGTACTAAATGTGGTAATGTAAGTATAGGCCGGGTTCGCATCCTGAGATCTCATCCTATAAAATGTGATATAATGAAAGATCTTTTAGTGTATAGCAGTGGTTTTCAACCGGTGGTCCGGGGACCACCAGTGGTCCTTGAGAGGGTTCCAGGTGGTCCCAGGCTAAGTTGGTTGACCAGATGTAACTACTAGGAGAACGAAAAAATGTTTCACACTCTCAAGAGTTAAAATGATCATCCTCTTAATTAGCCCAAGTCTACACAATTAGAAGATTAATGGTCATGGACAGTGCAAAATAAATCTAAATCTAGTTTTGGGGTCTGTGGGGTTAAAATGTCCTCAAATGGTGGTCCGTGGCTCAAATGATGAATAAATAGCGGGCCCTTGTGTCAAAAAGGTTGGAAACCCCTGGTGTATAGCATTGATATATGATCAATCAATGAATCGGTCCGATTGATCGATCAGACCGAAAAAACAATCAAAATCGTCCGGTACGGATGTGTTTGCTGATTAATCAATACTTGAGCATTAAAATTCCTTGAGGAACATGTGGTCCCTCCATCCCCTTTGGTCTTGGGCCCTCCATTCCAGTTGTTGCCATGACAGCTCTTTAGCTTCATCTCTTGCTCTGTGGTTCTTCTCCAGGTGGCTCCAGGCCTTCCTCTCTTCCACTTGCCTTGTGGGTTCCAAGAGGCATCATTGTGATTGATCTATTCATCTATGTGTGTGTCCTGTCCTTGCCCATTCTTCTTGCCGATCTGTTTCTACAGTGTCTTGACTAATAATGAGGTCCCACAGGTCGGCATTGGAGATAGTGTTGATCCAGTAGATTCCTAGTTTTCGGATGCAGCAGTTCATTGTCTGAGTTTGTTGTTAGTTATCTTTCATGTTTCTGTGCCGCAGAGTAGGGTGAATTTGATGTTTGTGTGGCATGGCAGGAGAGAGACCATCTTGTTGTTTTCGCCATATGAAAGTAAGGATGTTTTTCCTCACACACCTTCTCTTCAAAAAATATTGAAACGGCAGTTCACCAAAATGTTTAGTGGTTTTAGTGTTTTATTGTTCCGTTACCTCCATGATGGGGTTAGATGCCAGGACCTTCTCCTCCACATTAGCCTCGCTGGCGGCGCCGCTGACCGTGGCAAAGTACCTCATGGCGTACTTAGCGGAGACGGTTTTCCCCGCCCCAGACTCCCCGCTCACGATGATGGACTGGTTCCTCTCGTCCCTACATGGAGGAAAGAGTAAAGAGGAGAAGAATGAAGGGATCAGTGTGGATGCTAATAAATACATTTTAGATTTATTTTAGACCAGGGGTTTTCAACCTTTTTGACACCAGGAACCACAGTTTATTCAGCATTTCAGCCGCGGACGACCATTTGATTACATTTTCACCCCAAAGACCTAAAACTAAAGAATTCTTTTGGTTATGTCCACAATTCCTGGCTTGATTTTGCAAACAAAACAGTGTAGACTTCTTACTTAAGTGGTGCTAATTCAGATGATGAATATTTTAACTCTTGAGAGTGTAAAAATTAAACTAAATGGACCCTTTACATCTGGTACATAAGCTTTCCATCATATGGCCAGGGGACCACCTGGAACCCTCTCAAGGACGACTGGTGGTCCCTGGACCACCTGTTGAAAAGCCCTGTTTTAGACCATTGTAAGCTTGAAACCTGGTGTGAAGCGACATGTTTTGAGCTTGTAGATCAGATGACGCTTATGCGCAGTGTGTGTGCACGTGCATATGTGATTGAGTGCGTGTGCATGTGCGTGCGGCCGTGCGTAAGTGTTGCCTGTGCGCTTGCTTGCGTGCGTTTGTGTGCGTTAGACAGACCCAGTGAGAGACTGCCAAGCTATTTCTGTCTCGGATCTGGCCTACAAACTCTGGCATGGGGTGGGGGTAGTAGCAAGACGCCAACACAGTCCGTCCTGCAGGTAACACACACACTCACACACTCACACTCTCACCTGGCCATCTGCTTATATGCCTCCTCCCCCACGGCGAAGATATGTGGATCCATGTCGCCCATGTTCTGTCCACTGTAGGCGTTAATGATGTCTGTGCCGTAGATCTGGAGGGTCTCATAGGGGTTGATGGCAACCAGGACGATCCCTGAAACGCACACGCACAGTATGAGTTTCAAGCAAAATATTATCAAAAACAAAGAAAGAACATATAATTTTAAAAGGGTACTACTTAGGAGCAACAAATCTTAGTACTGTGTATGGCTGGACCATGCACTGTATGAAATGCTCAGCTATATAGCTTTTAATTTGAAACAATGGATGCAGGCGGTAGTGCTTCTGGGCCGAGGCGAGTGATAAAGTTATACGATACTGCTGCTCATATGTAATCCAATTGAGGAGCCCTGCGGGCATAAGACTGAAGAATGTGGAGCCGCTGCTGTTGTTCACGCATTATCATTTCCAATAAATGACGGCCAGTGGGGAAAACTGTGTCTGTGTGCGCACACGCATGTGTGTGCATAGCAAAGTGCTACTTTCCCAACGACGACAAGCCGTGGAAGTATTTTCAGGGGGATGCTTCACCATATGATCCAAAGTTAATCCATCCATCAATCCAAGCAGCCTCGGTAGGAAAGAATATAGTAATACAGGGGTTTTCAACAGGAGGTCTGGGGACGACCACTGGTCCCTGAGGGGATTCCAGGTGGTCCCCAGGCTAAATGCTGGAAAGTTGGTTAACCAGATGTAACTCTTTGAGAGCGTAACCATGAAACCAATTGGACCCTTGCTTGTTAAAATATTCACCATGTGAATTAGACCAAGTCTACACAACTAGAGTATGGTCATTAATGGTCATTTTGATCTGTAGGTTTGACTGTTTCGTTTTCTAAGAAATCCAGCCTGGGATTGTGGACAAAAGCAAAATAAATCTTTAGTTTTGGGGTCTGTGGCTCAGATCTTGAATAAATCGTGGGTCCTGGTATGAAAAAGGTTGAAAACCACTGCAGTAATAGGAAGCAGTTATACTCTTAAGGACATCTGTTAAATTGTAAACTGTGTGCCTGCACGGCTGCCTACCGCAGTATGTGTAGATGAGCTTGGAGTCGATGAAGCGGACTTTGAGGTTGTGCAGCACGGCGGGCTCATGGAGGTAGCTGAGAGCCGTGAGGTCGTTCTCGCCCACAAGGATGTCTGGGTTCCGCAGGTATGGCAGGTTCTTGGTCTTGGGGTCCAGCTTGTGCTCCAGGTCCTGTGGAAGTCAGCAAGGAGGGGGAGACTGAGAACAGCTTTGCTACACGGCGACCATTTTGCTCTTACCACCAAGTAGGGTTGTCCCGACCCGGTCAAATGAATCGGATAGGGCCAGTGTACACTGGAATCTGTTTATAGTATATAGTATAGTACTGTATCAATATTATATCCAAAACATGATATTATCCTGGATACCGTCAGTGGATATTTTACTTTTGTGATATGCCATGAGTGCTGGATAAAAACCGAATCAAAATGATGTGAAATCGGAATCGGATTGGGAGCAACAAAAAGGCGATTGGGACATTCCTACGAACAAACATTAAAAGAAATCTAATAAAGAGTCAAATGTAATTGTTTTAGTGACACTGGCATATGATCACTGACTAAATACAGTATATCTAGGCATAATGTAGGCAAATGTAGGCATAAACATTATCCGCTGTTTCTTAATCACAAACTTCAAGTCAAGCAAATGACATTAGTTTAAAAGGTGGAAACCTCATATGTCCAACAATATTACGTTTTCAGGATTCAGATTAAAAAAATAGAAAAAGTAGCAGATTTGAGAGCAGAGTTTAAAGATATGCTGCTTTTGATACTTTTGTGTGACACTGTAGTATGATCTGGTACGGCATTCATTTAGGGAAACAACAACAACACACACAGTTTTAATATTGAGATACATATTCTGCTCGACAGCAACGATATGAGATGGTGTGCTTCCTTGTCAGTTTTCAACTGAGCAGAGTTTGGATGAGGGTTAATGGAGAATGTTTGGAGATGGCAGACCAACTTGCACTTCTGGTGTGAAATATTCACTGTCCTCATTCCCAGGATAAACAACACGACGGCACATCCAACAAGTACTTGATGGAAAAGAAATGTGTGAATGCTTAATCAACACCTCATTTTATATGTGATTCCATACGTGCAAAAGCCACTACTACAGGCTGGCAGAATCACCAGGAGCATTACAGCTGTGGTTTCTCATCGGGCAGATTATTAAAAAGGGGAATTCCACCCATTTTCCAAATTTTCCTGAAAGGGTACAAATGTGAACCAAATGAACCCTAGCGGGTCCATTTGGTTCCATTTGTATCCTCTCAGGAAAAAGGGGTCTGAAAGAAAAATCATTAACATGGTGAAATACATCTTGGTGATGTCATCAGATGTATTTCACCATGTTAATGACTTTTTCAGACCTCCATTTCTAGGAAATACAGAATTGGGGGAACTTTTTTTTTTTATCATGTCCACACAGCATCTCTAAGGTATATTAATGACATATTAAAATGTTTTAAATAGCACATGTGATGATGGTAAATGTTAAGTAGGAACTGTATGGTGAACGGTAGCTGTTTGTATTCCAAGCAAGAGGAATTTAATCAACAGTATTTACAACTACTCAAGGCATGTGTGGAAGGTCTTGTTTGTTGAGGGATCTAATGCTAACGCCAATGAGCAATAATGAGATGCAGTGTGTCATGGCAGAGAGAGACAGAGTATACGTGTACTGAGTTAATTCTGATACATGTATTCATTTCTATAATTTATTCGACAATAGTAGCAGTGTAGCGGGTCTAACTAGGCTATAATGCGTTGCATCCGCAACGTGCTGTGAGCTTTTAAGTTTTATGTCTGCTAATTCTCGGCCACAAAAGGACATGAATCAGCCAGAGGAAGAAGTTTTATTTCCTCCTGTTCCCTCCCCTCTCCTTACCGTTCCATCCTCCAAGACCAGGTGCAGGGAAGTGTCGCCATTTTTGTAGTTCTTCGATAGTTCGGCCGACTTCCACACTTCCTCTGCGTCGGGAATCCACACCCGAGCAAACTGAGAGGAGAGAAAGAGAGAGAGAGAGAGAGAGAGAGAGAGAGAGAGAGAGAGAGCAAGAGAGAGAGAGAGAAAGAGAGAGAGAGAGGGAGGAAGAGAGAGAGATTACTAAATGGAAAAGGTAAACCAACAGGAGAAACCATGCTTCATATGCCGATGATGGTTTCTCAGTTAACTAGTTACTAAGAAAATGGAATGTCTGGTCACTGATATGACAGGACAGTTACTTGAGCGCCCTTGAGAGGAAATATGAAAAGTAATCATTTTCCTATTCCAAAATTAACGAATGCCAAAATGTATTATGCTTGCATAATTCATTCAACCTACTTTGCCACACCAATTATTCAAATAAACCTTCACACTACAGCACTCGCACTGTCATTGTCACATTTATTGTTTTGCACATCCCCAATCAGTGTTTATACGTTGTTCAGACGTGTGTCTGAGTTATAAATTATTAAAAACGCACCTGTGCCATTTGCCATTTTAGATTTTACCATTATCTCTTAAAAAATAGCAGACCTACAAACTCGACCTACAAACAGCGGGTCACTTCGCTTGCACTGCAAGCTTGTGCATCTGATATTTCTGAGCGGTGCACACCACTCCAAAGAAGGGCTGCGTGTGCCTCTATGACTGTCTGTCTGTTTAGAGTACGACACATTGACACGTTAAGACCCCACGTTGTGGGGTCACATTCGGGTCACACACTGAGCCATTGGCACTGAGCACTGCAGTAATCTAATTGGGGTCGCATTTGGGTCACACTCACAGACTTCAATTCAGTAGTGCCTTTTTGCTATGGGACGAGCCTACAGTACACCAGTGGTCCAAAGCTGAGTTTTCCCGGAGAGTTTTCCTAATGTGACGCGCTGGCAGCTAATAACGCACAGGCGGCTAATAAAGTAGGCATTGTTCACGCATCATACAGTAGTCACACATCATGATGACAATTGTACCGGCAAACTAATTAGCAAGGGAAACATAGGACAATCATTTAAATAATATTAGTTACATAATAATAATAAACAGGGTCACATTATGTTTTGGTTAGTGCTGTTCAGTGGTAATGTGTTGTTGGTGTGATACAGACGTAATGTGGGCCGTTGTATAGCCTATGGTGTAGGAATAGATTAAGCAAAATGTAGTGGCAAAGGAAAAACAAGCGAGCTGCAGAGCCTCTCAGGCTGCTGATGCAGGATACTGATGGCTATTACAGAGTACAGACAGACAAAAACACACAGGCTCCAAGAGGACAGGGGGACTAAAGGCGACACGACAATTAATGTCAATTATGCATACAACTAAACTAAGTTTTGTGTAGTTAGAGATAAACAAGTTGTTAATAAATTCATGTGAAGAATGTTTACCAAGAAATATTGTGACTGAAGTGCTAACATCACGTGTAAACATCTTTGGCACATGGGCCTAGAATAATTAGCCTATGGGTTCATTTTTTTCATGACAAGCATGATGACTTACAGTTCCTAACAATTACAACATTGCATTTCCCATTAATCATCATTATTCTGAACTATGTGTACGTTGGTTGCACAAACGTTGCACCATGACAATTTCACAATGTGTGTGTGTGTGTGTGTGTGTGTGTGTGTGTGTGTGTGTGTGTGTGTGTGTGTGTGTGTGTGTGTGTGTGTGTGTGTGCGTGCGTGCGTGTGTGTGTGTTAGTAGTCCAATTTCATCACGTCTTAACAACAAGAATGGCAAGAACCCAAAATGGCCTGCTCTTGTTTTGGATGGCTGTCAATGTACACCGACCGCAGCACGTTTGTACAAGAATAATTAAATACCAGCTGTACAATCCAAATCCAAACTCAATGAATCTCTGACATGACATTTTGACCATAATGTTTCAGCTTTACTTTCAGAGTCATAAACATTTTATGTCCAGTCTTGTGACCATACTCCAGATAAAAACAAACACAGAGAACACATTACAGATCAGGCACCTTCCAGCCCTCAGTGACATTTACACAGGGGCACTAGGGCAGGTGTAGGAAGAAAACTATACCAGGTTCATGAAGCTGGTATAGTACACACAGTAGTCTTGGGCGGTATTGATTTTTTAATATCGGTATTGATAACGTGTTAATTAGCTCGATATTCGATATTACCGGTATTGACCACTAGACGGCGTGCAATCACAGTTGGACACATTCCACCAGTCACCTAGTTCTCAGAATTGATCCCACAGATCCCAAAACTAAAGATTTATTTTTGCTTCTGTCCATGACCATTAATCTTCTAGTTGTGTAGACTTGGGGCTAATTCACATGATGAATATTTTAACTCTTGAGAGTGTAAAAATGAAACCAAATGGACCCGCCAGGGTCCATTTGGTTTCATTTTTACGTTCTCAAGAGTTACATCTGGTTAAACAACTTAGCTGGGGACCACCTGGAATCCTCTCAAGGACCACTGGTGGTCCTCGGACCACTGGTTGAAAACCACTGGAATACAGTATAATGTTGGTATTTGACGATATTCGGTATTCGATATTTTTTATAGACCCAACGATATTACTCGGTATTGATTTCCAATATCGCGATAAACGGTAATACCGATATATTGCCCAAGACTAGTACACACAGCAGTGCAGTGTGAACACGGTCTGTTCTTCCCTCTCCCTTTGGGAAAGGAGGGTGTATAGTATTAAGGACAGCACATCCGGAAAATGAAATACGGTATATAAAAACCGTATTTCCCCTTATTCCCTGTAGCTGCTGTGAGAAGCCTGAACTCTAGACAAGGCCTTGAATTGTGACTTTTGTTTAATGGGTACGTGCAATATTCGTGGTTTGTGCAATTGCTTTTTTGCACTTCAGGTTTTGTCTATGAAGTGTTATTTTTAGATATTGTATTGTATTATTGCCCGACCGAGACCTGAGTAAACAAATTTTGACAGCTAAACTCTTTGAATCCAGTCCATATAAGACCTGGATACAACAGTATTTCAAATGTATATACAGGTATATTATAGTTATATTATATAGTTATTTAGGTTGTCAATACCAGGGGTTCTCATTGTTTTGGGGGGAGACCTCCGAAAACGCATAGGCCCCGGTCGATACAAGTACATAATGTTTCATTTTGGATTAGACCGAATTTTGTGATGGACAACGTAACAGCTTCACCAGCTGGCGTGCTCTTTTGGGGGGGTCAAGCATTATAAAGCAGACATTGTAAAAGTAAAAGAAAATTGCCCGAGAAAGATTGCCTTCGGCGCAAACGGGGCTAAATCTGGGCTCGATTTAACCACAGCTATTGTTACCAGTAGGAAACACTGGGTTGTATGTACAGCATGTTATGGTGAGTCTGCTGTTGTCACGACTAGAGTAAAAAAAAAAAAAAACATGTTTCCGAGGACACACATACATGAATAATATAATAATCTCTACAGAGCCCTTTGGGGCTAATCTATCAGATGACAGCAACTACCGGTACATGGAAAAACAGAGATGAAAACACTAGGTCATGGCCGAGTACTCTCACTGTACATGCATGTGCGTGCGTGCACGCACACACACACACACACACACACACACACACACACACACACACACACACACACACACACACACACACACACACACACACACACACACACACACACACACACACACACACACACACACACACACACACACACACACACAAACACACTTAGACTCACTACATCCCTCAACGATAGCATCGTTGCTGTCTTCTTATTATCTCCATATTGTTTTTGTCTTTGCCCACTTGGTCAAACTACAACTGCAAGATTCGATATGCAGCATACACATGGCTTGTCAATCTGTGTTTTTTTTTTTTTTTGTTTTTTAAGTTGAATCCTGGAAAAAAAACAGCTTTGGACATTGTCGAAGTGTCACACTGTGATGCATTGTGAGCCTGTAGATGCTAATGTGTCTAACAGACTAGTTAGTATAAGCGGGTAAGAGCACATGATTTAAAGAAGGAAAGGCTGGATTTAGGATAATAGCACTGATTTTACCAGGGATTATATCAAAAACTAACTTGGGCCCCATGAACCTCCGATTAGCCATATTTAGCTGCTAATTCCATATAACCCTCCCATGGGACACCACCTGTCTGTGAGGGTTTGTGATAAATTCCTTATGAGTAACTTCAAACATAGTTTACTTCACCTTTAACACTGCTCTCATTTCAAACCGTGTGTTGAGCTAAAGTGCGGCTCCGCTAATCTTAGACAAACATCCACGTTGTAGTAAAAAGGTGAAATCAAGGTGACATGAGGACGACAAGTCAAGGACAGCAGTGTTCTCTTTGATAAGGTGGAGAAGGTATACATTCACATCTCTCCCCAACCTCTTTATGTTGTGCTAGGGCGATGCCCGATGGGAACACATGCCCTTTGACAGATACGCACACACACAATGCACAGTAGTAACAGTAGCAACCACTATATACTAGGACCCTACCCATTGTGCATATTATGAACACCAAATGATATACAGTGTGGTTAATGTGATTTTATACCAATGATGTAGGTGTTTTGATGAAGTATTGCTTTGATGTAGTTGTGAAGATACTTGATCATGGGACAAGCTGAGGGCGGTGAGAATCGAGACCACACAATGTAATGAAAAGTGTGCACTTTAAAATTCTATTGATGACAATACCACCGATACCAGTGTTGTTTTTGTCGACTAAGACTGAGACTAAATACTTAGTCGACTAAGGGTTTTTATATTTAGTTGACTAAGACTAGACTAACAAAAATGATTTTCAAAAGACTAAGACTAAATCATAACCTAAGACTAATGGAAATAAGAAACATTTTTATCTTTCTTTTTTCTCTCTTTTTAAGTATGTGAACTAAAACGAGAGATGTTTCATACTAAAAACTATAAATCTGTATAACATATATAAACCTACAATGTATTTGTATGTAAGACTAAACTACCGAGACTAAAACTAAATCATTCTTGACATTTCGTTGACTAAGACTAGACTAAAAAAATGAATTTACGAAGACTAAATGGGACTAAAAGACTAAATATTTCTTATTGAAAAGACTAAGACTAAAACAAAATATTCTCGTCCAATGACCCATGGGTCGGCGGTTCGAATCCCGGCTCCTCCTGTCTACGTGTCGAAGTGTCCTTGGGCAAGACACTGAACCCCAAGTTGCCTCCAATGAGTTGGTCAGTGTGAGCTGGCCACCATTGGTGTGTGAAGTGGGGAAGTGGGGACGCTGGCGTCGACTGTTCGCCGCTCTACTTCCCAATGTATGAATGAATGGACCATTGTAAAGCGCTTTGAGCACTTGGAAAAGCGCTATAAAAATGCAATCCATTAAATGCAATCCATTATTCTCAAAAAAACAACACTGACCGAGAGGACCACCACAGAAGGGGGACCCACCGATATAACCTCCGATTCGATAGAACGATTCGGTCAGGCTCTATTTGAACCATATCGTAAAATGGATGGTACCGGTTATGTGATATAGCCTAATTAACAATGTCCACTTAATCTAGCATTTGATTGATAGTAATCTTGTTTAATAATAACAACAACAACAATAATAATATTGACTAATTCAGTCAGTATTGAGGGCTTTCCAGACATGACTGGAAGCCTTGCCACTCTGTGCCAAGCTCTCCTGGCACACTGAAGGCAGAGTCATCCAGGGCTAATAGACGCAGGCTAGTAGACATGTCAACACCAGTAACATCATTACACTCTGCAAGCAGCGACTCCAATGAGACGCTGTGCTTTTGGTTCACAGAGCAATGAAACAGGTACAGCTGCCCCGACTGGAACGGAAGATGCATGAACAAGAACACTAGAGGACGATCCATGATAGATACCGGTAGTTTTGGTTCGATGCCAATCACCATATCGAAGAGTACCTAGAGCAGAAATTAAATTTCCATTTAAAGGGGAATTCAACCCATTTTCAATTTTTTCCTGAGAGGATACAAATGTGAACCAAATGGACCCCAGCGGGCTCATTTGGTTCCATTTGTACCCTCTCAGGAAAAAGGGGTCTGAAAGAAAAATCGTTAACATGGTGAAATACATCTTGATGATGTCATCAGATGTATTTCACCATGTTAATGATTTTTTCAGACCTCCATTTTTAGGAAATACAGAATTGGGGGAATCTTTTTATCATGTCCACACAACATCTCTAAAGGTATATTAATGACATTAAAATGTTGAAAATGGGTGGAGTTCCCCTTTAATTTGCACCACCCCTTCAAAACACCAGTGTTGGAAAGTAACAGTTACAGTTTTGATTTTTATATGTATAATTTTTATATGTATTATTATTCACAGTTTTCAGTACATTTACTCCATTACAATTATGAAAAGCACTATTGCAAAACACGCCCTCGTAAAGCCCTCTCCTACGCAGGGGGCTGTGTGTGTGTTACACTGTGTGACGTATACGGTTCAGATACAGTATGAGTAGGAGACTGCTCATATAAACCACAGCCAGCTAGTGTTTGGCCATCACCATGGCAACTGCAAGCAATGCCAGTAGTTTGCCTACTTTAGTTTCAACTACTGTATAGTGCTTTAGAAGGAATTACATTTCAATATAGAACATGATTAATACTTCCAAGCAAGTTGAGCAGCCCAAATTGTACATTAACCTTGCATATAACTGCTGAAGGGTTAACCCAATTTCCAGGCCTATATTATAACATTCAATCAATTGGCACAATAATGAATCTCACAACAACGTCTTCAGTTATTTTGGCACGCAAGGGCCTAGTAGTGGACGATGTTAATGAAGTATAGCCTAATCTCATGTATGAGAAATAAGCAAACGACCAAAGGCTAATAAACTTTATTATTATAAAAGCCCACTGTCGGAAGTTGGAAATGCAGTTATGGACATGACAAGATTTCATCCATAAAACGGATCAGACCATGGGCTATTTTCATTGCATAAATCAGCCATCAGTCTGACATTGCTGACAACCTGCTTAGCTTGGCACAGCGATCAATTCATGGGAAAAGCATTGTAGGTTCTGTTTCGTTAAAAACGTGCTGGCTCTCGTGGTGATGATGTCATGAAGGGCACAAAGAGGCCTCGTTGTACGGCGGGAGATAAATTGATCACGCGCCAACAGGCGGATTTATCAATTTGGTCCACTAGACTACATCATGGACAATTATCTTCAGCTCATGACATCATGTTCTTTACAAGAGAAAGGGAGGTATGTCATTCAATTACACGAGTTTACAGGTCTGACTGAATTGACTTTTGTGTGCAGTACTGTGAGAGAGTCCGAGACAGGCAGAGAGAGAAAGAGAGACAGAGAGAGAGATACAGAGAGAGGGAGAGGCTGTTGACCAACGGTATAGGCAACAGGACAGGTCTTCAGACCAGACAACTTTGTTTTTGGCTAGAGTGGTGCAGGTAACAACTGGGCCAAGGGCCACTACACAGAAGGTGCTGAGCTGGTGGACTCAGTTCTAGATGTTGTGAGGAAGGAGGCTGAAAGCTGGGAGGCTGAAACCCTCTTCAGGGTTTCCAGCCAACACATTCCCTGGGTAGTGGTACTGGCTCAGGCATGGGTACTCTGGGTACAGGCATCATGCCTGACGAAGACGCAGGTGGCGTCAAATCGTTGCTTCTCCTTCCCTAAATAAAGTTACCGGGAACTACTATACGGTGTGCAAACTATTTTCCTTTCTTTTTGCACATTTCACTACTTTAGTTCCAGTATGTAAGTTTTTATTAGAGATGTGCGTACTCCACCTTTGTTTCAGGGACACAGTTATTAACAGGGCAAGTCAGACGGACTTGCTGATCCTGATGACTTGCTCTCAAGTTGAAACAATTTCAACATTTTGCAGGAAGCACAGTGATGATCAATGTCTCTTACTCCTGCCAAGTTGCCAAACAAATCAATAGGACAAAATGCTCAGCCGCAAATAATGGGAAATGATGCATTTTCTGTATATAATGCCCTTTATCCAAACAGCATTGCAAGTGCATAACATCACCCCACTCATATGCTGTTGTTTACTTGTTTTGTTTGGTTGTATTTATTTATCCACAATTTTCTTCACATTTTTCACGCATGTCAAATTTAATGTGAGCCTGTGCTCTACACACTCTCCGCCAACCTGGGGGCAACACGTAGCATACGGAAGGAACGTGTTATTCCAATCAGTTTTTTTCCTCTCCAGCAGGTGCCCCGGCTGGTCAGGGGGAGGCAGTTCTTGAGTAGTTGTATTTGTATGTTGTATGCGATCCACAACTTAAAGGTAGGGGAAGTCATTCATTCATTCAACTATGCAACACTGCACCAACACTGCTCATCGGGTAAAGTTCTGGTTTCAGGGTCCAGCTCAAGGAGGCTTCGGCACCAAAACACGAGTCAGCCAGGGATAAAACCGGAAAACTCAGGTTTTCATCCCATGCATGTACACTATTGTGTCTAGTCTATAGTCTACACACAGTAGCTCCTGACTCAGGAGTGCCAGCATTGGTCAGAAGGGATGCTGACTGAGACACTGATGGAAGAAGCAGAGCTTCACTGGTCACATGGCAACATGACAGTGCTGCTAAAACCCACTCTATACATCTCTACCATGTTGGGATTGATTGATTGATGGAAAAATGTATCAACAGATTGCATAATAGGTACAGTTCGATGAACATATAGGTAAATACAAAAACCGCTATGAGGCTGAAACCAGAACGAGCACTAAGGTTTGAATACATGAGGAAAAAAATCTAGACTCTGACAAAGGTCTGCCCCAAAACGCATTGGAGTCTGGTTTGACAGTGCATGCATTCGAAAGGGACTATCTCAGATTCGCCCCCTGAATGTCGCTGTTCTTGGCAAATCAGCCATTTCAATGGGACTGAATGGCTTTGCAAATGTTGCTTTGCAGTTGCTACGGTGCATGCGCAACTACATTGTAAGGGACTCTTCCCTTAGATGGATCACTGCTCTTTAGTTTAGTTACACCTAACACTGGAAGTATGGCTAACTGGGAATACACCCATGTTAAATTACAAAAACTCCTGTGATTACTTGATGATCTGATTAATTGATTAGTAAGAACTAACCTATTTATCATTCATCGATTATCATTGCAGCCCTAGTAGGAGATGTTGAGTGTTAGTCAAGCACTTCCAAACTTTAGCACTTATGGAAAAAAGAATTTGCAAGGAATTTCTTTACAGGATAATGACTTGACTCATAACATGCCTGCAGTGGATTTATATTCAACACATACATACACACACACACATATAATAGGACTTTTTAGTTTGGGTGAATGAACTGTACATGGGAAGATGCCACCCAGTCTAAATGAAGTGGGCGGTGGTCCTGGTGGACATACTGCTGCCTCTGCCTCTCTCTATCACTAGATGTTCATCCCCCAAGTCTCTCCCCTGACAGTTGCTAAACACACCAATGTCTGCTGCCTATGATCAATATTGTGTTTCTGTTTACACTCAGAGATAATACAACTGTTGGAAAACTGAATGGTGAGTGAATCTAGGGAGAATGGTACCAATCAGCCTGAATCGCTAATGACACTGCTATCACTATCCTTTCACTCTGTACAGAAAGATTACAACTCAAACTAAGCTCCTGCATCCATCTTTCCAACCATTTCTGTCCATTCAGGGGTAGACATTAAGGGAAATTTGCCACTGGCCCTTTGGGCCAGTGGCTTTTAAGAATCACTGGCCCCACAACTGTAACCACTGGCCCAGGTAATCGATCCCCATAGTCTGCAAAAAAGACCACCATTTATTAATGCATTAAATGCATTCAAGTTAACATCACTCTTTTCATGGGGGTCAAAACCAGTAGACCGTTCAGCAAGCTGACCCATATACAATGCAGAATGCCTAAAATATTTTTGTGCTAATAAACAAAATATAAATAAAACTTAAACAATTACAAAACAACACCAACATATTGTGAAATAAAAATAATAATACGATATGTATATCAGGGGTGCCCAACCTTTTTGACCCAAGATCAAAGACTAATACAGGTTGTCATGGTGCAACAACGGTTTGTACAACAAAGGCGCCAATGAGGGCATTTTACCACTGGCCCCATCGGGCCAGTATAGGGCACCATCTGGTGGTCCGCACGTGTTTTCAAACCTGTTTCGGGCCATCGGGCCAATTATAATGTCGACCCCTGAACCATTTCTGGAACTCCATTCACCGTGTTTGTTCTCTATAGAGAGCAATGTTCCCGAAGAGAGAGAAAGAAGGGTTGACCTGTATTTGTATCATTCATTCTATGTCTGTAAGTGATGTGTTGGCAATATAACAATGCTTGTCATGCCAATAAAACATACTTGAACCGAGAGAGAAATGGAGAGTAAGAGAGATTCAGAGAGTGAATGAGAGAGGGAGAACAAAGAGAGAGAGAGAAATTCTTGGAAAGGAAGGAATAAAGAGGAACAAAGCTGGAGGAAAGGGGGAGAGAGAAAGAGAGAGACTTGGGGGGTTGCAGAAGAGGAGAGATATAAATAGACACAGCAAGTGTTGAGCAGCATCACACCTCACTGAGGCAGAACTGCACCGCTGAGCTGAACTTCCTGATCCCAACACACACACACACACACACACACACACACACACACACACACACACACACACACACACACACACACACACACACACACACACACACACACACACACACACACACACACACACACACACACACACACACACACACACACACACACACACACACAATGGTTTAAAGGTATCGTGACATTAAAAACACGTTTTTCTTCATTTTTGGTGTTTTGGGAGGGTTCTTGACAACAATTACACCATAAAAAGTCGATCTTTGAACATTCAGTCGCTTCTCCGTATTTTGTAGTTATGTTAATTAGTTTTAAAAACGGCTCGTCTGGTTGGACGCCGGATTCTTGCGTGTAAGTCACGTAAACACCCACCCAGAGACGCGCTGATTCCAGCCTCCACTGTTGTACTCTCCGCCTCTCTCCTCCGTTTGAGGGACGTGCACACATAGACTACGAAGGGGGCTCGAGCCTCTTACTTCGACGGCTGTAAACAACAGCCCTTTCCAGACCATGAACGAAATTTCGCCAGAAGTGCCTTCTCCTTGGATTACAGGCACTGCCCTCAACACTCTCTGCATGTCCCTGCCGAGACTGGAGACCCGAACCAGCCAGGCAAACAAAAATGTGGACTTTATTTCTTTATTTATTTTAAAGTGACGACTGCTAGTATTTTCGAGAGAGAGAGAGAGAGAGAGAGAGAGAGAGAGAGAGAGAGAGAGAGAGAGAGAGAGAGAGAGAGAGAGAGAGAGAGAGAGGAGAGAGACCATGCACCGTTCGTTTGATTATGTGTAACGGTGCTCTGTGCTCTGAGCAATCTAGTGTTAGAGTTGCGCCATTGAGGGGTCAGAAACCGAGCGCTTGAGTGCTGTTTATGCAACCTGAATAGGGACAAACTGGAGCTGGAAATCCAATGTTTTCAACTAGAGCAACATGCCAACTGTGGTGTTTATGTTGTAGCCTAGCTACTATTACTACAAAACGATCTAAAATAAATGTTTTTTACGATAATAGCTGCCTCTGCCCTGAAGTAGACAGAGTACAGCTATGACTTGTCCCTATTTGCTGCCGCCATTCTCGATGTAGAAGAGCCTCCATTAGACTGGCCCCCTGAAGTGAACAGAGTTTGCACAACTCTATACTCTAAGTTCTGTCCCTCTCTCTGCTCATTTACTTTGATTATCGTAATTTGTGCGACATCGGCTAGGATTCTGTTTATATTATTGAGTGGTATTTATAAACGATTTAAAGAGGATATAATCAATGTAGTGTAATACAGCAGTGGTTTTCAACCAATGCTCCGGGGACCACCAATAGACCTTGAGACACACACACACAAATTGTATTTTAGTATAGGGCAGAGAGAGAAAAAAAAAACAGTTTTAGCTGCAGCAGAAGGATTTGCTCATATTTATAGAGCAGCAAATTCCCCATAGTCCTCAGAGGAGACATGAAGGATGAAACTCACACCACACACACACACACACACACACACACACACACACACACACACACACACACACACACACACACACACACACACACACACACACACACACACACACTTGAGGACATGCATTTCCACACTGTGTGACATGAGCTGGGTGAAAAAAAGGCAGTGAAATCCAGGGATACGTGATGAGTCAGATGGAACCACCCAGTGTGCCTCAGCAGTGGATGATGGACAGACAGACAGACAGACAGACAGACGGACAAATGGATGGACGGACATCAAAATGGACGTGGCAGAGGAAGATTCTGTTCTAGGTCAACACTATTTCAAAACTAATAACCCAAAGTTCAAGACATCCAACCATAATCGCTGTCTGCTATCTTGCTCGTCATTTGACAAAAAGCTGTTTTTTTTGTTGTTGTTGTTGTACATTGGTGGGGTAAAAAAAAAAGTCATGATATTAGCTTCAAGTCATATCGTCCCAGACATACGCACTCTCTTCAGCTGTGACCTTTAATTCCTAGAGTTTTAAGATCAGTCATTCTCAGTAGTTTTGGTTTTGGACCCCAGGGTGTGACATGTGGCCATAGAAGTTTTTTTTTTCTTTCTTTCTTACATTCTACCTTTCCAAATTGAATTTAATTTGCTTTAGTTTGTGTCCTAGGGCAGTTGGCATGACTAGACAACAAATCTTAAATGTACTGTCTGGCAGGTATACAGAGTGTGATTGGGTTATAAAACTAGTGACCTACTTCTGGAATGCGTCACATTTCCAATAGAATTTGGTCACTCAGATATACAGAGTCAGATCAGGGACAAATCTCTGGAATGCTACAGACAGGGCTTGACACTAACACTTGCCCGCTTGCCCTTGGCAAGTAAAAAAAAATGGTGGGGCAAGTGAAGACTGCTACCTGGTTGCCCGATCGGGGAAGTGTGCAACTTAGTGCACTATAACACTACACAAGATAAATTGGTCTTGAAGGCAGTCATTGCATTCTGCCTCTGTCTTTCCCTGCTTTCTAGCTATATCTCTACCTATCTCTCTCCCAGGTTCATTTGGTTCCAAACTATCATTTTGCTGGGGTCAGGGACCACTGGGTCTGTGACCACTATGGGCTAATTAATATAATGAATTTTAACTCTTGAGAGTGTAAAAATGAAACCAAATGGACCCGCAAGGGTCCATTTGGTGACCACTAGTGGTCCCCGGACCGCCTGTTGAAAACCCCTGGTTTAAAGCACCCAAGTAGGAAGTAAACTTAAATGCAAAATTTACAATATATTTTTGGGGGGCAAGTGACCATGACCTGAGGGTCTCCGAGGCACTTGCCCGACGGGCAAGTGCCTCGGAGACCTTAGTGTCAACCCCTGTACAGACATCTTTGTCTTTGCTGTCAGAGGCAGAAGACCTCTCTTCTTGATACTGTAGTGTTCATAAATTGACATTCTACTTGACCAAATATAATTCAGTCTCACGCAAATGCACAAAAAGTATTCGGATCCACATTTGAATCCTGAAAACTAACAAAACGAGGACATATGAGTTTTTTCACCTGCCAGAGATGATATATCCCCTACTCGAGGTGAACAGGGTTTTATTTTTTCCCCAATTCACACACCATGAGATATACTATAGGCCCAACAATGTGTCCATGCTAGAATGCTTTCCTCATTCTTGCTTTGTCTCACATGTCATATGTCTACCACAACGTTAACTCGCTAAAAATGACAAGTACTAACTACATGGATTGTGTTTCCGTCATAGATCAACACACATCTCCGGCATGTTTAAAATGGAGCTGCAACACTGTTTAAAACACAACTTTCTTTCTTTTTTTCTTTTTTTTCAAACAAGATTCATATTTTATGCTATTAGATAAAGTAAAAGGAGAGTGTGAACCTCTTTCAAAAGAATTATGATTTAGTTTGCACTATTTACTATAGTCGTATTAGACCCCAAGAAATTATATCTGGCTACAAACGAACACAGGATCTACTCTGTGACAAACTGCCATATTGATCCTATTATGCATAGTACGGGAGCCCCATACCTCTACCCTCATATTAAGTAGATCCTATGAACTTTTGTAGATAAATAAGTAACAACATCCTAAAATATGAACATGGTTGAAAACCACTAAAGGTGCCCTTCAAGTCATAGAGAAGATGTGTGCTGATAAGTCATAAATATCCACAATTACTGCGATCCCAATTACTAACCAAAACTATTTGTTTTATCACACTAGGTATCCCGACTATTTGAAACCACAGCTGGCGTCCGACATAAGTGGAATGAATCCTGAATGCTGGTATCATCATGAAAGTAGGGGTGTAACTATGCATGCTAACCTCAGGGGTGATCACTATACACATGATGAATGGTGGATTCCTATTCACAGGTGGGAAGCTCAGACAAGTGCAATCAGCTGCAAGTGATCTCCTGGCTTCAGATCAGCAGATCAGAGCAAGTTGTTGTAGTATCATCATGGGACGAAGGGGAGGTGTGTGTGTGGAGGTATGAGGTTCGCCTGGCAGTAATCCAGGGGCTGGCTGAGAGAGGATCAGGTCTGGATTAGGCTAACCCTGGCTTTAACTACAGCTAATCACATTGCAAGTCAACTACAATGCCATGCCACTACCTGTACGAAAGAAACAGCGTCGTCAGGGTATTGTTATCGTTGTGGTAATCATATACCTAATTAACTGAAGGGTAAATAGAAACAACCTCATTATTATGGAACAGGCGGGATAACAAACGTAATACCAACCATTAAAACAATCTTCATGCCTCTGCAAAGCTATGCCAAAGCCAAAGGCATTATGTTTTTTGGATTCTACATCTGCCTTTAGCTCCATTACACACATACATTAGGTACTATGTATGCATATGGACGGACATCTGTAGTGTGCATACATCCGTCCGTCATCTCAATGTTAGCTAATTAGAAGTAGCTGGCTGGTCAAAGGTCAGAATAACTGTGTGTCCCATTCTAGTGGATGCAATGACTCAGAAATCCCATCAGTATGCATGCTGCGTGTCTGTTGCAACTTCAACAACTGATGTTATATTATTGATGCTTACTCGTCTAATAAAAGTCCTATAACTGAAAATGGCGATGAAGCCGCCCCCATACCATTTTCTCCTGCCCCCCCCCCCCCCCCCCCCCCAATTGGAAAATGTTTCATCCGCCCCTGCCCATCCAGAGATCCCCCCGGAGTAGGTGGTCAGACTAATTTCACAAGTCACCTAACAAAAAGGTTCATTAAATGCCTTTGGGTTTTCATGCATCACTAATGAAGGTATTTCTTCTCAGACCTCCCCTTGATCCATTTAGTTGTGAATGTGAACACAGTAAACAATATAATATGAAAGCCAGGCTGTGTGTGTGTGTGTGTGTGTGTGTGTGTGTGTGTGTGTGTGTGTGTGTGTCACAGTGTATATGGGAATCGAACAGCGCCAGTAAGACGTACAGCGATGTAGGTATTGCATGAGATCTACGATGAATAAGCAGCTATTTTGGAGGTCACTGCAGGGACGTGTGGCAGCAAGCAGGTTTGGAGGTCACAAAGACATAAATGCGAGACGGTGCATTTTTACACAAAGCACTTTACATAGACTCCATTCAAACACACGTCGTTCATACAGTATACTGCGTTGTACAATAAAAGAAGAAATCATACAAGGCGGCAACCTGCACATCGACAGCAATTAGAGGTTCGGAACCTTGCTCAAGGACACTTCGGCACCAACTCCGGGAGGTTCAACATCCGAGGAAATTTTGTAATTATGAAATTATATACAGTAAATCCTTAAAAAATGCAAAATTGCAAGCGTTTTTTTATTGTGTGATTTTCAGCCTCTGTGGGGGGTATTTAAAAGGAATAGGATAAAAAGGGAAATTAAATTTACATTAGATAAATAATTAATAAAATATATTTGTCCTTGCAGGGGAGGCAGCATGGTCGGGAGGTCATAGTCAGGGACAGAGGAGTAGAGTGCTGGTGTGTGTGTGTGTGTGTGTGTGTGTGTGTGTGTGTGTGTGTGTGTGTGTGTGTGTGTGTGTGTGTGTGTGTGTGTGTGTGTGTGTGTGTGGGGGGGGGGGGGGGGCAGGCCTAGGCAGCTTATCAGAAGTGTTTACAAATCTGCAAGTCAACGGCAGATTAGTGACACTTGACCCCTGAGAGTGGAGCTCAAAGCTTTCACTTGCCGGCACATACATACTGTAGAGTGACCAATGTATTTCCCAAATCCACAAACTCAGACCCTTAAATGAAGCACAAGATCACACTAGCCAGCGTACTTGTATGTGTACGTCAAACACATTTCATCAGGATTGGGGCCACCTGTTTTGGGCATTTAGCACACCTACAGTATGTTTGCAGACCTTTCATCACCGTGTATGGCGGTTGACCACTTGAACGCCAGTGTCTCTATTCTGGCAGTAACAAGTGGGCCATGCATAGCAGCAGGCGAGCACATAGATCAGCTAATTTCAGCAAAGACATTTAGCGTAAAAGCAGAAACGGAAGGGACAAAGTACCCCCTGGGGGACCCCTTTCAATAAGCACCTCGAAATGAGCTCTTTCACTCTTTATTGATTGAAATGCATAAACTTGATTGCTTGATTCACTGTACAGACAGCTTATCTCTTGCACACACAGCATGAAACACACACGCACGCACACACCAACATCTGAGAGTACAGTCTCAACAGGGGCGGATGTAACATGTCCCATTTGGGAGGGCAAGAGAACATGTTGGAGGGGCAAGAGAACATGGAGGGGCAAGAGAAAATGGTATGGGTGCAGCTTCATCGCCCGTGGCACGAACTGTTACAGGACTTTTATTACGCAATTAAGCATCAATAATAACATCAGTTGTTGTTGAAGTTGCAACAGACACACCACGCATGCATGAAGCTGAGAGAGTTTTCTGTTTTCAATAATGAAATTCTGTTGGTTTAGTGGTGCCACAACTGTAGTTAGTTTAGTAGCAGTAGTAGTGTTTCAAATCATAGCACTTTAACTTGAAATATCTTGTGTCTTGACTGTTTTGCATGCCATCATGTTTGGTGGGGCAGTCTGGGAATTTAGGGAGGGTCTGCCCCCCATGCCCATGCCTAGATCCGCCCCTGAGTCTCAAGGGTTAGATTGAACGCTCCAGAACTGGTTTCTTGTCCCAGCAGGCAGAACTGCACTCTCCCTGCTGCTGCAAATCTGAAAGGCCTGAACCACAGGGAACGGGATGATGGAAAGCCCTGGTGATTCAGTTGGAGCAATCAATACGAGCTCAATTAGCATATTGCTGAGAGTTAGCGTTATAGTTTTGTCTAGCTCATCTTCCACAGGCCCGGCCCAGCCGGCCCACCCGCTCATAAATCATTCATTGCAACCCTTCCCTGAATTAGAAATGTCACATGGCGCTTGTATGACTCCACCACCAGCCGGATGCAGTTGGCATATGGCATTCATAATATCTGTCAGGACTCATAATGGTATACACAATGTGAAGACTTTGAATGAATTTAATACAAAGTGCACATTTTGTCTAGGTCATATGTGTCAAACTCAAGGCCTGTGGGCCAAATCAGGTCCTTGAATGAATTATTTTTGGTCCACGGGATGATATTAAAGGTAGGGGAAGTGATTTGAAATTCATGGTGTAGTACCAGCCTGGTGCACTAGGGGCCCCAAAGCGTAGCTACACTGATGTGAACCTGCTGCTCGATCCTGATTGGAGGAGAATTGACCCTCCACCTGGGGAACTTTTTTTAGCTCCTCTGCTAACCTGGGGGAGGGGGAAACTCCATATATGGTCTGCACACCTTATAATAGAGCATTTTAACAGATTTTTTTTTTGGGTGATATCTGACAAAAGTGAAATCACTTCCCCTACCTTTAAATTACAATTAGAACCCCTAGTATATTGCACACACCATGGTGAGAAATGAATGCAATTCATTGTTTTACTTTCTCAACTCAATCCATTTTCTTTTTCGTTTTACTATGCAAGCAGCATTTGATGAGGATTGTACCAATTTTTCTGTTTTGGCCGCTGTGTATTTGAGTTTGTCATCCCTGGTCTAGGTCATGTGTGTCAAATTCAAGGCCCACGGGCCAAATCAGGCCCATGGGATGGTATTTCATTACTACTAGAACTGGCCTTTTGGGTATTATACACACCATGATAAGAAATTAATGAAACTATTGTTTTTACTAAACTCAATTGATTTACTTTCTCATTTTACTAGGATCATAGATCAAATAACTGAGCTATAATCGTGTATTTTCAGTTTTTAAAGCATGTAGTTTCATCTCTGCATTTATCTTGCTATTAAGGGACATTGATATTTGAAGTTAAATTAAATATTTGCCGCTTGACTGGGACGTCATCATATAGACGTGTCCCTGTTTTGAAACTGCTCAGGGTTTTTCTGTATTGGCCCGCTGTGTATTGAGTTTGACATCCCTGGTCTATCTAGATCTTCAATGTAAAATCAGCCATTATGACCACAACAAGGCCCGCCAAAATACATTTTGGACGACTAAAAAAAGACTAACATTAAGCCATTCCAGGTGACTAAAATGTGACTACAATTAAATTATATTATACTCATTATATTAAGACTAAAATAAACAACAGACATTCCTGTCCAATACTGAAACTACAGCAGTTGCACGAGTTCATGAAAAGCTCCACCTCGCGTTGGAAAAAGAGGCTTGTGAATGATGTAGTCAATGGTATGGTCGTCTTCTTGGAGAAAGACCTAAAGGTCAACCCAGAAGTCATGGAAGTCATCAAGATTACCTCCCAGTTATTACTACAAACACAGCCCTATTGCATGTGTGGGCGGGCATGTGTGTGTGTGTGTGTCTGCATGCGCGCACACAGGCATATGCACAGTGTTTTGCCCGAATCTCCTCAGCAGAGCATTGAATGGACTCCCAGAGTACTGCAGAATCCCCATCACATGATGGGGCCTCATGTGAGAATCTGCTGTTTTTCCTCCTCAGCTGGTCCGACGCAGCATGACACGGAGAATTCAGAGAGAGCGCTACGTTGGTTGGGTGATGCTTTCTGTGAGATGGAACGGAGACTTGCTAATCATTCATACCAAGTTGCATTCATTCAGTTGCCAAACACGATTGTCTGAGTCTGCCCAGACACTTAATTCTATCAGTTGAGTCGGATACAACCACAGGAGGAGACAGTGTGTGTGATGATAGTAGTACTGTATATGCACAGCAGAGGAAAGCTGGGTCAACATTAATTACTTGTTCATGATCCGTATGTAACGCCCGGGATTCGAATCCGGATCTCCCGCGTGAAAGTCCAACATCTTAACCACTAGACCAAGAGGACATCCCCTTGGTCCGGGGGCAGATACTAGACTTTGGAGGCCATCACGACAGAGGCTGTAGCCACCTGCTACACTCACCTCCCTTTTGACCTCCTTCCACGGGGAAACCCGATCCGGGTCACAGCACCAATGTAACGCCCGGGATTCGAACCCGGGTCTCCCACGTGAAAGTCCAACATCTTAACCACTAGACCAACTGTTTGAATTTCAACCTGTTTGATTTCAACCTGCTGAATATGACAAATAAACCTGATTCTTATTCTGATTCTGATTCTGATTCTGAAGAGGACATCCCCTTGATCCGGGGCAGATACGAGACTTTGGAGGCCATCACGACAGAGGCTGTAGCCACCTGCTACACGTACATGACATTTAAATGTGATTAATTCAGATCCAATTTTGGGTGTTAGAAGAACAAAACAAAGCTTTATAAACAAAGGTTGCACAAGGCAGACAGCAGAAAGATTTTGCATACAAATTGTCACAATGTGACATGTTTTGAGCTTGAGAAAGTGCTATATTAGCAATTAATTTCATTTTAAATGTATTTTTTTAACCATTAAACAAAACCCCAAACATTTATAGAAAGTGGGATTCATAAGGGCGGCGACATAATAATAACAAATATTTATTCGGAATTTGTTATAGTTTTGTTAATTCATTCCAGCTGTTTATATTTTTATAAAGATGTAATATTACATAAATAACTTGTACTAACCAGACTGTTGTAACAAAACAATAAAGTCTCCTGTTACCAAATTTAGTAAAAGATAACATCTGTCCAGAATCGGATTATAGTGCAAAAACAGCATGGGACCAGTGTTGTTCATCTAATCATCTCTCCAGGCAGATGATTCAATTCATTCTCCATTCATCGCTCCATCTCTGCACTGGACTGTATAGGCCTGTCACAAATATTATATTCACCTGATCGCAATTATTAAAGATCATCGCAATGAGTTTGCAATAATCAATTGAATCGTTTCCTTTCACCTATACAAATTAATCTGTTGAAAAATAGATGATATAGCAGTATAGAGATTCCATTTAAACATGTTCGTATCACATATCAATATAATAAATAGGCTACATGACCTGTTTTTTACATTTACAACAGGAGAACATTGATTATCCATCCTAGTTGACTGCATGCTACTGGCTCTGTAATCAAGACATTTTAATCTTTATATAACCACATTTATGCTAAGTGCAACAAAGCTATTATCTATTTCTATGATTGCCAACAAGGACTCAATGGGCATAACTCTTGCTAGACTGGTTAACTTTTAGTGAATATTTCACACCAGCAGGTATGGAGAACCAGCTGATTGTGACATAACACTGATCCAGAATGCACAACTCTGTCCAAAGGGTGTGTCACAGCTTGTTAGCCCAAGACTCCGTGGAAGATCCTTGCCTCAAACTACGCCAAGTTCAAAACCGGAAAGCCAAATTGGACTCACTACGGACAGAATCCACATATAGCTCATAAAACCAACAAAGTGGCTCTTTTTCCAAGCCCCCTTCTGCCATTGCAAATCCCATTATCTGAAACACTGACCCACAGAAGCTTTAAGCATCAGCTGAGTGCAGTGGACAGATGCACAGCAAGTAAAGGAGTCGAGGGGCGGGCAAAAAGGATGAAAGACGGTTCTGAACAAAAAGCAGGTGAAAGAAAACAAAAGAAAGCTTACTTCAACAAACATATAATCCAACTCCTGATTCATCTTGGCAAGGTGAGCATCTATCTCATGCTGACAACTCTTCATCGGTCTTCTGGAGGCCTCCAGCCCTGTGCACCACGGTCACCAACCACCACACTAATCGATGGACACGGTCCGCAGGCACGCTGCTCGACGTTCTGACCGGTGAAACCTCCCCATTGTGTTTTGAGGACAGCGCAACAGTGCCTGACTCCCCCCCCCACCCCCCACCTCCACACTCCTCCCATATTTTTCCCTCACCCTCGTCATAGAAGCCCATCAGGATTGGGCATTCCTGTAAGTCCATCAAGCAGCCATGATCCCACCCTTCGGGCCTCAGTCACATGAGTTCTCACTGAGGGAGACAGACTGACTCACAGAGCTCCCAGACATCACTTTCCCACAAACATCAGCCAGCAGAAGGCTGGCTGAAGTCTCTCTCTCCAGCTGGCTACTGTCGGTCAATTAGTCCAGTGACACCCAGGTATTCATACTGTATACCAGCAGTGAAATGAAGTCTAACCCAAAAACATCCCAAATGGTTTTGTTACCGTTTTTTTTTTTTTTTTTTGTTTGTTTGTTTTAAGCAAAGAATTTGGCCAAACCAATCTATCGGTCAGACAGCTATAAAATATGGTTTGCATCTTGTTGTGGTGGTTGTCCCTCTGTAGACAGTGTCCACTGGATGCCACAGCACGCACCACATTGGCTACACAATTACTTTAACCGGGTTACCATGTGGTAATGGGATGCACATGCTCCGCATCAGCACGAAGGGAAAACACATGTTATGAAATCCAAGAGAGGTTTACCACCTGACACCCTTAAAAAAGCATGTAGAGTGTGTGATAATAGAATTATAAGACTACTAGTGACTTCATTCTTCAGCACTGAATTTGTTTTTAGGTGATTATGTCAAGTCAAAGGTCAAATTATTGCGTAATCGCCTATTCAACCATTATTTTTTAGATCGTGTTCGCAAATGTATTTTGAATTATTTTCCAAAATGCACAAACCGTTGGTCACAATTATTTGAGGGATCCTGTCAGGCCTAAGATCTAACCCATATCGACTGTCACCTCAGCCTTCATAGGGTGGCCGCAGGTTCACCTCCCAGTACGCCCAGATCTACACGTCTCCTGAGCAAGTCTATGTACCTTCAATGTTAATCGTGCCCATTTGAGCAGCCATCCACTGGGTGAAGCTAAAACTGAATTTCCACAATGGGATTTGATGTTCTGAAGTCTTTCGAGCTGCATGGAAAACAGGCAAAATCCCTCAACAGTGCTGACAAATTCTTATGTAATATACCGTATAATATACGGTATATTACAAGCCCATATATTATATGGGCTTTGTGGAGTCTTACTTCATAGTCCACAGGCAACAGAGCACTTGTTTGAGCAAAAAAAAAAAAAAAAACACACACACACACACACACACACACAACATCCACAGAAAATCCATTGAAATTAAAAGTTCAAGTTTTTTGCGGGGTGCACTGAGAAAACCTAAACAAAAATAACAAAAAATACATTTTTTTTTTAAGCCTTGATTTCTTTAAGCTCACGCTCCCTCATATTGACACATGTCCTACTGTGATATTCACCATCCAGATTAATAGATTAATAACACCAGAGCTCACAAGATTGTTTCTGTAGATATCCTTGCAACTATTGGTTGTGATTTTTGCCGGCGCTTGTTTCTAAAGTGTGCTTTACTCATTTGGGCTTGTTTCCTAAAGTTGTTTAAACCAGTGTATGTTAAAAACATTTTCATGGCGAGGAGCCCCAGATGAATTTGGCCGCTGACACCCCCTCCCTTAACATATGTGTTATATACACAGTGATAAATATTCAAACCTTACTGAAAAGATTAGATCTACAAGCTCACAACGAATTGAGACGTCATGACCTGCAAGCTCATAACCTGAGATTGTAGGATCAGGCGTAGATGTAGATGTAGATGTAGATCTGGACCTGGTTGCTTATTTCTCTCACAAAATCTGGCAATAGTGTGTGTACGGTTGCTGGCAAACACCAGCAACCACCACCTACTGTAACCGCCAACACTGTTACTGACAGCCAGGGGAAACAACCAACTGCACATGCACAGCCTGTCACACACGAAAACCTCACTCTCCCAAACTTAAGCTATAAAAACAGAAAGAATCATCAATGACGAAGGCTACCGGACTTCGTCTGTAAATACTGCATCAAGTAAATTAAAAAAAATTGGGGTGTAGACCAGTGGTTTTCAACTTTTTTGATAACAGGGCCCACTATTTATTCAGAATTTGAGCCACGGACCACAATTTGATGACATTTTAGCCCTACAGCACAGACCCAAAACCAAAGATTTATTTTGCTTTTTGCCCACAATTCCAGGCTGGATTTGGGAAACGAAACAGTCAAACATACAGTAAAGCAAAAAATGACCATTCTTCTACATTCTCTAATTGTGTAGATTTCTTAATTAAGTGGTGCTAATTTAGATGATGAATATTTTATCTCTTGAGAGCGAAAAAATGAAACCAAACGGACCCTTGTGGGTCCATTTGGTTTAATTTTTACGCTCTCAAGTATTACATCTGGTTAACCAACTTTTCATCTGGTAACCACCTGGAACCCTTTCAAGGACCACTGGTGGACCCCGAACCACTGGTCGAAACCACTGGTATAAATGATAAAATAACTAAAGTTTAGTAAAATATCCCTGTGTATGTATAAGTGTATGTATGCATAATGTGTAATAGGTTTCTGTCTTGCTTGTGGGCGTGCATGCTTGTGCGTGTGTACATAAGCCAAGGAGCCACAAACCCACTCAATTCACAGTTCTATTGGTTTGCCACATACACACAAAGAGCAGAGTGTTCTCTCACCAGCCAGGACCGGAAAGGAAAAAGAAATCACAGCTCTGAGTCTGAACACAAGATGTGACCTTTTGCAAGACAGGATGCTGATTTTACCTCCTTAAAACTCCACAGATCCTACATAACCATGGGAACACTCCTCCCTTGGTCTTGATCACACCCATGTGAGGTGGAACTATACTGTAATTGTTGTAGTTTTTGTGCTGGACTGAGCTCCTGTACTACTCGTCTTGTACTCTACTGTACTGCTGAACTGGACTGTAGTCTACTGTTGTGTAGGGGTGGGACGATTCACTTACCTCACAATACGATACAATATTGATATTTAGGCTTATGAATCGATTTATATTGCCATTTTTAATAATGCTGCGATTCAATTTGATATATCACAGCTTTTCCCCACAAATGACTGAGCTTTTATTATACTAGGACATTTTAAATGGGAGTTCTACTCATTTTCAAGATTTTTTTCTGAGGGCGTACAAATGGAACTAAATTTGGTTCCATTTGTACGCCCTCATGACAGGAACAAATTAATGAATAGGCTGACATAAATATAAAAAAATCGATTTTGAACCTGGCAATTCGATATTGATATCATGGCATTTTTTGCCCACCCCTATACTGTTGTGTACTGTGTAGTGTGTACTGCATGCACGCATACTGTACTCTGTCTGTACTGTACTCAGACGGGCGGGGCTGTCACTCCGGTTGCGTCTCCAATCTTTATCTTTACCCCGTGTTGCCACATCACTTGTTTTGGTACCCCAAAGAGACATTGATCGGAGCCCAGTCTGCGGACGGCCGTCCCCCGGGGTACTCTGAAATGGTGTGTTGTAGTTTTTTTAAAAAAAATGCATCTAGAAACAGTGATTTGAATCCACATCCTCAGATAGCTCCTCCAGGCTTGAAGCAGGCGGTCAAGGTGGTGGTCAAGTCTGGTACTGCAGGCGGGTGGAATTCATGCACGAGCGCCCTGAGAGCATGCACGCTGGTTTGCTTTGTGCACGCGGACATGGCTGTTTGTTTTTAAGTTGTTTTCTGAATAAACCAGCGATCCTCACGTCATATACTACCTCTCAAAACATAACGGATGTATTATATGACAGACAATAAGCTCACAGCAAACCCACAAGCTTGTTTTTTGATGCTGTTTAGTTTTTTTTCCCTTTGCTCGTTCTCCACCGTGCTCGTTCATGAATCCTTTCTGTTCCCATAATCCCTTGCGTCGGGCGTGTTCATGGAGAAATACTTCCGCATTTGACCACCAAATTTTGGTGGTCAAATGCGGAAATAGGCGCACTTCCGGCGGTCCTCCGGGTGCTTCAAAGCGCCACTGAGCGACTTGAAATGAACGGCAAGGGCACGGGACTATCGCTCCAGTCCGCTCTCTATATTTATAACTCTATGTTTGAATCACACTATCACATTATCAACCATTATACAAGCTGAATGCACCAGCTGGCAGCACTGGGACACCGAGACTCATTTACATGCACACACACATGCGTGATCTCTCTCTCACTCACACACACAGAGAGAGCATAACATTTGCCAGCACAAATCATCATCTTCAATAACAACAAGACATGTCTTCCTTCATTGCTCATTTTCAAATCCAGAGAACTGCACTCAGTACAGTGCCAACTTGTGCATTGCACAAGCAGATCGGGTGACCAGAAAGCAAGTACCCCAACACGAATAGGAGATACGGGGTAATACTACTCAGGACAATAATTAAAGATCTCTTAATTATGTCACCATTCCATCATCACCTAAACCAGCCAATAAGTACTTCGAGGGACAGCAGACGACAGATGGTCGAGGACCACGAAACAATCGCAGTACTTGCGAAGTTGCGGTCGTTCTATTCGCACAAGGAACTAGTTTCGCCTCCCTTTGTCTATGGAGTAGATGGCATTGTTATTATAAGTTTGGGTGCTTTTTAATAATCTGTGTATAGAACGTAGACATATTATAAATATCACTCATAGAAATTTGCCATGGTCCTTAATGCATTAATAATAAATGAGTAAGCAGTAAAATGATTCTGAATATGCCTGATAAAAGAATAATGAATGGTCTGACTCTGCAGCATGAAATAAGGGCAAATGCCGCCAACGACTAAGAGACATGGTATTGACTTTCATATAAAATGTGTTGTGACACTGACACACACACACACACACACACACACACACACACACACACACACACACACACACACACACACACACACACACCAGGGGCGGACGCAACATTTCCCAATTGGGGGGGCAGGAGAAAATGGTATGGGTGCGGTTTCATCACCTGTGTCACTTCGTGCCACGGGCGATGAAGCCACACCCATATCATTTTCAGTTACAGGACTTTTATTAGGCAAGTAAAGCATCAATAATAACATCAGTTGTTGTTGAAGTTGCAACAGAGACGCAGCAAGCATAAAGCTAATGGTCTGACTCAGAGTGTTTTCTGTTTTCACTGATGAAATGCTGTTGGTTTAGTGGTGACACAACTGTAGTTAGTTAGTAGCAGCAGTAGTGTTTCAAATCATTTTAAATATAAGCATTTTAATTTGAAATATCTTGGGTTGTTTTGCATGCCATCGTGTTTTGGGGGCAGACTGGACATTTAGGGGGACATTGCCCCCCCATGGCCATGCCTAGATCCGCCCCTGACACACACACACACACACACACACACACACACACACACACACACACACACACACACACACACACACACACACACACACCTCAACATAACCTGATGCGACTCCCAACCAAGAGTGACGTCAGCAGAGGTGTGACGTATATGCGCCGTTGCCAGCATCATTTGAGCTCTGGACCACAGCAACAACACCACCACCACCCCCACCACGAATCCATAATAATAATACGTCTATTCTATTGAGGAGCAGCATTCAGAAAAGGATGGTTGAGCCACGGACCACCATTCAATGACATTAAGCCTCTCATACTCCAAAACTAAAGGATATTTGGATAGGATTTTTGTCCACGACTCCGTGCTGGACTGATCTTAATAGTTGGTACCATTATTAGAAGATATATATGGTTGAGCACGAGCGTGCACGTGAAATGGAACCAGTATGGTTTCATATTAACACAACAATAGCGTCGGGAAGGAGGCGATCTTTTACCAGTATGGGGCCATCTAGAACTTGGAATTGGAATCATTCCAAGGACCACTGCTTTAGAATGAAACGACATGATTTACATCTGATCTCGAGCAGGCATAGAGAGATATTAGCATCCCACCCAGTCTAGTCTAGTCTATAGCATCGCCTGCATCATGCCCTAGCGCCTCAACCGTGCATGGGGGATGATGACGATGATGGTGATGCTAAATGAAAGGTTATATAGCATTTTGCCGTAAAAACACAACAAAAACAATATATTAAAAAAAAAAACAAGTATGTCACATAATGTGACTGTGGAATCGTGACATGAACAATAGCAAAAAGAAGAAAGAAACGTCTCTGACGCATCTGTTCACGTTGCTTTGTCAGCTGCGCCCATTTTAACAGGAATCTATATTTAGACATCGCGATCAATCATCATACACCGACCGACTGTGTCTGTGTCGACTAAAAATACTCAGCGACTACTGTGTGCATGCACGATGGGCTCCATTTCTGGCTTACATTTCATTTTCATTCATTCAAAGTCATAGCAATATAAAATAATATATATACGGATGCGGCGTAAACGTGAACTGTCCGATCGCCGATCGCTTCAATGAAAACAACCGCGTTGCTCTGCGGCTTGACAACGTTCAAATGGGTTATTACTTGCAGCAATGTCACAAGACAGCAGCAGCCCAAACCTTAACATTAGATGCCAGTGAGTGTGTGATCTGGGTGCACTGCTCTTACCTTTGTGTACAGCTCCGACGCTGCCATGATGGTCACCAGTTATAATGTTCTCTCTCTCTCCACCCCAATCTGTGCTACAACATCAGCACGGCATGTGTGGTGGACGGTGGGGGGTCCGGTAAAACCTTTTCTGTGCTCAAAATACTCCCCGTTCCAAAATGATGTAGTGGCACACTATAACGCCATGATGATACCTCTACACTGTATACCACGATACCTGTGCTGGAAGGCTGCGTTTTGATATTTGGCGTCTCACTTTGCATTCTGGGTATACGATAGAGATGAAGTGATTCACTGTTGCCATGATGACTGAGCTTGCTTCCCCAAAATCTGACAAATGGCGCCCTGCTGTGGCGGTGAAAGGAAGCGCACTATAGGCCTAGAGTGGATACAGGTATCTAGGCCTGCAGTATGTAATCTCTCGAAAGACAGATGGTTTTCCCAGGACCCAGATTGCAATTACAGTAACTATACTGCCTGTAACAGGTCGATGCATGCAGGGTAGCAGCAATGGCCTGGGGTGTGTACAGTACAGTGGTGGAAAGTAACCAAGCACATTATTCTGTGAGGTACAAATGGGCCTTATTGATGTTGTACCTTTTTGGGAATAGTCACTAAAAATAAAAAGCTGTGCAAAAAATCCAAAGACTTTCAAGCTATTGGTAGCCTACCGGTATTTGCCATCAGACTCCTAAATATGGCAAATACCGGTAGCCTAGGAAAAGAAATGTTCAATTCAATTCAATTCAATTCAATTCAATTCAATTCAATTCAATTCAATTCAATTCAATTCAATTCAATTCAATTCAATTCAATTCAATTCAATTCAATTCAATTCAATTCAATTCAAACAGTTTTATTGGCATGAGAAAACATACGTTTAACATACGTCCCCAAGATCGGGGTTTGGGAACTAATGAGAGATATTAGCATCCCACCCTCACAGGGTGAGGTAACAGTCACCCTGTGGGGGTGAATGTTCCCTCACAGGGTGACGTGACCCGAGCCGGTGACGTGACCCGAGCCAGTGGAGCCTAATTCATTAATGTACATTATGGAGATTACTATAGACTTGCACCTGTCACAGGACCTTTTAGTGGCAGACGAGCTGTATGGGAGAGAAATTTGGTATATTGCGAGAGCGGAGCAGGCGCAAGTTAAGTGATCGGTGCAAGGTTGGTGTTCGGCGGTCCCCTGGCGCACTCAGGATGACCTAATGGTGACGTTACGACGTAAGGAGACCTTTAAATAAATAATGCCATAAGTATTATCTTGCTCCGCTCATGCACGAGTAGGCCATGGCCTACTTGTGTCCCTATAGTCTAGTTGGGCTATAGGGAAATATTTAATAATACATATTAATACATCTATTACATACCTTCATGAATCCATTTGCTGATGTAATTTGACGTTACAGTGTGACATCACATACAGCAAAGGAATACATCACTTGATATAATCTTGTATACAGTCTGAGTTTTATCCAGACAAATCTATTTGTTGAACTGCGTCGGGCTGTGAAGGGCACAGGGGGCTCCGCCGGGCATCGCAGGAGGGCACAGGGGGCTGGGAACCATGATGTCACCTCTTTTCAGATTGTATGGCAAGCTGGTGGCGTCCAACCCATGGGAGGTAATTGTGGGCATTGTGTTCCTGACCGTCTATTGCATGTGCACAAATGGCCTGGCTCCTAACAACCAAGCATGGAGCTGGAAGGAGTGTCCTGCACTTAGTGACATCATCCTTCTAACTGTCACACGCTGTATGTCACTTGTCAACATGTATTTTCAATTCAAGAACCTTAGACACCTGGGCTCAAAATATATCCTGCGTATTGCCGGGCTCTTCGCCATATTGTCTAGCTTAATTTTCAGTATAGTGGTCATTTGCTTCTTTGGGAAAGATTTATGTGGCTTCAGTGATGCAGCACTACCATTTGTCTTCATTGACCTGTCCAAAGCGTGCACATTGGCCAAGTTTGCCCTCAGTTCAAACTCTCGGGAGGAGTTACGGGAGAACATATCTCAGGGCATGGCCATCCTAGGTCCCACCTTCACGCTAGATGCACTTGTAGAGTGCCTGGTCATTGGAGTGGGCACCATATCAGGTGTTCCCCAGCTAGAGATCATGTGTTACTTTGGCTTCATGTCTATTTTAGCCAATTACTTTGTTTTCATGACGGTTTTCCCTGCCTGTGTCTCACTTGTCCTGGAGTTATTATCCAGGGAAAGCCACAACGGCCATCCTATATGGCAGCTGGGCCACTTTGCCCATGTGCTAGCTGATGAGAACAAGCCAAATCCCGTCTCCCAACGGGTTAAAATGATCATGTCTCTGGGCTTGGTCTTGGTCCATTCCCTCACACGATTAGCTGCAGGGCACACAAGTCAGAATCATATAGTCAACAGGTTGAACTCCAGCAGTCCCATGTGGCCACTACAGGTGACTACCCTGGGCCTGGCCCTGCTATTGGCCATGAAGTACATCTTCTTTGAGCAGGCAGAGGTAGACATCCCGACATGTAAACCAGATGTTACTATAGATACTCCAGAACAGGGGGTGGCTATGAGGAGAGAAATTCTCTTGTCCAACTTAACTGACCCGTCCGCCATATCTAATCTGCCTTATAAGGAATATGATTATTCTAAAGTGATGGGCATTTGCTCTGAGAATGTCATCGGATACATGCCTGTACCGGTGGGAGTTGCTGGTCCTCTTCTATTGAATGGGAAGCGGTTCCACGTTCCCATGGTGACCACAGAAGGCTGTCTGGTGGCATGCACCAACAGGGGTTGCAGGGCTATTGCTTTGAGTGGTGGTTGCAGAGGTGTAATTCTACCTGATGGCCTGACTTGCGATGCTGTTACACGGCTGCCTTCAGCATGCAAGGCTGTAGAGGTCAAAGTCTGGCTGGACTCCATAGAAGGATTCAATATTATGAAACAAGCATTTGACCAGACTAGCAGGTTTGCCTGTCTAGAGAAACTACGAATAGACTTAGCTGGGAGGAACCTGTATATTCATTTCCAGTCCCAGACAGGAGACGCTGTGGGTATGAACATGATCTCAAAGGGAATCGAGAAGGCTGTGTGCAGACTTAGGGAGCATTATCCGGAGATGGAGGTATCATCGGTCAGTGGGAACTACTGTACCGATAAGAAGCCTACTGCCATGAACTGGATTCTCGGCCGTGGAAAGTCTGCTGTCTGTGAGGCCACTATACCTGCCAAGGTGGTCAAAGAGGTCTTGAAGAGCAGTACAGCCGCCCTGGTAGAGCTTAACATCAATAAAAACCTGGTTGGCTCGGCCATGGCTGGTGCGATTGGTGGCTTTAATGCTCAAGCTGCCAACATCGTTGCTGCTATCTACATAGCCTGTGGACAGGACCCTGCACAGACTGTGGGCAGCTCCAACTGTATAACTCAGATGGAAGCAGCTGGTCCAGAGGGAGAGGATCTGTATATCAGCTGTACCATGCCATCTATAGAGCTTGGAACTGTGGGGGGTGGCACTAATCTGCCAGCCCAACAAGCCTGTTTGCAGATGCTTGGTGTACAGGGTCCCAGCCCAACTCAGCGAGGCAGGAATGCTCGTCAGCTGGCCAATGTGGTTTGCGCTGCTGTCTTGGCCGGAGAACTCTCACTCATGGCTGATTTGGTGGCAGAGTCGTCCATGTTTGTTGATAGTCCAGTCATCAGTTCCCCTCCTACACAGAGACACGGAGGGACAACAGAAGACTCTTGCAGCAAGGAGTTGCAATCACCCAAACTACTAAAGAGTGCTACTAGTTCCTCAACACTGAACCCCACCCTTACTGACTCCATATCGACCAAACCTTCCATCAAGAAGGTGAATCATCCCCTGGCAAGTTCTGTGGAAATGGCTTGTCCCTCTGATTCAAGTGAAATGGCTTTTTCTGGCGAGACCCTCTCTTCTCAGCGTATTATAACCCCAGAGCCTCGAGAGCTGGACAAATGTTTGGCCATACTTGTGGATCCCCAGATGGGTGCCAGTTTCCTTACCGACGCAGAAGTGGTGAACCTGGTGAAGTCACGCAAAATCCTGAGCTACAAGCTGGAAGCTGTGATGGATACTCCAGAGCGGGGGGTGAACATTAGGAGAGAAATGCTTTCTAACTTGACAACTCCTTCCACCTTAGCTCATCTACCTTATAAGGACTATGACTATGCTAAGGTGGTTGGCACTTGCTGTGAAAATGTCATTGGATACTTGCCTGTTCCGGTAGGAGTTGCCGGTCCTCTTCTTTTGGATGGGAAGCAGTTCCACATTCCCATGGCGACCACAGAAGGGTGCCTAGTGGCCAGCACCAACAGAGGTTGTAGAGCTATTTCTCTGAGTGGTGGTTGTAGAAGCGTTGTTCTATCTGGCGGCATGACTAGGGGTCCTGTCGTACGGTTGCCTTCGGCATACCGGGCCACAGAGGTCAAAGCTTGGCTGGACTCTGTAGATGGATTCAATGTGATCAAAGAGGCATTTGATCAAACTAGCAGGTTTGCCTGCCTAGAGAAGATTTCTATGCGCTTAGCCGGGAGGAACCTGTATATTCGTTTCCAGTCCCAGACTGGAGACGCTATGGGCATGAACATGCTCTCAAAGGGAACTGAGAAGGCTGTGGGCAGACTTAAGGAGCATTATCCAGAGATGGAGGTGTCATCAGTCAGTGGGAACTACTGTATTGATAAAAAGCCTGCTGCCATGAACTGGATTCTGGGCCGTGGAAAGTCTGCTGTCTGTGAGGCCACTATACCTGCCAAGGTGGTCAAAGAGGTCTTGAAGAGCAGTACAGCCGCCCTGGTAGAGCTTAACATCAATAAAAACCTGGTTGGCTCGGCCATGGCTGGTGCGATTGGTGGCTTTAATGCTCAAGCTGCCAACATCGTTGCTGCTATCTACATAGCCTGTGGACAGGACCCTGCACAGACTGTGGGCAGCTCCAACTGTATAACTCAGATGGAAGCAGCTGGTCCAGAGGGAGAGGATCTGTATATCAGCTGTACCATGCCATCTATAGAGCTTGGAACTGTGGGGGGTGGCACTAATCTGCCAGCCCAACAAGCCTGTCTACAGATGCTTGGCGTGCAGGGACCAAGCCCAACTCAGCCAGGCGAGAATGCCCGCCAGCTGGCCAGTGTGGTTTGCGCTGCTGTCCTGGCAGGAGAACTCTCACTCATGGCTGCTCTTTCTGCGGGTCACCTAGTCCGGAGTCATCTGACACACAATCGTTCTAAAGAGAAGCACTGAAAAGAGTAGTTTAAGAAACAATGATGTTCCAGCAGCATGAGCACTCCTGGATGCAATGGGGAAACCTGAAAGTCATATCAAACAAGGGAATAATTAGTGCCTTTTATGTGCTACACTGGTGCATTAGCAACTTTGCATATGCTTTTTAAATGCTGTTGTTTAAATGTTTTGCAAGAGGTTTTTTAGAAAATAACTTGAGTTCACTTGTTGAAACATTTTTTTAATTATTATTATCAGGCAACATTTTGTATTACGGTACTCCCCTACAACTAGGGTAGGCTGCTTTACAGCTTTAGTCAGTAGTTTCTTTTCAGATTGATTATACATTATACTTTGTGTATAGTATTTAAAAATAGCTATCTGACTCTGCTATTTTTGCAGAATCTTGATAGTGTAATACATTTTGATGGCAATACATTTGTACAAGTAAAATAAGAATATACCAGTATATTACTTGTAACTAGGGCTGTCCCTGACTAAAGGTTTATATACTGTAGTGTAATGGGACTTTTAAAAGTGGGGGGACGCCCCAAAACACGTGCATGCACGCATTGACACACAACTGCGTGCATTCGGGAAGTCACACACAGACACGCTATCAAAACATACAGATGAGTATAGCCTATTTAGAAACAGGGTTGACAATGGTTAATTGTATCCATATAAGTAAATGACAAGTCCAATTTCCCCCCAAAATATTTTAGATGTGAAAAGTGGGGAGACTGCATCAGCCTCCATTAGGATTAGGACCAGGATTGTCATTAGTCGACTAAGCTTTTTTGCCATCTACGGGTCTAGCATTGCTACAGAACTGCGCCACTGCCAAGAAAGTCCAGTTCTTAGACCGTTACACCAACTCCTTGAACTATTAAATATTTTAAGGCCAAAATACGTTTCTAATCTGGTACACTAAGAACCATCAAGACTTTACAAGTCATCTGGGGCAGATCAGCTTGCTTTCCCTACAATGAAAACTAAACATGGTGAAGTTTGTTAACTTACTCGAAGTCACCTTCAGAGGTGACTTTTGTTTGACACTGCAAATTTAATTTGTGTCTTGTAACTGGTAGTTTCATGAAATGCTGAATGCCTTTCTTCTGCATTTTGTGTTAACTATTAATCCCCATTTTACGCAAAAACATAAATATATAAAGAAATGATCAGACAGACAGACACATGCCCAACATAGTGAGGCCAGGTGATAGGTGGTTAATTAGGTTTAAGTTACTTTGAGTTTCATTGTAAACATGTGCTCATCTTGAATAATGCAATATAAATTAAATCTTTCATCGTCGTTCTAAACTATACATTACACTTCAGCCAGTGACACCCATTGTAAAATAAAAGAGAACACTGACAAAATACATTTGTGCAAAACTATTTTATTTACAAAACAAAATGGCACAAAGTGACAGCAGGGCGGCCATGTACATGCACAGCTGAAAACAGATGTAGTGCTAGTTAGTATTTCATTGTGGACCAGGCCAGGAAATGTCTGCCAAGCAGAGGAGTGTGAAGCTTATAGAATGTTTTCTGCTCTACATTATGCGAAACAGAACATTTTTTTTATTCCTAGCACCAGATGGCGTTTTCTGGTCAAGTTTCAAATTGAAATCCACACCCATGCAGTGTGCGGTCCCTACCAACAGCTCCCCTCTGCTCTTTTTTCCTTCTTCACCGTGCATTCCTAACAAGTGAGGACGCGTGCCCTGACTGAGGAGACTGCCGTGTCATCATGGAGGCTGAACAGCAGACAGTAATGCAAATGTTCAGTTCAGCATCTGTGTGATGACACATCCTCTCTCCACACAGCTTAGAAAGAGCGGTTCTCAATTTGGGGTTGAGGGAGCGCTTTGGGTTCCACAAGGGGGTTCCAGTCTGTTAACTCGTTTAAGTGCACAGATAGACCCAGGTCCATTTGTACACTTGTATACTAAGGGTTTTATAAAGGGTTCTATAAATGCTTGAGAACCACCGACTTATGCTTACATCTCCAGTTTCAATATACAGTATATATCTACTGTGGAATGTGGATATTTGTTGTGGTCAGTGCACCTACAGTAGGATGAGCCAGTTTTTTTTTTTTGGGGGGGGGGCTAAGAAGTTGCTTGTGGGAGCCCTGCGTCACACATGCAGTTATCAGATCCATACAACACTCTGGCCTTTTCACTGCGTGGTCCGTCTCTTTGACCGGTTTCCCTAGCTCCCTCGGGTGCTTTTGAAAACATGTACACATCTACAGGACTGAGTGCTCTGATCTCAGCCATAAATCGGGGCGGGGGGTTTATTATATTCAGTCAATCACTCAAGCACATTAACAGCATAATTTAGATAAGGACATACAGTGAATGAACAATTCTAATGTAAAACTTTGTCTCTCTTTTTTCAAATCTAAAAGGCTGATGCCTGCCTCTGTGGCCCAAAAAAAGATAATGATGTACACTTTCAACTCCAACCCGGCGATGGTGATGTGGCCCCATGTACAGGGCGTGGGTGTGGTGCAGAGACAACCCCTCAATTTCATCTCATGGTCATGGAAACGTCACCATGAGCAGTTGTTCTGTCACCATCCTCCACTAGTGGAGTCACTCACACACAGATGTTCTGTCTCTCAGTGTATCATACATAGAAGTAGAAAAGAACAAACAATAAAAAAATAGAACCAATAGATGGATGGGGGCTATAACAGCAGAGCAGTGACAGGGGGGGATTTGCAGGGATAAATTGCAGGAACAAAAGCAAGGAAGAGGAGGAGGGGAAAAAAGTAATGAGAGGCAGTTGGAACTTGGGACACATCAGGGAGATATGGAAGTGTATCAGCTAGCAGCCAGGTTTCGCTGGCTATTAGATGAGGGTTCATTTTCAGCAAAATTCAGGCTAGTGGAGACAAGGGAGGGGCAGAGGACAGGAAGATTGTGTTGGGGGGGGGGGGGTGTTGTGGAGGAGGGTCGAGAGAAGGATGTTGCATGCCATCAGCCAGCCAGTTTGCTAGCCACCAAGGAAGGTTTCCTCTGAGGCAGGTCCTGCGGGGTGGGGATGTGGTCCCCTGTGATCTCTGCCTTCTCTGGCGCTGCTGTGGGTAGCTGCTTGTTCTTGATCTTGGCTTTGGCCATGTTGTAATCTCCCGAGTCAAAGTACTTTTGCTGTAGAAAACAAAACAAAACGTATTGCCATTATTATGCAAGCTTGGTTTACCCACTTGAGCCCCATTATAGACGGGAACTGCTAGTGGTAGTTTTACCCTAGTTGACGGGAACACCAATATGCGTTCTGTACAGTATGTACTGTATCACAACATGTCAAAAATTTGATGGTGTTGCACAATAATTTGAAGTTTTCCAGTACACTTAGGTTAGTATTTCAAAGACATTTTTAGAATCGGGATAGTCTACAATGGGTTAATAAAATAACTGCAAATGGCAGGTCTACAAAGCTATCTGGTGTGCAGTAGGGGTGGGACGGTTCACTTATGCCACGGTTCGGTTTGTACCTCGGTATGGGAGCCACGGTTTCGGTTCGGTTTCGGTACGTTTCGCTTTTTAAAAATAAAATTTAAAAAATGTTCTTTTATTTCACTTATAAGCACATTGAATGTGAATATAAAAAAATAAATCAAGATTTTCAAAACATTGTATTATAAACTTAAATGTTAAGGTATTAGACTAAACATAATCCCTATTCAGACATATTCCAGTAGGCCTGTCTTCTTCCTTTTCATTATTTACAGAAGAAAAAATGTATATTGCTATTTGTGCCTCATTATTAGGCTATTTTCAAGGGAAATATAAAATACCTAGGTTAATAAACTGACTGCACGTTTCAGTTAAGTATCAGGCAGGTAGCATGCAAAAGCATTGTAGACAGACAACAGAGTTAAATTAGTTTAGTGTACAATATCTGCTTATTAATAAGGATATTATTATCCATACTAGAATTAAGGAAATGCTCTGTCTGTCTGACAGACCGATGACCTATACAATTTTGCGCCTGAGTCTTATACAGCCAAGTGCATGGGAACATTAATTTTCTCCATGTTATTATCCTGCACACACTACAGCAGCCTGCCATCGGGCTGCGCTAAACTTTGGTTCAATAAGTAGCATTGCATCTCTGTGTATGTAGGCCTATTTATAGTTTAGTAATTTAACGGATGGCACGGCATTCTGGCCATACGCTGGCTGAGGGCTGCAACGTTGATTCACACGGTAGTAAATACACTCAGGCGCGGATTGGCACATATTTTCCCACCGGGACAATTTTGCCTTTGCCAGGCCACCCTGGGGGGGTGGCGCAGGCCACCGGGAAAACTCCCTGTACTCCAGATGGCCAACCCGTCCTTGGATAGGCCTACACTTGTTGGAGGAGGATGATGCCGGCACAATGTATGTACTCTACGCGGGGAAGGAAGCGACACGGACACTTTACAATATGTCCAGAATCCAGACCGAGGGTATAGGCTTGGGAAATGACCGTGCGTTCAAACTGGAAGACAGTTGTTTGTTTTCCCGAGTCGCTTTACACTCGCACGTGCGATCGAGCCCCTTCATTGCGACGCGCAGTGGATATAATACTCATTAAAAGTTACCGAGGAAGCGTTCCGACCTGGGTCTGTACATTTTGTGGTCTCGATTCTCTGTAAATAACCGATCCACAAGCTTGCGTCGCTTAAATAGCTGATCCACAAGGTCGCGCCGCATGTGTTTCCAAAGTATGTGTGCTGGAGACCACCTAACTCCCCCAAACGCCGTGGTGTGTGTGTGTGTGTGTGTGTGTGTGTGTGTGTGTGTGTGTGTGTGTGTGTGTGTGTGCGCGCGCGCGCGAGCATTCGCTGTTCATTGATTGCAGCCGTGTGGTGCTGTGACAGAGTGCACTACACTGTGCCGTACGGCGGTGTGTGACCGAGAAATACATTCTCTGCATCTGAATGAACGCGAACCGAAGTATTGCGGTTCATAGGCGCGTATTGAACCGTGGACCCCGTACCGAACGGTTCGGGTTTTTTCGGTGAATCGTCGCACTCTCTGGTGTGCAGTTAGGCTTTGAGCTTGTAAATCTGCTTCTTAGTGTCAATTTATTTGAGAGTTTTATTATAATGTTCACCTACAATAACATTTCAAAAACAGGTTAAAAACCAGATTGGAAGCAATAAAAAAAATCATCTCGCAATGACATAACCACAGGGCCCATAGAATGCATTTATTGTTTTTGGAGGTTTAAAATGTCAGCGAACAGCACCATCTTGTGTAAAAACCCTGGAGTTGCAGTGTCAAAGGAAAGGAGTACACCCTAACTTGGAAACATCAATTGCCAAAATGTAATTGTTTTCCCTCTTTGTGTGTCTGCGAAGTAAACAAAAAACAAACACTCAATTAAGTGGCTTAGCTGTAGCCTATGAGCAACTAGTGGCCTGGGGACCACATGCAGGTAGCACAGTATAACTTATGCAGCACACAGGTTAATGTGAGAATTCTGATATATTTTTGATATGTTTTAGTTAATTGCTCATATTTGTTTTCTTATGTTTTCTTGTCTTAGGTTACATTACAACAGGGACATGTGCAGGTTTAGTCTCCCTGCATTGTGAACACTGAGATAAATTGAGATACAGTGGGACAGGAACTTGCTCCTCTAAGCACATCTCAAAAACAAAGCCACTGAGTGACCCATCTCTCTAATCTGATGATAGCTGTGCATGCATAGTAGCAATTGCACTGCAAAATATGTCTACTCTTTAACCAGATGTATGTTTTGTTAGTTGTCAGTGTCACAATCTGATGACTCCATTAATCGTTTAAATTATCTGCCGATGAATCGATTAATGATAATCATTAGCGGCAACATCATACCCAAAACTACCTACATAACTAAATATGACATTAATTCACACTTCATTTTAACTGTAGCAACAGAAAACAGACCATTATGCTGCACTAATTTTACAATCCACACAGAATGGAAGACAGAGTGCTATGGCCATATTCAGGTGTTGTAGGCATATCTTGTGTTTATTAATGCTGCGGCTCCTCAAATATTCTCAAGCACTTGCCCAATCAGGCACCACCCTTAACTACTGAGGTGCCATCTTGCTGCCTCCCCTTCCCCCGTTAGACAGGGGTGTATGCATTTATTAATTGATTGGTTAATCTTAAAAAAAAAAAAAAGACATCTGGGTGAATTACCCATGGATGGTTTGCTTCATAGCTGTTGCAATGCTTGAAAATTCAATATAATAAAGTGAAATCAATATCAATCTGGCCGCTGATGGTCACATTATGCTCCGATATGGACCTAGCTATCATGCAGATGTATGCACGTACACCCCTGTATTTTGGATCATTATTGAAGTGAAAACAATCCCAGTGTTAGACAAAGATGCTAATTTCATTAGCATTGATAGCTTAGATAGATTAAAGTGGATTCTTAGTAGTAATGCCATTTAATTGATTTAGACTGCTCTGGACAATAATGGACAATAAGCATTTAATGGACAATAAGCATTGCCCTTCCTGATTAATATATCTTGAACACTGCTGATATGATTTAAAATTAACTTTATACAGCATACTATAAGATACAGGCCAGGGCTTGATGAGTTTCAGTTGATGCAGACAAAATGGTCTGTCTGCAGACAGAGCAGACAAGCAGGTCCAAAGACAGGAGATACAGCTACAGATTTAATAGTCATGAGCTACAACAGCTACAGATTTAATAGTCATGAGACATGAGCTACAACAGCCACAGATTTACATCAACAGCTACTAAAGTTGTGAAAGAAATAGCAGTAAAGGCTTGCACACTAAGCCTCTTCTATCCTGGCCTTTCACAAACAGCTCTAGCTTTGGTAAGTTTAGAGCACAACCCTTTTCTACTTTATTGGTTATTGGCAAATGGTGTGAACACATTTCTTTGAGTTGATAATACGCCCAGAGATCAGCTGCTCATTCACTCTCATACTGTAATATGAAATGATTTGTATACATTTTATAATAAAATGCATTGGGTTGTAAGGCTGGGGGATTAATCAATCGTTTTGGAAGATACAAAGAAAATCTGAGAACTGACTTTAGGGGTAATTACAGTATGGATCTCACTCATTAAAGCACTGCAGAGGGCCAAAAGTCCAGCCTGGTCCTGCTAAAGCAGAATAAAGTCCAAAACAACTAATCAATGGAATCTTTCTCTGTCATGCATTTCTTTCATGGGTGCAGCTCAACTCTGTGTGCTCAGTTGAACTGATCCACACAGAAGAGCATGTCTTAAACACTGAAGTAACTTATTGTTTAACATGTGTCAAAAATTGTTTACTTTTCGTTTAGGAGTAACATGTGCATCGCCTTGGTTCAGGTAAAACCAAAGAGACTATATTGTGTTGCATGCATGAAAATAGCTGATTTTGCAAGCTCACAAAGCACAATCCTCCAATTTTGGCATGAGAAATATGCAGGATGTGAGACACAACTATACACCTTTTAAAAATATGGGGAAAACGTTTTCACAGAAAGCTAAAGATTTCATAGTCTTGGTTGTACTGAGAGTGTGATATGATGACCACATGTCAATTTAAGAAGGACTCACCCCCTTTTGAAGGCGTTTACGTAGCAGATCAGAGCCCCCAGGTTTATGCCCCAAATTTGGATACCGAGACTTCAGTTTAGCCTCCTCTGCCTTCTCCGGACTGATCACCTTGTCCTCTTCCTATAAGAAACATAAGACACATTACAGTTCTGTTACACTCATATCTTTCTCAGCTTGGACACAATGGAACCATGCTTGCCAAGTCTGCTTAATCTGGTTTTGAATATCGAACAAGCCAACATTTCTTTGATGTATATACTTTATCCATAGGTTTGGGAAAGTATGAATCACCCTGATGTACAGAATCCGTCTGGTTGGCTAAACTAATAGCATAACAAATGCCCAAAATAATTATTAGACATACAACATAGTGAACATACACAGTATTTTTAATGATGAATGTGTCAAATGTTATTAGGAATATGGCTATAGTATTGAGCTTGTTTTGGATTGCTTTTCAAGGGGAGATTTGCCTCATTTCTCTCACAAGTTTGCTTCTTTCTGGAGGTGGTTTGGCTCATTTCTCTCACAACAGATGGCAACACTGAATGACAGATGAGCACATGCTCAGCACATTGCTTGTCAATGTCTGCAGAGATCAGTGAAAGTGACGACAAGAGTGCATGCATTTTGGCTGACATACCACTGGTCCGTACACCGTAACATCGGACTGATGTCTAAACCCAAACGGCCTGTAACATACCACGGGTGGTGCGCCTAAACCTAACCGTCGGTCCTATGATATGTCCGACAAACTAGACAAGTGGACCTTTGTGGGTCTATTGAGTGTACAAATGAATGAACCACGTTCATTTTGTACACTTCATTAACAACAAGGATTTTACACATAAGGCTAAAGATTGGATTCCTGGATTCCTATACAGATTACAAATAAATATCATATGGTGGTAAATATCAAACTGGGAATCCTTCCTTAAACAATGGAAATGGTTGAGAATCACTGATTTAGCAGATGCTAAAGTGCAAGATAAGAGAAACCGACTGGAATGTCAAGCAGTGCCCAGCAACTGTCATTTTGAATTGATTAGCTACAGTTGAGACTCTGCATGGCATGAGTTGGTGATATAGAGATTGTGTCATCGATTGACATCTATATCGATCGACATCTGAAGGACCTACAGTTGGCATTGGAACAGCAAGTATACCGTTGCTTGCTGCATGCGGGCGGCTGCAGTGCTAACACAAGCTAATCCTCAACGACGGATGACTGGCAGGCGTTTACAGTGCATAAAAGCACCGTCAGCCACACTGCCTCGGGGCGACTACATGATGTACCAAAGTTATGCATATTGGTACTCAAAAATTAATAAAAATATGACACGTGGTTGACACATCAACGCCCTCTAGTTCAGTGGTTCCTAAAGTTGGGTCGGGGGACCCACAGTGGGTCATCAAAAAGTTCCGGGAGGTGACACCAGCAAAATGGTAGTTATAGGAACCAAATGGACGCTTGTGGGTCCTGTAACTCAAGAGTGTACAAATGAATATGCATTTTTAAGTTTGTCTACCAGCCCATAGAGCCCCATTGTGAGAAATATTGAGTATGGGTCCCCACCATGGAGAAACTGCCAGATGGTAACTTACATATGTGGGGCAATTTTCATAATTGCCATAATATGTGACCATTGGATTATCCTCCTATAGAGGCCTTTATATAGCTTGTAACATGGAAATCTAGAGGGGTTTCATGATGGTGAATCAATTTCAGGCAATTGTTTTGCACACGCTTGGAATTGATATGTAGACTATATAGCATATAACCTGCTATATAAAGCATGGTGACTTTTTTGGCCTTTTTGCCTTCTATAGGTTGGTTGTTAATGGTATGGTCATTGGCCACATTATGACAATTGCTCAACATGCAAGTTAGCACCCGGCAGTTCCTACATGTTGGGGATCCATAATTAACATTTTTAACATAGAACCTTGGTGTATTCAAACATATGCCCAGTTTCATATTCTGGCAACTGGACCATTATAGCGTCACGATTAATCCATTGGGTTTATTTATAACCAATAATCTAAATTAGCTGGCTAACAGTTAGTTGTGCTACTGCTAGCTAGCCGATTCTAGTTAGGCGTTAAAACCCACGCATTCGTCGACACTAGCCGTGTGAAGGCGGACATATTGGTTCTTATCTAACCAGTATTTAGTCGGGTTAGCGTTCTGTTGCTGCTGTTAACATGGTTTAGTTGACAACAGGTCGCTGCATGCGGTTCCGTTCCGTGCTATAGCAGCAGCAATGTGTTCTGTTACCAATTAGCTTTTAGCTCGTTAGCTTCGAATGTCAACAATGACAGCAGAGGAAGGCCAGAGGAGGAACTTATTAATATAAAACAAATACAACTAGAACAACGAAAACTAACGAAACCACGTTACTATAAGACGATTTCACTCTATCTCTTGTTGCAAATAACGCCGTTGATTGGCGAGTTGTATGTATTCGTTCATTATTATATCACCCGCCGCGCTCTTTTCTTATCTTTGCCCAGAGTATACATGAGAGTTGCGACATTGAGGGGGCAAACGGCCTGGTCACGTGGTTCAGGCACTAGCGCGAGCGCATAGATTCCAATGCACGCAGCAACTTCCTCTTGTCCCTATTCGCTGTCCCCATTCTACAATAGAAGCCTATCTAGAAGAGCCGCCATTGGACAGGCCCCACGAAGTGAATGGATTTTGCGCAACTTGTTTCTATACTCTAATAACGGCTCTGTCTTTGACTCTTTGCTATGCTAATATATATGTTTTATGCAAAAGTATTGACATTGGTACGATTCTAAAACGCCCCGATTGATGTGTTTTAACTGCTTGTCGGTTTTGTCGAGTTGTGTGTGTGCTTTCGTTTGAAATGGAATGAGGATTTGTGGAATACGTTTTTTTTTAGTCAGTCATGGTGTCGCGCGCTGGGAAAATAGCAGATCTACAAGCCTCACAACGCCTCGCGGTGCGACGCGCTGAGAGCTTATAGATCTGTCATTTTTTCCTGGGGGTTGCAGATCGACAGAAAACTCCTACACGTCGGTTGGTGTTGTTGATTGTGGAAGACTCACGGTCTCGGTGGTGGTGGTGTCCTCCTCCGCCGTCTTGGTGGTGGTCTCCTCCATAATGTCCTCCTCCGACATTTGTTGTCGTTTCAACTAAAATATAACTTGGATATTGACGTCGTCTTCTTGTCCGTATCTTCTTCTGGGGGCGAAGAAGAGACAAGCAGCTATAGTTTAGTCAAACAAATGTCCCCTAATGTCTTCTTCTATCTTGTCCCCATGCGACGCTCGACAGACACTCACTGTAAACGGTCCGTCGCAGCCCAACCAGGCGCTTCACTCACGCACTTAACACCGGACACGCGCACGTCGCAAAGCCTTTAGACAGAGCCATCTAATAGAAGAGTTGCGACATTGAGGGGTCAAAAAACCCTCAATGCTGTTCACGCAGTCCGAATAGCCTTGTTTTCAACGAGGGCGGCCCAAATATGTGCTATTTTATGAATGTTAGAGTTAGAGTACAATAATGTTTATGTTGTACTATTACAAAAAAAACAACAACAAACAAATAAAGCGATTTGCGATCATTGACGCTGCGTTTACCTGAGCCCAATGCATTTATGCCTACTAAAGGCCCAGGACTTGCCTTCTCTATTCAAGTCTAACTGGAAGACCCGCCATTGGACTGGCCCAATGAAGTGTACGGAGTTGTCGTAACTCTGTCTATACTCTATGGAAGAGAATATAGACGCAAACTCCGTTCACTTCATAGCGATATCTATGGTTACTCCCTGTCAGTGTCTTTCCATTGAGAAAGGGGACAACCCTATGTCCCTCTTTCAGGCTGCGAGAACAGCGCCCGAGCACTCAGTTTCTGACCCCTCAATGCCGCAACTATCCCACTAGATTTCTCTAGCACTCACACTGGTGCCCTATTTTAGTTTTATGCCCTTTAATTTAATTTATATTATTTATTATTCTTTCACTCATTTTAGAACTCATGCGCGTTCAAAAACACAAACTGAAGCAGCCATTAAAGCCACTCTTCCTGGAAACGTCTAAACCGACGTGCTCGTGCCCGTTCCCCATGTATTCATAAGGTGCCCTTTTGCCTTGATTCATATTTTTTGTAAAGCTGCAGCTCCTGCCTCACAACCACAAGACGTGTGAGCTGCAAAACCGGCACTCACGCCTCATCACTCCATATAGGCTTTGTATAGCAGAATTCAGAATTCATAGAGAATTCATTACATATCTGACCTCATGAAACTGAAGACGGAAGAAACCGACACTTACTGAACCTGCTGCCACCCCATAGATACAGGTATCCATATATGGAGCTGACCTATTCTTCTGACATTCCATATGTTGATCTGACCTCATGATTAGCTGAAGGAAACAGTTTGCAGAATGGGTACATTTCACACTCGAAGAGCAGTTTTGAAGTTGTCAAGGGATTTGCAAGTCTTAATAGGGCGTTCATTATGGTGCCATAGGAGCAAATGAATTTAGTCCCTTAATTTATCTGTGCCGAATTCAAAAATACATTTAGAACCCAATTTGACATGACCTCCCACATGTAATTGGATTGATGTGTCTCCACAAAGACCACCATTGACAACAACATAAACTGACTGAACAGCAATTCTTCACTAAGTCCCTCCCCAATCCGGCCTTGTCCAATAGGCACGCTAGAAGAGGAAAGCTTGACCAGGGAAGCCTGACCTGCTCAGCAAAGTATTTCGATTAGTAATGGACAGTGGGCAAACCCCAAGTAAATTCAGAACCCAATCTAATTTGGATAAGGTAGCCTATAAACAGTAGGCCGATAGGCTTAGCATTCATACAGTATGTTGTGATGTTTGGTTTGACTTGATTTTATTCACACAGAGAGACATAAGAAACATTTAAAATACAGTCAATTACATTTTGTGTCTTAAAGTGGATGGTGCAGGTTCGTAAAGAAACCATTCTAGGCTGCATGTGTTAACACCACACCAAAATTTAACATACCGGTATACTGTAAAGGAAATGAAACAAGTTAAACTAATTGACAAATGTATAGAGTAAATAATCAATAAATTTAAATTGACTTATCAAAAGCGACAAAAACTAGAAAAAAAGTACATAACTAGGCTACACTTTTTCTTTGAGCCATGTGGATACTAGGTAATTAAGGCCATTAAAGACAGGATGAAATGTCTGTCCTCCAGGGTACATACTAGGTAGACGTTCCAGACAGAATTGATACATGTTGTCTCCTTGTGACCCAAATATCCAAAGATATTGATGCTGTCAGGCAGAATCTTCCATGTTGTAACTGTTTGTGTTGACTCTGCTTGATCACACTACAGCCTCACACAAAAGTAATAGTAGCAGATCTACAAGTAGCGAAAAGTTAACAGAATCTACAAGCTGACAATGCAAACTTGTACATTTAACTACTTTATGTTTAAAAATGCATGGAGATTTTTTTCCCTGAAATTTCCCTGAAAATCTTTTGTAAGTTATTCACTTGAATTGTTGTTTTTTTCCTCAAACCTTTAAATCATAAAAACAAATATAGGAAACATAAAACAAATCGGATAGCCTATTTATTTACTTTAATGCGACCATGACCTACAGTATGTGTGCCAAGTTATCCATTATTTGGGGAAACACTGCTCTACTATGAGGAGGTTAGAAAGGGATATGTAAGCTACTTTGATGATTTGATTGTCTCATTCGATAATAATGCAGTAATTGTTGCAGGATTCTATTTCAACCACGATTCCCATATACCTGACTGGGGCCTCACTTGGTCTCCCTTTTCGAACTACTACACCACACCAAATATCTTCACTGAGAAGTGTAGATCTATAACCCCACAGTGGGTTGCAATGAGTCCTGGTGTTGAGCTTATAGGTCTGCTATTATAAGATGGGTCTTTATGGCTATTGTGGTTCATGTGTTAAAAACAATTAGTTTTTTAAAAGTTTGTTGGATGTTTATAAAAAGCGGTCCATAGTTTGTTTATGAAATAGTAATTAGTATACTATTATTAAATAGTAAAATAGTAGGGCAAGACTTACTGACAAGTTTACAAATTTTCCATATAATTCTTAGATTTCATAATTTTATTGCACACTATCAATTTGCCCGCTCCAATGTCATTAATTAATTATCACCTGTAATAATTTATTGTACAATATACAATATTGATTTCTTTGACCTCTATAAAGGCCTTGAATTGATCTGTATTTTGTTTTAAATTTTAGCGATAATTTCAGAAATTATTCCTGTTGGATCCCTTTAAATTGGCCATGTAGACCAAAGCTTTTCTAAACAATCATTTGATTGTTAATGTTAAAGATTTTAAATAATAATAATAATAATAAAAAGAAAAACGAAAGAAAACAAATATAAAGCTTCTACAACACAGAATGCACAGAGCACAACAGAGTTAAAGATTGCTTTATAAGATATATAGATATTTATTTTTTATTTTTTTCAGATTTCAATATTAATGTCAAAAATACATACTATAATTTACACAGTTTGCACTACATCATAATGCTTAGCATGACAGACGTCACATGAGTAGTAACTGAAATATTAATTTAAATATTAAATAACTGATGGTAAACTGAAAGTAAATGTGTAAACACTAAACTAGGGTTACTCTTTCTATTGCAACACTTCCGATAAAGTGGTTCTGTAACAGTACAAAAAATGATTAGAATATTACTATTTTTTTTATTTTCTTTTTTTTTTTTTTCATTTCCAGTTATCGTTGGAAAAAACACAGTGCGCTTCTGATGTTGTTGTCCATTTTCTCTGGCTTTGATTGCTTGATCAACTTCTTCAGTGGTCCATGGCTGTTGGTTCTTTTTACTTTCCATTTTTTTAACAGTCACACCAGAAGCTGCCACCCAAAGTCTGGTTTCAGATGTAAACGACCCCTCCCTTCCTGCTCTGGGTCAAATCACTTTCAATTCAGTCGACGCTGGAAGCGTTTTCTTTTCTTTTTTTTCTTTTAAGTTCAAATAAATGGCTATTTATTTTTTGCCTTTAACCAAAAAAGGAGGTTTCATATCGAATTTATGAATTAGAAAATCGACGATGAACACTTAAGTCATTACGATATGAAATGCAGTTCCCATTTAACAATTTGAAACAAGTGATTTGAAAATGATTTAGTCCCGAATTTACAGGGTAATTCTAGGGGTCCTAATGGCCTCTAGAGAGAAACCATGCTTTGCGCTCCTCTCCCCTGCAAGACGCTGGGGAGAGTTACACACAGGTGGAATAAGGCCAGAGAATAAGAAGAAGGAAAAAGTTTTACCTATGAAATCTGGTATGTAAGGCCCTGTTGGCTGGGAGAACAGGATCTAGAAAAACACAACCCCGTTCCCATGAGACCCCGGAGGTCGAGGTCATATAGAACACGGTTACGTTTCTAGATCTCTCAACTAACAATCATGGCTCTCCCCTGTCACATCTGCGCCCTCGGGCAGAGACGGAATTTATAAAGATTTTCAATTTTCAAAAGACTAGCTAACTGTCATCCCTGTCACCCTGCGCCTATTTCACACCCAATTCAAAATACTAGCCACACGGGAACTCGTAGGCAACGAAAAATCTCCAATCCCTGTTCATGGAAGAAGAGGTGATGGTGGTGTGTCCTTTTTTTGTGTTTTGTCTTAGGCTTCAGTAGTGGCCTGTCGGGTGTTTTTTGGGGATGAGGAGGAAGGAGGTGAGGGGAGGGTAAGGGGGTCGCTTTCTCAACAGCGTTGGGAGTACGGTGGGTCAGCGGGCGACTCTGTGAAGGACTGGAGCTCGTAGGCAGCACCGCTGTCCACCTCCATGGACTTCCTGGAGAACAGCAGTCGGATGTCCCGATGGAGGTAGATCTTACCAGACTTGGAGCTCTGGAACCTGGAGGAGAGAGGAACAGGCAAGGAGAGAGATGCATTTAAACAGGGAGAAAGCACTCATCTCCATATTTTAACTAAATATGGCATCGGTCGGGCTCTTATCCAAATGGTTGAAAACCACTGCTGTAGCGAGTAACAGGATGGACAAGTGCCTGTGTGTGAATGGCGGGGGTTGGTTTCTCACCTCAGGTGAACGAGGTAGCGCAGCGTGCGCCCCTGCCCCAGGCTGAGGGGCTTCCGGCTGGTGTGCGAGTCGCGGCGGACGGGAACAGAGAAGGTCCTCTGGCGAAGGAAGGTCTGATGGCCGGCGGGCAAGGTGCGAAGGTCGTACACCACCACGAACATCTTCACCACCGTCTTGTTGGGGTTGAATAAGGTCTGACAGGAAACACAGGGGAAAACAACAGGGTTAAACACTAACATGTGGTCCGGGAACCACCAGTGGTCCTTGAGAGGGTTGAAAGGCTCCCAGCTAAGTTAGTTAACCAGATGTAACTCTTGAGAGTGTAAGAATGAAACCAAACGAACCCTTTTGGGTCCGTTTGGTTTCATTTTTTCGCTCTCAAGACTTAAAATATTCATCATCTGAATTAGCCAAAATCTACATACAATCTACATACAATTTAGAGAATGTAGAAGAGTAATGGTCGTTTTTGATTTATATTTGCCTGTGTTGTTTCCCAAATCTAGTCTGGTATTGTGGACAAAAGCAAAAGAGATCTTTAGTTTTGAGGTCTTTGTGGCTAAGATGTCCTCAAATGGTGGTCCATGGCTTAAATGCTGAATAAATAGTTGGTCCTGGTATCAAAAAGGTTGAAAACCCCTGTTCTACACCCTACACAGGTTGTATTCAAAGATGAAGTAGGGAGCCCCCCCACATACTAATTGTATACAATTGTGTTGTAGATTAAATCTTTTCATTAGATTTCACAGACAGTTTGAAGACTTCTGCCTTACAATATGCAACATGCATGATGTTTTCATTATGATCGTTCTAATGTAAACCAATAATGTTCTCTCTCTTTTACACTGAAATCCTGCCACTAAGCAGGTTTAAAATAGCTATGTTTTTCACATATTGCAATATTGTTATGAGCACATGTTTTCCATGAGTTTGGAAACACTTGGGTCAGAGAAACTCAAACGGAACACTCGGGTCAGGGAAAACTCAATAACTTCCACTAGTGGGTCAACTGCCAAGGAAACAACAACAGATGGAAACCCCCATCCTGTTCCCAGCGCCCATTTCACCCAGTTCCTCTCTCTCTCCACTAGGGGGCTCCCTCTCCCCATGTTATCAAGTAGTAATCCGCTCTTTGTTCTCAGATTCTTTGCTAAATAGCCAAAAACATTGGTCTTCAACCATTTTGATACCAGGATCAGTATTTATACAGCATTTTATTCCTGGACCATCATTTCATGACATTTAGACTATCAGACTCCAAAACTAAAGATTTTTTCCACATTTCCATGCAAACACCGATCAAAATAACATTTGCCAATTGTGTAGACTTACTTATAAATTAATAATTCAGATATTTAAAATATTTTGAGAGCATAAAATGAAAACAAATTTGGTTAAATTCCTTTGCTCTCAAGAGCACCTCCGTCAAAGACCACTTGTTGAAAACCACAGCACTAAAATATCAGTCTCTGTGAAAGATACTACATATAGTTTGTATGTTGGACGAAAAAAAAAAAGAAAGAAAAAATATACAATAATATAATATTCTCACCACTTGAATGGTTCCTGATGGAGGTACACGGTAGCCCCGTTTCCCCAGGGACTCCAGGTTGATCACACCCTGCAGAATGAAGAAACGTCACAAAACACTGTTAGGAATAATCACAATACTTAAAGCGTCTTTGTTGTTTTAGAGATTTGTTTTGGTCCTTTATTGAAGACAGACAGGACAGAGGAGGAACAGACAGGGAGAGTAACGCAACAAAGGTCGTCATGAACGGGACTTGAGCACACGACATGCTGTCAGGCCAGGCCCCATATGTAAGAATACTGGAACCCAGTGGACGCATTTGTACCTTCTCAGAGTTAAAATTACACAGTGACTGTGGATTGTGGAACCAAAGATAAAAAATATATAAAAGAAATGCAAGTCTGTACGGCATAATGTACCGGTATATTGTAGCTGTCTAATTTCCATACTCTTCCATACCTTTTTTGGGGGGTGGGTTTACTTTTGTAAAATGAATGCCCTTACTTGATCAAAAATGTATCAAAAATAGCAGCTTGTCATTCTCCTATTTTCGAGTTAATTAAATTCATCCCATCGAAAAAGTTTTTGACGGAATGATACATAACAAATAACCCACACACATCACATACACGAAAACCAGTGTTGGGAAAGTTCTCTTTTTTTCTGAAATAGTTCAGTTTATAGTTCCTACCTTTAAAAACGAACTAGTTCCGTTCATAGTTCATTGTTGAATTTTTAGAACTAAAGTTCATGGTTCCAAAAAAAGAACTATTATAGTTCTTTTTCGTTCTTTTTTTCCCCTCCCTCTTTTTTTGTTCAAAATGATTGCAGCCCATAGCCATATACAACTGAAGATGTCCATAGTTGATTTGTGAAGACTTTATTATGAAGGCGCTCAGTTCAGTCCAGCCCTGTGCATCTCTGTGTGCTGAAAATAGAGCATAAAATATCAGCAGAAATAGAGATCAACAAGCTCAAAGTGCGTCACTGAGTTTGTAGATCTGCTCTATTTTCAGCTCATTCTAGTCTCACTCTTGAACAGGGCTCAATGCTTAGCATTTTTCCTAGTAGGCTACTATTTTACAATATCAATATATTAACATAGCCAGGTCGACTGAAAGCCCGATCATCAATTATGCAAATGAGCCCGGGCCGTCGCGGGTATTGTTTCGGTCGGGTATTGCAACTCTATACAATAGCCCATATTGTTATATTAATGACAATGTGAAAGGGTCCCCCAAACCTTAAGGCCCTGTAGTAGGCTAATTGTAGCCTACCGGTAAATAAAAATGAAAACGATCCGGCGGCAAATCAGTCAATGATGGTAAGAATATATAAGTGTTGTGCGTCCGAGCGCGCACGTGCATGGTGCGTTATTTATGATTAATCACGGGATAGCGACACACGTGCGTGAGGCAAAAGGTTGCTGCGCAGACAGTATATGATTCAAATACACGCATAGCGCAGGAAGATTATACATTTCACCAACATGAACAGCTTTAGTAGCTCATTCAACGTGTTGGAGAGAAGCATCCTTCCTTGGTGCTGTCTGATGCTGTGCGCTGCTGACGGAGCAGAGGGAGGGGCGGGGCGGTGGGCAAGGAGAACAGATCTTCAAGCTAAGGATGCCTCGAGCCTCAACACGTTGATAGCTTGTATGTCTGCTCTATTTTAGCGAACAACACCGCCGTACTACAGTAATATAAATGTAGGTATAACTCATAGAATGTGCACTTGTCATGTCTCTATCACAGCTGAATGGCCAAATGCTCTACTCGCACCGGTGCTATGAACTTTTTAATCACAAATGCGAGCCTGTCGAGCCGTGCTCTTGAACGAAATCGAACGCAAGAAAAGTGGCGTTCACTCACGCCAGAAATGAACGAGTTCACGTCGCCGTTCTTCAAGCAGATAGAGGGTCCGTTCCGTTCAAGTTCCTTAAAAATATGAACGGTTCAAAGAACTTTCGTTCTTTGAACGCGTTCGGGTACAACTCTGACGAAAACACACATAAGATGACGCGCCGCTGAGGATTGTGGCGACATCGTCTCTATAGCGTTTGCAGATTTGTTTTTTTTAGCGTGGTTTCTGGCCTTCAAGGAGGATTCAGAAAAAAAATAGATAATAAAATCATTCAATCAAATTCAACCAGCCCAGGCGGGGGAAGGAAGCAAATCCAAAATGATTGAATTATTGATAGAGAGAGAGCAAGGAGGTAGGGTGGGGGGGTACGGTATTAATCTCACCATATATGGCGAGGGAGCGTTGTCATCGGAGACGCTGTAGAATGACACGTCCACAGGCAGGGTCATGTGACTGGGACAGAAGGAGCCGCTGGCGCCCACCTCGGCCGTGAAGCCTTCCACGTTACCCAGGGGCTCCAGACGGTAGTTCAGCACACACTCCTGTCAGGACAGAGACACAACTCTGCTTCAGCTGATGGACAAATAGTAGGGATGGGCAAAACTGCTAGAACACTGTCATACAAGAATTAAAGATCTAGAAGGGTCCCTTTGGTTATCAACTCTGCATAATTTAGCAGGGGATCACCTGAAACCTCTCAAGGACCACTGGTGGAGAACCTGTTCTACATCAGAAACACAGCTCTGCTTCAGCTGATGGACAAATAGTAGGGATGGGCAAAACACCAATATATCGCAATTCTTAATGCCATGAGATCCATATCGAATCGCCAGATTCAAAATTTTGATGATTACGTAGGCCTATTCATTAATTTGCTCATGTCAGAAAGACTGAACTTTTTGTTATTTATATTCTTTAAAATTGCTTTAAAATGTTCTTGTTGATTGAACTTCTCATGGTCCATATAGTTCAGAATTCCGCCCGTTTTCAACATTTTACTGTACTGTATTTTACTTAATGATATGATCAAGTTGTGTTTGGGTTGTGTTTGTAGATGACTTTTCTTTTAGGACCTTTCTGAGGGTGTACAACCAAATGGGCCCGTCAGGGTCCATTTGGTTCCGTTTGTATGCTCTCAGAAAAACTTAAATGGGTGGAATCCCCCTTGATCTAGTATAATAAAAGCACAGTCATTGTGGGGGAAAAAGCGACATATCGATATACTGTATCAAATCAAATCGCAGCATAACTTAGAATCACAATAATAATCGATTCAGGACCCCAATTATCAATATTGTATTGTATTGTAAGGTAAGTGAATCACCCCTCTCCTAAAAAATAGCATATCTACAAGCTTGTGACGCACCACTCCACTCCCATGTCCAGCGTGTCCAGCTTTAAGGGTGTGTGTGAACCTCCTCAGGCTCCATATTAGTCCACAGCGCATGCAGTAATACACAACCTTCTACAGGTGTATGCAAAACGTCTTAGATAGTGTTTTATGTAGACATACAGTAGATAGCAGTCGATGTACTGTAGACGTGTAGCATATCGTGCAAACATAGCACTTTATAGTATTTGTATACACAGCCTATATAGATTCTTTACTGTTATGATCTTAGGTTATGTATGATTCATATTAACTACTTTGTATCTATATGATGTATGTTTTTTCTTCTTTTATTTACTGCTTAATGTAAGTCGCTCTGTATTAAGAGTGGCTGCTAAAGTAAATGCCTAAATTGTAATTTTTTAAATTCTGAACACAAACATCAAATGCCGTTGATAATGAATGGCCAGTTTAGAGCACCTTTAATGTGACGCCATTGGCAGCCAAGTCTATGGTCTTTGATTGTAAAGTTATGTTTTCATTGTTTATTAGGTACCCTTCACTTCACACAAGTGTGACATATTTTTGTAAAGGAATACCCTACGTCAGGGGTGGCCAACCTGAGGCTCGCGAGCCTCATGCGGCTCTTCAGCTGGTTACATGCGGCTCTTAAGGGGCTTCCACATGAAGCTGTCAAAAACGCTTGGCCTCATGGCGCAGTCATTCATTCCCTATACCAGTGGTTTTCAACCTTTTTTTCTACCAGGGCCCACCATTTATTCAGAATTTGAGCCACAGACCACCATTTTAGCTCCATAGACCCCAAAGCTAAAGATTTCCTTTACTTGTGCCAACAATTTCAGGCTGAATTTCAGAGAAAACAAAACAGTGAAACATACAGATCAAAATGACCATTAATCTTCCACATTCTCTAGCAGTGTAGACTTGGGCTAATTCACATGATGAATATTTTAACTCTTAAGAATGTCATATACCTTTTTGGATTGTAAACCCCGTTTCAAAATACATGTCTGTATGTTTCTATTTGCGACCGTGACGGCCGTCGCGGCGGTTTTCTAACCGTTGTGACCATTTGATGTGGCTCTTTGCCGTAACACAGTGAAAAACGTGGCTCTTAGTCTGCGACCGGTTGGCCACCCCTGCCCTACTTGATCATACTGCAGCACAGCATCGCACAAAAGCATCAAAAGTACCAGATCCAAAAGCTTGAAACATTTCGCTTCAGATCTGCTTCTCTTGCTATTTTTTTTAATGAAAAGTAACGGTTGTTCCAGCCCTCAACAGGGATGATAGATACCATGCTTTCACCCAAGCCTTCCTTTTACAAGTTCACAGCACAACTGACAGCACCTTTCAAGCAAACATGATAAAATATCTACAGTACGTAAGCATTATTACAACTGTGGTGCAAAACGCAGTGTCAGCGAAGGCTGAAAACAACTTTTGTGGACACATTTTAGTGATAGATATCAGACAGATATCTGTGCGGACTCGGGACACCCGCCTTGAAATCAGGACAGATCCTGCGGTCAAACATGGGATGATTGGGTCTCATAAAATGTACCTCAAAGCATCCCCTTGATGCTCGCTGGCTGTCATGCCACATCTCACCCACGAGCAAAGAAAAAAGAACTTTGCTTGCTCATTTGCTGACCTCAGCGTGTGGCAGTGAGTGAAAAAGCGGCAGCAGCAGCTTTCAGTGCTCACTGCGGGGCTGGGGGACGGGCCTGGCCCCTGTCGTGTCCTCTCTCTCGATCTGCCCTCGGTTTCCTGTCTCTCTACACTTTAAATAATAATGTGATACATTAAAAATGTATCACTTAACCCATATAAACCTGACAACTTCTAAATGATGAGCTAAGTTTTCTGAAAAACCTAAATAAAAGTTTTCCAATAGTCAGATGAAGACCTGGTTGGCATTAAATGTTGTGATTATTATTATTATTATTGTGGGGGTGGGGACCACAAGAAATGCTTTGACCATGCCTTGCCTACTTCTGTTCTAAACATCATGTGGATCTCAGTATTGTCATGGCTCCGATGTGGATCAACGACAAGTATCACAGTCTGTGAGATCAGTTGTTGTTGACATCCATGGCCTATGACTCAAACAGGTTTGCAGCCTGCTTAAAGCCTCCACTGAGTCTTTCATTCATGAATACATTTAAGTACAAATATTTCAGAAACTAAAAAACATGAGGGGGAAAAATGGCATTTCTACACGGTGAATGCTTTCATTATGGCATTGTAGAAGGTCTTTCTTTTGGTAGTGGCAAAGGTGAAATTACCACCCTGACCATCCCTTCTAGCATGTGTTCTATTTTATTTGCTTTCTTTGTTAATAATACAAGATGGCACATCTTGTACTGTAAGAAAAAAAGCTGTGTGTGTGTGTGTGTGTGTGTGTGTGTGTGTGTGTGTGTGTGTGTGTGTGTGTGTGTGTGTGTGTGTGTGTGTGTGTGTGTGTGTGTGTGTGTGCGTGTGTGTGCGCGTGCGCACTTTTTCTGCATTTTACCTCAAAGTTTCCCAGCAGACTGAGGCTAGCAGGTGGAGCGCTGGCACTGAACAGCTGCTGTGACTCCTCAGAGTTCTCGTCTCTCTTCAAACACACCCTAAAAGGTTACACACACACACACACACACACACACACACACACACACACACACACACACACACACACACACACACACACACACACACACACACACACACACAGAGACACACTCATTATTGGTTCACATATATACTATACATTTGACTAATGCCCCAGCTTGCCTCGGGTATAGTTTACATATACATACAAATGAGTCAACCTGAGTCACAGAGGAGTAGTCGGAAAGGTCTACATACTGTATGACAAGGATGCAAAATATCTTACTCTCCAGGACAAGCACACATACACACACACACTCACCAGCTCATAAAAACAGGCAGTGAATTCTGTGTGTGCTTGGTGAGGGGAGGTGCTCTACACTACAAATCCATGTATATAAAGAACAGGCTGCCATTTTGAGCTTCATGTGTGATTATGAGTGAAGCAGCAGCAGCAGTACACAGGTGCTGCAGCAGGTGGCAGTGTGACAGAGACAAGACAGCAGGTTAAAAAGGTGTTGTATGTGATAATCTGCTATTAAAATAAGTATTCACCCAGAGCAATCATTGCTATAGTGTTCTGTAATGGTGACCTAGCCCTTCTATCCAGTTCTAGTCAACAAAAAGACGTTATCACACGGGAAGACACACTTTTATCCTGCCAGGAGAGAGAATTAAAGGGGAATTCTTCCCATTTTCCAAAATGGGAACCAAATGGACCCGCTAGGGTCCATTTGGTTCCCAAATTTGTACCCTCTCAGGAAAAAGGGGTCTGAAAGAAAAATCATTAACATGGTGAAATACATGTTGATGATGTTGTCAGACGTATTTCACCATGTTAAAGATTTTTTCAGACCTCCATTTCTAGGAAATACAGAATTGGGGGAACACTTTTATCAAGTCCACACAACATCTCTAATGTATATTAATGACATATTAAAATGTTGAAAATGGGTGGAGTTCCCCTTTAATACAGGATTGAGGATTTTTTGACTGTCCCTTGTTTCCGTTTAATTAGGAGTCGGATAGAGAGAGTTACTGTACTTGTCCTGTTATTTGATCAAACATTCTATCAATGATTGCATTCTATCCAGTGACACAAAGCTTCAGCCTTTTAACAAAAACAAGTATGGATAAAAAGTTGTTTTAATAACAGAAGAGTATTTGAGGTTTTTTGAGGTTTGAGTGACATCTCTGGGGATATGACCTCACATCTGTTATTGTTGATATTCATATTGTTGACAGATGAGTCAGTGTTTGGCGAGCAAGAGCAACACTCTGCTCAAAACACAGATGATGAGCTGATGATATGATGATATCACCGACCATGTCTTCACCGTGGGAATGCCAAGTGCATTGTTTTTGTTTTCAGAAGGCAACCTGCTTGTGTTCTAAGAATGTAGGACGTGTGCATCCACAACCACAACCGGCATGGCTATATTTTATGACGTCTCTCTCTTTAACCATCTTAACCATCTTAAACCAGGCATCACCACTTGTCCAACAATAGTGGAAATACCAGCTCTACCAGCTGGCAAATGCGCACTAGGCTATTTTTGGCACTTTGTTGGGCCATGAGGTATAATAGATAGGACTTATCCACCTAAGCTAGTAAACTTGGCTGGTCAGAGTGCCTGCCCTGAGGTGGAGAGGTCAGGGTTCAAGCCATAGGCAAGTTAAACCAAAGACTATAAATGGAACCCAGTGCCAGCCTGCTTGTCACTCGCCATCAAGGGGCCAAACCGGACCCAGTGAGTGTACTTGTACATCATGTCTAGCAGGTGTACAAACTGCCCCCTACTGTAGAAACTGGACGTGGCCTCCTGACCTATGGGCCAAATGACCCGGGAACCATCTCAATTATGGTTCCCGGAGCCTACTTAGATAAATCATTTCGTATGATTTATTTATTGGCATGATTTATTTATAAAGTGACCGTATTAGCAGTGTCCTTCTGGGGGTTCTACTTGGCTCCTCCCTTTACCATCCACACTAAGTAGCAAATTTACAAGCTCACAATGCTTTGTGAGCTTGTAGAGCTCCTATTTTCTGCAGAACGCTGCCCCTGAGCAGTCATATGATCAAATATTACATTAATATGACCAACACAGGCTAGCGAAACTGTATATGTAAGTTGCAAATCTTGTAGATGTAATAATACTCCAGATACATAGGGCTCCATTTTCGTTACATGCTAAACCCCTTATTCCAAATGCATTATTTTGTTTTTACTATTTTGAAAAACTTTTGGGAATTAACACGTTGTGAGTTTGTAGAGTGGCCATTTGAACTACTGGAAAATGTTTTTTTAATAGTTTAAAAAGGCAAAGAAGTTAAAGGATAAGGGGTTTAGCGGTAAGAAAAATGGAGCCCATACTGTATGAGTATTACGAAATGCAGTATCCTCCTCTCTATAACAGGATATCACCCAATAAAACATTTTCAAAGAGATTTATTCCTCTGGACTAGAGAGTATTCAAAAAATAAACAGGGATAAGGTGTCAAGAGATGGCACTGAGATCGCCACATTGTGTCCCATTGGTCCACGAACAGAGACACCAAGTGCCTTCCGAAGTGACAAGAAGCAGAGATACCGGTACCGTACCTTTTCCCAGAGGTCCAGGGCTGACCCTTGCAGGCGGTCAGAGACGGGTCCAGGTCAAAGTAACCCGTTGGGTTCCTTCTCTGAGGGACCTGCGACAGACGGAACACGTGGTTACATGCAGTAACAATATCAGGACTCTCTTGTCGACTATTAACTAAACCAGGGGTTTTCAACCTTTTTTGGTCCCAGGCCAGGGCCCACCATTTATTCAACATTTGAGCCACTGGCCACCATTTGACGCCACACAGACCCCAAAACTAAAAAAATATTTTTCTTTTGTCCATGACCATTAATCTTCTAGTTGTGTTAGACTTGGGCTAATTCACATGATGAATATTTTAACTCTTGAGAGTGTAAAAATGAAACCAAATGGACCCGCAAGGGTCCATTTGGTTTCATTTTTACGTTCTCAAGAGTTACATCTGGTTAAACAACTTAGCTGGGGACCACCTGGAACCCTCTCAAGGACCACTGGTGGTCCCCGGACCACTGGTTGAAAACCACTGGACTAAACCACAACAGTTCTGTTTCATATTTTCATGTAAATATATCCTAACAACAGATAAAGCATGGCCATGCTTGCTGCTTAGCAGACAAGGGAACCTCAACAACAACATTTTATGGTATCCCTTTAAATATATCCTGTGAATGGAGGCGATAAAAACAGCTGTCGGCTTTTACGACTTCAACAGGAGGCGAGTTAAAGACTACATGCAACATTGTGCAATAGTTGTACGACTTGAAAGACTGCCATGTTAGGAACATACTCATTCTGGTTACGAGATTGTCCATGGAGTTTATAAAAGCTCGATTTGGGCAGGAAATTTTGATTTTGTTTTAGTAATAGTCTTTTGAAAAAATATTTTTGCAGTCTAGTTATAGCAGACCGAATATGGTGAGATTTTAGTTGACTAAGGCCTAAATTTTCGTCACCGCTAAACCCCTTATCCCTTAACTTCTTTGCCTTTTTAAACTATTTTAAAAAGCATTTTTCAATAGTTAAAATAGCCAGTCTACAAGCTCACAACATGTTAATAGATTGGCACGTAGGTTTTTCAAAATAGTAAAAAAAAAAAGGCAAAGAAGTTAGGGTAAGGGGTTTAGCATGTCAGGAAAATGGAGCCCTAAATCTACAGTCAATTCTGTTGACTAAAATGGATTTGGGCAGTCGTTGAAATTGTGTTGAAATTGTAGATATGACACTTTGTTGCAGGCATGTGTGTTACAGTTATGAGGCAGTTGCGCTGTCCGCATCCCATGTTAGGGTTGATGCCTAACAACTGCAACTGTCTACAGACAATGTTCTCCCTCACTAATCACTATGTCTTTCAGTCAATTTAATAACAGACCTGGTAGTCAATGTGTCTCCTGTACGTTCCCCTTTTGTGGGTTGCAAGTACGCGCGCGTGTGTGCGGTTGAGCACGTGAGAGCGCATGCATGGAAGTGTCAGTTTGACAACCAGACTGAACAGGAAACAACGGCTAGCCAAGGAGGTCACATGATGATCTGACAGTCTCACTTCAACTGCAACTTAGTCAGATGCGCCTGATGAGCCGCAGATGAGTCACGGCGTGGCTTCATGCACGTGAGTGAGTGAGTGAGTGAGTGAGTGAGTGAGTGAGTGAGTGAGTGAGTGAGTGAGTGAGTGAGTGAGTGAGTGAGTGAGAGTGTGTGTGTGTGTGTGTGTGTGTGTGTGTGTGTGTGTGTGTGTGTGTGTGTGTGTGTGTGTGTGTATGTGTGTGTGTGTGTGTGTGAGAGACAGAGCTGGTGTGAAAGTCTGTCTTTATGGCAAACTGGTGCATTCTGGGTACTGTTGTATAGAGGAATAAAGTTCATCACAACAACAATGGGGTTCCTTTGGTGGCTGATGCAGAGGCCAAGCCAAGGATGCCCTTTGTCGTATGTTGACAACGAGAGAGTGTGTCTCTGTGTGTGTGTGTGTGTGTGTGTGTGTGGTGTGTGTGTGTGTGTGTGTGTGTGTGTGTGTGTGTGTGTGTGTGTGTGTGTGTGTGATAGAAATCTTTCATAGTTCTGAGGTTTATTGTGAATAACTTCACATATGTCATACCATTGGTTTGTAACTGGGTCGCGCTACCACCTTGTAGATCTGCTATTTTGAGAAACGTGCCACCATGTCGCTATACTGTGCCATCTGTACATCACATAAAGTTCATCTTTATGAATGTCCTAGCTGTTTGTGATTGTAAACAGAGGGTTACTATGTAGCCCACCGTTCCATTCTGCTCTGAATTACAATTGAATATCCTAAACATTCCTAATAATATTAGGAATGTTTAGGATATTCATTAGCATAATATGCTCTTAAAGCAGAAAGTACATTTTGGCTCAGTACTTATACTTTGTGTTACTTGAGACTATTATAATTGGATTCAACTCAAGTACACTCTCTTTTCCGGCTGTCCGATAGCCGGTGGTCCTTTCCTTTAATTTTTGCTCTGCTATCGAAGGATTTACAGTCCTTTCCTATTGTCACTCAACTATGGAAATAGTTTTTAATTTATTTCCATCAGTGTATGCATGCATGTGTGTACATCTTACAGGGCTGGAGAGCAGGGGCAGGCCAGTGCATGGGTGGAAGGCCTTTGTCGCAGTGGCATCCAGCGAGCGTCGGTTCTGCTTCTTCCAGCTGTTGTTGCAGGGACGCAGGGGGGAGGGGCCGTGAGACCGCTGGAGCAGAGAGAGAGAGAGAGAGAGGAGGGCGGACGGACGGACGGACAAACAGAAAGATATAGAGAGAGGGATAGACAGAGATACAGATAGGGGGAGACAGTTGAGGGGGAGAGGGAGAGAGAGATGATCATCACACAGTGAATCTCAGACAGCCGGCAAGTAAAACAACACCAGCAGTGTTCATCAGAAGAGCGTCGCACACAAGCTACTGTTTGACGGTTGTAGGTGCCGCAAAAACTATGTTAGTTGCTCTCTGAGTTGAGCCGGCGTCAACTGCAACTACCGGTTGGGTCTAACCACTTCCTCTCACCTTCTCCTTTCTTCACACAGTTCCTGTCTGTAATTATGGCAGGGAAGTTAATTCTTTCCATCATTCAGTCACACACTCTTAAACGCAGACATCATTCTTCTAGACTCATTGGCTTTCAACTAGTGGCCCTTGATAGTACAGTAGTTAGTAGTAGTAGTTAGGCCCTTGATAGTTAGTAACCAAATGGACGCCTTATTACAGTACGGTATATCTTCAATGGAGAGCTCTTTTCGCTATGTGGTGTATAAAAACAACAACAAACTATAAAGTTCTAAAAGTGGTTAAACAGGCTGTGTCCATTTCCAGCCAGGAAGTTATTTAAAAAAAAAAGACACAACAAAGTAAATGTTGTGAAGGCAGCATAGAATTGAGGCATGACAGAACAAAAGAAATGGCAGGCCACAAAAGACTAAGAATGGACAAGGCAGAGATGTCATGAGGAACTGTCTCACAATCCTTGTCTTAATTTCAAGGGTTTGGAGAGTGTACAAATACGCAAAATGCAAAAACATGATCCCGATCATTTAAGCCACTTTATCCATTTATACCATGGCTATTGAATAGAAAAAGTAGAAGAAAACAAATTCATCACGTGATCTGCTATTTTTGATTTTTTTTTTTTTTTTTTTTTTTTTTTTTGAAATGCTGAATAATGCCTGTTGTTTACATACATATGCTGTTTTGACCAAAAATGCCATCGGGCAGGACACATACAGTAATACAGGCGATAGAAAGAAATGGATAGAATGAATGTCTATGGGAGTTATCGCTCTGTTACTGACAACAACAGTTAGCAAGACAAGGCTAGCAATGCTAAAGGCTGTTAGCATTAGGACCACTTCAAACAATAAGACTATTAGGGACTTAAGCTCCCCAATTTTCACAACGGCAACTCGTACAGTAAGTACGGCTGCTATGACGCAATCACCATAGCAGTTGAAATCATTAAGCTCATAGCTATCCGCAACGGTGATGGGTTACCATGGTGACACGACTATGCAGTGTGTGTCAAACAGGTGTTATAGACACTACGTTAGAGTGTACGTTCTGCCGTAGTAGGAACGGCTGCTACGGCAAGCAGGTTTATCTATCGAGCACGGATTGAGTTCCTGTTGCCGTACTAGAGGCTTGCCGTCGTACAGCTTAAAGTCCCTATTAAGGGGACACAGAGACCCACAAAGCCGTGTGCTTGCACCACTAAAAAAGGTAAATTATGGACTAGAAATGGTGAGTTCCTTACCAACAGGTTAGCGGGAGGCGTGGGCTCCGGACTGGAGGGGCAGCTGGAGGCTGCCGAGCCGCAGGGGGAGGGGGAGGAGGGGGGCGCCCGGTTCTCGTCCTGCGCTGGGAGGGCAGTGGTGGTGGCGGGGGGCTGATGGACCACCTGGGTGGTGTCGGTGCTGGAGGAGGAGGACGAGGACGAAGAGGAGGAGGAGCAGGGGGTCTGCGCTTGGGGAGGGGGGAGGAGGCTTGAGCTCAGGGCCGTGTCGGCGGGGCGGTGGTGGTGGTGGTGGTGAGGGGGCAGGTCGGTCTTCAGGCCGTTCTCCAGAAGGAGAGAAGGGGGGACCCCGGGAGAAGGAGAAGGAGGGGGGGTGGGGGTCTCCTCTCGGGAGCGAGTCTGTCGTTGTTGTAAACGCTGGCCGTGGGGAGGGGCGGCGTGCCACTGGCCGTTGAAGTCTTCAAGTGTAACGTGAGCGCCGTTCTGCGCTCGGGAGGGAGGGGGGAAGGAAGGAGGGAAGGGCTTTTCTGTGCAAACGGGTGTGCGTGCGGCAGCGGCGTGCGGCGCCGGGGGATGGGGAGGAGGAGGAGGAGGGGGCTCATGGCCGTTGGCGACATAGCAGCCGTTGGCGGTGGCAGTGTGGTGTTGTGAGGGGTGCGAGGAGGACGAGGAGGAGGAGGTGTGCGTAGAGTAGGTGGTGCGCACCGTGTGCGTGACCGTGGTGGTGTGCATGCGGTGCAGGAGGGGGCTGCCGCTGCGGGGGGATGGGGGAGGCGACGACGACATCAGCGACGGCGCCGAGAGACGCTCCTGGATCAGCCGGGTGATGTCCTGGACCGCCTGGGCGATCAGGGTGCTGTCGCGGAGCTGCTCGCGCTCCTTCTCCGCCGCCGCCTTCTTCTCCTGCTCCTCATCCTCCTCTCTTCTTCTGGTCGGCCTGCAACAATACAGAGGAAAGAATTATCATCTCTGTATTTTTTCCAAATATTAACCATTCAAATTCATATATTCTAGCAGGGGCGTTTTTGCCATTAGACTAGGCAGTTGCCTAGGGCGCCATGAGGGGAGGGGGCAAACATGAGGGGAGGGGGGCGACCCTGAGGGGAGGGGGCGACCACCAGATATGCTTTAAAAGGATAGCAGGCTAATAAGCCTCATATGGATAAATACATTATACTTGTCCTCTATAACTAGAATTAAAGATTTAAAACACATATAATATGTTCTTTAGTTTAAGGATAGTTCATAAATTTATCCCTTGATGTGCGCCATTTTACAGGAGATTTTCCCTGGCGAAAATCTTGCCTAGGGCTCCAAATTGCTTAGAAACGCCACTGTATTTGAAGCCATTTAGACCCAAGAACTGCATTCGAGACAATAGATCATTTTCAGTAGGGATGTAGGATTATTCGCTAGCATAGTCATCTTTACGATTTTTCAAAAAATATCAGACCTCCAAGCTCGGCATAGATTGCTGCCCTATGAGCTTGTAGATCTAAAGTTGTCCTTTAAGTGTTGCAACATGGAAAACTAAACATTAGTTGAAAAGCTGCATAATAACACGTCAATGTCACTGCTATTGGGTTCCTACACTTATTAAAGTAGTAGTAGTAGTAGTAAAACTAGCATTGGATGGGATGTTTCTGGCTTTAGAGGTGGAGGAATATTGACCATATATCGGTACTGATCTTGCACACGTTACCACCTTGATAATAGTACGATAACAACATATTGTGTAGCCTTAACGCTATGATAACAACATATTGTGCAGCCTTAACGCTACGATAACAACATATTGTGCAGCCTTAACGCTACGATAACAACATATTGTGCAGCCTTAACGCTACGATAACAACATATTGTGCAGCCTTACTCTCTGGACTCGGTGGTCAGTCTCAGCTTCCGGCAGGCGGCAGGTTTGGGCGAGGAGGACGAGGAGCTCTCCCGCTTGTGAAACCCGGAGTTGTTGTCGCCCACGACGGGCGTTTCGGGGAAGTAGGAGGAGGGGGCAGGCCTGTAGCGGCCCATCGTCTCGTAGGAGGGCGGCAGTGCGTCGTAGGCGGGCTCTTTGGTCTTGTTGTTGTAGTTGGCGGTGCTCGTCACGTCGTCGTCGTGGCCGATACCGCCCCACATGGCTTTAGGCGTGGTGGTGGTGGTGCTGTTTGGGTCGTGGGGATGGGCAAACAGGCCCGGCGGGAGCGGCGGGGTGGTCGGGTCGCAGAAGTTGAGCCTCTGGGCGATGCGGGCGATCACCTCCTGCCTCTCCTGCAGCAGGGAGCCTATCAGCGGGTTGGTCTCTGTGGCGGAGGAGGGCCTGGTGGTGGAGGGGAAAGCAGTTGGTTGAGTTTATTGACTAAAATGAAAGAAAAAAATAAAGTTTCAAAAAACAGTCAAATATTCGAACCTGGGGGAGGGGCAGCGCGGCGGCTCGGCCAATGAGAAGGCTTTGAAGGCCCTGAGGGGTGGTGGCTCCGGGGCGGGCGCCTTGTTGAAGAGGTCACCGTTGAAGAGGTCCGTGGCCGGGCCGAGGTCGTCTGCGTGGTGCGCTGGGGGCTCCGGGGAGCCGTTCAGGGTGGGGTACAGCCACCTGGCATGAATGAAAATTATGTTAAAACAAAATAAAACCACATAAGTTTAACATTCAAACAAAGTGTTTGTGTCCAGGCCTACCTTGAGGTCTTGGCTCCGGGCGGGTGCGGGTGGGAGGGGGAGTGGGAGCGGGAGGGGGTGGGGGAGTGGTTGCTCCTGTGGAACAGCGGGGAGCCCTGGCGTGGAGGGAGATTCACCTGCAATGGCAAGGCCTGTTTATTTAGAGCGGATTACAACCACAAGCCAATACCATGTGCTTTACCTGAAACTTTACGCTAAAGAAAGCACATCATAACATTTGAAATGAGTACCAATGGCAGCTAAAATCAGTAGTTCGCTCACAGATTTTTCTCTTTTTTTTTCTTTTCAAAAACGTAAAAAAAAAATAACAGTTTTCGGTTTTCTAAGTGATCCTATTGGTCGGTTAATGCAAAAAAAATCAAAAATATATAAACAAATTTTAATCCATGTAATCACAGATGGAGCAACTAATTCCAGAACCTCAGATTGGGTTCAGGTCTCCTAACGCAACGTCCACTGACCTGGGGCAGCTCTCCGTTCTGACATGGGTGGTGGTGGAGGTGTCCGTCGGTGGTGGTGGAGCAGGGCGGCTCGTGGCCCAGCTTGCCGTAGAGAGGGAGGCCGCTGATGGGCAGGTTGGGGATGGAGGCCGTGTTGATGGACAGGCTGGCCATGGGGTGGTGGTGGTGGTGATGCTGGTGGTGTTGGTGATGGTGTTGTTGATGGTGGGGCGACTTGCTGCCGTAGAGGGGCAGGTTGGTGCTGTTCAGGACGTTCTCTTTGTTGGGGTGGTGTTGGTGGTGGTCTTGGTTGTTCCTGAAGCCCAAGGTTAGTACAGAGTTAAAGGTGAAGTCCACCCATTTTCAACATTCTAATATGTCATTAGTATGCCCTAGAGGTGCTGGGTGGACATGATAAAAAAGTTTCCCCATTCTGTGTTCCCAAGAAATGGAGGTCTGAAGAAAACCACTAACATGGTGAAACATCTTGATGACATCATCAAGATGCATTTCTTTAGATGCTTCTTTTTTCTGAGGGCGTACAAATGGAACAAATGGAAATGAACCCGTTAGGGTTCATTTGGTTGCATTTGTACACTCTCAGAAAAAATGTTGAAAATGGGTGGAATTGCCCTTTAACTAAAATTTAGCCTCGACACCCAGGCTTTCATTTTTGTCAGCGTTGCACGAAAACGGAAAGCCTGGACTAATTTATTAGCCACGGCGGTCTAGAAGTGGGAGTCAATTTTTCGTGGTTGAACCAAACACAACATGGAAAAAAACATAATTAACTGCTTTCCTGCTATTGCCGTATCTTTGTTTAGTAGCGTTATTGTTTGATACGATCCTGATGCTAGCGGCAGGAAGCAGCGCTAGCCTCCTCTTGCTAGATGAGGGACCCAAATAAGAGACAGACCAGAAGTAACATCCTGTGCACCAATCAGAAACGTCCGACCGGAAACACAGAGTGAAATATGAAATGTGATTTTTACATGAAAATCGCTGGCAGTAGCTACCTACAAAAATAAAAATGCTGGTGGAGTAAGCGTTAACTGAAACGGTATTTTCACAATTGAAATTTGTAAACAATGCTGTTCTGTTCTTGTGTTTTTTTATTACACAATACTCACTCTGGCCTGTTTCGAAAAAACAAAAACAAATCACACCTAGTGGTGAGAAAACGCTACTTCTGTGCTCGGACCCAGGGACACAAGCAGGGACACAGTAACACACATAGCCGTTTAAGGAAGTGGTTGCACCACTTAAAAACTAAATCTAAAACCTAACAACTAAACTATAAATGAAGTGTTGTCACAAAAATAAAATTTTGTCTAAGAATAATGCACTTATAATGAAAAATATTCAGGAGGAATTGGAAGGTTTTGGAAGTTTTTGCTGTATAAACAGTATTTGAGGTTTGAGTTGAGAGTTTGTGATGTTGAATTTAGCTTCTTCCACCCAAAACTAAGAACTTTCATGTTTTTGTCCACAATTGCAAAAAGGGAATTGGCAAAATGTTGGTCAAAATAACAATTATTGTCAATTTTCTAATTGTGTGGACTCTTGAAAATTATGTAATTCAGATGTTTTTAAATATAATTTACCAAATGGACCCTTACGGGTCCATTTGGTTTCATTTTACGCTCTCAAGAGTTACAGATCTATAAGGGTACAAGTACAGTCGTGTGATCTACCTGCATGGCCTGTGTGAAATAAAAACTAGCAAACTCGCTCTAAAAACAAACTTAAATGAACTGAATTAGTGGAAGAAAGAAATAGGAAAGGTCACTACTCAAATTAAACTATAAAGGAAACACCACCATACTAACCTTGGCGGTGGGCCGTTGGTGGAGGTGAATCCGCCGCCAGCAGGGCTGAGGTTGGGGGTCTTGCTGTAGAGCGGCGGCAGCCCTGTGTGGATGGAGCAGTGCAGGGTGGGGTAGGTGGGCTGGCGGGGCAGCGACTGGACGCGCACACGCAGCGCCACGCTCTGAGACACGTTGGGCACCGGGAACAGGTGCTCCGACGGGGGCTGGGAGAACTGCCACACCAGGTCCTCATCTGCAGCACTGATCCTGAGGGAGAGAGACAGAGAGAGAGAGAGAGAGAGAGAGAGAGACAGAGAGAGAGAGAGAGAGGAGAGAGACAGAGAGAGAGACAGAGAGAGAGAGAGTCAGACAGATACTGTAGCACCCTGGGCAAACGGTGCGCTTTTGAGACTGACCGTTAGTTGCAGAAGTTACTGTATTTTTTGTCCCCAGAGAAACAACACTGTTAAGTCCTCACTAGCGACTTGACTTGCTCACTCTTCTTTTCAGAAAAAATGATTCCAACAAAGCAGTTATACAAGTGTGCAAAGTCCACACGATTTCATCTTTTAAACATTTACAACAGCTTTGCGAGCACAAAGGGAGAAATAATATGTTTCCACGGGGTATTCATTTTCGGGAGCACCACATCGTGACTAATGGCAACTTCCGGGGGAAGTTAACTAACCGGAAGTCCCGACTTTTACCAGTCATTTTGGGGCACTGTGATTCCAGGCTCTCATCTCACAGCGCGGATGAAAGCCTGGAGATCGAGGCTAGACAGATAGGCAGAAGCGTACTGTGACCATTTTATCAGTGGTTTTCAAACTTTTTCATACCAGGGCCCACTATTTATTCAGCATTTGAGCCACGGACCACCATTTGATGACATTTTAGACCCACAGACCCAAAACCCAATCCTGGATGGATTTCGGAAAAACATAACAGGTAAACCTACAGTAGATCTCGAGTTGTGTAGATTTGGGCTAATTCAGATGATGAGTATTTTAACTCTTTCTTTTTAAAAAATGAAACCAAATGGGTTTCGTCTGGTTAACCAACTTTCCATCATTTACCTAGGGACCACCTGTAACCCTCTCAAGGACCACTGGTGGTCCCCGGAACACTGGTTGAAAACCACTGATCTTATGATATAAGTTTAATAGGAAGGTGCTAACAAGCTGCAACTTCCTATCTGATTGTTTATGAAATGTCAATCTACCAACATTGCAACTGTACGAAAAGTACAGTTTGTACATAAAAATGAGTGTTGCACTGTACTCTTACTACCTTCAAAGTTTGTTTCATAAAAAAACATGTCCCTGCAGGTGATTCCTTTTCCTTTTGTGGCGGTTTGGAAGTGCTTGTTGGATATCACTCAGCAGGACACATGCGCACCACCTGTTTTGAATCTGCACGTAAAGAGGCAGCAGGATGTAGCACTGCTGAAAAACGAGCGCTTCCAAACTCTGATGGTGAGATGGGGCACAGGCCCAGCCAATTGAGATCTACCCACAGGCTCACAAAAAAACAACGCTTGCAGATCGTCTATTTTTGGCAGAAAACGGCATTCTGTGAGTGGGGAGCATTGCGGCAGAGGATGGTGTTGACTTGAGAGGTACTTTCAAAATGAGCAGCTCAACAAGATCTACACATCAAAAATGTGATTGTTCCATTACTGAAAATCCATTTCAAAACCCCCTAGAAAGTTTGAGCTTTGGAATAGTGGTGATGGTGTTACTACTATTACCTACTATTAGTGTCTAAGAATAATGCACTTATAATGAAAGATATTCGGGGAGAATTGGAAGGTTTGGGAAGTTTTGGCTGTATAAAACAGTATTTGAGGTTTGAGTTGACAGTGTGTGATGTTGAGTTTAGTTTCTTCCACCCAAAACTAAGAACATTCACGTTTTTTGTCCACAATTGCAAAAGGGAACTGGCAAAATGTTGGTCAAAATAACAATTATTCTCCATTTTCTAATTGTGTGGACTCTTGAAAATTACGTAATTCAGATGTTTAAATATAATTTAACTCTTGAGAGCAGTAAAATCAAACGTACGGGTCCATTTGGTTTTATTTTAACGCTCTCCAGATCTATAAGGGTCCAAGTGCTGGGGGGACTGTCATGTGATCTACCTGCATGGCCTGTGTGATCTACTGGTAGATCACCATCTACCTTTTGGGCAGCCCTGGTGTTGGGAGACAGAGAGGGCAGGCATCGTCTGCAACCTGACTGGCCTGACTCTAAAAGTGTTGTTGACATTGGTGAACTCTGGGAGTGTTGAAGCCTCCGGTGATTCAGTCGCTACTTCCTGTGATTCACATTGTATGCGTGCGTGTGTGTATGAGAGACAGTACATATTTTGTTTTGGCAATGTCAACATATGTTTTCCCATGCCATTAAAGCAGGGGTTTCTAACAGGTGGTCCGGGGACCACCAGAGGTTCTTACCAAGTGGACCCTTATAGATCTGTAACTCTTGAGATTGTAAAATAAAAAAATTACACTCTCAAGAGTTAAATTATATTTAAAGATCCGAATTACTTAAATTTCAAGAATCTACACAATTAGAAAATGCAACAGAATTGATATTTTGACCAACGTTTTGTCAGTTTATCTCCTAAATAGTGGACAAAAACTTGGATCCGAGAGATCCAACTCAACGTCAGAGACGGTCCGTGGCTAAAATGCAGAATAAATAGTGGGCCTTGATATGAAAAAGGTTGAAAAACCACTGCAATGAAGTCATTTGAATTGAAATGAAACAATCCAGTGTTTCAACATAGAGAGAGAGAGCACATGCTGTGTGTGTGTGTGTGTGTGTGTGTGTGTGTGTGTGTGTGTGTGTGTGTGTGTGTGTGTGTGTGTGTGTGTGTGTGTGTGTGTGTGTGTGTGTGTGTGTGTGTGTGTGTGCGTGTGCATGCAGACCTGTAGAGGATGTTCCTGGGCACGATGCCGTGCGAGGCGCTGAGCCACGCGCTGAGCTGTGAGAAGAACACGTAGGACCTGACGGCCAGCAGCAGGGTCTTCTCCTCGATGAAGCGGTCACCGCTCCTGATAACACACAGCACCATGCGTCACACCACCGCCAGACATATCATCAGAAAACCAACACAAAAGAACGCAACAGACCACACCACCGCAACAAGACACAATAAGAACAACAACACAGGACAGAAACGGAACAGAACAAAACACAACAGATGGGACACACGCCGGGCTGATCTAGCGGATGACACTTCTAGGACAGGGAGGTTTTAAGTGCGTGCGTGCGTGCGTGCGTGTGTGGTCCGTGTGGGTACGCACGCGCGTGTCGTCTCGTCCTCCCTATAGCTACAGGGAATTGGTGGCCGATGGCGTAGCGATTTGTAACACTAATTAGCTGAGTATTATTCATTGTGTTTTTTTTTCCTTTGAGCGGAGGGCTAAAGTGCATCTGTGCAAGCTGCGCACGCTAATGAACTGTCCTGGGACGGCTTGCGTTACAAAGTGCCGGTTGTGCACTTTAAAAACAAAAAAAAAAGTTACACACATTACGGGGGGATTATTGTGGGGTATTGACGCAGCCCGCGGTTTCGTTGTACATCAGCTGATTTTAAGGACGCTTTAGAGAAAATTACATTAGACTTTAAACCTGGCAACCTGATTTTCATTATAGGTGAAGCCCCCCCCCCCCTAAAGTTTGCAAACTTTTCTAATTAATGTTAAATAATTTATGGCATATAATTGATAGCTACAGTGAATTGGGTAGCTATTCAGTGAAGACCGTCAGGGAAGAGGGAGAGAGAGAGAGAAGGGGAGAGGCACACTGCAAAGGTACCGGTAATCATGAACAGGACTCGAACACGCAACGTGTGTCAGGACAGAGGCTATATTTGTCCTGGGCCTGGACCACTAGGCCAGCGGGTGCCTCCACAACAGCTATTTTTGCGTATGACAAAGTGCACAATACGTAAGTAGAGTAGAGTAAGATATACAGTACAAGTTGTTAAAGGGGAATTCCACCCATTTCATTTTTTTCCTAAGAGTGTACAAATGTAAACCAAATGGACCCTAGCGAGTCCATTTGATTCCATTTGTAGGGTCTCAGAAAAAAGAAAAATCACCAACATGGTGAATCATAATTAATTGATGACGTCATCAAGTCGTGTTTCCCCATGTTAATGGTTTTTTTCAGATCTCCATTTCTAGGAAACACAGGATGGGGGCGGGTGTGTGTTGTCTTACTGTCTGGGTACGGGCTGCAGGGTCCACCTCTCCAGCAGCAGGGCGTCCTGTTTGAAGATGGGGTCGCTGACGGGGTCGCTGGGCGTGGGACACTCGTCCCCGTAGCAGCAATCTGGCAGGAGCATCACCTCGATCATGATGGGGATGCTGTTCCTCCACAGCAACATCACCTCGGAGCGCGTCCGCCTGGCCTGACGACACTGTGGGGACACGGACATACACACGCAGAACAGGAGATGAGGAATGTGTGGTAAAGGGAATAGAGGCAACTTTAGTGTGTGCAAACACTGTGTTTGTAAACAAATTTGTTTAAAATCAGAATCTAACTCCACCTCACCTCCACTCTATTGGCTCATTATGAATCTGCTGGAGACTGCTGTGCTGTGATTGGCTATGTTGCCTCACTCACACCCCACCCCCCTGTCCTGAGCCCGACAAGTGTTTTGATTTGTTAAAAGCAGCGTAGAGGGGGGAAAAAAATCTATTTTGATTTTCGGCTAAAAAGTTGCCTCCATTATCTTTTAAGGTTTCATTTGCATTTATTTGTATTTGTTTTTATTTTTGTTTATGACCACAATGACACCCTAAAAAACATGAACTTTCAGTGGATTGTTTCCTCTGGGGTTTGGAAGCCTTTTGAGCTGCAGTGAAAACAGGCAAAACAGTGGAAACAATGACATCTGCCGGCAAATGCTATTGATACCGGTATGTGGCATATGTGACACCAAGAAGTGTGTGTGTGTGTGTGTGTGTGTGTGTGTGTGTGTGTGTGTGTGTGTGTGTGTGTGTGTGTGTGTGTGTGTGTGGCACGCGCGTGCGCGTGTGCGTGCGTGTGTGTGTGTGTGCGTGCACTACCTGGGGTAATTTGTCGCTACACTCGTGCTTGTGAAGGGGCGGCATGGCCGACTGGGCGGGTGGGCAGTGCAGCCCCTCGGCGCGCCCCTTCACCGAGCATTCCGGCGTCCGGCCCTCGGTGATGAGCAGGGTCAGGAACACCAGGAACTCCTCGGCATCGTACTCGAAAAACTCCTCCGACGCATCTGGACAAGAGAGAGAGAGAGAGAGAGAGAGAGAGAGAGGACAGCCGTTGAGAAATGTGAATCCCTGCACTCCTTCAAAACCGCTCTCAAAACTTTCAGCGTTGAGGAATCAGAGAGCAAAACATAGCATGTCGACAGGCTCAAACGTGTCACTCGTTATTTAGTATGCTCATATATGCAGAGCGTTCATTTACAGAGGTGGTTTTCAACAGGTGGTCCGGGAGACCATCAGTGGACCTTGAGATAGTTCCAGGTGGTCCTCAGGCTAAATGATGGAAAGTTGGTTAAGCAGGTGTAACTCTTGAGAGCGTAAAAATGAAGCCAAATGGACCCTTGCGGGTCCATTTGGTTTCATTTTTACGCTCTCAAGTGTTAAAATATTCATCATGTGAATTAGCCCAGGTCTACACAACTAGAGAATGTAGAAGATTAATGGTCATTTTGATCTGTATGTTTGACTGTTTTGTTTCCCAAATCCAGCCGGAAATTGTGGACAAAAGCAAAAGAAATCTTTAGTTGAAATAAAATAACATGAATAAAATAAAATATCAACAAATGATGGTCAATGGGGCTCAAATTCTGAATACATAGTGGGCTCTGGTATCAAAAAGGTTGAAAACCACTGCTTCTCAAGAAGACAAAATAAAAAATAGAAAATTAGAATGCGGAGATGAGAGGTTTCTGGCCGACAGTAATGTTTTCTTTCCACAGGGCATCTGAATGTCTTTGAGAAGCTCCTCTCTCTCTCTCTCTCTCTCTCTTCTTATCACAGAGGAACACATGCATGCTCCAGTGGAGCTGCAGGCTGCAGAACTGTACAAGTCTGGAGCTGAAGGGCAGCTCCCTCATGAATACACTACGTCTGGATGCTTTCGCTCAAGCTCAGTAGTAGAACAAGTACTCCCACAACAAGGTAGAAATACCAGTGTTAGTCTGTTACGTAAAAAGCACTGTATTCAAAGTACAATGGTAATTTGTGGGTGGCATCAAAATATTTGCTTGTGTTGTAATGCGTACTTTACTTAAGTACTAATTTGTTCAAATCTTTTTAAAATTGCCGGTCAGTTTTCTGAAAAACCTTGGGCTCCAATTTCGTTACCAGCTAAACCCCTTATCCTAAACCCCTTATCATTTTTATACTATTTTGAACTTTTTGCAATAGTTCAACGTGCCAAAAAAATGTTTTTTTATTAGTTTAAAAGGGCAAAGAAGTTAAGGGATAAGGAGTTTAGCAGTGATGATAATGGAGCCCTTTATGTTTCTGTATCAGCCGTGCTCAGTATTTCATGTCAAGGACAGTAAAAATGATGTAATTGGCAGCCGAACCCCATCAGAATATAATGTATGTTGTTCATTTTCTTCTGGAACCCCCAAAGGAAAGTTTTCTGTTAAAAACATTCACTCTGGAGGAATATCTTGAATAACAATATTCAAGATTTGAGGCATATTTTCACCATTTTTCAAAAACATCAGGTCTACAAACTCATAGTGTGCCACTCAGTTATCTGCTATTTGTCAATAGCCAACACCTAAAAAAGGTGTTCCCGCCCAAAGGATTAGGGCTCTGTCGGTTAATGCATGCTTCATATCGAAATAATCTAAACTGCAAACGTATAATATTTGCCTTTGGGATGTGCTGGAGTAGAAAGAAGTGCGCACAGAGTCAAAGTAAAGTGCTGCACCGTTGAAGATAAAAGCGCACTACTTGATTTACTGCTAAGGTGGTGTTAAAACACAGCGTGCTTCTTCCCTCCTGCTGGCACCAAGAAAAAGCCACACAGGGTTGGGTATCATTTGTCAAATAGTCCGTTCTCTTCAAGCTCTTATTATAGCCTTGCTCTCTCTGTGTTCCATTACTCCTGTCTGTCAGACGGTCCGGAACATTCCCACGCGCCCCCCGCCCCATCTATGCCGTGGCGGTCATATGGCACGGGTGACAGTTTGACGAGCCGTCGAACCAGTCAGCAACACCAAAAGTAAGATTCTGAAGTTTGGGGTGAAGCAAACATGTCAACGGGGGATGATGACCCAATGCAGGGGTTGACAGTAGGGTCTCACAAGCAATTACCATGTCATCATGTTCTAACTTGCCCATAACGTAAATTCTTACTTGTAGACCAAATGAATTGTAAAATACAAACGATAACTGCGTAGTGGCAGCAGTCGCTGCAGTGGTGTCCAGTGAGAAGTCTGAGAATTTAACCAGAATGCTGAAATCTGCCACAACGACACCTGGGTTGTAAGGCTAATATATTCCATACTCATGCAGAAGGCAATTTAGTCTTTCATGAGATGCCTAGCGTGGCGGTAGTTTAGCGGCGGGCAATGAGTTAACAGATTGGGTCAGATTATTATTTTTCAAAAATGTACCAAATGGGGGGTACGCGGCCCAATACATATTGTTGCCGTCAGGCAGGAACCTCTTATATCTATGTTTTACCTTGATGCGTTTTTCAAAAAAATAACATCTTACATCTTAGCCTCTATACTTGTGTGTATGTTTGTTAATTTGAATCCAGAAAAGGAAACGGTTTTGGACGCTTGAGCTTCATAGACGACACACAGTAGCTATGATTAAGGTCCCTTGGATTAAAAAATAAATAAATCAATCAAATTGAGAATCACTGTATGAGAGTGCACTGCGTGGTTTAAATATGGGTTGCAGAGACATGTGACATATCTGTTGAAAGCGTCCACTTGGTAATGATACAGCAGCATCTGCTGTGGCGCGAGGAGACGACACCAGCAGCATTTAAACGTTTCAATTAACTGTAATAAATCCAACTCATTAGCATGTGGGTGGCACTTTCTATGCACTAGAACAATTTGCAACCACTTAGACTAAACCGCGTACGGGTCAAAAAAGGCTTCTGTTCTAAATATATATTCTATATTTAAATACTAGTGATGGAAAATAACTAAGTATATTTAACTGTAGTTAGAAATGACTAGTTCTTTAGCCAAAGCTATTATTATTTTTTGATACTTAATACTTTCACACACCACGATATTTCAGAGCTGAATATTGTACTGTTGTTTTTAAATTCATTACAACTACTCAACACTTTGATTACTTTGCCGATTTAGATCTTATTGCAGAACAGGCACTAACATTCACTGTATCTTCTTCCGTGTAGTAGAGTCAAAGTAGACCAGTGGTGTTCAACCAGTGGTCCAGGGACCACCAGTGGTCCTTGAGAAGGTTCCAGGTGGTCCCCAGCTAACTGATGGAAAGTTAACCAGATGTAACTCTATGAGAACGTAAAAATGAAACCAAATAATGGACCCTTGCGGATCCATTTGGTTTCATGTTTACACTATCAAGAGTTAAAATATTCATCATCTTATTTAGCCCATGTCTACACAACTAGAGAATGTAGACGATTAATGGTCATTTTGTTCTGTATGTTTGACTATTTTGTTTCTGAAATCCAGCCTGGTATTGTGGACAAAAGCAAAAGTTTAGTTTTTGGTCTGTGGGGATAAAATGTCCTCACATTGTGACTCAAATGTTGAATAATTAGTGGTGCCCTGGTGTCAAAATGGTTGAAAACCACTGAAGTAGACCGTTCATTCGGCACTGTAAATATATATAAATTATTTTGAGTCCTTTTACTCATGCTAACAAGTGTTTTTACTGCTTTATTCTTCTACTGGAGTAGATCAGGGGAGTAGTTGTTCCCCCTGCGGTGAGGGACTGAGGCACAAAGACAAAGAGAGATGTGGACAGAGAGTGCAGATGGTGAAAGAATCTGTAAAAGATTCATCACCGAGGGTGTCTCAATGGAGACACTCAATGGTAAACAAAACCACAGTACACACACACACACACGCACACACACACACACGCTCACGCTATACTTCAATAGTTGTGAGGACATCAAGGCGCTAGGATGGTGAAATTCATTGTGAATAAAAATGTTCGTACATTTTCTAGAGATTCAGTGATATACGTCTTTTGTTCCTTCAAATGAACTATCACGAACAACGTGATAAATGACGCGGTTATCGGAATTGCGTAGACTTGTCAGGCAGTCACACTCAGAGATACAGATCAGCACTATCGTCAGCTTTTCCCATACACTTAACATTTTCTGCCAAGGAAAATTGTCCCCAGCGTTCATTCACAAGGTCTATTTCGCAAAGTCTACAATACTTGTGGCACACATTTGGCCCTCAAAAGTATAGTCACACACACGCACACACACACCAGGGGCGGATGTAACATTTCCCAATTGGGTGGGGGGGCAGGAGAAAATGGTATGGTAAAATGGTAAACACGCAGCATGAATAAAGCTAAAGGTCTGACTCAGAGAGTTTTCTGTTTTCAATGATGAAATGCTGCTGGTTTAGTGGTGCCACAACTGTAGTTAATATCTTGGGGGGCTGTTTTGCATGCCATCATGTTTGGTGGGGCAGTCTGGGCATTTAGGGGGGCATTGCCCCCCCCCCCCCCCCCCCCCCCCTCATGCCCATGCCTAGATCCGCCCCTGACACACACACACAAGGCCAGGCCAGAGACGGTCAGACAGCCCCAACAAAGCCGCTGATCCGACAGAAATGAGTCACCCGTTAACAGCGCCTCAGCAGTTTTTTGGCTGCCGGCTCCCAGTGATGTCCCTGACCAGGCCTGGGCTGTAGATTTAACGTAATGACCTGGGTAACACATTAACAGCTGAGAGTGATGACACATGCACCACCCACCAGGGCAAGGTTTGTTTTTAGGCGCGCGTATGTGAGGGTGTGTGTGAGAGTGTGTGTGTATGTGTGTGGTGGCAGCATGGGCGATACACAACACTCCTAGCAATGCGTTACATAATAAGTGTCACGCAGGGACAACAGGGTCCTGTACCTGGCAACAAGTTGTTGTCTACAAAACAGTGGGTTTTCAAACTTTTTCATACCAGGTCCCACTGTTTGTTCAGCATTTGAGCCACAGACAACCATTTGATGACATTTTAGCCCCATAGACCCCCAAAACTAAAGATTTCTTTTGGTTTTGTCCACAATTCCAGCCTGGAATTTGGCAAACGAAACAGGCAAACATACAGTAAATCAAAATGACCATTCTTCTACATTCTCTAATTGTCTAGACTTCTTGGGTGCTAATTTAGATGAATATTTTAACTCTTGAGAGTGTAAACATGAAGCCAAATGGCCGCTTGGTAGTCTGAAAAGATGCATTCTCAGTGTGTGTACTTCAAGGCAGGGATTTGTTTGTACATTCGTAAGCGTCTGTAGTGACTCGTGGCTATATATGCGCCGTGGCTAACCGTACCGTGTGGCGTGACATATTATTTACTCCAAATTAAGACAGCGGTGCAGCAGCGTCACAGACCACAGGATGCCCCAAGCGGCAGTCTGCTGTGTCTGTGTGTAGTTTGGGTTTCAACCCCCTGACCTACATGTTGTGCTTTACTGTTCTCAAAGTGGGGTTTAGAGAGACATAGTGGGACCTTGAGTTGAGTTACACAGGTGGTGTCCCAGCTAAATGATAGATTGGAACCAAATGGACAACATATGTATGGGTCTGTAATCCTGGTTCCATTTTTGTACATGCTCAGATTAGCAGTTATTTCACATCTACCGCCAGGGGCGGATGTAACATTTCCCAATTAGGGGGTGCAGGAGAAAAAGGTATGGGGCGGCTTCATCGCGCGTGGCGCGAAGTGACATCTTCTCTTATAGGGGGCGTCATGTCTCTTAAAACGGGGGTCTGTCCCCGGGACTAATAAGTGCAGTCAATTTGGGCTTGTTGACATGAAAAGATTTTACAGAGGCAGAGGAATGAGCTGACATGTCCGATTCGGCCAGTTTCAGAGAGGAGGAAAAGTAGATATATTTAGACGTTCCACGTCAGCTGAGCTCACACATACGGCCTCTCTCTCTCTCTCACACACACACACACACACACACACACACACACACACACACACACACACACACACCTCAAACACACACGAGTGCAGGACCAAAATAACAGTCTTCTACCAGCTGATTTCAGTAGATACAGGGCGGGTGGAGTGCAGGCGGGTGGGGTGCAGTGCACACACAGGGTATATAGTATTGGGCCCCTGCATATACGCCCTTGGCAGGACAGACTGGGTCTTGTTCAACTCGTCTACACAGCTATGAGGAAGAAGGGCTTTGGAAAATACTGCATGAGTGGATTAAAACATGTTTTGTACCCATTTTCTATCTCACAAGTCAGAATCTCTACAGTAAAAAACTCCTGCATTCGTTTAACTCCGGGAGTGCATTTGCACACTGCGAGTTATGAAAGTACACGAACAACAATGCAGGTGTTTAGCGTTACAGCAAACTTTCTAAGGCGTTTTCTTTTCAGGGTCAACTCGGTTACACACGTGCTTCCTTCTTTATCACCGAGGCAAAACGGATAAACAAACGAACACTGCAGTTTTTTTTTTTACTTGAGTAGAAAACATTAGTAAGCTTTTTTGTTTGTTTGTTTGCTTTAAGTTCACAGCGATTTTCACGAGAAACAAAACCAAAAAAAAAAAAACAAGACGTGAACTGATGATGTTCGCGTCTATATGTCGAGCTCAGCAGAGTATTTTTAGCAGAAACGGGTGGAGGAAAAAGGCTCTTAGCTCCGTCCACCAACCCCCCCCACTGTACTGTACTGTACTGTAATGTACTGTACACTCCTCCAGACAGAACTTTACTGAATCCCACAGGAGGTCAGCTGATGCACTGCAGCTCTGAGAAGCCTTCTTCTCTCTCTCTCTCTCTCTGGTGTGTCACGCACAGGCGTGGAAAAGAGTGCTTAAGTCAAAGTACCATTGCCGCAATGATGTAGAACTATTCCATTATTACGAGTAAAAAGTCTCAAAATGCACTCGAGGAAAGAACTCAAAAAATGCACTTGAGGAAAAAGTACTGACATAAAAATGTACATGATTTGAATAGTGAGTGTGTGTGTACTCTGTATTGGTGAAACAGCTGTTAAAGCTAAAATGTCTAGAACAAAAGAAAGCAAGGATTGTAATTTAAAACAATTAACACCTGCCTTTAACTTTCTTGAATAACAATCTACAACATGTACATTGTTTGAATAAAAACAAAGTTGTCCTTTAAAACAAAGCAAGTTCTTAGGAGTGGTTGCACTACTCATTATCCAGAATATCTCATTTCAAAATGTTTGCCTTGACTTTCTTATTTACCTTGGATTCAGGCTATGGATTTTGCAACTATTATTAGTGCCACTTCCTTGTGTTGTGTGTCTAGGACTAACATCATTTCATCTTTTTTCTACGACACTAATTCAAATAAGATGGTTACTAAGACATTTACATGTAAACATAAGGGTGTGTCACACATGTTTGATGTAACTTGACTTGCTGTAGGCTACACCCTGAAATCTTGAATAAACAAAAAATGTATACACATCATTTCAATATACTCCAGTAAAGCAAAGGCACGTGAGTCAAACTGTGAATAAATGTACTTTAACTGGTACATTCCACCACTGCCGGTCGGTCAGTCACACATGCCGTCACAATTGAGCTATACTCATAATTCCAAACCTTTAAACGACCTGTTCCACGGAAAGGCAAACACAAACCAACCTGACGGCATTCATGTCCTGCTGAAGACGTCAGGTTATGTTTTATTTATTGGACGTGGACTTCACAGTGACAGTATGTCAGTCAGTGACAGTGAGCATCAGTGGTTCCTATACAGCAGGGGTTTTCAACAGGTGGTCCGGGGACCACCAGTGGTCCTTAAGAAGGTTCCAGGTGGTCCCCAGTTAAGTTGTTTAACCAAATGTAACTCTTGAGAACGTAAAAATGAAACCAAATGGACCCTGGCGGGTCCATTTGGTTTCATTTTTACACTCTCACGAGTTAAAATATCCATCATGCGAATTACTCCATGTCTACACAACTAGAAGATTAATGGTCATGGACAGAAGCAAAAGAAATCTTTAGTTTTGGGGTCTGTGGGTCTGATAATAATATCCTCAATTGGTGGTCCGTGGCTCAAATGCTGAATAAATGGTGGGCCCTGGGATGAAAAAGGTTGAAAACCCCTGCTATACAGATATTCCTCCCATGCAGTGAAGTGAGGCAGTGGGAAGGGAGGCCCCGCCCACAGCGCTGTGAGCAGCTGCCTCTGCACGTGCAGGCAAGGAGCCTTCCAACACATAACATGAGCAGAGGGAGGGAGGGAGGGAGTTGGGGGGCTGGGCTGTGTGAGCCTACAGCTGTAGGGCCAGTGAGGCACTGTGTGCGCAGTGTTGCCAACTGCCAAAATCCAAAATCCAAAATGCACGAGTAGCACTTCCAAAATGCACTAGAATGCGCTAGAGCAGTGGGTTTTCAACCTTTTTCATCTCAGGGACCACCATTTATTCAGGATTTGAGCCACGGACCACCATTTGTGGACTTTTTAGCCCCACAGACCCCAAGACTAAAGATTTCTTTTGCTTTTGTCCATCTTCTAGTTGTGTAGACTTGGGGCTAATTCAGATGATGAATATTTTAACTCTTGAGAGTGTAAAAATGAAACCAAATGGACCCGCAAGGGTCCATTTGGTTTCATTTTTACGTTCTCAAGAGTTACATCTGGTTGACCAACTTAGCTGGGGACCACCTGGAACCCTCTCAGGGACCACTGGTGGTCCTCGGACCTCCTGTTGAAAACCCCTGCGCTAGAGCAGTGGGTTTTCAACCATTCTCATACCAGGGCCCACTGTTTATTCTGCATTTTAGCCACGGAGGACCACCGTTTGATGTTGAGTCTAGTCTCTCTGACTAATTTATGAGAGATAAGTGGCAAAATGTCGGTCAAAATGGCAATTCTTCTACATTTTGAAAATGTGTAGATTCTTGGAAATTAGGTAATTCAGATGTTTGAATATAATTTAACTCTTGAGAGCGTAAAATGAAACCAAAGGGACCCGAAAGGGTCCATTTGGTTTCATTTTACGCTCTCAAGAGTTAATTTTGGCGATAGGGGGGTCTGGAAAACAGCTAAATATAGTGACAAATGTGCCAAGTCGGCAACACTGACTGTGTGTGTGTACGGAGGCAGCAGCAAACAGAGAGAGAGAGAGAGAGAGACGTCTTACAGCTTCACTCCTTTGTGTGTTCTTCTTTAATGTGATGATAGACAATGCAGCGGACACGGAACGACAGACAGGAAAGGATAGAGTCACGTAGAAATATTAATAAATACAGCAGTGCTTTTCAAACTTTCACTGGACTCCCCGTGAAACTCAAGATTATGGGGTCCCCTGGGAAGTGCCTTCTATGGGGGTACAGGCTTTTTAGTTCCGACATATGTGACCGACTGACTGTCATATCAGTCCGAAATATGACCATATAAGACCATATCGGATCGTATTGGTGAAAGTGTTTCTGATGTTTTTTACATTGCGGTGACAGAAAATTGCGCTATAATAATACTATTACTACTACTAATAATAATAATGATGACAGCAGCAGCTAAGGCAGCTGCTAATACTCATGACATTAGCTATAAAGGTATTTTACTTGGTTATATACCTCTAGCGTATTGTTTATGGTTTCGGTTGCCAGATTCCACATGGGCCAGTCTCTAAACCTAAGCCTAACCGCGAGCAGCACGGAGCAACACTGGTCAGACCAACAACGCGTTATCGGGAGTGAAGTGTGATTCCCGAACTTTGGACATCCCCCCTCTCCGTGAGCCACGAGGCACGAGGGTACCTCCTGGAACCCCACTTCTTTGAGACCACACATCAATAGATATGTGAAGTGTGTCAGGGTTGTTATTTAAGTCGGTTCCAAGTAGTGCTTCTTACGCCAGAGAGGCTAGTCGAGTTACCACATATCTGTGAGATGTGGGCTAAAGGTAAAGCTCTGTTAGCACAGCAGAGAAGACAAGAGCTGGAGGGGATGGATGGAGAGGTGGGGGTAGGTGGAGGGGGCAAAGCGGATAACAGGCACAATAACCTCATTGCACATGGCGCAACGGAGTGTCATGTTGCCGTTTTCGAGGAAAAAGCGAAGCGCAGCAGCGCTGGGGCACACACAAATCACGTCACACCATCTTATACACACACACACACACACGCACGCACGCCACACACACACACGCTGCGTGGAACAAAGGACCAGTGAGGCAGAGAGGTTGGGACCGAGGGGCCCCAAGGCCGACCGGTTTGCATAGAAGCAGATCTGTCATTCCTTTAGTGCGTCCTTCGCGAGTGAATAGAGCATTCCTATGGAGACTATACACGTGGGCCGCACACACACACACACACACACACACACACACACACACACACACACACACACACACACACACACACACACACACACACACACACACACACACACACACACACACACACACACACACACACACACACACACACACACACACACACACACACACACACACACACACGCACACACACACACACGTGTGATGTTGACGTATACAAACCACAGAAAATGCAAAAGAACTACAATAAGGGCAGGAAAATAGAGGGAGGAGGAGAGAGGACTGAACAGAGAACTCTAAACCAGTCGGTTCTCCAACATTTTCACAAGAAGGACCCCCAAATGAAGATGGTTGCGACCTAGTGCGAGGGGACCCCATAAATGTTAACATTTCTTCCTGAAAAATATCTATACATTTGAAAGAAATTCGTGACAAATTGATATGGTTTTGAGAATGGCCAATGGCCAACGTACACAACACAAATGTGTGTTTTAGGTTGCATGTACTGTAGGCCAGGTTAAAGGAGTGGTTGGATGTTATCTGTGTATTTAATGTCCATTATCATCCGTTATCAACAGCACAACCATTTAATGCAGCCAGTATGGACATTTGAACCACATATTGACATGGTTGTCAGGCAGTGTCCAATGATTACTAACAATAAAGGCTAACTTTAACCCAGTCAAACTCAGTCAATGTAGTGAATCATCGACCATGGAAGTCAAGTCACTACATTTTTGCCTAGGCGGCAGTCATTTCACTAGCGTGTTTCCGAATCACCCCCATGCAGTAGTCAGTTACTGTATGTGGAAGCACATGTAGAACATGATTAGGAACATACCAGAGAGATTATTACAGGTTGATAACCTTCAAAGCCGGTGGTTAAAAGAGTGATTAAAATGATATTGATAATATATTACATTACATATCATTTTGCTACAACACACCTTCAAGGACCCCCACTCTGAGAACCCACTGGTCCAGAACAACACACAACATGCTGCGTGGATGAGAGGTCGTCACATCAAAGTCATCTCGCCATCTGAGCCATCCGTGCATGGCTGGCTGGCTGGCGGTGAACTTTAATATGATTTGCGATGTCGTGTTATAATGGAGTCATGTAATGAACAAGCCCCCTACCCACCCCACTCCCACTGCCCTCCTCTCCTCTCCCTGACAAGCCACCAGCTCATCTACATACGGCTTATGGTCTCTCGCTGGGTTAAGAATAATATGTTCTTCACTCTGTATAATGAAGTGCGTCTCTATACGACTCAAATGAATTCGAGCCCTTTGTCAGTGCAAATATGTGAAATGTCTCGTCTCTGCTAGTGCATGTGGGCTGTGTGTGTGTGTGAGCTTTTCTTTCTTGCCCGTTGCTGCGTCTTTGTGTGTCTGTCCATCTATGTATGCAAAAACAAGTCCGTCTTTAATTCGGCATCGGTGGCGGTATAAGTGGTGTCCTCACAGCAAGCCATTGTTCGGGCAACATTCTTCCTAAATTCTCTCAACACTCACACACACACACACGCACGCACGCTGGCGTGTGATTACGTGTTATTTTTGTGTTCATCATAAGGTATGTGAAGCCTGCTCTAACGGAGTGGAGTGGAGCCAACAGAGCCAGGCTCACAACAAGACAGAAATAGACCCAATTTACTCCCACCACCACCACCAGCCGAACAAACCGCAAAAAGGACCAAACATTCGACACTCTGAGAGCCGTCTGTCTCTTCTTCTATGTGTAATATGTGCGCTCTCTCCCTCTCTCACGCACAACGCGCACAAACGCACGCAGGCTACTAAATGTATAATGCGAATTATGTAAGCGGTCAGAATTAGATTTCAGAGTAGCCGGCTGGCACGCACATCTTATTATTACTAGCTGCGGTTTTGAAGAGCTGAGACTGAGAGTCTAGAGACTGTCGATCAGCTGGACTAGATCATCACACAGGCACAGTGACACACACACACACACACACACACACACAGTGACACACACACACACACACACACACACACACACACACACACACACACACACACACACACACACACACACACACACAGTGACACACACAAACACCCGGAGATATATAGACCCACGCCCATTATGCATGCACCGTCCCACACCCATTTAAACACAAGTACACACATACCCGTACTCACAAACACATAAGACAGATAAGCAGATGCTGACACGTCTCTCTTTCTCACACACACACACACACACACACACACACACACACACACACACACACACACACACACACACACACACACACACACACACACACACACACACACACACACACACAATTTGTGTGTAGGTGTGTCAATGTGTGTGCGTGTGTGTGTGTCATGTGCTATGGAAAGATGGCCTCCAGGGCCGACTGGAAGGACATCCAGAGATCACTGGGCTTACAGTAAACACCCTGGACGTCGCATGGTAAATAATTGCTGCAGCCGGAGCCGGGGGGGTCAGCTCAGCTGGCTATGCAAATCAGCCAAGCTTAGACACTGCTAGAGCTGAGCTGAGCAAGACTTCAGCTTACAAAGAAACGGTTTCAATTTCAACGCTGGACACCCAAAACTCTGAGAGTCTACGAACGGAACGAAAGGAAACGGACCCTTGAGAGTTCCAGACCTGTAAAAAAAGGCGTATTTGTTCACAGTCCGGTTCTCGGTGAACAAGGTCCCTTTGGTTCCTATTCCTATCTAGCGTCCAGCTAGAGGCCACATTGAACACAACATGAAACAATGCTTGAATTAACCAGGCCAAGTATGTGTCAGCCACGCAGTGCTAAACCAAAACTAGAGTTTAAAATGTGTTGGGGCTGACACACCAACCCGACGTCGCGCGACGTCGGCCAACTGCTGTGTCGCCTTGCGTCGCCTTGCGGCGCCTGTGTCGGGCCAGGTCGGGCTCCTTGGACACACCGCAAAGACGACACACGACGGTCAACTAGCCATATACGTTCTGCGCATGCGTGAGAGGTAATACCCCTCCATACCAGTAGGTAGCGGTAGTCTGCATTCACTGAAAAACAACAGAAAACCGGAAGCTCTGGGCCGTTAGCTTAATTAGCTTAAAATGCTAACGGTTATAATCTGATAAGTGCCTCTAGTATGGTAAGTATGCGATGCCCGCCGTCATCAACAGAACGCGGACTTCGCGTGATTTTGAGCTCAAATAACAGCCAGGTGGCATTCCACATAACCTATTAGTAGCCACGTTCTGTTAGTAAATCATGTATAAAATATCAAAACATTGGATCTACAGACAAAGGGTTGCCATGTTGGCTTGTTTTCGGTCCGTGTTAACCAACATTTTATTGTATATTATGGTCATCTGATTCTGGTGATTCTGGCCGCTGGCGATTGTAATTAATTAATAATGGCAAAAAAATCACCCTAGATACATAGTATTTAAATGTGTTGTTTTTGTGCTGCTGAAAAGTCTGATTCCTGCATAGTTAAAAAGGGGAACTCCACCCATTTTCAACATTTTTTCTGAGAGCGTACAAATGGGTTCATTTGGTTCCATTTGTACACTCTCAGAAAAAAAAAGCGTCTAAAGAAATCCATTAACATGGTGAAAATACATCTTGATGATGTCATCAAGCTGTTTCACCATGTTCGTGGTTTTCTTCAGACCTCCATTTCTTGGGAACACAGAATGGGGGAACTTTTTTTTAATTTGTCCACCCAGCACCTCTAGGGTATACTAAAGACACATTAGAATGTTGAAAATGGGTGGAATTCCCCTTTAACACCGATTATGCCATGTATTGATAAATTGCGCACTGCACAGAATTATGACTCGATCAATGAAATCAACATTAAAGGAATAATTGCCAACGCTGGCAGTTTTTGAGTTAAGTTGATTTATTCGTATTACACCAAGGTTAACTGTAAATAGCGGTATCTGCGAGCTCACAATCAAACGCACATCATTAATATATGGCACGTTTTACAACTCAAGGTTTACACAATGCTGCAGCAGAGAAAAATAAAAACTACCGCCACCAACCATCAATGCAACACACGTAGATCGGCTGTTTGAACGGCACATTATTACTCAACTGGGACGAAACGGCAGACATTCTCTTTCACAACGCTGCCGGCGCACACACACACAGATGGAGTCTATAGATTAGATGCTTTAGATCAGTTCAGAGAGAGAGAGAAAATGAGGAAATCATCAGAGAAGAATTGGAAGATAAGAGTGTTGGAGGCAGAGAGAAAGATAGGAGATAGAGAGGTGCTATGGTGTTTCACCCACACCCTCCCTCTACCCTCCCCTTCTGCAGGCCAGATAAGCTGACCCAGTCCACTGTGACTGCACACGCACACACGCACACACGCACACACTATATGTGTTGCATAAGCACATGGCAAAATAAATAACCCTTCTCCACGGCCACCACCGTTGAGCTGGACGAAACCAGACCGCTACACACACGTGTGTGTGTGCGTGTGTGCGCGTGTGTGTGCTCAATATAAGTCTGTCAGACAGAAACGACACATACAACGCGGTTGGAGGTGCTGTTTGTGTTCTTACATAGGGCTCCACCAGCATGTTGTGCCAGATTTGAGATGTACATTTTAGCTTTAATTTTTTTGCCAAACAAACAGCTGGAAATCACTTTTTAGTCCCCTCCTATGGCCAGCTTTGTGGCGTCAGCAACAGCAACCACTGGCTGATGATTGTCTGATCACCCACCAAAGCGATAATTTGACTGGCCAGGAAAGTGAAGAGGCTAAAAACGCGATTGGACGGAGTGATGATTTGATCGACTGAGGCGCAGAAAGTGACGTATGATGAAATGAGCACCCCTCATTTCACATATGTGTGATTTCCTTAAATACTACTGTATATGTATTAAACACATTTTAAACCGGTCTCAACAAACCCCTGGGGTTCAGTTTGAGAAGCTGGCGTTGGTGGCATAGAGAACAACCAATGGCAGCCACGCTCAGTCGGTCACTTGACCTCTCATAGAACCTCTTTCTGTAGACGAGACAGAGAGATGACCTTTGACATCTGACCCCTTCCTGCCCCCGAAAAACGCTCACTCTGCTGTCCTGACCTCTAGAAAACCCTGCGAGAGACACACACACGCAGGCACACTCACCCACGCACACACACAAATACATACATCAGTGCCCTGGACCAGATGCTAAAGGAGAAACACGATAAGACTAATTTATACTTTGGTACACGACGGTGTGTCGCGCGACTCGCGCCACAAAAAAACGGCAGGTCTACAAGCATGTGGATGGGACGCATTGTTGTAGTCCCATCTGCCATTTCTGGTGTGTGTGCAACACCGTCGTACCACAAAGTATAGATTAGGCTAAGACAGTGTCTCTCAGAGTGGGATCCGCTGTGGGATCTCAGGGATTCATTCCCCAGAGGGTTCTGCTAAATTGATGGTTATTTTCAAACAGAATGTTCCATTTGTCGACGGTCAGAGCGGGATAAGCGCAGCGACGGTCCATGGAATGTTAAGGTTCGAGAACCACTACGCTGAAATTAGGGAGACGCAGACAGAGGAGCCACGCAGACGGAATTCCACGCAGACAGTGGCAGATGAGGTGCAGGCGCTCCTCACACGGAGGCACTTCAAATTAAACCAGAGGCCAGGTTACAACTAAACCCGTTAGCAGGATGAAACAAAAGTTAACGTATGGAAAACTACGGTTTTAGGAATCCCGTAATGGCCGCCGCAGCGCTCAGTCTCTCGGAATTCTCGTTTTCTTGTGAGACGATTCCGTAGAGGCTGAACCGTCATGGTGACACTGTGGAAGATATTCTGAGTTATCATCACGACGGGATCAATGTGAACATTGCCGCTATGAAATACCGAACTATAGCGTACTCTGGCATGAAACAGGGTTTTGGGTAGTATGGTCGTAGTATGTCAGACCAATCACGCTTTAGGCCTGAAGACAGACAGACAGACAGACAGACAGACAGACAGACAGACAGACAGACAGACAGACCAGTACCAGTAGTCCACACAAAGGCGGACGGGACCACACAAGTGTGAGACGCAGGGTCCGTCCGACCGAATCGCCGAGAAAGATGGAGGGACACGCAGGAACGGACAATGGCCGACTGACGGGCAGATGGAGCGCGATACGGAGACGAGGCGATTGAAACGGGGGCTGATGGACAGCCCCACAGAGAGAGAAGAGCATGGGCTCCTGTATAGGAGGAGGAGGTTCCTCTGCTGCGGCAGTCTGAGCCAGGCAAGCTCACTGAGGTGTGTCTGCTACTGTAGCCACACACGCACGCGCGCACACGCGCACACACACACACACACACTCAGACCATGCTAATCAGCTCCACTAAGACTTGGACATAAGACCGACATCTCAAGACTCCAGCCTTTATTTCCTGTAGTGACGGAACAGGACAGGACAGCCATGTCGTCACTGGGCAAAAACAAACACAGAGAGACCGATTTCATAAGATAGATAGAGGGGCAGAGATATACAGACAGAGAGAGAGAGATTACAGCCAGTCTCTCACAGAGGCTCATTCCACTGTCGCACTCATTGCCAAGTCGAGAGCGTCCGCCGGTCACCTGAAATCTGAAATTAACATCACAAGAGCTGCCCGCCGCAGTGAGCAGCTCGCCATGACCCCTCCTCCTCCTCGTGTGTCACGTGCACGCGCCTCGCGCACACACTCAAACACAGCTGTATTATTATTATTGCTGCGATGAATTCGCGGAGGCAGGATGGTGGGAGATTACGCGTTCACCTCTCTCTCTCCCTCCACATTAAATCTCCTTACTGCAGCCCACACTGAGATACTGAGAGTCCATATAAATAGACACAGAGCTTGCTATCTGTGTCTGTGCCTGGCAGCTTTTAAAACGCAAGAGAGATATACTTGAGAGCCTGACAGGGCTCTTTAATGGCATGTTAAATACCGTTATATGACCTGACACTACTAGCTTCTAAAAAACATCTTCTAAATTTCTGTGTTTCTGTACTAAATGGATACAATCGACACATTCTGGAAAACTACAGTATGATGAGTTTTTTGTTTTCCCTCAAAAGAGCCAGAAACTGTCAAATTCACCTCTCCAGAAATAAACGCATATGAGCGTTTAAAACGGAGGATGTGAGACAAAAGAGTACGATGCGGCATGTGTGTGAATCGGTGGGTGAAACGACAACCCCCAGTGGACAGCGCAATGAAAAGTGCAATCTGGCAGACGCCGGCCCCGTCGTCTTGCCCCACATCATCACGGTGTAATAGGGCTTGAAAATATCATGATAATATAAAAACGATCTCACCATACACAAAAACGATCTCACCATACACAAACTGCTTTAGACCAGGGGTTTTCAACAGGTGGTCCGGGGACCACCAGTGGTCCCTGAGAGGGTTCCAGGTGGTCCCCAGTTAAGTTGGTTAACCAGGTGTAACTCCTGAGAATGTAAAAATGAAACCAAATGGACCCTTGCGGGTCCATTTGGTTTCATTTTTACACTCTCAAGAGTTAAAATTCATCATCTTAATTAGCCCAGGTCTACACAACTAGAGAATGTAGAAGATTAATGGTCATTTTGATGTGTATGTTAATTTGCCTGTTTTGTTTCCCAAATCCAGCCTGGAATTGTGGATAGCTAGAAAGCAGGGAAAGACACAGAGGCAGAGAGCAATGACTGCCTTCAAGACAAATTTATCTTGTGTTGTGTTATAGTGCACTATGTTATAGTGCACACTTGCCCGATCGGGCAACCAGGTAGCAGTCTTCACTTTGAAATTTGGGTTGTTTTGCATGCCATCATGTTTGGTGGGGCAGTCAGGGCATTTAGGGGGACATTGCCCCCCCATGCCTATGCCTAGATCGGCCTAGACTGCAACACTGGGTGGTCCAATACTGGCCCGATTATACAGGCCAGTATTGTCCTGACTGCTCATTCACTAGTCGGGACAGCATGCGTTCATCGACAGTTTGCAGTTGTATCTGAATGCTTAGAAGGTACTGAGGTCCAGAAAACAATTTCGACACACTCGCAAAATGTGGGCCCCAGTGGGCCACTTTTTTGTTTAAGTAGAAACTGCCGCTATGGGAGCCAGTGTGAGCCTGCCCACTGAATGAGCTGGGTAATAGACAGGATGGCTTTGGGGGTTCAGGGACTCCTGGTTAAAAAAAAAATCCATGGCATATAAGCTTTTCAGATGGGTGTCCATAGCCAAAAAAATGTTTGAGAACTACTCAAGTGTGAAACAACTTCATCTGCAAAATCAAGAAGTATACTAAAAAGCACTTTTACTCGTACTGGGGACATCCCTACCTGAAAGCGGGACGGCACTGGAGAGCATTATTGGAGTTATCTCTTCTTTGTGAAGGACCGGGAGGGCAACCGGGTTGTGGATTCGTTCTGAGATAGGCGGTGGCCTAATGCACTGTAGTGGAAAGCATCGCGGTTCAAATCTGCATTCTGCACGTCAAACAAAGTCATTCCCTCCCCTGACAAAGCTACAAAAAGGTACTCCCGACAACTCCTAGGGATTCCCAGGCGCCTCGCTATGTGTAACCTTGATCTACTGTGTGTGTCTGTGTGTGCGTGTGTTTTTGCCTAGCTGGCCTACTGTACTTCAGGTCTACTGGGGATGATGATGCACACACACACACACCCACACACGCACACACACGCCCATCCCAGCAGCATTGTACCTGCCTTTCACAAGGCCGTCCGTTTTGCATGGGTGCCGATTCTAGTCGGGTGGGTGGGTGGGGTGTGGACAAAAAGGGTTGCCTAGGCAACAACAAGATATCGCATTTAAATGCTCCCCCGTCACGGGGGATTGCAAAGTAGTGTGTGTGTGTCTGGTGTGTCTAAAGAAGATGTGTCTCAAAATGTGCGTGTCTCTCTGCAATATGACATGGCGAATGTCTCGGTGCTTTTATGTCGTCTCATGATCTCTTTGTTCTGGCTGCTACTTAATAATGTACTAGTTTCCACACAATGAATCACAGTGTACAGAGAGAGAGAGGGAGAGAGAGAGAGAGAGAGAGAGAGAGAGAGAGAGAGAGAGAGAGAGAGAGAGAGAGAGAGAGAGAGAGAGAGAGAGAGAGAGAGCCAGCAAGCTTGCTTTTAAAGGGGAACTCCAACCATTTTCAACATTTTAATATGTCATTAATATACCTTAGAGATGTTGTGTGGACACAATAAAAAGCCCCCCCCCCAATTCTGTATTTCCTAGAAATGGAGGTCTGAAAAAAATCATTAACATGGTGAAATATATCTGATGACATCATCAAGATGTATTTCACCATGTTAATGATTTTTATTTCAGAACACTTATTCCTGAGAGCGTACAAATGGAACCAAATGGACCCATTTGGTTCACATTTGTACCCTCTCAGGAAAACTTTGAAAATGGGTGGAATTCCCCTTTAAGGCGTTGCATGCCGGTGTCGTGCTCAGTAAATAGCAGATCTACAAGCTCCTAGGGCTGCCATTTACAGCACACAATGCACAAAGTGCTGCACCATTCCTGTCTGCCTGGTCTAACGACAACATAAAAAAGCCCCCCCCCCCCCGGTGACGATGGGAGAGGTTTCCACCAGACAATAGGCTTTTTTTTTTCTTACTCAAGATGGAACATTGTCAATAAATCATTATATTATCTCCATGAGGCCCCCAGTGCAAAAAGTAGCTCACGTCAGCGCCTTAATTGTGCGAGTCATTCGAGACGTCAAAAGACATAAAAGTCTAATTCATACCTTGTCCTGCAGCGCGACCGACTCGATGGCCGCTTATTTTCAGTGAATTGCGGCTTACGGGTATACAGTATACAGACAGTAACAGGCTCGGTGTGGAAGCCAGCCACAAGGGATTGAAAAACAACTCCCTCTTGAACACAATGGCCGTTCCAGTATACCAACAGGGGCGGATGTAACATTTCCCAATTGGGGTGGGCAGGAGAAAATGGTATGAGTGCGGCTTCATCGCCCATGGCGCGAAGCGACACGGGCGATGAAGGCGCCCTCATACCATTTTCAGTTACAGGACTTATATTGTGCATGCAAGTAAAGCATCAATACGGTAATAACATCAGTTGTTGTTGAAGTTGCAACAGACATGCAGCATGCATAAAGCTCAAGGCCTGACTCAGAGAGTTTTCTGTTTTCAATGATGAAATGCTGTTGGTTTAGTGGTGACACAGCTGTAGTTAGTTAGTAGCAGTAGTAGTGGTGTTTCAATTCAATTTTAAATATAGGCACTTTAATTTCAAATATATTGGGTTGTTTTGCATGCCATCATGTTAGGTGGGGGCAGACTGGTCCCCCCCCCCCCCCCCCATGGCCATGCCTAGATCCGCCCCTGTATATCAAAGTACTGCTACAGCCGGGCCAACTATCCAACTAGCCAAACAAACATGGCTCTGGTGGTGTCTGTCTGCACTGCTGCTACGGGTCATTCAGTTTACTTCACATCATTATTCTTTCCAGACTTGTTCTGGAGTCGGCATAATAGCCCTTAAAAATAAAAAATAATAATAATACTGATGATGTTGTTGTTGTTGAAGCTGGCGGGACCGCTTGCATCATAAAATGTAAATTATAAAAAAAAAACACTCCGGCTCAGGCTTCATCTGTCAGGCGCCGTTTATGATGTGGAAAATGGGAGAACTCGCTCCGTCTGCGGTATTCGCGGGAAGGTGACAAGTTGATCTGGCGGTGGGGGTAATAAAAGTGTTGAGTAGAGAGGGAGAAAATAATGGGGTCAGCAACCAGGCACATGCATGCATGCATGCAGAGAGGGCTCATAGGCAGCGCTGTCTGCCTGTGCGACGACGTTGCCGTGTTTTTGCTTGTTAGGTTGCCTTGTCAAACTCTGAGAAAACTTTTTCCAGCGAGCGTTCCTCCTCCTCCTCCCCCTCCCTCTTCAACTTTCCCAGATGACACTCTGAACCCGGCCCCTCTCTCTCTCTCTCTCTAGTTACACAAAAGGGGCAGATTCACAACATACATAGCAACAAAGCCCAGGGCTCTGTTGATTGGTGGAGAGGGCTGTGCTACAGTTCCAGTGGAGGGGAACCCTGTCTCTCTCCTCCGTACTCTCTCTCTGCTGCCTGCTCTGTGTGAACCCAACTCTCAAGCTGCTATTAGTTTGCCCCTCGACAACAACACAACACACGCGCACACGCACATAACCTGCCATCCTGCATCCATTACTGTGAGTCATAAACTCCACCGGAGCCATTGTTTGAGCCGCTGACACACTCAAGTGCTAAAAAGTTTTGCGTCTCTCTCCAGTCCATAAACAAGCTCTGAGCCACTGGAGCCACGAAAGCAAAAAAAAAAAAAAAACTACTAACAAACACCTTTTTCATTCCCAGGGCAAAAGCGGGGCTAATAAAAGAGAACTGGTCTGGGCTGCTCTGTGTGTGTGAGAGTGTGTGATTCTGTTGAGACCGGGGGTCGAACGTACAGTACACTTTTCCCACAAGCCGCTAGTCTAGTGTCTCTATGGGAGCAGGGTTCTGCTCTGCTGCCACAGAGGACTGGTTATCTTTTAATGAAGTCAGAAGCCACCAGAGCGTCGGTTCCGTTTGGGGGGCCTATAGCTGCAGTCAGAGGAGTTTGACACACCACAGCTCTGTTTGCATAGAAACTGGCGTCATACCTTCAGTTAGACCAGTGGTTTTCAACCATTTTGATACCAGGGCCCACTATTTATTCAGCATTTGAGAAACCGGACAACCATTTGAGGACATGATTTTAGCCCCACAGGCCCCAAAACTGAGGATTTCCTTTGGTTTTGTTTTTGGAAACAAAACAGTCAAACACCATACAGATTTGTGTCCATTTGGTTTCATTTTGACGCCCTCATAGAGTTACATCTGTAACCATCATTTAGTTTGGGACCACCTGGAACCCTCTCAAGGACCACTGGTGGTCCCCGGACCACTGGTTGAAAACCACTGAGTTAGACAGGGTGGGCTGCCTGCTTCTATTGTGCCATGCCACTCACTCGCCAAAAATGGAGCGTTTTTGTGTAGATTTTGGCCGTCGATGGCCTGTTGGCCATACTCGGAGGGGTATTTAAAGTTGATTTTCACCAGAGTACTCAGATTCTTTGTGCAGCCGGGCGATTCATTCGAAATGACAGGAGCTGCCTTTTTTTGATTAAGCTAATAATGTAGAAGCAATTTCCTCCTTCTCAACATAAGTTGATTTGAAAAGATTTGGGCACTCACTCATTATAGCGGTCGGATCGGTGGCCTTTTCCGGACAACCGGAAAGGCCATACGTATGTGCCTATGAGTTGGTTATATCAGTTGGACCGGAGGTTCTTGACAAGTGCCTATCTGACTCATTCTACAGCTACAGACGCAGACAGACAGACGGTCATCTACCTTTGGTGTTTTCACAGTGTTGTCAGAGTAACTATGCCCTTCCACAACAACCTTGAGAGACCAAGGGGGGGTCGTTGGTGGCACTAACCCGCCACGCCAACCCCCCGGGGCGGGCCTCCCATCCCGAGTCACCACACGCCTCTGTGTGGAAAATCATTGTCCCGCTAATGCCCATTATGTAAGTGGGTGTGCTGCTGTGAGTGTGTGTATGTACCCGTAGTAATCCCTGCCTGCATGCCCACCATGCCCTCCACAGCTGAGCTTAACATTGTGTCCTATCTAGTTTCTGAATAACATAATATTCAAAGATTTCACCACGTTTTCACGATTTTTCAAAAATAGCAGAGATACAAGCTCATAGCGCGCCACTCGGTGGCGCGCTATGAGCTTGTAGATCTGCTATTTTTCAATAGTTAAAACATAATGCTTAGAACACCAAAACGCGTTCAGTACACTAAGGGTTAATCACACAGGCCCTGCCTGAGGCTGTGGTACTGTAGCACTGTACGCAGAGGACGGCGTGTCAACTAGCGCTCTTTTCTGCTGTCTCCTTCTTTACCTTCTCGGAAAACTTCTATATGCAATAAATATACACACACACACCATCATCTCGGACACATCTAGAGCTGCCTGCAACATGTACTAACTTCTTTTTTTCGATTAGGGCTTCACGTTTTTGAGGGGCAGCCTAGCGCGATCTTTGTGGGGTTTGTTGTGTAGGCTTAAACATAAACACTGTGCAAACATTGATTAGTCATTGATAGTGAATGGCAAACAACAAATCAGACTAAGACGGAAATGCAGCTCGAAACTCAACAGAGACAAATTGTGAATGGCTGTGCGTGCTATTCTGTGTATGGTTATTAAAATTGATGAGGTCTGAGAGTCACGAATTAAATTGACTAACTTTTGCACAAGGTTAAATTGCCAGGCCTGGCCAGCAATGTGTCAAATACGACGGGTCGAAAGTGTCACACAAAACCCCCTCCACTCCCCTTGTGGCTAGCGATCAGCTGGGGTGAGCCGAAAACCAAAATGTCCCCCTCCTCATGGGAGCAAGTTGGTCAATATTATGGCGGCTAACTGTGCTGGCTTGGCCCGGGTTCAAATCCCACCACAAGATTCATTCCTGTGCCTCCCTGTGCTCTCTCCCTGTCTACTTCTTTCCTTCCGTCTGCCTGGATAACAACAAAACATCATCACAGGGAAAAGGGCTGGTCAATGTAAAAAAAGAAATAAAACAAACACAGTAATTAGAGACTGATAGGCCACAAGCAGCTCTCAGTTTGAGCTGGAAGATCTTGGACCATAAGACGGAAGACCAACAGACCAAGAGAAGTAGAGACTCTGTAGGTCAGGGTGTCAAGTCCGCCAACATGTTAGGACATGCTGAGACATGTTGCCCGGGACTTGAACACACCCGGTGCATTATATGCAGTCAGGTTTAAGACAAGGGCAACATGTCCTAGCATGTCCTAGCATGTTGAGGCAAGGTGGTCAATTTTGCTGATAGTTAGTGGCAGTGGCACTTATAGCTAGGGGTGCAAAGGTTAATAGGACTAATCGATTAAATACAATCATCTAGTAATCAATGCCTACTTTGGGGATGTTATTGAAGTATAAAAAAATAAATGGTTCAACATGTTGTTACCTTAATTATAAAATAATGCTCGAGTGGTTAAAGGGGAAATCCACCCATTTTCAACATTTTAATATGTCATTAATATACCTCAGAGATGTTGTGTGGACATGACAAAAAAGTTCCCCCAACTCTGTATTTCCTAAAAATGGTCTGAAAAAAAATCTGATGACATCATCAAGATGTATTTCACCATGTTAATGACTTTTCTTTCAGACCCCTTTTTCCTGAGAGGTCCATTTGGTTCACATTTGTATCCTCTCAGGAAAATGGGTGGAATTCCCCTTTAATCAACTCCTTGTAGTAGATTCATAATCATCTGTATTGTCCTATATTTAAAAAGAAAAATCTTGGTTATGTGTTTAATTGTAAGATACTTGCAATGCTACTGATAAGCCACTTGTTTTGGGGTAGAGTCACGAAAGCAAAGGTGCTGCTTGCTTTACACACTGCAGGGAGAATTTGGCCACATCTCCTGAATAGAATCATTACATGTCACGGTGCGACATGATGCAACCAGGAATACCCACCACCATATGTACCCACTGTGGGAGTTGAACTGAATGTGGACGTCCTGTCACACTGTGCAACACCATTACTACCTACGTCAGCTGACATATGCCAGGGCCATGCTTTTACTGTGGAAGCCAGGGTAAAAAATGTGGAGGCGGCCTTGACTTGGCAGAAGAGAGAATAAGAGATCAACGTGGGTTGGCAATTCTACAAATGGAGATTTGTCTATTTCTGCTCATTTTTTAGGGCCGCTAGCCCCTCCTATGCCCAGCTCTCTGAGCACACTGAAAACAAAAGATAGGATGCAAATTGCGATCGGCCAGGATGATACAGGAGTGATTTTTAAAAAAAATTCCCCTGCCTTTATTAAGTATAAAACCCCTGACCTGCCGTCAGGTGGCATTAGAAAGCTTGGTGCCAAGACACGTGACTGGCTGTCTGTCCGGTTCAGAGATTTGTCTATTTTAAGTGATTTCCTGTAGGCAGGAACCCAGTGAAATTGCTGTGGTAATGTCTTCAGTAAACATAAACGTAGCACTGTAGCAATTTCTGTAAACACAATTTTTCCCCAAACTGCAGCAGAAAATAGCATAGCGTTTCGCCATGTACAAACTAACATACGACTTGGAATTACAATCTGCCAGAAAACACTCTCAAATATATATCGATCTGTCCTAAACCCACTCACTCACTCAGGAACCCTGTTTGGTCTTGTTTAAGCATACTTTAGTTTACTTTTTTCGAATGATTGTGAACTAGGGACTGTTATGATTATGAACTGAACACAGGACCTGAATGGAAACAAGGACGCAAGGACTTTTTAGGTGATCCCATTGTCTGTGTTTGACTGTACCCTGTACTGACTTCAGTTATGTACATGTGACTGTACCCTGGACTGATTACTTTCTGCCAATAAACTACTCAATAAACTACTCAAACAAACTGACTAACAACCAACTGTTATCCAACCTTCCAATAAAACTCGGGTTAAGTGATATACAGTACTGATACTGAGAGTAGACACATGATGACATTATTATATGGGCACATTCACTTTCAAAGAAGAATGAGTCAATCAGAAAAGATTTCCTGAGAATTGATTTCCTGAGATTGATTGAGAAATCTCTTTTGTGTGGAATTTCTTAACCTCGATAGGACTTCTCACTAAGCAACAAGTTGATGCGCTTCCATCGAACATTGCACAAAGCTTTAGTGTGCTGTTCTGTGGAAGACAATACAAAATCTACACTTTGCTTAGTTTGCTACATTACTGAACGCATATTCAGGGATCACCTTCACGGACCACCAGTGAACCACAGACCACCTGTTGAGTACCCAAGCTTTAGCAGACCTACAAGCTTGCAGCGCGGCACTCTCGTCTCTCATGGTCGCTGTCAAATAAAGCTAAAAGCATGTGGTCAGTGGTTTCTTTGCGTTATAACCGCCGACATTGGCCTTAACCTGTCAGTTCACCTGGGAAAATTGCCCAAACAAAGTTAACATCGCCATGACAAAATGTCAAGCTGCCATGGCCTTTAAAATTTATCACGTTCACCCACTTGAGGTGGGTGGCCGTAGGACACCGGAGCAACACGACAACCCCGTGTCTCCGTAACCCGAGCGCCGCAAAAAAAAAAAGCTCAAGGCTCACTTTGACTCCCCTCTCTCTCGGCTGCACGCAGTGCAGGTAATCTATACAGACATCCAGGGGCGGATTGGCCATCTGGAGTACAGGGAGTTTTCCCGGTGGCCTGCGCCACCTAGTGGCCTGGACAAGATCCAAAATGCACTAGTGGCACTTCCAAAATGCACTAGAATGTGCTA